>CM067333.1:21060000-22260000 GCA_034376525.1 Nicotiana benthamiana | reverse complement strand
TAATCAAAATCAGAAGGTAAATATTTTTATCAATTATAGGTTAAATATATATATTGTGGATAGATTTTAACATAAAAATTGTGAAATTTTGAAAATTTTGTTAAAGAACCTAGGATATGGTAAAAATAGGATTTGGCTACGATATTGATTATGGAATTGAGAATAATTATATATTTGAGTTCTTAATGTCACGAGTAATGTTTATCTTTAAAATTTTCTGAAATACAGGCATGTGGGATCAATATTGGCTTTTGTTAACTTTTTGAGGAGTTTAAAAATTACTCTAAGAGTAAAATTATGAACTTTTGAGCATATATTGATTGGTTTGTATGACCTTTGACTAGTTTTGTATTGCTCGGTGTTGATTTGAGGCTACTAGTGAGGTTTAAGAGCGGAGTAGTAAGCTTGGAAGCTAGGTAAGTCCCTTGCCTAATCTTGTAAGAGAGAATTATCCCTTGTAGATATATTAAATGTTATGTGCTACATATGCACGAGATGAAGAGAGTCTATACGTAGCTAGATTCATATTTATTTCCTGGTAAACTTAAATTCACATCATGCTTTAAATGTGCTATTTGAATTAATCTTATTTGTTTGATTTCTTAAATTAAATATTGAGGTTGAGACTAAAAAAAATTGACCGAGTCTCTTAATTTAAAATTGTGAAATATTAATGAAAGATAGTTCAATTCCTTCTCGACTCGCATATATTTTCACGATTGAGAGAGTTTCTCTATTCTTATAGGATTGGATCGTTCGCCTCGATACGATTATAAACTATTCTTATGGGATCGGGCCGCCCACATTGGTAGAATTATAAATTATTCTTATGAGATCGGGCTATTCGTCTCGACAGTGAGATAAATTACTCTTGTGGATTTGAACATTCGCCTCGACAGTACCGTGAGTTATTCTGATGGGATCGGGCAGTTTGCCTTGGTAGACTCGTTCAAATTATTTGAAATTTGATTTGGTATTACTATCAGTTGATTTTGTTCCTTCAAGGCCAGTTATGGTTCCTTTGTGATTTTGTAATAATCCATGTTTGGAAATCTATTATTAATGCTTATCTGTCTCATTGTTACTTATCGTATTTCATACATGTCTACATTATTTATTTTTTGTTTTGACCACTAGTAAGTATCAAGTCGATCCCTCGTCACTACTTCGAAGTTAGACTAGATACTTGTTGGGTACGTGTTGATTTTCGTACTCATACTATACTTCTGGACTGATTGTGCAAGTATGAGACATGTGTTTATGGTGGTCATATCGATGCGTAGATGCCTTATACGGAGACTTAGTCCATGCTTCGATCTACAACACCCGAAGTTTCCCTATTATCATATTTATAGCTTTACTCTATTTTATTTCAGACAGTAGCCGGAGTGATTTGTATATTCTCTAGATTCCTCATGCACTTGTGACATCGAGTTTTGGGGGCTTCTAATGGATATTCGTAGTTGCATTTATTATTATTATTATTATATTATTATTATTATTATTATTATTATTATTATTATTATTATTATTATTATTATTGTTGTTGTTGTTGTTGTTACTTTCTTTTATGCATTATTCATACTCGATATTTTGGTAAAGAAGTACACATGTTTTCATGAATTCTTCATTTAATTAGATACATTTAATGAAATTTCTGATTTTAAAGATTAAAAGTAGATAATTTTGTTGCAGGTTCTCGTGTTGGCTTGCCTAACAGCATCACTGGGCGCCATCACGACCCTACTATGAGATTTGGGCCGCGACAAAAGTTTCATGGGAGAAGTCCAATATTTTTAAAATTATTTTTTTAAGGGGAATACTAATCTATATTCTCATTCATTGGAACTAATAATGTTATTAAGTAGTATTTATTATCTGCTATGTTTATTTACAGAGTAAAGCTGCAGGATGGCTGCCTTTCCAACTATATGTCTGCAATATTGATATATATGAAGAGTAAGCTTTTTGCATGGAAATGAGCAAAAGCTCATGTCTGTGAAGGGAATTAGATTCTAACACCACCAACATTTCTTTTACATTTGTTTATATATATATTGTATGAGCAGATCCCATCTTCATAATCATGCATTAATGCTTTTTTCCACCTCAGATTAAAGTGTAATTACGCGTCCGATTATATGATTCCTTTGAACTTCCAACAATATAACTTAAATACAGAAAATTATTGGGATTAAAATAGCATTTTGATATTGCATGAATGTGCGTGATCTAATTTGGTATATACGCTGATCTTTAAATGTATCAAATGTCAAATGCATGGCCTTCATTTTCTACATGTTTTTTGCTGCTTTCTCATTGTTTATAATAACCAAAATTGCAAGTCAGGCTCAGGCGTCGAATGAATTAATTTACTTACGCTTACGGTCTCCATTAAAAAAAATACTTAAACAAAAAATAAATAGAGTGAATAAATTACCTGTAATTAAATATTGCATCATAATTATAGTAGCACTTACTTCTCTTATCAAATATGAGGAGTAAATGACTTTTTAGGAATACGTATATATATAAAGGTAATTTTGAAAAAAAAAATGAATTTTTTCTTTATTATATAAATAGACAGTTATTTTCAATCAAAATAAAAAAGTAAATTAACCATTTATTGTGCAGGGAAGAGAGTATAAGTTTTGCCATTTCCCCTTTTTTTTCTCCGTTTTGTAAAATTTATACTTTATTGGGGTTCTTACTTTTCTGAGTTGATTTCTCGTAAGGTCACTAAATTAAAAAAGAGTCCCTTAACTTTTTTTTTATTTAACTGAAAATTCATTCTATTTTGCATATTGTTACTAAAAAATCACTACGATTTCAAGGGACATTTTAGGTTATATTTTTACTAATGTGGCATTTTACCTTTCATTCTAATCATTTAAAAAATTAAAAGCATCTATTAAAGTCGGGCCGGGTCATGGAGTTTGGTCGGTAGAAAAAAAATTATAAATACTTTTAATTTTTTTAAATAATTGTATGAAAAGATAAATGTCTCATCAGCAAAAAGATCCAAAAATATCCTCGGAAACTATAGGTTAACTTGTCATTTACAATGTGTAAGATATAGTGCTTTTCGGTTACTAAATAAAATGAAATGACTTTTCTATTACAATAAGCAAAATAGAATAAAATAAAGTATTTGCAAAAATAATTTTTATTACTTCGGTACCTGCTAAAAAATAAACTCTTACTCTACTTGCTGCCTTTTTCTACGTTAGAATTTCGAACTAAATCTCGTATAGTTCATGTTTGAAAAAATGATTAAATAAAATTCTCTATTTAATAATTTAAATCTTTTGATGAGATGATTATAATCCATCAAATGGGTATTAGAGAATTTATTAGAAAGATTTTTTCACATGCTTAGTAGGCGTTTGGCCATAGATACCAATTTTTTTCTATTGGCAAAAGAGTTTTCGAAATTAGTTGAAAAATTATATTAAAAGTTGAAGTTGTGTTTGGACATGAATTTACAATTAAAAAGTCGATGTTTTTGTGAGTGGGAAAAATTAAATTCTTGAAAAAACTTTTAAATTTTTTTTTAAAAAAAAATCTCCAAAATCTGACAATCTTGGCTTTTATGGGCAAACAAGATTTTTAATTTTTTTTTTAAAAGTAAGTATTTTGCATGACCAAACGGGGGCCTAGATTCAAGAAAATAATCACACTACAGTGTCAGTCTCGAGTACCAAAAAGAGAAGATGATTTCTCCCTCGTCCTCCTTTTACTTCTGTTACCCAATAATGGTAAATAACTTATTTGCTGAGAATTTTCATAATTTTGAACGTTTAAGAAAAAATGGATTAATTTTCTGTTGTTTTTCCTTTTTAGAGGAAGATAAATTTTCTTATATTATATGCAGAACAATGTTGGATATAAATATATGTGTAAAAAAATATAGTAACTTTTATTAAATATTATATGTATAATAAGCCCCTTCACAAAATTGTACTCATAAAAATAGAATTTTGGATCCGCTTTTGGTAAAATCAGCTCAGACAGACCATAGGAATCTAATGAAAGTGATGGATTGATGGAAGACTGCGTTGATTGTCGTTATAATTGGGACCCTTCTGTCTTCTTTCCTCCATAGTTTTCACGAGC
Organism: Nicotiana benthamiana; assembly: GCA_034376525.1. Classification (NCBI taxonomy): domain Eukaryota; kingdom Viridiplantae; phylum Streptophyta; class Magnoliopsida; order Solanales; family Solanaceae; genus Nicotiana; species Nicotiana benthamiana. Next base: position 22,255,884 of record CM067333.1, on the reverse strand, counting down.
TCATGCACCCCACAACTTTTCTTTTCCTCAACCAATAACGCGTATATGCATGTTCCTATAGCTACTTCCACGAGGGTTTTCTCCACTTGATTTATTTTCTACTTCCTTTTCTTTTTTCCCTTGCGTAACTTGCGCGTTGTGTAAAGTAACAAAAACCGAAACAATGGTAAGATTTGGTTTGTGATTTATAGCATTTATTATTTGGTTTAATTTCAACAACAAAAAAACAGCGATCATAAATTTGTTTTTTAAAATATATAATGTAAAACTTTATCTTTTCCCTTTAAAACATTAGAAACGTGCGGACTGTGAGTCAAATTGCAAAAAGAGTGGCCGGAACCAAAATGTGGTTTTTTGGACAAAAGACGCTATATTTTCAATATCATTTGGCCAGTTAATTATAACAACTCTTAAGAAGGCACTATATTTAAGTTTAATAAAGCGGGAAGGATAGCATTCTTTATTAAGACGCTATAGGCCGTCATACATACATAAATGTCAGTCTCCTTCCCCTTCCCACATAACAGAACCCCCACACCTCCCCCCCCACATAAAAATTTGAAAATCTCAACGGTCTCCCACCTCATCTATGAGCACGTAATTTTTGCCCTATATAAACTGCTCTCATAAAGTCAAAATAAAATAATTTCTTTTTGTATTTATAATTTTGTAAATTTTTGTGGCATTTGTGCTAATTGTTTGCATTTTATCTATGCATTTTAATTCATGGAAAAATAAAAAATAAAAACGCATTGCATTGAGGATTTAATTTTACATATTTTTAGAAACAATTAATAATGGGGAGTCCACGACCAATCATGCCCAAATTCACATCATAGGCTCGCCTCGACCTCCTTAACCCCGATCTGCCATTAGTTTTCCTCAAAACTTTCAAGAACCTCTCGAATCTCTGAAACCCTAGAGCCGCTGCCTTAAAATCTCTGTTGCATCTGGTGGCACGCACCACCTCAGATTAGCCTCAAAATTACACCACAGAACCCCCTCAGCCTCCCCTTCCTCATTCCCTAATTTGTTGTCATTGAATCTTCCTAGAACCCTTCGAATACTAAAACTAAAAGCGGAACTCTACAATCTCCAAAGTGCAAATCAGCCAGTGAATGAAAATTTGAGTTCGAATTGTACTTTGGTCGTGTGTTTTTATCGACAACACACGACTAAAGTTTATTTCGATCCAAAATTGGATTCAAGAGATCGTTCAAAGGATTGCTTCTCCTCTGTTTTCTCATAAGTCTTTTCTATTTTTATTATTTTTAAATCCATGTTCATCGTTAATTATTTCCTCTTGTAGTTTGTTTGAGCTCGTTAGTTTAGTTTTTTGTTTTGCATTTAGTCTTGGGTCATAAAGGGCATTTCGTTTATAAGCTCGTTTAAGTTTGAATATCTTTCTTTACTATCACTTGTTAAACCCTTTTAGTTCCCTTTTTGTTGTGGATTTTCGAAATGGAATTAGGTCCAAAAGGGGGGGGGGGGGGGGGGGGGATATTGCCCAGATCAGGTGAATTCAGCTTTAGGTTAATATTGATCGATAACTAATTTTTGCATTGAAGGTAAATTTTACGGCAAATAGGGGTAATTTGGGAAAAACTGGATAGAAAGGAATCCTAGGTAACAGACTTAGAGGCTTCTAGTCTGGGGTTGGAATGTCAATTTTTGGTTTTGGGTAGCATTACTTCGTTTACAAGTCAAGATTCTAGGGACTCTTAAGTTAAAAAATAATTCAGAAGGGACTAAAGAGTGAAATATGTTTCTTTATTGTTGCCCTACTTGCTTGCCTATAAAGGCATTGTCTCTTGACTTCCAAGGCAGACTTTAGAAGAGATAAAAAAATCTGAAAAACTTAAAAAATCAAATGACTAAATTGTTTTTACTGTTTTATTGATCACCTTGTTAATATGGTTACTATTTAGTCTTTGAATAACATTTTGGGTAGCTGATAGTTAAAAATGGATTGAAATCAAGGTTAGTTTGAGGTTTCCTGGTTTGTTGCTGGTTTGTGAAGTCATCCGTCTAGGCTGTTTGCATCTTTTCCGGGGCTGAAAACTGGTTATTTACTGTTGGTTCTGTGCTGCTGGTTACTCATTCCTCACTTCTTTTCCCTTTCAATTTCAGGTATCTATTTCTGAGCCTCAATGATTGAAGTAAACCCGAACATTGAAATGAAAGCTTAATTTGAAGCATGGTACCTTTATACTTTATTGTTTCAATAGTCTTGCCCTGATTTTACGTTTGAAATTTGTTTGTTGTCTTAATGAATTGTACTCTGCTTTAGGTAAATGAGTGATGTTAGTATGTTTGGCATAAGACTTTGGTATTGTATAGTTGAAATCTAGCCTGATTCTGAATTATTATGGATGCCTGATTAGCATTAAGTTTGGTCAAATCTGGGTATATGTTATGTTCTCGTTATTCTAATTTTTAATCAAAACTTTTGCTTAGATTCAAGTCTAGTCATTAGATCTCTTTGCCGGGGAACTATATTAAGTTGTTGTGAGCTTATTTCAAATGTTGATGTTGAGTTTTGTTTATGTAATAGGCTACAGAGTGAGTGAGAATGAGTAGTTGCATGTCAATTTCATCTTCTATTCTGGTGCTCACTGCTTGAAGAATGAGTTTGAAGTAGATTCTTTTCAAAAATTCAAGTAATTAGCCTGCGATCTGGTATGAATTGAATAGTATTAGCATTGAAAGGCTTTGTTTTCCATGAGGAATAATCATGTCCAGTTACATTCAAATCCAAAACAGGCCTCTAATAAACATGCAATCAAACAATTGATCCTGGTAGTGTTAAAAGATAAAGGATGGATTTGGAGTCTTATTTTTCGCTGATGCCTACGTTTTTTTTTCAATGATTTGGGCCCATGATTGGGCCTGAATTGGAAATCAGTTGCCTATACTTGTGTTCATGCATACATTCATTCTCACAAGTGACCGCCTGTTAAAAGTTGTTCAATTGTTGTGCCCAAAACTCGAAAGCATGCAGCCACATTTGAATTCAAAGCTATGGATTAAAATTGGTCTTGATTTAGTTATCCTCTTAATTTAATGTTGGTTAATTAATTAGTAGGATGGGAATTATACTGAATTGTTAAAAAGTTCTGCAAGCCACTTTGAGTTAATTAACTGGGTTTTCAAAGAGTGTAGGTGTGCCATATTTGACAACGCAATTAACTATGGCCCTCTTAAATTAGTATAGAAACCTTTAAGTAGAGTAGTTTTGAGGTGCGCTATGATAAACAAAAATGATAATTGTATGGTCCTTATTTAATTAAAACTGTATTGATCCTTAGAATTCGAGGCACGCCATTTAGTAAATTCCACGGCCTTCGCAAATTGCGAATGCAAAATTTCTTTAGGCACGTTAATTGATAATATTACCTTCTTAAACTCGGGTGCACATTTATGTGATCCAAATCCAAATCTCAAAAATGTTTAAATATGTCGAAGGTAGCATGTGCATTTATGTGACGCGGTTCGAGACATGTTTTAATAACATTGCAATTTTCTCTAAAAAATGAATAAAAGCGGTTAAAGTTAAAATTTGCACATAGGTTCATAATTGTTTAAATTTAGATAACTAAGCCGAATATGACAGTTGAGGGATCATGCTGGAACCAAGGAACCCGAAAATTCCTAAAATCTTTTCCCGGGTTAACAGAATTCCTTACTCGAATTTCTGTTTCGCAGATTGTTAAACAGAGTCAATACTTTCCTCGATTTGGGATTCAACCGGCAATTTGGATCACCATAATTATCCCTAGTGGCGACTCTTAATCTCTTAATAATAAATTTTGTTTCGATTTTTCTTTAATTGTAAAAACTTCTTTATGCCTTTGGGGAGTGTAGGAAAAAGGAGGTGTGACAGCTCTGGCGACTCTGTTGGGGACAAGAACCCAGAACTATTGATTCAGAGTTCAAGAATTCGAGCTTAGAATAATTGTTATAGTTGGATTTATCTGTCCTCTCATTTATTACATGTTTGGGCCTAATGTGCAAAATGATGCTTTTTACCGCTTTAATATTATTTGAACTTTATATATAAACTTCTACAAAATCCTTCTCTTCTCATCTTCGGGGATGTACTCTTTGGTCGAGACTCCCTATTCTGTTAGTGTCATATCCCGAAATAAGAAAGAGGCTCGAACAAGTTACTAAGTTGGATGGCCTTTTGATTCCCAAGATGTAGCCCCCTCCTCGACTCGAGTTGTCCGCTCGGGAACACAGTCTAGAACAAATATCCAGGTTTTTGAACCTAGAATAAGTTAGCCTCATGCCGGATCCCTAATAGGAACGTTTGTTTGCATCATGTGAATTTGACTTTGGAGGCTCAATACCGGGGTTGGGTCAGTCTAGGAGAGGCGTACCAAGAATGAAAAGACCATCATGATGCATCTTACTTGCTACTTGTGCATTCATTTGCCTCGGACTTGCATACTGACTTGTTTTTGAATATTTGGAAAACATTGAGAATATAAAAATAGAAGTGTGAGGGTAAAGAGAGTTAATCTCCTGTTTTAAAAAAATAATTTCCAAATAGGGCCGAAACTCTGATGAATTTTTGAGAAAAACGAAAATAAAAAGGAAGAAAAGGGAAAAGAAATTTTTTTTTCAAAAGTAGTTTGTTTTATTTGCTAAATGAAAACGAAAAAAAAGATTCTTATTTTCAAAAAAATAATTTATTTCTTTTCCAATGAAAAAGAAGAAAAAGAGTCTTATTTTCAAAAATAGTTTATTTATTTGCCTATGAAAAAAGAAAAACAAAAATGAGAGTCTTATTTTTAAAAATAGTTTGTTTTATTTACCCGAACTACGCCAGTTTGATTCTCATAGGGTGTGGGATACGTAGGCAACCCCCATCGGGTCCCATTTCCCGTTTGTAAAACTAACCCGAAAAGAACAAAAAATTTATTTTTTTATTTGAAAAAAATTAAGGTGATACCATTATTGTCAATAATATCCGAATGTCCCTAAAAGGGCACCGAAAGGCTCGTTTTGCAAGAACAATCACCTTTGAACATTTTTCAAGGTATTAGCCGGTTAGCCAACACAACCTTAAAATCTTCGTCCCCGAGGTGCTGAAAGGCCGTATTCGCAAAACTGGTTCTTTATTTGAATTTGAAAAAAAGTGTAAACTTTGTTTTTGAGTCAAATGAGTCTTGATTTTTGCTTAATCACCTCAATAAATGTGGAGAATGAGCACGAGCCCAAGTGTGCCAATAACAGTCAGGAACAAGATTCTTTTGGAGTGTGTCAGCTGTTTTGAGTCTGTACTTTCTTTCCGCTAGAGTCTATCAGTTGTTTTCGAGTCTATATTTTCTTTTGTTTTGAAATCTGTATTTCGTCTTTTCATAAGAGTCTGTCAGTTTGAGTCTTCGTAATCAATGTATCTGCTTTTAATGAAAATTTAAAAATTCCAAAATCTTTTATTATCTATTTCACATTTATTTTCCAAGAACTATGCCTGGTCTGATTCATGCGGGGTCATGATATGTAGGCAATCTCCATAGGATTCGACCGTAAGTAAATGAAAAAAAGAGAGAGAAAAAAGAGAAGAAAAAAAAACAAGAGAGAAACGAAAACAAAAAGAGAAAAAATAAGAAACCAAATGAAAGAAATAATGGAAAACAGGAGGGAATGAGGGAATGAGAGAATAAGAACATATACAAAACAAAGGCAAGAACAAAAAAAAAGAGAGAGAAAGAAAGAAAAAGAAAAAAGAAGAAGTTTGCAATTGGAAATAGGGAAAAGGTCGGGATAACGCAATCAGTCAAACAATACATAATATAAACAGTTAACTACTTAGGTGTTCATTCCCCAAATGTGCACTTACCAATAAGTTAAATGCCCTAGCACTAACGCGGTGGCTTCATTTTTGTCCAGTCATAGCAGGGAGGTGGTTGGTTTATGATTTCCTTAAAAAAAATGGTTACTCTTCTCTACAACACAAAGTCAAAAGGCATGGAAGACAACAACAGAACTGAGTGGGTTGACACTGGTGCCCAAAAACACTTGGTTGAATAGGACAACGAGTTCATAGAAGAGGTAAAGATATTGAGACAACACGTGGCCGAAATGTATCAGGCTTGGATGAATGGGAAAGCACCACCCCCGCCACCTCCCAGCTTCCTAGGCGCTGGCCTTACCCTAACTCCGGACATAATGCTAGGCGACCGTCCACACTCTCCATATTTACCCGCTTATTACTGCTTTTCCAACCACCCTAGTAGTTCACTCACCGGTCGTCCACCTATATTTTCCCAAAAGTGACCTCTTGTTACATCTATTATTCCTGACAAAAAGCTCCCACCCAAAGCTTATGATGCCCAATATTATCCCTATGAGGTTGATCATAAGGTTCCCAACTCACACAAGCAGGGCCCACTGGATAAGCCTCATATTGAAAACAGAAGGTTTACAGGAAGAGAAGGGCTAGATGGGATACCCAGGAAGATGAAAGGCATAGAAGAATAATTAAAGGACAAGCAAGGAATGATGGATTAGGGTAGCATAGATTACAATGTATTGTCTGTATGTCCTGATGTTTGCATGCTGGTAGGGTTTAAAGTAGCAAACTTCAGCTTGTATGTTGGGTTTGGGGATCTGATTGCACACCTAAAGATTTATTGGAGTGAAATGAGAAGTTTTTTTGGAGAAAAATGACTTGATGATGCCATATTTTAGTGAGAGCCTAACCGTGGAAGCTTTGTACTGGCATAAACGTTAAGATGTTGACAAGTGGCCTACATTGGGTAACATGGCTCAATATTTTGTCTGATACTTTCAAACAAAATCAAGCGTTACCCCAGATTTCTTCTCCCTATCTAAGATGGAAAAGAAGCCAGAGGAAAGATTTAGGGAATTCAGACTCGGATGGAGGAAGAAAGCTGCTCGAGTCAGTACCCCGATTGGTGAAGAAGAAATAGTTGAGCTTTTCCTACAAGGCCAGGAACCCATCTACTTCATTTGATCCCGGTCGTGGGTAGACCTTTCAATGAGGACCTAAAAATAGGAGAATTAGTAGAAGAGGGAATCGAAGTCAGGAAAAATCATGAGTTGGTCGAAAGATATTTAGAACATCCCAGCAAGCTTGGTTGGGGGAGGGATGAACAGAAAAAATGATCCGATTGGTTTTCCTGATCAACACTCCCAGCCCAAAAATCATCCTCGTAGATATCCTTGTGCACCAGGTGACCCTTCCCAATGCTACTTCTCTATACAGAACTCCCAAATTTGTAGATCACTTTTCTGGTACCCGGCTCCACAAAAAGCTTATCTATCTCCACATCCTGCCAGAAACCCCCTGGATCAGGTTTCTTGCCCAATTAAGCACTTAGTGATGAGAGGCTGTAGAAGAAAGAAAAGGCTCTCACCACTATTGGAGAATCATATGCTAGTTTGTTCCAAAGGTTGAGGTAATTGAACATATTGAAGCCGATTCGGATAAAAATGTCGAACCCTTTGTCGAAGAAGTTTGATTTTTCTCAAAGGTGCGCATATTTCTCAGATGCCCAGGGCATGACATAGAAAAGTGTTGGAATCTAAAAAATTCAATTCAGAAGCTTATTGATGCAGGCAACATTGTCGTGCAAAATCCATATGCAACAGACAACAGCAAAAGTCTGTCGCGTGTGCATAATGAGACGCACGTGGTGGGTATGACTTATTTTGAAAAAGAATGTGAGAATTCTTCTGGGATCCTCAGAGGCTCGCGTTCTACTATGCTCTCGGTGCTATTAGAGTTTGATCTTAAGAGCGAGCCGGCAGAAGGAACCCAAAAGCAACTTGTTAAGAACAATGTGATAAAGACTTGTGAAATCCCTGGTATTGTTGATGCAGAATTCAGTGGCTAAAATACCGTTCTTGATAATTGGAAATACGCTCCATTGCTTGGTCAGTCGGAGAGGAGCTTCGTGGCTTAGTTTGTTGTCATTTCTGTTGTCCGGGTTATTTCAGGGTTGTAATCTGAATATTGTCTTGTGACTCAAACCCTTCTATCCTTTTATTTGTCTAGTTACATTAGTCTTCATATCTCAAATAGTGTTATCTAGGTTTGTTTTAGGAAAGTATCCATGTTTATGTTTCTTGTTTAAACACTTTCAACGTCTATTTAATACAATTATCTATTTTCTGCCATTTTTGATCATTTTTGTTTAGCTCTCTTTTCTTTCTATAATTCTTTTCCTGTTGGCTCTAGCGACATGACATGCACACATAATTCTCAGTCTGATCTTTAAATGTCAGTTTTGTCAAAAAGCAATGAAACTATCTTGAATATGGTAGAGGCACTTGAGGGAAACAAGAATAGATTTGGAAACCTTAATATCATTTGAAGCCCGAACCATGTGAACTTGGGGCAGATAGAACATAAAGAAACCCTAAAGGCAAGTTTGACAGGGGTTGTTCATGGTAATGCAGTGAGAGTGTTGTCCAATGGTGCATTGTATTTAACAAATTAAGAAGGAAAATGTGTGGATATGGTTATCAAGTCTGGAAGAATCAGAAGATGTTACAAATGTTGGTTTAATCGTGTTGTTTGTACTTAGCATGTTTTGAATATTGGAATGACGACGACATTTTGTTCTGTTATTTAAACACCTTATCCTTTGTAACCCCTTCGAGCCTTATTTATTTTCTTTCATACCCCTCTCTCGAAATCAGTAGCAAAGATCAGAAACACAAGCGTGAAAGATAAGTAAAGAAGAAAGAGAAAAGAAAAAGAATGAAAAGAGAGAGAAGAAAATAAGAAGAAAACAAAAAAGAAAAAAAGAAAAAACAACAAAAAAACAAAAAATGAAAAGGAAGAAAGAAAGGAAAAGAAGAGAAAAGTAAGAAAAAGGAAAGAAAAACACAACAATAAAGTAATTTGTATGACATGAACTACGTTCGACCTGATTCCTTTTTAGGATACGGAGGCAGCCTCAAGGTTCGGTCCCATCAAAATAAAAATCTAAAAGTCCCCAAGCAAGAAACTGGGGCAGAAGTTGTGGTTGTTGTAAGAAATCTGATTCCGAAAGTTGTAAAATTTGAACCCGTCTGAATTATTTTGAGCCTTTTTGATACCCTTTCTTTCTAACCCATCCAAAAGCCCACATTACGGTCTAAAGAAAGACCTTCCGATCTGTCTTCAAGAGATGCTAAGGCAAGAAGGTAAAGGTGAATCATATCAAGGGCAACACTTCCGTCCAAACAAGGAAAATAAAAATGAGAGAGTGTTATTGGTGAAAACCCTCATAGGAACCGCAAGGCGATGAAAGTTGAGAGAAATGAAAAATGAGATAGTCCTATTGGTGAAAACCTTCACGGGCAACTTGAGACAACTGTAAGTTGAGAGAAATAACAAAATGGTAGAGGCTTCATGGTGAAAGCCCTTCGGGCACTACAAGTCGAATAAGGTTTGCGAATCACATTGGATAATCGGAGCATTGGAGCCTAGTTTCACGTTGAAAAGGTACAGCAAGAGCTGAATATAATATATGCTTGACAGAATATCTACAGGTGCATGTCATGGTCATTAGAGTTGGTATCAATATCTCATAGTTTTCTACTTCGTAGTTTTCTTGTTAGGAATCATCTCTTTTCTTTGTCCTTCACTCTGTTCCTTTTGTTTTGTTTACTTTCTCCTCCTGAGTCTATTTGGTCATAACAAGTGAGACATGACTTCAAAATCTGCCACCAGCTTTCCAATTGCACAAAATGTGTTCTGGCTAGCACATCAAAGTGTCACAAGTCTGGAAAAACAACAAGAGCACTGAGATGGTAATAATCAACATGCTTCGGGGATCCTTGTGAAATACAAATGCTTGGTATATCAATTCATGAACAATGCAATAGATGAAGAGTTAGGGTGAATAGATCAAAGTTATTTTCGGCAGCAAGATTGATAAAAATGGTTAACTAGCGACAAGCGAGGTCTTCCAAGCAGAAATAAAAGTTATCATGGCAAGTAAAGGAGAAATAGACCTCAAGGTCAGGGGTCTAGGGGTTTTAATTTAAGAAAGAACAACATAATGTGGATGGTAATCAACATGCTTTGGGGCTCATATGTAACACAAAGTTCTGGTAAATGTACGTTCATGAGCAATGCAAGATATAGAATGCAACCATTACTCCTCTTCTATCCAGACGGGCTCCTAACTTCAAAACTTGAATGTACTCCTCTACCATCTAGGCGGGCTCCTGAATTCAAAACTCAAATGTATTCCTCTGCTATCTCGAGGGGATCCTGACTTCAAAACTTGAATGCATTCCTCTGCTATCCAGGCAGGCTCCTGACTTCAAAACTTGAATGTATTCCCAGCTACAGGCAGGCTCCTGACTTCAACAAATAGAATGTATAGGAGAATGTTGTAATAAGGGGGTTCAGTCGCAGCAACAGTGAAATCACAATTTCATGGTAGTCCCAGCTACCAAACATTCCCGATCTACACTAACCTAATTGTTTTTAGCCAAGGATATGTAGGCTACCTCAGAATCAGGGTGGAGTCAACTCTTTCAAAAAATGCTTCCCACTGAGTATTCAAACGGGCAAAAATCTCTCGTATTCGCTCACTTATCTTTGCACGAAAACTCTTCGTATTTCCGAGCAAAGAGGGGAAGTTGTAAGCACGTGATTTTTGACCTATATGAATCGCTTCCTTAAAGTCAAAACAAAATAATTTCTTTCGTTTTTTACAATTTTGTGAATTTTGTGGCATATTGTATTTATTGTTTGCATTATGTATATGTATTTTAATTTATAAAAAATATAAAAAAAATATGCATTACATTTAGGATTTAATTTTACATCTTTTTAGAATTAATGGGAGTTTACAAAAAATACAAAACCAAATCAAAAAAATTGAGTTATTTTTGCTTTGTTAAAGTTTTAGCATCGAACTTTGTGAATTTTCAGTAAATTAGTATTTTATTAATAAACATTGATTGTTAATTGAAGTTTAACATTATTTGGTAGGTTAATTTGGGTGTTTAGAATTAATTAGGGTTATTATTTTAAGATAAAGAAAAAGAGAAAAGAAGGAAATGAAATAAATTGAAAAAGAAAAACAAGAGAAGAGGAATTTGAGTCCGCTCTAATTAAAATGGGACCAGTATTTGGTGATTAATCCCAAGCCAAATTTTTTCCCTTCAAATATGGCCCAAACATTTCCCACCCGGTCTATTTCCACCAATAATAAAATGACACAGTTTCGTCCCTTTTGTTTTGGACAGTTGATCTCAATAGATCAAACGGTCCGGAACTAGCCTAAACTAGCTATAAGAATGTCGGAACCCCCTACCCCCATAACCTCCCCCCTCGTCTCTTTCAAAGACTCCTCTCACTAAAGCCCTAACACCCGTCGCCCTTTTTCACCCACCTGAAACCCGGAGGGGCTACTGCCAATCATGCCCAAATTCACACCATAGGCTCGCATCCACCTCCTCAACCCCAATCTACCATTAGTTTTACTCAAACCTTCCCCGAACCTCTTGAATCTTTGAAACCCTAGAACCACCGCCTTAAAATCTCCATTGCATCTGGTGGCGATGCCACCTCAGATTAGCCTCAACATTACACCACAGAACCCCCTCAACATCCCCCTCTTCAACCCCTAATTGGCTTCCCTAGAATTTACCTAGAGCCCTTCAAATCCTAAATCTAAAAGCGGAACCCTCAAATCCCCAAAGTAAAAATCAGCTAGTGAATGCAAATTTGAGTTCAAATTGGAATTTAGTCGTGTGTTTTCATCGAGAACAGGCGATTAAAGTTTATTTCGATCGAAAATCGAACTCAAGAGGTCGTTCAAAGGATTTGTTTCGTTTGGTTCAGACAGATATGGTCAACATCTCCTTCTCTTCATTTTTGATTTCTTATACTCTTCTATTTTTTTTTCTCTATTTTCTTCTCCTCTGGTTCCTCGTAATTCGTTTTTGCATTTTTTTTCTTAATTTTTAAATCTAAGTTCATATTTAATTGTTTCCTTTTCTAGTTTGTTTGAGCTCGTTAGTTTAGTTTATTTGTTTTGCATTTAGTCTTGGGCCATAGACAACAATTGGTTCAGAAGCTCGTTTAGTTTGAATATCTTTCTTTACAATCAGTTGTTCTTCCTTTTTAGTTCCTTTTTTTGTGGATTTTCAAAATTGAATTGAGTCCAAGGGGAGGGGGGGGGGGGGGGGGGGGGTTTGGCCCATATCAGGTGAATTCATCTTCGGGTTAATATTGTTCCATAACTCATTTTTTGGTTGAAGATAAATTTCAGGGCATACAGGAGTAATTTGGGGAAAACTAGATAGAAAGGAATCTTAGGTAACAGACTTAGAGGCTTCTAGTGTGAGGTTGGAATGTCACTTTTAGATTTTGGGTAGCATTACTTAGTTTACAAGTCAAGATTCTAGGGACTCTTAAGCTAAAAGGTAATTCAGAAAGGACTAAAGAGGGAAATCTGTTTCTTTATTGTTGCCATACTTTCTTTCCTATAATTGCATTGTCTCTTGCCTTGCAAGGATGACTTTAGAAGTGAAAAATATTTAAAAATATTAAAAACTCAAAGTGCTGCATTGTTTTTACTGTTTCATTCATCACCTCGGTAATTTGGTTACTATTTCATCTTTGAATAACATTTTGGGTAGCTGATAGTTAAAAATGGATTGAAGTCAAGCTTAGTTTGAAGTTTTCTTTGTAGTTGTTGGTTGTGGAGTCATCCTTCTAGACTTTTTGCATCATTTTCGGGGCTATAAACTAGTTGTTTACTGTGTGTTGCTGGTTACTGATTCCTCACTTCTTTTCCCTTTCAATTTCAGGTATCTATTTTTGAGCCTTAATGTTTGAAGTAAACCTGAAGATTGAAATGAAATCTTAATTTGAATCATGGAACCTTTATACTTTATTATTTCAATAGTATTGCCCTGATTTTATGTCTTAAATCCGTTTATTGTCTTATTGGATTGAACTCTGATTTAGGTAAATTAGTGTTGTTAGTATGTTTTGCATAAGACTTTGGTATTGCATAATTAACATCTAGCATGATTTTAAATACCTATGGATGTCTGATTACCATAATTTTGGTTAAATATGGGTGTATGTCATGTTCTCATTATTCTGATTTTTAATCGAAACTTCTGCTTAGATTCAAGTCTAGTCATCATATCTCTTTGCTGGGAATCTATATTAAGTTTTTGTTAGCTTATTTCAAATGCTGAAGTTGAGTTTTGTTTAAGTAAAAGGTTACAGAGTGAGTTAGAATGAGTAGTTACACGCCAATTTCATCTTCTATTTTGGTGCTCACAACTTGAAGAATGAGTTTGAAGCAGATTCTTTTCAAAAATTCAAGTAATTATCATGCGGTCTAATATGAATTGAATGGTGTTAGTACTGAAAGGCTTTGACAAATACTAGTTAGTTAGCTTGGCACTAGGAGTTGTCTAATCAAAAGGAGCAAGCGCAACAATTCACATTTCATCCGCATATGTTGTTGTAACTTGGTCCTTGTATCAAAGATATGAGAAAGGCGACAAATCTACTACGTTTTGGCCTTGGAAGTTCCTAGGGTCTATCATTATTCTTTATAGTAAGGCTGGATGAAATTCGGATGCTAAAGATACAAAACATAGGATTTTTCTTTTCATAATGTTTCCTTATGATTTTTCTTTTTTTTCTAAGTTGTATTTTCTGGTACATCCTTATGGATTGGACTAGTCTTTCTAGTGGGTATCCTTAATTCTCTCATCTTTTGAACCTATTCGTCGCAGACCCAAAACTAAAATGATCCCCCTAATTTTTCTCGGTTGTGGGACACATTAAATTGGAATCTAAGTCCCCGAAGAAAACGCAAATCAAATAAAGAAACAGGCCTCTAACAAATATTCAATCATACAATTGATCCTGGTAGTTTTAAAATATAAAGGCTGGATTTGGAGTCTTATTGTCACGACCCGGATTTTTCCACCATCGGTAGTCGTGATGGCACCTATTGTCGAAGCTAGGCAAGCCAACCATTTTTAATCATTTTCATAATAACCTTAATCTAAAACAATATAAATACTGAATTAATTAAATAAAACCTCGCGGAAGACTTTTAGCAACAATAACAAAGATAAAGTGCTAAAATTAATAACATACCTCTACCCAGTATCTGGTGTCACTACTCATGGACGTCTAAAAGAGTACTAAAAGCAATAGTCTGAAAGAAATAACATGTCTTTTTTGATACAATAAAAAAAAATGGAAGAAAAGATAGAGGAGACTCAGGTCCCGCGAACGCCAGCGAACTACCTCAGAGTCTCTGGACTGAAGGATCGCTCTCTAACTACTGTGCGGTCCGTAGGTTGTGTCCTAACCTGTGCACAAAAAGGCACAGAAGTGTAGTATCGGCACAACCGATCCCATGTGCTGGTAAGTACCCAGCCTAACCTCGGTGATGTAGTGACGGGGCTAAACCGGACCTACCACATTCAACCTGTACAGATCTATTTGCAATAACAGAAAGAAAACAAGAATTTAAACAAATAATGGGGAGGGGACATGTTGGGGGTGTAACAGTTCAATTATAACTTCAACAAATAAGAAATGGAACTGAATATATATAATAATAAATAGTGAAAGCTAGTGAATCAGCAACTGCACGGCACCACCCTTCGTGTTTTTACTCTTATTTCTCATTAAAATTGTCAAATATAGTGCACAGTATCACCCTTCGTGATTTTACTCTCATTTCTCACCAAAACTATTGAATATAATGCACGTCATCACCCTTCATGCTTTTACTCTCAATATACAGTGCACGGCATCACCTTTCGTGCTTTTACTATCAATATGTAGTGCACGGCATCACCTTTCGTGCTTTTACTCTCTCTTCTTTACCCAATCAATGGTCACAACCAATCAGGAAAGGAATATATGACAAGACAAAATATCCCGGCAAGGGAGAATAACTCAACAATAAGTCCCGGCAAGGGAAAAGTACCAAAAATTTCTTTTTTAGTTCATTTGCTTCTCAACTATCACTTCGTAGTTCATTTAACAAGTAATCATCACAATTATTCACTTTTTTCGAAATTTTAATAGCAATTATGATTCACGGTCATGCTAGACTCGGGCGCATAGGTAACCGTCACCAAACCTATACACCGACTCCACATAGCACACAACAAATATTAACCTAATCTTATTCCCTTAAGCCAAAGTTAGATCAAACACTTACCTCGAAAGCTTCCAAACTCTACTCACGCCTCTAGAATAGCTTTACCCATCAAATTTGCCTCAAAACCGATCGAATCTAACCACAATTTACTCAAATGTATCAACATATGCTAGTTAAATCAATTTGAATGCATAAGGATGAAATTCCCTAAGTTTTACCCAAAAATTCTCAAAATGCCCCCGGACCCACGTGGTCAAAACTCGAGGTCGCAATTGCGAGGTTTTGTTTGCAATTGCGAAGAATGCAGAAAATAGAGCATGTCGCAATTGCAAGAAAATAATCACAATTGCGAGGAGGGAAAAATTGAACGGGCTTCGCATTTGCGAGAATGTCTTCGTATTTGCGAAGACTAGGCTGCAAAAAGGGGGGAGTCACTTTTGCGAAGATTTCTTCGCATTTGCAAATACTGGCTATAAAAAGGGGAATCGTATTTGCGAGTTTTTCCTCGCATTTGCGAAGAAACAGGCCAAAGGGGAAGGCTCACATTTGCAAAGTTTGCTTCGCAAATGCGAAGACTGCAGATACCAGCAGTTAAAATGCTTCAAAATGAGCCTAACACCTATTCGGAACTCACCCGAGCCCTCGGGGCTCCAACCCAAACATTACCCAACCTCATAAACATCCTACAGACTTACTCGTGTGATCAAATCGCAAAAATAACATCAAAATTAAAGAATTAACCTCAAAAACTCATGATTTTCATTTCAAAGTTCAAAACTTTCAAATTTTTCATTTTTAGTTCAAAACACGTCAAATGACGTCTGTTTTCAACCAAACTTTACAAATAGTTCTTGACGCTCATTTAAGACATGTACCGGGCATCGGAATCAAAATACGAGCCCGATACCATTACTTTAGATCAATTTTCATTTTTATTTTCCCTAAGCATTTTCAGAAAACAATCTCACAGAAAAGTTCCGTACTCGGGCCTAGGACCTCGGATTTCGATTCCGAGAATATGCCCGGGTCCCAAATTTCTTTACGGACCCACCAAGACCGTAACATCACGGGTCCGTGTCTGTTTACCCAAGATGTTGACCAAAGTCAACTATAGCAATATTATTATCAAAATTCATAGTTTTTAACATAGAATTAAAATATTTCCACATAAAAAACCGGCTTCGCGTTCGACTGCGTACGCAAATCGAAGCAACCAAATAAGAGGTTTTCAAGGCCCCAGAAGCACAAGAAAGGGAGAATTACACTGGAGCCTGTTTTTTTTTCCAAAATTTTGGGCCCATGATTGAGCCTGAATTGGAAATCAGTTGTCTATCCTTGTGTTCATGCCTACATTCGTTCTCACTACTGACCGGCCTGTTAAAAGTTGTTCGATTGTTTTGCCCAAAACTCGAAAGCATGCAGGCACTGTTGAATTCAGAGCTATGGATTAAAATCGGTCTTGATTTAGCTATCCTCTTAATTTTATGTTAGTTAATTAATTAGTAGGATGGTAATTTTACTGAATAGTTAAAAAGTTTCGCAACCCCACTTTGAGTTAATTAATTGGGATTTTAAATAATGGAGGCGAGCCATATTAGACAACACAAATAACTATAACCCTCCTAAATTAGTATAGAAACATTTAAGTAGAGTAGTTTTGAGGTGCGCCATGACAAATAAAAATGACAATTGAATGACCCTCGTTTCAATTAAAATTGTATTGATCCTTAGAATTCGAGGCATGCCATTTAGTAAAATTCATTGCCCTCGCAAATTGCAAACCCGAAATTGCTTTAGGCATGCTATTTAATAATATTACTTTCTTAAACTCGGGTGCGCATTTATGTGACCTAAATCCAAATCTCAACAATGTTAAAATATGTAGAAGACTGCGGGTGCATTTATGTAATGCGGTTTGAGACATGTTTTAATAACGTTGTAATTTTTTCTAAAAAATGAATAAAAGCGGTAAAAGTAAAATTTACACATAGGTTCATAATTTTTTTAAAATCAGATAACCAATCGAATATGACAGTTGACCGACTGTGCTAGAACCACAGAACCCAGGAATGCGTAACACCTTCTCCCGGATTAACAAAATATCTTACTCGGATTTCTAGTTCGCAGATTGTTAAACAGATTCAATTTTTCCTCGATTCGGGATTCAACTGGTGACTTGGGACACCTTTATTATCCCAAGTGACGACTCAAAATCTCTTAATAATAAATCCCTTTTTGATTGTCCTTTAATTGAAAAAACTCCTTTATGCCCTTGCGAGGTGTAGGAAAAAGGAGGTGTGACACCACCCACCATTTTTAGTCAAAAACATCTCGAGTGAAGCTTTTTGGTCCCACAAAAAAAGTAGATTCTCGATCCCGTGTCCTAGCTAATGTATTATCTCTGAGTACGTTGCTTGTTTCGGCTCCAAATCACCAAATTTTTACATTTCCAAAAATTTTCAATCGAAATATTCTGACTTAGTTTTAGTTACAACTCGTATAAAAAATGCATATTAGTTTCTTTTTTATGTGCTCCATATTATTTTTCGATTGTTTTGCGATTTAACTAATTTGTTATTTTTTATCCGGACTATAGTATTAGCGTGCTAAAATGAAGAGTAAAATAGAGAAATTGTTATTAGTTGTTAAAAAATATTATTTATTTACTATTGTGTTATATGTATTTTGTGTAGGTTTTGTGATTAAATTAATTTGTTGGCTTTATCCGATTTAGATTATTTATTTGCTAAAATACTAGTAAACTAGATAAATTGTTATTTTCGTTCCCTGTAGTGATAGCTTGCTACCTAATGTTGTGCTCATATTTATAACGTAGTGCCCTTTTAGCGTAGTAAAATGTAGCACCCGTTACGTAGTATCCTTGTAGTTATAGAAATTAATTATTTAAGTATCTCTTATACCCAAAAATGCATCAAAAAGCTAATAGTTCAAAAACATTATCTCCAATTATAGTCAACAAATGTAAGAAAATAACATGAGTAAATAATAATATTTGTCAAACTAAGTATTGTTAAATGTTGCAAGGCGACCATGTACCTGGGTAGAGATGCAAATGACTTATCTCAGTTACCATAAATAATTTCAAATGCATGTTTCCGCCCGCCTTTTTTGGTAATAATACACCCATATCCTGATGGAAAAATGTAATACACTCTTTTATCTTGTATCTTATGGATTCTTCAATGTGTGAAATCAAGCCAAGAGAAATCAAGTCACAGTCAAAGTTAAAAAGATTCCCACTAATATGTCCATTTCATAATTATGGATGCCAATATATTTACCCACACCACATAATTATTTTCTTATTCCTCAAACACAACAATCAATTACAACCCGTAAATCATCTATGACTAATAACCTTGTATACATTCGGAGATAACTCAATACCATCATCTCACGACACTCTTTTACATTGTACATTTTCATCGCCCTGCTTAGGCGCGCTTTATAATAAAAAAGCATGCCCTTTGATTGCATTGTTGGTCTAGATTCATTCCATATTGCAGTCCGAACTTCATCTATATCCCTTCTGAGGGCATCCATATTTGGCATATTTGGATAATGATCAAGTTGGTGAATATTCCTTGAATGAAATGTCACGTGTAACTCGTACACTATTTGTCTAATGGAAAGTGGAGCATGCTCCCTCGTCAAACCAGATTCAGCATTCTCTTTCTCCTCATCATCACCCTCGTCAGGGAAGTGTGTGTCATCTACAGACTCATCGGCATTGGTGTCATAATCACTATTCTCTTCCTGACTCTGCGCATCTACCAGATCTCGATTGAATATGTCATCTTCGGGCAATTGAGTAAGGACATGACCATCAAGTTGTACGTTTTCACTGCACAACCAAAGAAACAAGGAATTACTTAAATTGGTCAAAAAATACATATAATTTTATATATTCCCTTAAAATCATAATGTGTTGATATCTCATGATGCACATTATCTTGTTGATGCTGAATCCTGTATGGACCACCATGATCCAACACATCAAAACTAGGTATATTCCAACTGGTTGTTAGTTCATAGCTTGTAAAATTCATATATGGTCGATACCCTGTGAAATATACGAGTGTTAATACAAATACAATACAAAAAAATATACATCGTAGCACAAAGAAAAATTGACGTTTACTACTCGGCTTGTGGATTATGTAAACTAGGGGAGAATTTATTTTCTCGCTCCTCATTCGGGCGCGGAGACAAATTTAGATCCGGTCAAGCTCTCTCAGCTAGAACCTGTTCGGCTAAAACTGCTCCAAAATAATCACCCGATCGTTGAGAGATATCCCTACTTTGTGCAATCTCATTATTGTGACGTCTTCAGCCTTGAAGTACATTTCCAACAATTTCATCACGATAATTTTTCGGTATTCATCCGGAATCCTCAAAAATCTCTCAGAGTTTCATCACCTTTGATGTTAAACTTAGCATAACAAGCTACTCCATGCGGAGTCACCAAATATAGATATCTTCCGGTTACATTAAGATTCACCGAACATTTGCTCACGCACATTTTTTTACATAACAACAATACCAATATATCGTATTCCATTGTAAGTGGCAACTAAACATGAGACTGTGGAGATAAACTATAGCTTACTGAGTTATTCTCCACTACACCCTCATCCCCCTCCTTATATAATAAAACCTGAATTTTTCACTCTTCAGACATTATGATAAAATGCAAAATAACTTAACAAAGAAAAATTCCACAAGACTTGAGAATATTTATGAATGGATATTTACAAAATCGTTAAAGTCTTTAAATAAGGCAAAAACAAATCCGAGGGTTCAATTATTTGAGGTATAGCGTCTTAGATTAAGGCGTTATTCCCAGTTGAGCTATTTTTATGTCACTTAAACCTAGAAGAATTATTTGTGTATATATATATATCGTCTTGAAGTTGTTCAAAATTAAATACCTTTCTACATGATAGTCTCAACTTTAACTGTTAACCAGGCCAGGGGTTTATAAATTAAATTTTAAGTTATATACACCAATATTTATTGTAAGGATTCTTTATGCTATAAGTGATTTTGACCTTTGATAGTAAGACAGTCTTACTATTTTTCTCAGATTATTAATTAATGTCTATCAAGGGTTTAATATGTAATTACCGAATAAATATCAATCAAGATATCTATTAGTAATTATCTAATAAGTGACTTGATTATATAATTATTTTTACATTGTAGGTGCATAAAATTTTTAATAACAGTAGGTAAGGGTTGGCTACCGAAAGTAAGGCAATTGTTCCTCTAATTCTATTATCATTTAAATGAAATTTTTATCCTTCCTCGTACTCCCTTCAATCTTCCATTTGGAAATCTCATCTCGGATAATTATTGTTCCTTTTCTTTCTTATTCCTACCCCATCAATTAACAATTTTCCAACTTATATTTCACGTACTACTCATACTGCAATTCGTCGGCTGATTGTAAAGATATGAGCAAACCTCTCTCGTCATTAAAATAAAATTTTTAGAATTAACAATTTGAATGTCTAAAGATGAAAAGTAGAGAAGATCAAGTATGAGCAAGAAACAAACCAAAATTCAGCAAAATGCTTCTTGGTATTGTAAATGGACTATTATCGCTTTATTTATACACAGACAATTACTTAAGATGTTTAATTTGGAAAATAGAGCCACATAATTGTTCGACCAAAAATATAGATCTTGATTCAAACAATTAAGTTTAAATAAATAAGAGTTAATCTTTAGGTAACAATAACATCCCTAGATGGGGCTCGCGAAAAAGCAACAGATACTATGTAGATTTAGTCGGACAATGGCAGTGACATATAATAAATATTCTAGAAATTAGAGACAATAATGTAGCATTTAATATTTGAGTTCTTTATGACAATGATGAATCATAGATAATCCTTGACCCTTGAATATTTGAGTTATTCTCGTATTTAGTGGAAAAGTATAGACAAGAATCTTAGTGAAAAGATGATGTTTGTATCGTAGCAAATGAGATATGATTCTCTTTCTCGAGTCAAAGTGTACTTTTTACAAATGAATATCGCATGTCCCCTATCATAGTATCATTTTCTATTTATAAGGAACATGATCCTAAAAACCCTAATAGTACAAGTGCACATTATAATATTCTGTGTAATATCCTATCTTGGAACTAGCCGTTTTAACTCCGTCAAAAGTACTCGACCTTGGCCTCGACCTTTGTTAACTCCTCGACTTCGTCCCTTATTGACTCTTTGACCACATACTTCACCACTTCTTTGGCCATTTCGACAAACGACTACTTGAGAACTCTTCCCTTAGTACTATCTTGGCTTAAATATTCTAATGATATATTTCGACCTATATAGTTAGTCCCTCCGCTTAATGAGGCCGGCTTTAGGTGGGTTCAATGAGGGATCTCGTTCTCTGTGGTCGAAACAAGCCAGCGAGCTATGCAGGTTGTGGTGGCTGCGGCGAACTGACAACGTGGCCTACGCATGCGGCAAATTTCAAAGACTTCAATTTTACCAGGCAATTTGCTGGAATTATGTTGTCCACGAATTAGGATGATGTAATGACGTCATGCATTATTATGATGCATATCATGAATATTTTACCATTAATGATGAGCCGTTTTCGGTTATGGTGCCAGGACCTTTATAAATAGAGGTATTCAAATGCGATTTTGAGGTTTAAGTTTTCTGTTGTTTCAAAATCCAATATTTTTCTCTTGCTCTCTTCTTGCTTCGAAATTCTCTTATCTTCTTATCTGTACCATCAATTTGTATTGTTCTTAGCTCTTCCTTTTTTGATACCTCTCTTTCCTAACTATGTCAAACATGCTTTCTGAGTCTGGTGAAGGAAGTCATGTGGCCCCCTTAGAAATGGTATTTCCCTTCCATGAGGAGAGTGTTCCTGCCACGATTGAGGATGGAACCTTCCCGTCGGTAGAGGACATAATTCTATGCAACCCTAATTCCAAATTCGATTTCACCAAATCACATGATGTTGAACCTAGAGCCTTTCGGTTAGTGATGACGGTGAAGGAACTGGAAGAGCTTAAGGCTAAGTTCGGCCTTCTCATTCACATTAAATTAGTTCCGGCTGGATGAGATACGGTACAGGTTCACCGTTCTAGGTATTGCGCCTTTTACGCCTACCCCTTCCAAGTCGGTGACTCTCTCCATCTCCTTTCGCTGGTGGAGGAATTTTATCATTATTACGTTGTTTTTCTAGCTCAGCTCGTGTCATACGTTTATAAACATATTAAAATGGTTACCTAATTTTTCGAGCTAGTCGGGGTCCAGTTGACACTTCGGAACTTAATACATCTGTTCTCCCCTAGCTTTTATAGGGGAACAATATTGAATCTTTGCCATCTAGGGGGCAAGTGCTTAGTGGTAAAGATGGACGACAAAGCCAATCGCCAATTTTGGTTCAACTTCTTTTTTGTCTCAATCAAGGACGTGGTGGTCAATGTTGACTGTTTTGCAGAGGCTTGGAATTATGCTCAGAGTTGCCTTATTTCCTTGATTATAGGTATATGATTTTTCTCTTGTGCTTTGACATTGGCTTTGACCTCTTAGCAGCTTCTCATGCAGCCAAGAAATCATCTCCTCCTTCTGGTCGCTCACATTTCAGACTAGGTCGATCGGCTCCTCCCTCACACTGTAGCGATTCGTGAGTGGCCAAGTTTCTTCAAGAAGATTGGGCATGTTGTCCTTTGAACTAGTAAGTTCCTTTTAACATCAGTGACTTAGTTCTTTTTTTTGTTTTGTTTACTTTTGGTAAGATTTCTCTTTCCTTGTGTTTTATTAGCTTCGGCTAGGGAATCTTCAAGGAGGTCGAGAGCTCCCACACCCTCATTCCAGAAAAAAACTACTTCGTCCTTGGCTCCTGCCCCTTCATCGACTGCGACTGATGATGCTTTTGTTCCAGTCTCTCCCATTGCTGCGTTTAAACTATCCCTCCTTTGGGCGTGGAGACATTGACCAAGGATACCTAGGCTTCTCTCTTGTACGCTCTTATTGACGAGGACGGTGAGCCTTAGCACGGTGATGGAGATTTGGTGCCTCGCAAGAGGATGGTCATGGACGTCGAGGGAGAGAGGTTGGTTGGTGCCAATGTAGGAGACTACGACTTTGTCCTTCAAGAGACAACCCAGTGCATATTAGGGAGAGGCAAGAGGAGATTCTCGAGTCCATTTGTTTGGAGGATAAGGATATACGACCTATGAGGGATGCGATTGAAGGCGCATTGGGCAGTAAAAACACTATTCTTCCCAAACACAAAGAGGCCTTGTCATCTGGTGTTGGAGCAAATGTACATTCTTCGACTGATGATAGAGGTAGGTTGTTGCTGAGCAGGATATTGGATCTGATTCCTACATGCATGTAGATGAGTTATGGATGATCGACGGGGGGCTTACTCAGGTTGAAATGAGGTATTAAGGGTGTTCAAAACTATTATGATCTTGATAGACCGTAGTTTTCTCGTGGACACAAAGAAGATTATATTTTCCCTTGTCCCTCTTTGTTCTGAAGTTGATGGTACAACCCCCATGACTATTAATGACAGCGACCTGTCGAATACCATTGTCGACCTCAACATTCAGATTAGTACATTTGCTTTTAGTTGTTTTTCTTTAGTTTTGTTTTTTCATAGTCTCTAACTTCCTTTGTTCGTTTTGTATGTGGTCTTCATAGAAATTGAGAGCGCTCGTAGAGAGAAGAGGCACAAAGATATCTATGTGAAGTTAAAAGACAAGTACTTCAGAGTCCTTAAGAAGTACCGGGAGCTTCGGTGTCTTTTTTGTGAAGGCGGAGATGTCCACCAACTGAGGGAGGACTTGAATGCCATTAACGAGGAGCTGGTGTGGAAGGTAGGGAAGTGCAACATACTAGAGGGGACGTTAACGAGCAAGGAGGAAGAGCTCGAGCTCAGCAAAGGGGTTTAAGCTCAGTGTTGTGATCTCCAAGCTCATGTGGTTTTAGTACGAGCCCAGCTTTAGAAGTGTCAATTCACGGTGGAGGCTCTTAGTGGCAAGGTCGCCGAGAAGATGGAGAAGCTAGAGAAGGCGGAGTCCTCTCATTCAAAGACATTGAGGAAGGCGGAGTCTCTTTAGGTAATGATTTGGACTCTCCGTTCCGAGCAAGAAAATGACTTAACAACGGAAAGGCCTAAAGAAGAGCAGCTCGATTAGGGGATTGGAGAGTTTGAGTAAGAGACTTTTAGCCTCTACCACTACTAAAAAACTAGGGTTTAGCAACGGACAACATTTGTATCTAAATAGAAAAATAGGTTGCTAATCTCATTTAGCGACAGATTGGTGATGGATTATCAAAAGATTCTGCTAGCTCTGAGCATTTTAGCAATAGATTAGCCACGACATTTGTAGCTAATTTCAATATTTTTGTAGTATGCGATCGAGTTGCTGCTCTAGAGGCCAAGAAGGCCCCATTACTAGCACAACAGTCCTCTTCTCGTACATTAAAATTTCATATTATTTGAGTTACATGAGAAGTAGATTCATGCCGAGGCCCAGTCATTTGACTTTTTAGATTTTCATATGGTGGGATTTGTTTCTAAGGCTACCCTCAAAGATGTTCATTTCAAGGCTCATGACGCTCGAGTCACTTATGGGTATGATCATGCTACGCCTAAGGCTGGTGAGGAAGAGGGTATGAGGGTGTAGACTGGCTGAAGGATAATACCCCGTACGATGCCGCATATCTTGAGGGAGAAGGTGGCGATGGCGAGGGATTTAATGGTCAGGGTAGCGATGTTTTTGAGGGCCAAGTTGGCGAGCATGTTGAAGGCTGTAATGGTGGTGACCAGTAGTTTTCTCTTTTGATATTTTTGTGTATTGTTTGCCGGCATCTTTATGAGCCTATTGTAAATAGTTTTATGCATATGAAATATCAAAATTTTCCTTGCGTCTTCTTCTCATCTTGTGCTTTATTTTTTATACTTATGTATATTTTTGTTTGTTGTTGGGATGCTGCCGAGGGCCGATAGGTTTTTGTTCGAACAAGGTCAAACATAATAATCTTTCCTTAAATTGCGTTCGAGGGCCGTTAGTTGTTTGTTTTATCATAATCAAACATGACCTTTCATTAAATCTCAGCTGAGGGACAATAGGTGTTTATTTGATTATAATCAAACATAACCTTTTGCGAAAATCGCAGTAGAGGGCCGGTGGGTGTTTATTTGATTGTAATTGAACATAACCTTTTGTTAGATCGTGGCTGAGAGCTGATAGGTGTTTGTTTGAGCTTATTCAAATATAACCTTTTGTTAAATAACAAATGAGGGCCGGTAGATGTTTGTTCGAGCTTGGTCGAACATAACCTTTCATTAAATTGTGGCCGAGGTTGTTTGTTCGAGCTTGGTCAAACATATCCTTTCGTTAAATCGTGACTAAGGTCCGGTAAGTGTTTGTTCAAGCTTGGTCGAAGATAACCTTTCTTTAAATTGCGATCGAAGGCTCGTACGTGTTTGTTCGAGGTTGGTCCAATATAACCTTTTGTTAAACGGCGGTCGTGGGCCAATAAGTGTTTGTTTGAGCTAGTCGAACATAACCTTAACAAGAAAAAGGTGTGTTGATAAGCATAAGTTTCTTATTACTTTGACATTGTTGCTTTGGTTACATACATGGTGAAATTTACATATTTTTGGGTGTTGGCTAGCGTTTCAGTCCCAGTCCCAGTCTATCTAGTCGCTTCACTGGTTGACCTAGAGAGTATTAAGAGGTTGAGCAATGAAATAGAAACCACGACCAAGTGATGAGGCAGAAATCCAAAGCCACATGGATTGAATGTGGTGACTCAAACACTAGGTATTTCCTTGCTCAATGGAAAATAAAAAATGGTCAGAGTAATATTACTTCCATTTACACAGACACAGGGATCAAACTTGCTGAGCCAATGGCAGTGGAACAGGAATTTTTAAAAGTGTTTCAATCATTAATGGGTGAAGCTGCTACTGAACTTCCTTGTGTGGATACTAGCATAATGAAGGGGGGTCCTTGTCTCACAATAGACCAACAGCTTGAACTGATTAAGACTGTGTCCTTGGAGGAAATTACTGCTGCTATTTCAGAAATGCCTAGGGATAAGGCACCTGGAATTGATGGATTTCCTATAGAATTTTTCACCAAAAACTGGAGTATAGTCAAGCATGATATCTATGCTGCTACCAAGGAGTTTTTTGAAACAAGTAATCTGCCAAGAATGATCAACAATACTGCAATAGCATTGGTGCCAAAGGTTAAGAATCCTACTACAGTCAAGGATTTTAGACCAATTGCATGTTGTACTACATTGTACAAGATCATTTCAAAAGTTATCACAAGGAGGATGAAAGGCATTATGGGAGAGTTGATAGGCCCTGCTCAATCTGCATTCATAGAAGGAAGATCCATCATTGATAATATTCTACTAAGCCATGAAATTTTCAAAGGATACTCTAGGAAAGGGATTTCACCTAGATGTGTCCTTAAAGTGGATCTTAGAAAAGCCTATGACACCTTAGAATGGAATTATTTGAAGCAGATCCTCATAGCTTTGGGCTTCCCTGCTAAATTCACAGGCTGGATAATGGCTTGTGTGTCATCTGCTTCTTACTCTCTTGTAATGAATGGGGGTCTTACTAAGCAATTCAATGCTAAGAGGGGTTTAAGGCAAGGAGACCCTATGTCTCCTTATCTATTTGTCTTGGCCATGGAGTATTTGAATAGACTGCTGCAGCAACTTCACAACAATGGCAACTTCAATTTCCATCCTAGATGCAGGAAGCTAAACATCTCACATGTGTGCTTTGCAGATGATCTTTTAATGTTCTGTAGGGCTGACTTGGTTTCTATACAGATTCTACATAGCACATTCCTCATATTTTCTGCAGCATATGGGCTTCAAGCAAATGTAAACAAGAGTGCTATCTATATTGCTGGAGTATCAAGGGACACCAGGGAGGAAATTATGCAGGCTCTAGGATTTATTGAAGGGCAGCTTCCATTCAAATATCTTGGAGTTCCTCTTGACTCTAAGAAATTAGCTGTTCATCACTATTTACCTCTCATTGAAAAGATCACAGCCAGGATCACTTGTTGGTCTGCAAAACTACTCTCCTATGCTGGGAGGGTTCAATTGATCAAGGCAGTAGTATTTGGTATGCAATCTTATTGGGCACAAGTGTTTATTATTCCTAAGAAGGTGCTGAAAACTATAGATACTATATGCAGAACATACTTGTGGACAGGGAAAGCAACAGTCTCAAGGAGGGCTCTTGTAGCTTGGGAAAAGGTTTGCCAACCTATCTCAACTGGTGGTCTGAACATAATGAGATTGGATATTTGGAATAAAGCTGCTATAGTGAAGTTACTCTGGGATCTAGCAAGGAAAAAAGATTGCCTATGGGTTAAATGGATACATACTTATTATATCAAGAATAGGAATTTGGAGTTAGTCACTGTTCCATCCAACTCCTCTTGGGTGGTGAAAAAGATTCTTAACTGTCGACCAATGGTGATGGAGAATGCTCAAATGCAAGGAGGACTCTTGGCCAGAATGCAGAATGTGTGCTTGGTTGGGAAATTCCATATCCAGAAGATGTATACTGCATTACTACCTCAACTCCCAAAGGTAACATGGAAGAATATTATGCTTGTTCATTCTGCCCTTCCTAAACACAGGTTTACAATCTGGTTAGCAGCTCACCAAAGGCTACCTACAATAGAGAGGCTTCAACATATGGGAATTCACATTCCAACCTCATGTGTATTTTGCCAACTCTTTGAAGAAGAATTCAATCATCTATTCTTTGAATGTGCTAATACTAACAGAATATGGTGTAGAATTCTAAAGTGGCTGGGGTACATAAGGACCATTAGATGCTGGGAAGATGAGTTGAAATGGATATGTAGTCAAGTCAAGAGTAAAAACTGTCGAAAGGCCATTACTGCCACAGCATTTGTGACCACAGTTGCAATCCTATGGAGAAGTCGAAATGCAATCAGATTTGAAGCCAAGAGATTTGATGAAGATCATTGTTGCAAGGAGATATCAGTTTTAATTCATGCAAAAAATAGGAATAGGTGGAAGAATGAGCTTCAGCTGCTCAATTCTTACCCTTAGATTAGTCTGCTCAATCATTGTAAATGAATAGAAGAAATTAGAGTGAGATAGGGGGCAATATTGTATAGATATGTAGTAGAAGTCCATACTACTACCATTGAACTACATTGTTTATTTGTTTTTGATATTAATACAAAGTCAGTTAAGCTAAAAAAAAAAAAAAAAAAAAAAAAAAAAAAAATAGAAACCAGGACCTTACCTTCGTGTACTTTGACTTGAAGCGTTCCCTTTGCCGCCTTGATAAAAACCTCCTTGAGAAAACCCAAATGGGACAAAACTTAAGCGAGGAAAAAAATAGTACGACTTGGGGAATGCTTTCTCTCTCAGAACATGAAGTATTCGAAGTGGTTGATATTCCAGCTGTTTGGTAGTAGCTTTCCTTCCATTTTCTGTAGTTGGAACGAACCCTTGTTCGGTTTGGCTATGATTTTGTATGGAACATCCTAGTTTGTTCCAAACTTGCCTTCTCGGGGATCTTTGCTTGCTTGAGTTTTGGCTTTCAGTATATCGTCCCCGACTTTAAGCGACCGGACATTTATTCTTGTTGTAATAATGTTCTGCTTGTTGTTGGGCGGCCATTCTTATGTAGGCCATGTCTCTTCGTTCGTCAATTTCGTCAAGTTCCTGCCTTCTGTTCTCGTCGTTTCTCGTGCTGCTTTTATGGGAGTACCTTCCGCTGGGTTCTCTGAACTCGATCGGTATTACAGCCTCACTCCCATAGAACACAAAGCAGGGTGTCTCTCATGTGCTTGTCTTCAGAGTTGTTCGATAGGCCCATAATACTTCTGGTAGCATTTTTGGCCTTTGTCCCTTGGCGTCTTTGAGTTTGTTTCTTCATGATATTTAGTATTAACTATTGGAGAACTCTTCTTGCCCATTACTCACTGGATGTTATGGGTTTGAGAATATCCTCTTGATATGTCATTTCTTGAATAATTCTGCGGTTTTCTTCCCTCTGAACTGTAGTCTGCTGTTATTGTTGATTTCCTTGGGTAGGTTGAATCGGCATATGATGTTTATCAATATAAAAGTGGTTACCTCCTTTTCCCGTATTTGGGCGGATGCTCCTACTTCAACCCATTTAGAGAAATAGTCAGATAAAACCAAAAGAAATCATATATTACCTCGCCCTGCTAGGAGGGGAGCCATGATAACCATTCCCCATTTGGTAAATGACCAAGGGGTGGTGACCGAGTAGATGTGTTCGCCTTCTTGGTAAATCATTGGGGCATAATTTTGGAACTGTTTGCATTTCCTCACGAAGTCTACGTCATCCTTTTTTATGATAGGCTAGTAGAAACCCGTCCGTATGAGGCATCTGACAAGTGCTCGATTGCCAGAATGAGCTCCACAATGGCCTTCATGGACATCTTTGAGGGCACGCTAGGTTTGGTTCTGGCCTAAAAATTTTGCTATAAGGCCGATGTATGTCCTCTTATATAGGTTTCTATGAAGGAGACTATATCGACTGCTTGCATTCGTAGTTTTCTTGCCTTTTTTGTCACCGGGGAGTGTACCATCCTATAAATATGCAATAGTGAATTGAACCAATCCCAAGTTAAATTTATGGTTCTTAACTCTATTTGGTCTAGTGATGAGTTGAGGAGGTGGAATATGGTTTTATCTCCAGTTATGATGATTTTGGTAGTTGCGGCTAGTTTTGCAAGGCCATCTACTTCGATATTCATCACTCGTGGGATTTGATCAAGCTAGCATTCGTTGAACAGAGTGAATAGCTTGCAGATTTCGATCTAATATTTTTGCAATCTTTGTTCCTTGATTTGAAAAGTCCCTATGACTTGGTTGACTTCGAGCTGGGAGTCATAACGGTGTTTCAATCGTTTCACCCCATATTTGAGTTCTAGCATTAACCCTACAATTCCGGCCTCATACTCGATCTAATTTTTAGTCATATCCAAGCACCTTAGGGACTGGCGAATTACTTCACCTGTTGGGACTTCGAGTACGAGTCTTAGTTCGGACCCTGATCCGTTGTATAGGACCTAGAGTTCATGTGTTTGGAGGGAAGCTTTGACATCTTCCCTTTCGACTTCTGGTATTATTTTTGCATTGAAGTCGGCGACAAAGTCGGGGATCACTTGTGACTTATCAGCATTCATGGCTGGTATGTGATATCATGCTCACTTAGCTCAATGGTTTATTTGGCCAGCCTTCCCAATAGCTCGGGTTTATGCAAAATGCTCCTCAGGGGAAAAATTGTGACGACCGAGATGGGGTGGTATTGGAAATAGGGTCTAAGCTTCCATGAAGCTACAACCATGGCCAGAGCCAATTTTTCCAGGTGTGGGTACATTGTCTTGGCATTAACGAGTGTATGCTAATGTAATAGATGGGAGATTGCATACATTTGTTTTTGCAGATCAAGAATGCACTTAATGCTACCTCGAATACGGTTAGATAGACGAGGAGTTGCTCCCCAACTTTGGGTTTCAAAAGCATGGGTGGTGATGATACGTATGCCTTTAGTTCTCGCAGAGTTTGGACGCACTCAGAAGTCCATTAGAGGTCGTTTTCCTTATTGAGTACGCCAAAATATTTGTCACATTTATCCGATGATCGCTAAAGGAACTTTGATAGTTCGATGTACGAATAGTCAACCTTTGGACTTGCTCTTTGGTGGTTAAGAGTTCTGGTATCCCCTTGATATCTTTGCTTTTTTTAGGGTTGACCTTGATCTTTCAATGAGACACCAGGGAAACCCAAGAATTTTCCCAAGGTTGCGTGAAACATTTCTCCAGGTTTAGCTTCATTCTATATCGTTTGAGTATGTTGAAAGTGTCTTTCAAATATCGATGTGATCCTCCACCCTTTTGTACTTGACCAACATATCGTCTATATATACCTCCATAGTGTTATCGAGCTGGTCTTTGAACATCTTAGTTACCAACCTTTGATAAGTAGCCCTTACGTTTTTTGTCCAAATGGCATGACCCGGTAGCAATATGTTCCTTGGTGTGTTATGAATGTGATCTTCTCCTGGTCTTATTCTTTCATGAGAATTTGATTATATCTTGAGTAAGCATCCTAGAAACCTAATAGTTGTGTCGATGAGCTGGTCGATATGCGGTAAGGGGAATCAATCCTTCGGACATGCTCTGTTGAAATCTATGAAATCTATGCACATCCACCATTTTCCATTTTTCAATTTGACCATCACTATGTCGGGAATCCACTTGGGGTACTTTGACTCCCTGGTGCAACCATTTTATAATAGTTTTTTTACCTCCTTGCAAACTACATCATTGATGGTGGAGTTGAATTTACGTCTAACTTTTCTTACTGGGGGTGGAATGGATCGAAGTTTAACTTGTGTTTGCCGATTTCCTTTTGGATGCCAGTCATTTCTGCATTGCTGAAAGCAAAAAATTTGCATTGGCTATAAAGAATTGACTGGATTTACCTGGTTCCTGGAGTTTACAGTCGATATAGGCCTTCTTGCTATGATTATTGAGGTTCAATTGAACGTGTTCGAGGTCTTCTACGGTCGAAACTGCAGCCTCGACCATGTCGGGATTTATGATGACATCCCCGATTCCTTCCTGCTTCGACCTCGACCCTATTTATTGTTATGCCTCTTTTTTTCTTTTTTCTATTGAATGGTCGTGTTGTCCATGGAAGTGCGGTAGAATTCCCCGAACATGTGTTGTTCTCTGTGTATGCTGAATATCCCCCATGGTGTCCGGAACTTAATTACTTGGTATAGGCTGGATGCGATGGCTCTCATGGAATGTCTCCATGGTTATCCCACTATGGTGTTATACGTAGTGACCTGATCCATGATGTGGAATGTTGCTCTAGAGTCACGTCACTGATTAAGATGGAAAGTGTAATTTCCCCGGATATTTTCTCAATTGCATTATTAAAACCGGTTAGCATAATTTAACACTGAACTAACTTATCCTCGAGCCTCATTTGGGTAACGACTTAGAGTAGATAATGCATGCACCATTTCCATCGTCCACCATGATATGTTTGACATTGGCGTCTAAAATGCGTAAAGTAATAATGACATCATCATTATAAGGTAATGTCAAAACATTAGCATCCGACTCATCAAAAATGATACTTTCTTCGAACCCGTCATACCGTTCGCATGTGATAGACCGCTTGATTTTGTGAATGGTGGGAAACTTCATGATGTTTATAGAGGTGTCGTTTCTGCCACCGATGATCATGTTGATGGTACGAGCTGGTGATGGCAGCTTTAGCCGGCCTTGATGTTCAGGTACTCTGGCGAAGTTAGTCCTCTGTTTATCGCTTAACAGCTCTTTGAGGTGCCCTTGCTGTAATATGTTTATGACTTCCTATGAGAGGGCGATGCAATCTTCTATTTTTTGTCTCTTTTCCGGGTGGAATTCACTGAGGGCATCAGACTTTCTAATATTCGGATCTGATCTCATCGTTGGCGGCCATTTCACTTTTGTTTTGAGTTTCTCAAGAGCGTAGACTATTTCTATTGGCTACATACAAAATTATGAGCAGATAATAAAGGAGGCATACCTTTTTTGTTCTGATGCATCCCTATCCTTGGTTTGGATATGCCTTCTTCATAGCAGAGGGAGGGTGTGGTGGTCGCCCTAACATATGGTTGGTATTGTTCCTTGTTAGGTCACAAAATCATGATCTTTTCTGCTACGATCTCTTCGATTATTCTGGATTTGGCTTTTACCGAGGATAGATATTCCTCGTCTGCTCGGGCCAATGAAAATATTCTAGACCCTCCCCCAGCTCTTCCAAGAATCGCTTCTTGGGTGCCTCTATATGAAGGATACGCAAGTAAAAATTTCCAACCGTGGATGCGGGCGGGCAATTTCCAAATTACAAATGCGATGTTAACTTTATTGGAGTAGTAAGGGAACATCACAGGCGCTCCCCATCAGAATGCATATAAATACCTTAACGGCTTTGTGGATACCTACTAGGGAAGCAAACAGACAAATATGTCGGAGGATGCATTAAGTTTGAGATTGTTCCCTTTTTCACTTAGAGGGAAAGCTTTGTACTGGCTCGAAATGCTTCCCAACCATTCCATCACTACGTGGGAAGAGTAGGCGGACAAGTTTATAGCTAAGTTTTTCTCATCGCGGCATATGGAAATATTGGGAGATGAAATCTTGGCCTTCAAGCAGGAACCTAATGAACCACTTAATGAGGGAAGAAGTATCGGACAATGGTAAAGGAATATCTAAACAATGACGTGACCGAAGCAATGATACACCAGACTGTGTCTAGTGAATCAGCTAGCAGGGGTAAATTGTACGAACACACCTTATGATGAGTCATGCGAGATATTTGATGAGATGGCAGACACTTCCTCTGCTTGGCAAAGTCGAGCTAATGTGCCACAGGGTGATCCCACTATCATTCACCTGCACAAAGAGCTCCACAACCATGGCCAAGCAATAGTAGAGTTAACTATAATAATGAACCAATTGGAAAAAGATCAATTGCAACAAGTTAAAGCACTGAGACAAGTAAATGCTATGGAAGGTGTCAACATGTTGGTCAACAAGAGGCGACAAAGAGGTCAAAAAGGTCAAGGTAGTCTGGACCAATATGAGCTAGGTAACAGTGGTTTCAACCAAGATGATGGGTATGATGAGAAAAGTGAAGAAGTCTAGCACATGAACTATTACCAAGGACAAAGGGATAATGATCCTAACCAACAACAATAGTGGACATCCCAAGGAAACTGGGAAAATCAAAACCAACAGGGAAATAACAATTGGGGTAACAACAATCAGAATTGGTGCAATCAGAACAACTAGGACAACTAGAGTGGCAACCATGAAAATTGGGGAGGAAACAACAACCGAAGAGGATGGAATAATAGAAATCAAGGAAATCGGGGGAAGGGATTTAAAAGACCTCCGATGTATCAACAACCAAACAACCCGCCTCCTTTTTCGTCCCAAGGTCCTACATAGCCAAACAATGAGATGAGAAGGATCTAGATGATGTTTGAACAAATGATAAAAAGAATGATGACACTGATGCCCAGTTGGCATCCCATAATACTTCAATCCGAAACTTGGAGATTCATCTAGGTCAGATTTCGCAATCTTTGAATACTCATCCTAAGGGGGCTCCACCTAGTGATACAGTAGTAAACCAAAAGGGTGGGAACAATACAAGGCATGCAATGGCGTGTTTAACCAAAAAGTAGAGTTTCAGTCAATATTTTAAATTAGAAGAATTCGAGTTACTGATAATCAAAGAATGTATATAAGAAAGTAATTTGGCTAGCAATAAGATAATCAGAAGGAAACAAGTAAACCATTGTATTCAGATAGTACTTTGTGTCCTTACAATCGATTCATTCTCTCCCTTTTATAGCTATTTTGGAGATATGCATTTTGCCTTTGTCATAATAAGGCCATTATAGATAATTACAGACATTAAATATTACGTTAATTATTATTGCATTTAATACAGATTCTCTAATATTTTTAGTATTTAAAGCACATTAATTATCGTATCTGCACTTCCTTGTATTGTCAGATTCATTCTCCTTAATTCTTGAACTTAAATAGGTATAGGCATGAAGTTTTTCGAATAACCGCACGTGCCTCTTTATATTCCCCTGCTCGTATCTGTTGCAACTCGTGCCTCTTTTCCAATCAGAACTCTTTAACCAATCTACGTGTCACAACACGTCATCTTTATACCACTTTAATATGTAAAATCAGTTTTCCCAATACAGTTAGTCCCCCCACTTGAGATTTATTCATCGATTGAATATTTGGGAAGATGAATTATTAAAGCGGGAATGTTTTTCACAATTAATGTTATGACAGAATCGACGCTTCAACGGTCACTTTCATTTAATGCTCTTCACACATGTCACCTTTTCACTTGTTCTGCAATTCTGCAGAACTTTTTAAAGCTTTTTTGCGGATTTAGTATTCACGAAGCATGAGTTATCATTATGAACCTTACATCATTGAACCTTTTCCTTTGACGGTTTCTTCTTAGTATAAATATAACTTTCTTCTTTGTCTTTACCACATAAATTTTCTGAACATTCAATTTGTCAAAGCTTTATTTTCTTCTTCCTCGTATTATTATGTCTTCATCAAACCTTAACCCTAGAAGGATCCCCATAGTTGATAACTTCCCTAACTCCCCAAGTAGGAGCAGAAGAGGATGTAGACTCCGTAATTTAGGATCTTTATCTGCACGTGGTTCTTCTATTCCTTCACCTTGTTTTGGTCCCTCTTCTAGAACTAGAGGTTCTCTCACAAGGATCTTCTTCTAGGGGTAAGGATTCTTCTGAACCTCTTCGTGAACCTTTAGTAGAGGAGATAGTTCCTATGGAACTATTTTAATATAACAATAGAGAGTCTTATAGAAATCAAGTATCTTCTTTAGAGCGTGCTGAAATCTACCCAACTCAAATTTCTGAAGGTTTGATTTCTTTAGTTCGTAGAGACTGCCACTGGAGTCATGACTTCCCTATTATTATTCCTAATCTGAATAAAATAATTACTTCCTACTTAAGTAGATTTTCCTTCGTCTATATGTATTCCTTCATATTAGGATTCAAACCTGCTATTGGCCCCATTATTCTCGAGTTCTGTCGTTTCTTTGACGCTTGCTTACGTCAAATTGGCCAAATAATATGGAGGGTTGTTGCCTGTTTGAGGCATTTGACAAATTTAGCTATGGTGCCTATTTCTTTCTGCCATCTAATTAATATTTACTCCACTAGGCCCCCGGTTGTGATTCCTAATGATGATGTTGCTCCCGCTACTGCTCAGGACTCCGTTGAGCAGCTTTTTGTCAGCCGGTTTGGTTCTTAGGCCAAATTTTTATGAAGCACCCCTAGCTTCTTTTTTTACTCCCGTGTTTGTGACTCATTCTTTCCTAATCTTGGCTGTTTTTGTTCCTCCCCAGGATGATGTCTTCACTACTTCTAATGTTCCTCATTCGACAATTCCTCCTCCACTTTCGCACCGTGCAGAGCTTGGCTCCTCAAGTATGAGTGGTCCCATAAGGTAAGTTATTATTGAAGTCCCCGTTGAGGGTAATCTCTTAAGGAAATTAGTTCCAGCGGATGTGTGGCTAAATCCCTTAATTGGTCCTATTGAAAAATCCAAGCTAGAGAGACATAGTTCCTTATCATTGATGAATGATAGTGTGCATGCTTCCTTAAAGGTATTCTCCCCTTCTTTAAAAAAAAAAACTTTTACTTTTTCATTTTTCTATCTTTTGGATTCTCATTTCCTTTCCTTTTCCATTTTTAGGCTAATCTCATCGGCACAGAAATGATGAAAAGGGTTACCCTCTTAGAGAAATTAGTATGTGATTATCAATTAGAGGCGTACAATTGGAAGGAACAGTATGAAAGTCTTCAGATTCACACAGATTACTTAGAAGAAAGTAATAGTACTTTGGAACAGTAAGTACGAGCCTTGAATTATTAATTGGCAGCTGAAAAGGCTTCCTCAAGTCAACGAGATAAATTAAAGTCTTGTCTCGAAACTTCTTTCTCAGAGAAGCTATCCAAGGCTAGTGAAGAGATTAGAGAATTGAAGGCTCTCTTGGGTGAGAAAGAACCTTATGCTGGTAAGCTCTTGCTGAATTTGACTCAAGCACAAGAAGTCCTCCGATCTTCTTCTGATAAGGTTTGTGCCTTCGAAATTTCCCTTGCCTCTCTTTAAGCTTCTTACACATCTGCCTTGGCTAAAAATGAAAAATTAAAGAATGAAATTGCTTATTGGGAAAGAGATTATGAAATCATAGAGGATAAGTCTACCATTGAAGTAGGTGGGCATTTTTATATTCTCGCCGTGATACCCTTATTGAAGCTAGCCAAGGGAATTTTAACTTAGAATCTGAGTTTGCTAAAATTAATGAAACTATCGAGAAGGCTCAGCAAAACCAGCATTTTCCTTCTCCCGTGGCTGAAGCTTCTACAAATGTTGAATTTGATACGGGTATCCCCACTCCTTCAACCCAAGTTGAGTACGCTGCTGTAAGCCAAGTTGAGCCCACTGATGTTGATGCACCTGTTTCAGTTCCTCCATCTTCGTAGTGACAAGTTTAAGTTGTTTGAATTTCTTTGTTTCTATTTTTTGGGAAATTGTGATTAAACCCTTAGTCCCATTTGAGGGTTTGTTTTTGAAACTCAAGTCCCCAGACCTTTTAAGGGGCAATATGTATAAACAATTTGCAGTTTATGACTAAGTTCATACTTATCCTAAGCTTTTTATTATTAATAAGTTTCTTCGTTACTATATTGAATTCCCGTTTAGTTTATTCTTACCTTTGTTTCTAAGGATTTACAGTATAATTTGCATTTTTATTCTTAAAAAATGCTTTTGTTAACTTCATGAATATTCAAATTAATCATGAATTTTATATAAGAGGGCCTTTCTATATTCAACACATAATGAAGAAGACATCCCAACTTCATAATAGTATTAATATACGATAAAAGAAATAGGAATACACATGTTTCTTGAAATAACTCTAACAAGTTTTTATTTGAACTTTGTCTAGTTTTGAATAACACTTTACATGTATTCGAATTACATTAATAACTTTCTCGTAACTGTTTTTCTTGTAACAGCTTTAAAAAGAGAAATAACACAAGGTTTTTATTGATAACCCGTTTTAGTATATTTCCTTTGCCCTCACTATGGTAAATTTTTTCTTTGGCTTTAGTTCATGACTTTGGATTGCACTTGACTCATTCATTGGATGAACT
Source organism: Nicotiana benthamiana (assembly GCA_034376525.1). Taxonomy (NCBI): domain Eukaryota; kingdom Viridiplantae; phylum Streptophyta; class Magnoliopsida; order Solanales; family Solanaceae; genus Nicotiana; species Nicotiana benthamiana. The sequence goes on along the minus strand of CM067333.1, from coordinate 22,217,884 downwards.
TTTCAGGCTTGATCTTTGATTATTTCTCACTTCTTTGCCTTCTTTACACACATGCATGTGCATATTGTATATAGACCCCAAAGTGTTTGAGCGTTGATGTATGAAGCCTCGAGCACTTGATTGTTCATTTCCTTTGGTCCTTTCCCAGAAAAGGAAAAAATATACCGGACTCAGAGGTGCGATTTTAGATGTAGACTTCTTAACGCGTTTGAATTTCTATTAGAGTAATTGTAACCTTAGGCTAGAAATAATTTATTCCACTTGCCTTCCAGGTCATGACTCATCATTTAGTACGGGTTAGCTTTTTGCCTATCATCTAAAATCGTTAGTAAAATTTAAATAATTAAAAAATTTAATTTTAAAATATGGATACCTGACCGTGGGTATTCCTTATAAATAGTATCTCTTCAAATGACCAACATTCTAATGTGAAGGAAGTAACTTGCCACCTATTATTTCCAGCTCGTACACTCCTTTACCTGCAATATCATGAATTCTATAGGGTCCTTCCCATATTGGACTTAGTTTTCCCGCATTAGCTTCCTTTGTAGATTGAAAAACCTTTTTGAGCACGAAGTCCCCAATTTTAAAGAATTTGAGACGTGCCTTTGGGTTGTAGTATCACTCTATAACTTGCTTCTGTGCTGCCATTTTTATTAGTGCAGCTTCTCTTCTTCCATCAAGTATGTCAACATTTACGCGCATTTCCTTGTTATTAGACTCTTCTGACGCGTGCTTGAACCTTGTACTCAACTCTACTATCTCAACTGGAATTAAAGGTTTAGCTCCATAAACCAATGAACATGGTGTTTCTCCAGTACTTGTTTTTGTTGTTGTGCGACATGCCCATAAAACACCAAGTAACACTTATGGCCATTTACCTTTGAATTTCTCTAAACGCTTCTTTAAATTGTTGATAATGACTTTGTTTGTTGACACAGCTTGCCAATTACACACTAGATGATAAGGTTTGAATGTAATCCTTTTGATCTACCAACTTTAAAAAAAAACTCTATGATTTGAGTACCTATGACTGAGGACCATTATCACACACAATTTCCTTTGGCACACCAAATCGCCATATGATATTCTGCCAAATGAAACCTTTAACTTCCTTTTCTCGCACATGTTTGTAAGCTCCTACTTCTACCCATTTGGTAAAATAATCAGTGAGTACGAGCAACAATTTTACCTGCCCTTTTTCATGGGGTAGTGGACCCACCATATCCATTCCCCATTTCATAAATGGACACGGTGCAATGACCGGATGTAGTAACTCCGTAGGACTATGCATATTACTACCGTAATTTTGGCTTTTATCACATTTAGCCATGAAACTTTCAGCATCTTCTTCTATTTTGGGCCAATAATAACCTGCCCCAATTAGGGTTCTTACCAATGACCTTCCTCCTGCGTGATTTCCATAATGCCCCTTGTGTATTTCTCTCATTATGTATTCTATCGGAGAAGGTCCGAGGAATCTTGCTAAAGGACCACCAAACATTTTTCGGTAAAGATTTCCTTGCTTTATGAAATACCGACCAGCCTTTTTTCAAAGATCATGAGCTTTTTTCTTATCTTCAGGGACAATCCCAAACTGCAAAAAAAGCGACAATCTCGTTCCTCCAATCCCAAGTTAAATTATTAAAATTTACCTGATTCTTATCGGGGTTGATAACTGAATGAAATTAATGAATAACGGAAGAACATCCATTGCTTACCATGTCTGCCGCAGATGCAAGATTATCTAGGGAGTCTGCTTCAACATTTTCATCCTTTGGTACTTAATTAACTTTCGAAGTTTGAAATTGCTTTATTAAATCCCGTACCTTTTCTAAGTATTGTTGCATCCTTGCTTCTCTAGCCGTATAAGTTCCCAGCATTTGATTAACTATGAGTTATGAATCGTGTTTGATTATAATCTGATTTATAGCACGTTCTCGTTCCAGTTCTAAACCTGCAATCAGAGCCTCATATTCTTCCTCATTGTTAGTTATAGAATGACAATTAATGGCTTGTCGAATGGTTTCACCCGTAGGTAGTACCAAAATAATTCCTAAACCTGCACCCTTTCCGTTAGATGAACCATCAGTAAATAAGGTCAAAATTTCGGGGTTAGCTCTGTTAAACACCTGCAACTCTTTTTTAGCTTCTAATTGTATCCCTTGGCTAAAATCAGCCACGCAATCGGCTAACAATTGAGATTTTATAGCAGTTCTAGGTTGGTATGCGATAACATATTCACTTAATTCTATATCCCACTTAGATGACCTTCCTGACAACTCATGTGTATATAATATATTGCATAATGGATAAGCAATTACAATAGCAATAGGATGACATTGAAAATAAGGTCTTAATTTTCTAAATTACATGATTAATGCAAATGCAAGCTTCTCTAATTGAGGATACCTTGTCTCCGCATGTAATTAAGACTTGCTGACATAGTAGATCGAAGATTGTTTACCTTGGTATTCACGGACTAAAACAACACTTACCATTACTTCTGAGACAACAAAGTAGATGATCGGTCTTTCCCCAGCCTTTGGTTTTGCGAGCACTGGTGGATTTGATAAGTATGTCTTCAAATTTTTGAGTGTCTGCTGACATTCCTCATTCCATTCAAAATGATCTTGCTTTTAAGAGTTGAAAAAAATTTAAAGCACTTTTTTAATGATTTAGAATGGAATTTTCCCAACGCTGCAATTCTTCTTGTCAACCTCTGCACATAGTTTTTTACTTCTAAGCATGTCGGGATTTCTTCAATAGCTTTAATCTGTGAGGGATTTACTTCAATATCACGGTTATAAACAAGAAACCCCATCTACTTACCTCATGCAACACCAAATGCACATTTCTCAGGATTTAATTTCATATTAAATTTGCGCAAAATCTGAAATGTATCAGACAAATGTGATATATGATCTCTTGAATTCTGAGTGTTAACGAGCATATCTTCTATGTAAACCTCCATGGTTTTTCCGGGATGTTCTTGAAACATTTTAGTCACTAGCCTTGGATATGTTAGACCTGTATTTTTGAGACAAAATGGCATTACTTTATAACAGTAAGTCCCCTTATCTGTCATGAATGAACTTTTTTCCTCATATGCCGGATCCATTTTGATCTGATAGTATCCTGAATACGCATATAAAAAACTTAATAATTCATATCATGTATTAGCATCAATTAGTTGATCTAAATATGGTAATGGAATAGAATCCTTATGACAGACTTTGTTAAGGTCTGTATAATCTACACCAACCCGCAACTTACCATTCTTCTTTGGTACTGAAACACTATTGGCTAACCAATTAGGATACTTTATCTCACGGAAAGACCAATCTTTAATAATTTTTTAATCTCTTCTTGAATCACCTGATTTTTGAAAGTTTCTTGCTTTCTCTTCTTTTGTTTTACATGAGGGTCCGATTGGTCTTCGTTTAATTTGTGAGTCATCACCTCCGGTAGTATTCCTATCATAATAGAGTGGGACCAAGAAAAACTATCCACGTTAGTTCTTAAAAAATCAATTAACTTACCTTTCATGTCTTGGATTAGATTGTCCCCACGTAGAATTTCTTATTGGGCCATTGTACAAATAACACTATAGCCTCCAGTTCTTCAATTGTTGCTATGATATTTTTGTTTTATTATTGTTCTTGAATGGTATCAGGCCTTGAATCCACATTTTTCCGCCCTTGTTCAGTTGAGGTTTGTGTTTTGGTGCCCTCAACTGGGTTCTGTGATTGCTAATTTTTCTTCGTTTTTTATACTTGAATCCGTAACAGAATTAATGTTCCTGGATGTATGTTGATCTTCACAGATTTGACATATTCCCCGTGATGGAAATTTAATAACTTGATGCAAGGTTGAAGGAATGACATTCATCTCGTGGATCCATGGTCTCCCAAGGATCATATTGTAAGTCATCTCTATATCTACTACCTGAAACTTTATATCTTTGACAACTCCTTCTGTGAATGCAGTGAGCATTACCCCTCCTTTCATTACAACACTAGAATTGTCAAATCCAGATAGGGTAAGCACCATTGGAATTAATTTATCTTTAGCTTGCATCTCACCTAATACTCTTAGCAAAATAACATTCAAGGAACTACCTAGATCAATCAAAACTCATTTCACATTAGTATCATGTACAAGCAGGGATATCCAGTGCATCATTATGAGGAGATAATTCGTCATCTGCATCTACATCATCAAACGTAATGTTGTCTTCATCCAAAACATGTCGCACCTGTTTGCTTTGGGTGATTGTGACTTTGGAAACTTTATTAGCTGCAGTATGCTGCACCCGATTCATTTCTTCACGCCCACTTATAACGTTGATGGTCCTTTTGGGAGAAGGTGGTTTAAGGGGCTCCTGCCTATTCTTCATGCATGCTTGCTTACGTTTCTCACTGAATAACTCGGTGAGATACCCCTGTTTTAATAAATTATCAACATCCCTTTGTATAAACCTATAGACACCCATTTTATGCCCGTGATCATTATGAAATTTGCACCAATGATCAGGTTTATGCCTAATTGAATTCGATCTCATCTCTTTTGGCCATCTCACCTTGTCACCCATTCTTCTTAAAATAGCTATGAGTTCGGAAGTGCTTACATTGAAATTATAATGCAAAACCTCGCCTTTAATTTTCTTTCATCATCTCGTGACTCACGTGTGTTTCGATCATTCCCGAATCTTGATGACGAGCCTGACTCTCTATTCCTTGGCATGTGGTCGTTCCTCTGATAACCCTATTTTAACCGTTAGTCTTTTCCCCCAGGTCTCATGTATTGTTTGTAGCTATTTTTACTGGACCTTTCTTCGGATTCTGACCATCTTGAACTTATCTTTTATTCTTTTGGTACCGTGAAATAATATATTCCTCAATCCTTAGCTTTGTGCAATTCCTGTTATAAACATCATTTCATGTTATTGCTGGGAATTTATGAAGACTTTCTTTGAGTCACCTCGTTGCCTCGGGGCTTTTTTGATTCAAATTACTCATGAAAGCTATTGTAGCCCAATTGTCAGGTACATGCGGTAACTTCATTCTTTTAGGTTGGAATCTTTCCACGAATTCTCTAAGATATTTCGAGTCCCTATGTTTGATTTTGAAAATGTCTTCCATTCGTTTTTCGACTTTTTCAGCTCCCGGGTGTTCTTTGATAAATGAATCTGCAAGCTCAGCAAAAGAACTTATGGAAGTTTCAGGTAAAAGGGAATACTATGTTAATGCTCCCTTTGTGAGTGTTTCACCAAAATTTTTGACCAATACTGACTCAATCTCCTGTTTGGTCAAGTCGTTGCCTTTTATGCCTGTTGTAAATGCAGTCACGTGGTCTCAAGGGTTAATCATTCCATCGAATTTTGGAATATCGGGCATTTTTTAATTCATTGGAATTAGGAGGAGAGTAGCACTTGGCTTCTAGGTTTTTTGTGAATATTTATACGGATCTATCCCTTTGATTACGGGTGTTACCCCGAGTATTTGCTCTATGCGGTCAAGTTGCTCTTTGAGCTATTTCTGTAATGTTAGTACTAAATTTTGTAAATCGAAATTGACTAAGTTATTGGATGTCACTCATATGATTAGCCGGGGGTTCCACCACTACCTGAATTAACAAGCCCAGAACGAGGCTTCTAAAAGTGTTATTATTTGGAGTGGGTGTGAGTGGTGCAGCAGGTAACTAGCTGATAAAAGCCTCAAGAGCTTTATAGACCTGTGCAACAATTAGTTTTTGCAAAGCTTCATCAATTGCTTCAACACTTTCAAATTGAGCATTTTCATTTGTATGAGACCCTTCAGGGGTGCCTTCACGAGACCGTCAAGGAGAGTCTCGTGGAGAAGGGACCGATGTGTGATTATCTTGTAGGTTACCCTGAAATTGTTGGTTCCTTGGTATCCTTGAATGTTTTCACTGTTGTTTGATATGGTTGATGCAACAAGGAAAGTTAATTTAAAAATTAGTCGATTATCAGATTCTCAGTAACATAACCAATTTGTTTAAACAAAAAGTAGAATTACGGTCAAAACTTAAATTTAGAAGAACTCGGGTTAATGATAATCAACGAATGTATACAAGAAAGTAATTTGGCTAGAAATAAGATATTCAGAAGGAAACAAGTAAACCAGTGTATTCGGATAGTATTTTGTGTCCTTACAATTGATCAATTCTCTCCCTTTTATAGCTACTTTTTGCGATATGGATTTTGCCTTTGTCATAATAAGGCCATTATAGACAATTAAAGAAATTAAATATTATGTTACATAATCATTATATTTAATACAGATTCTCTAATACTTTTATTATTTAAGGCTCCTTAAATACAATATATGTACTTCCTTGTACTGTCAGATTCATTCTCCTTAATTCTTGGACTTAAATAGGTACGACCGTTGAGTTTTTTGAATAACCGCTCATGCCTCTTTCTACGCCCATTCTCGTATCTATTGCAACTCGTGCGTCTTTGCCAATCCGAACTCTTTGACCAATCTACGTGTCATGAAATGTCATCTTTATGCCACTTTAATATGTAAACTCAATTTTTCCCAATACATGGCGGTGATTACAAGAAATGGTAGAGGTGGTGAAGTGAATACCCCCAAGCAAAAGGAAGTTGTGAGTGATGAGGTTAAAGTACATGATTATGATGTTCCAATAGTTGATGAGCAATTGAGTGAAGAGTATTTTAATGCGAAAGTGAGAATTAATATTTATGATAATGAGGTGGAGACTCAAGATGACGTAAACTCGTATAGGGAACACGTAATAGACATACCGGAAATGGTAGTTCCCAAGGCTAAGTCTCCCTTGCCAAGGTCTCCTCCACCTTACCTCAAAGACTTGCGAAGCAAAAGAATGAAAACAATTTTAATAAGTTCATTGAGATGATGAAAAACTTGCCGATCAATGTTCCATTAGTGGAATCTCTTGAGGAAATGTCGAGTTACGCAAATTTTATAAAAGAATTGGTGACTAAAAAGAGATCTATGGATTTTCAGACCATCAAAATGACTCATCAAGTGCAAGTGTGCACTCGATGGATCCAAATCTTGAAGATCCGACACTTTCACCATTCCATGTACCATTGGGAGTGTGGATTTTGCTAAGGCATTGTGTGATTTTGGAGAAAGTATCAATTTGATGCCTTACTCTATGTTCAAAACTTTGGGCATCATTCAACCGAGAGCTACTTCAGTGAGATTGCAAATGGCGGATAGAATAATGAAGATACCACTTGGTATTATTGATTATGTTATTTTTAGGGTGGACAATTTTATTTTGCCTACTGACTTTGTGATTCTGGACTACGAAGTCGACTATGAGGTGCCGATAATATTCGGAAGACCTTCCCTTGCAACAGGGAAGGAATTGGTTGATGTGGAAGAAGGAGAGCTCCCCTTCTGAGTGGGTGACTAAAAAGTTATCTTTCATGTGTGCAAATCAATGAGGCAGCTGAACAGTACTAAAGTTTGCTCTTTTGTGGATCTTGTTACGGAGGTGATAGTTGATGATACTAGTTCCATGATCAATGTAGAGAATCCTTTAGAAGTTGTATTGTTGAACCTTAATGTAAATGAGGATGAAGGTCGAGTGGAGTGTGTCAATAGATTGCACAGAATGGGTTCTTATTTATGAGCCCCGTAAGCTTTCTTTGGATCTTGAGAATGGAAAGACTCCACCAACAAATCCCTTAATTGAGGAACCTCCCGTTTTGGAATTGAAACTTTTTCCCTCACACCTATGGTATGAATTCTTAGGCCTTAGTTCAACTTTACCTATTATTCTTTCTTCTTGTCATACTAACGTGCAGGTAGATGCCACACTAGAAGTGCTTCAAAGAAGGAAGAAGGGAATTGGATGGACTCTAGCTAATATTCGGGAAATAAGCCCCGCCTTTTGCATGCACAAGATTATACTTGAAGATGATGCCAAGCCCTCTGTGGAACATCAAAGGAGATTGAACGAGGCTATGCAAGAGATTGTCAAAAAGGAGTTGATACAGTGGTTAGATGCAGGGGTTGTATACCCCATCTCGGATAGTTCTTGGACGTCTCCGCTGCAATGTGTTCCGATGAAGGGTGGTATGACTGTAGTTCAATGAGCAAAATGATTTGATTCCACCAGAAATGTTACCGGATGGAAGGTGTACATGGACTACTGCAAGCTAAATAAAGTGACCCGTAAAGATCATTTTCATTGCCCTTTCTTGACCAGATGCTAGATTGACTTGCTGGGCAAGCCTTCTACTATTTCTTGGATGGTTACTTGGGTTATAACCATATTTTAGTTGCTCTGGAAGACCAAGAAAAAACCACCTTCACGTGTCCCTATGACACCTTTGCATTTTCTAGGATGCCATTTGGTTTGTGTAATGCACCGGCTACCTCACAACACTGTATGATGGCTATATTTACCGACACGGTGGAGGACTTCTTAGAAGTGTTCGTGGATGATTTCAGTGTTGTGGGTGACTCCTTGGAAGAGTACTTGAATATTATTGACAAAGTGCTAGCTCGGTGTGAAGAGACAAATCTTGTGCTTAACTGGGAAAAATGCCACTTTATGGTTGAGGAGAGCATTGTCCTCAGCCATAAGATTTCAAAAAACGGAATCGAGGTGGACAAGGCTAATATTGAAGTGATTTCCAAGATTTCTCCTCCTACTTCAGTTAAGGGGGTTAGGAGTTTTTTTGGTCATGCGGGGTTCTACCGAAGATTCATCAAAGACTTTTATAAGGTAGTGAATCCTTTATTCAAATTATTGGAAAAAGAATGCAAAGTTCATGTTTAATTAAGAATGCATGAAAGCTTTTGAACTTCTCAAGTACAAATTGTCAAGAACTCACATTATTGCTGCACCCAATTGGATCTTACCTTTTAAGCTCATGTGTGATGCAAGTCATATTGCAGTAGGAGCGGTCTTGAGTCAAAGAGTCAGCAAGATGTTTCACCTAGTGTATTATGCAAGCAAAACAATGAATGATTCTCAGGTTAATTGCACAGTAACAGAAAAGAGTTGCTAGCAATTGCGTTTGCAATGGAGAAGTTTAGGCCTTATCTCATGGGTGCCAAGGTGATAGTTCATACTGACCATGAAACAATCCGCTACTTGATGACAAATAAGGATTCTAAGCCTCGGTTGATGAGATGGGTTCTATTGCTTTAAGAGTTTGACCTTGAGATTGTTGATCGAAAAGGAAGGTGAAAACCAAGTGGCGGAACACTTGTGCGGCTTGGATGAGCAACTAAATTAATGATTCATTCCCTGATGAGCAACTCTTCTATGTATTTGTGAATAGAATGCCTTGGTTCGCGGATGTTGTTGACTTTCTTGTGACAAGTAGTGTTCTGTGTAAGCTCTCTTCTAACCAAAGGAAGAAACTTAAAACGGAATATCTTGGACTACTATTGGTATGAGCCTTACTTGTTCAAAATCTATAATGATAGTGTGATCCGTAGATGTGTTCCAGAAGAGGAGCAAATGAGTACTGTGGAAGCTTGTCATTCCTCTCCCTACTGTGGTCATCATGGAGGGGCGAGGGCAGCTTCAAAGGTGCTTAGCCGTGATTTTTGGCTTACATTGTACAAGGATGCGGGTGAGCTTGTGAAGAGATGTGATGAGTGTTAGAGAGCAGGTGGAATTTTAAAGAAGGATGAAATGCCTCTCACCACTATACTTGAGGTTGACATATTTGACGTGTGGGGCATTGACTTCATTGGACCTTTTGTGAATTTATATGGAAACACATACACTATGGTGGCCGTTGATTATGTTTCAAAATGGGTTGAGGAAGTGGCTTTACCCAACAACGAGGCCCCAAGTGTGGTTTGTTTTCTCAAGAAGAATATCTTTACTCGGTTTGACACTGCTAGAGCAATCATCAGAATTGGTGTTCTCATTTCTGTAACAAGGCATTTGACTCCTTGCAAATTATGGTGTCAATCACAATGTTTCAACCCCTTACCATCCCCATGCTAGTGGGCAAGGTCTCCAACAGGGAGATTAAGAGCATATTGTCATATTGTCAATGCAAATAGGACTGACTTGTCAAAGAAGTTGGATGATTCTTTGTGGGCTTACAGGACTGCTTACAAGACTCTGATTAGTATGTCTCCATAATGGTTGGTGTTTGGGAAGCTTTCCATCTACCAGTTGAGTTAGAATACAAGGCTATGCGGGCTTTGAGAAAGATAAATCTTGAATGGGATGTTGCAGCAAATCTCCTGGTGGAGAAACTAAATGGGCTTGTTGAGTTTCGGTTTCATGCCTATTCCAACTCGTCCTTATATAAGGAAAAGATGAAGTACTTGCATGACAATTATGCACGTAGCAAGGAATTCAAGGAATGTGACTCTTATTCAACTCCCGGTCATAACTATTCCCAGGAAAGCTCAAGTCAAAATAGAGTAGACCTGTTGAGGTGGTGCTTGTAACTCCGTTTGGTGCTCTTGCTTTGGAATATAAAAATGTAAAATCTTCAGAATCAATGTGTACACAGTGAAGAACTATCTTGACAAGTTTGATGACAGCCACGTGGTGGCAATTATCTATCTCAAATGATTCATGATAACTTGCATGGCGACTATTATTAATGAATGTCTAGTGGGGTTAACAAATTTCAACCCGATGTTGATGCTTTCATTAGAGATATGCATGATATTCGAACAACAATGTGGGATGAAAAAAAGTAGTTGAATTTTTGAAAATTTGTACTTTTCAATAATGAGAATATGGTACAAAAGAGCAATTAAAATCCGGTGTTGATGCTTTCATAAGAGATATGGGTAAGATTCGAACAACAATGTGGGATGAATAAAAGTAGTTGAATATTTGAAAATATATACTTTTCAATAGCGAGAATATCCTACAGAAGAGCAGTTAAAATCTTTAGCATCAAAAGTTCTGAGGAGTTTGAGGTTGTGGAGTTGACAAAAATAATTTTGAAAATGTGACTCGTCGTTGATGGGAGCAATGTTGTAAGTGGATGCTTTGTGCAAGGCACTTGTTAAAGAAACATGTGGGTGATTGAAAATACATCGGAAGACATACACATAATATGGACACATTATAAAAATTATTTTAACCTATATACTGATATGATTACCTATATATTGAATTCACAACTTCAGAGTCCAGAAGGTACAAGGTAAAACAGTGTATAACATCAGATGCACAGATTTATCATTACCCAAAAAGGTATTTCTCAGGTATAAACGTTCGTCCGAGATATTATTTGGTAACTGAGACATTTCATTTGCGGCTTTATTGAGGTACATGGGTGATCTACAATACGACAGCCCTAACATAATTATTGAATGGGTGAATGACCATTGTCCGAAAATTTAACAAAATATATTAAGATATATATTTTAGGAATTTAAACAATCCATTGATGATTTATTATATTTTCGGTGAGTGATCTCTGTAGATGGCACACATGTCGGTAGGAAGTATGTGTGATGAATGATAGGTCATTCTGAGCTCTAGCACTTATTATAGTGTCCCGAGGTCTCGATTAAATATGTTTGATATTTCTCAATTTGCATATCCAGTCCATGTCTTTTTTCGAAAAATTTTTATGTGAAAAACTAAAAAAATATAAATTTTAGATTTAAAAAAAATTGAGTTGACTACAGTCAATATTTTTATATAAAAAGACCTAGATCAGTATTTTGACGATCCTGGCGTGATCTGTATTGCGATTTTGGAGTTGGACGAATATCCGAAATTGAATTCGGAAGTCCCTAAATTTATTTGACACGATTTGTTGAAAACTAGTAATTTGAAGGTTTAGGGATTTCCGAATTTTGACCGTAGGTTGAATTTATTATCTATAAAATTTGGTGCAAAACGAAGCTGCTTTGAGAGGATTCAGAGGTTCGGTTTTGAATTTAAAAGTTCTTGATTTTCTTGGAAACCTTCATGCATTTGGATGCCTGATTTATAGTTCTAGGTGATATTTTGATTTTGATCATGAGAGCAAGTTTGTATGATGTTATTACACCTATGTGCATGTTCGGTTTAGATCCCGAGGGAATCGGTTGAGTTTTATATAGCTACGGATTATTTTTGGACTTAGAGATTGCAACTTAATCTAGTTTTCTGGTGTCTGGTGCGATCGTGAAGCCTCTCATAGTAACGTATGGAAATAAGGGTTGGGGAGGACTTCATTCATCATGAACGTGATGTTGGTCACAAATGCAAAGTAGTGGGGGATTTACACTTGGCGAGCGTGACCCTCCTCTAGCAAGCGCGTAGTATTAGGGAGGGGCCTGGGGGAGCTGGTCAGTTACTCTACGCGAACGCGAGCCTAGGCTTGCGAATGCGAAGGCTAGGGGGACAGGCCATTGCGAATGCACAACGTTTCTCGTGAATGCGAAGGCCACCCCAGCTGTTGTTATTCGTGATCGCATCAGGTCCTTCGTGAACGTGATGAAGACCTGGTGCTTAGTGATATAAAGTTTCTAAAGTAAGAATTTGTCGCGTTTCTCACTATTTTCAAATTTGTGCTCGGCCTAGAGGCGATTTTGAAGAGGTTTATCATCCCAACTTGATAGGTTACTAGATTTTAACATGCTTTCTTACATCTTCATAAAACCCATTGGATTTAACCTTTAGTCTATATTTTTCCATGGTAGAAATAAATAATTTACGTAGAAATTGAAAATTTTGAGAAATTGAGATTTAGACCTCAAATTAAGCTCAGATTTTGAAACTAATCACATAATCGGGCTTAGAGATGAATGGGTAATTTGATTTTGATCCGAATCTCGAGTTTAACAAGTAGGAACGAGGTTGACGTTTTCCTAAAATATTAAAGATTGGATATTTTTCGCTCGTGGGTAGTTTCTGAAGCTTATTTTGAATTATCTGAACTATATTTGGTTAGATTTGATTAGTTTGGAGGCTGATTCTAGAGGAAAAATCGTAATTGAGCATTGATTTGATTGGGGAAGTGAGGTAAGTTTCATGATTAACCTTAACTTGAAAGATTACGACTTGTTGGTCTATTTGTTAAGTGCTTTATATGTGGAGGCAACGTATATGTGTTATCATTGGGTTAAAGCATGCGGTGAAAATTATATTTTATATTATATTATTTAGTTAATTATTTTATTCATGCTTATGTTAGATTATTACTTCTTTAATTATCCGTCTCGTATTTAATTTTTATTTTAAAGATGTTGACTGTTTTGGAAATCGAAGTTTAATATCATGGCATCATATTTGAAGTTAAATCATTTTCCTGCATAATAATAATAATAATAATAATAATAATAATAATAATAATAATAATAATAATAATAATAATAAATAATAATAATAATAAATAATAATAATAATAATAATAATAATAATAATAATAATAAATGTGGAGAATGATTAAATTCAAATATGGTGCCATGATATCAAACTTCAACTTTCGAAAATATTTAACAACTTTGAAATAATCAATAAATATGAAATGAATAATCAAAAAAGTAATATCTAACCTAAGCATGAATATCATAAGTAACAAAATAATAAAATACAAAGAAATAAGTTCCACCTGCATTCCCTTACACAACAACAATACATAAGTACTCGTCACCTCACATATACGTTGTTCCCACGTATAAAACATGTAGCAAATAGACAAGCAAGTTCTAGTCCCTCAAGTCAAGGTTAACCACAAGATTTACCTCACTCTGTAACCAAATATGCTCAATCGCGGCTTTTCCTCTAGAATTAGCCTCCAAACCAATCAAATCTAATCAAATATAGTTCGAATAATCCAAAATAAGCTTTAAAAAATACCCACAAGTAAAGATGATTTAACCATTAATTTTTCAAGAAAATTCAACAAAAGTCAACCATGAGCACGCTTGGTAAAACTATGAGATTCAGACTAAAACGATTATCCATTCACCCTCGAGCTCGGTTATGAGATTAGTTTCAAAATTCGACCGCAGTTTGAGGTCTAAATCTCAATTTCTCAAATTCTCAATTTCCACCTAAATCCCTAATATCTACCATAGAAAAGATTAAATTAAAGGTTAATATCAATTGTTGATTATGAGAATGTAAGGAAACAACCTAAAATCTACTCACGTATGAAGTTGGGATGAAAACCCTCTTCAAAATTGCCTCTAGGCCGAGCTCAAACTTGAAAATGGTGAAAAATGACTTAATTCCCCATTTTGGGACCTTTAAATCACTAGGCGTCATGCCTTCTTTGCGCTTTGGAAGGGTCTGATGCATTCGCAAAGAAAAACGGCCCTAGTGGTCTACGTGTTCGCGAGAAGTTTCGTTCGTTCGCGATGGCATGTCCCTCCTGTCCTTCGCATTCGCAAGCCTGGGCTCGCGTTCGCGTAGAATAACCCCTGGCTACCCCAGATCCGCACCTAAACCATCGCATTCGCGAGTGAAGGGTCGTGTTCGTGAATGGTAATCCCTCCAATGCTTTGCGTTCGCGGCCACTTCTCCACGTCCGCGTAGAAGAAAACCACCCTAGCCCCAATTTACTTTTTGTGATCGCGAGAGTACCTTCACGATCGCGAAGAATAAAACACCATACATCACCTACAGCTGAACCAACATATCCTCTAAGTCCAAAATCGATCCATAACCAATTCAAAACTCACCCAAGCTCCTCGGACTCCAACAAATATGCACTCAAGTGTAATAACATCGTACGAACTTGCTCGCGCGATCGAAACACCAAAATAACACCTATTTCTATGAATCGGCCATAAAAATGCATGAAATTTTCAAATAAACTCATGAACTTTCAAATTCACATCCGAGCGTCCGAATCATGTCAAATCAACTCTATTTTACATCATATTTTGTAGAAAAAGTCTTAAATAGTAAAATGAACCTATAAAAAGTCCCGGAACCAAAATCTGAACTCGGTAACTATGACATCAACCTACGGTCAAACTTTGGAATTCCTTAAACCTTCAAATACTAAATTTTAACAAATCAAGCCAAAACATGTTAGGGACTACCAAATTCAATTCCGGGCATACGCCCAAGTCCAATATCATGATACGGATCTACCGGGACCGTCAAAATATCGGTGGATCTGTTTATACAAAATATTGGCCGTAATCAACTCAAATTATTTTTATGGCTTTAATTTATATTTTCTTTAGTTTTTCAAATTTTTCGAAATAAGACATGGAGTGTGCATACAAATCGAGAAAGACTAAACAGAGCTAATCGGGGTCTTAGAATACATATATAAAGGACTGAACTAAAAATGACATATCGTGTCATTACACTATCGTAGTATAAATTTGCAAAATATGTCATATCTCTTTACTTTTAAAAAAAAATCCAATCATACAATCGTCTGAAACAACAACAGTTAATGCGCTGAAAATGCAGAATACATATAAACTGTCACGACACAAACGGAGAGCCACGATGGGATCTGGGCCTTACTTTTCGATGTAATGACCCGAACCGTTGTCACGTGATTACTGCCCCGTTTTCCTCATTTTATGCTTTTATAAGTTTCATTAGATGTGTTTGGAGAATTTGAAGTAATTCGGATTAAGTTCGGTTAGAAATTAGACAAATAGTGAATGTTAGATTGGAAAAGTCAAATGAACATTGACTTATGAGTTAGAGGGCTCGGAATGGAATTTTCGATGATTCGACTGGTTTCGGGTGGTGATTTATGACTTAGGAGCGCAATCGGAACTGAATTTGGAGGCCCGGCGTAGAATTAGGCTTGAATTGGTTAAGTATGAATTTTGGTGAAGTTTGGTTGATAGGTGAGATTTTGATTCGGGGGTCAGAAAGGAATTCTAACAGTTGCAGTAACTCTGTTAGGTGATTTTGGATATGCGTGCAAAGTTTTAGGTCACTCGGAGGTGTTTAAGTCGACATTCTGATTAATACAAGTTTTGAAAGTTTTAGTTTGACTTAGGCTTGAATCCGTGGTAATTTGATGATATTGATGTTTATAATAGTGTTTTTATGTTGCGAGCAAGTTTAAATGAAGTAGTGGGACATATCTGTGTGCTCGGCTGAGATCCCGAGGGCCTCGGGGTGATGTCGGATGATTAAACGGGGAATTTTGAGTGTTGTTGCAGGTTTGGCACCTGGCTTCTGGTATTTCCGCATCTGCGGAAAAGGAGCTGCAGAAGCGGTTCCGCAGATGTGGCTTAGCAATCGCAGAAGTGCTCCACGAGGGACTGGAGGGTTTTCGCAAAAGCAGACAAGGGACCGCTTCAGCGGGTCCACAAAAGCGGAAACCAGGCCGCAGAAGAGGAAAAGGAAGGTCCGTAGAAGCGGAATTTTGGCTCGCAAAAGCGGAAGCCCGGGGACCTAATGGAAACCACAAAAGCGGTCACGCAAAAGCGTGTACGGGACCGCCGAAGCGAAAAATACTGGAGGGTTTAATGAAACAATGTTTGCAAATTTCAGAAGTTAAGAAAACATTTTAGACTTCGGGAAGAGATTATTTTGGGCGATTTTTAGGAAAAAATGAAGGATCATCATCAGGTATGAACTATTATCCTAGGAATATGATATTTTGGTGTAAAAACATTTGTTAATCATAGAACTTCAAGCATTTAAGGGCTAAAAATGGAGGTTAGGGCTTGAAACCCAAGAGAGAGGTTAAATGCGAGTTTGGAGGGGCAAACGAACTCCATTTTTGACAAATTTTATATGTAAGGAATCGCGGCGAGACGAGGAATCCGCTGATATAGCTTTCGTAATTTTTTGAGAAGTAGGCCCGGAGCTCGGGTTTTACCAACTTCGTGATTTTTAGCATTTTTCGAGTAATTTCTATTTGGTTATGTTTATTTAACTTATAATGATGTATTCATTGTGATTTTGACTAGCTTCGACGCACGTAGAGGAAGATTCTAAAGGAAAAGGCATCGCGGACTAGTCTACGACCAGTTAGAGGTGAGTAGTTTGTATAGATGATGGCCTGAGGTTTTGAAACCCCAATTTATCACATCGTAAAGGTGTGGGATTGTATATGATTAGGTATTGTGACTTGGTCCATCCCGAGAGCTAAATATAATTATTGGTGGCTGATACAGACTCTGTAGTGAATATATCTGGGCTTATTTTGGGGCCTTGTACCGATTTTTAGCATACGTCTAGGATGAATATATTTGTGATATCATGATTGGCATAATCATTGATCTCAGTCCTGTGCTTAATCACTTTTATTAAATGCTAAGTCACCTTTTCCCGGAAACTAAATAATTAAATTATATTTTTCTTAATAATTGGGAACTGGAAATTAAATTGAATCTGTTATGTGACTCGTATGCATACTTTGGACTGAGTATGGGTCGGGCTGCACGCCACAGCAGTGATATGATGATATTGCGCTTGGGCTGTAGGATCCCCTCCGGAGTCTGTACACACCCCCAGTGAGCGCCGTCGACGTTAAATAGATCGAGCTGTAAGCCACAGCGGTTCCATGTGCATTGCATTGCATTTCTTGCATTGCACTTGACTGTTACATTTGCTATTGCTTTGTTGTTAGTTCGTAGTTAAGGTGTCGGACAGTTAGTTTTAGCTTTGCTTTGTGACATTTCGTGGATTCTTTATCATATGATATTTTATGTGCTTATTACTCACTGAGTCGGTAGACTCACCCCTACTCCCTGCACTTTGTGTGCAGATTCAGGTATATCGGAGGCTTAGCTGAGCACTCGCTGTCTCCAGATATTTTCAGAGTCGTTGAGGTAGTTGCTTGACGTCGCAGGACCTAGCTACTCTTCATATTTTAGTTTCATTATTATATATACATTCCAGACTTATATATTTTCATTCAGATATTATTATCTAGTTGTTTTAGAGGCTCTACACTCGTGATCATAGATCTTATGCGAGTGTTTTATCGGTTTTCATATCTTTCCCTATTTGTCTATTAATATTAATGGACTATTATTCTAAGATTATAACATTTCTCATTAAATTGTCGGTTTTGAGACCTATCGGTAAATTGGGAGCGATTGTTGGTCAGGCTTATCTCGCTTTAGGGTTGGGCGTCATCACGACCGGGTTTGGGTTCTGACAGCCGAGTAATAACGTAACGTATCCTTAACCATATTATCCTGTGTAAATGGGCCAGAAATTCCGTCATGAGATAACCTGAACATATCATAAAAATACTCGATAAAGGACAACCCCAAAATGATACACAAAAGATACACGGGCTTACTAGGCCGAAGAAAACATCTATATACATGATATTTGTCTACAAGACTAAGGTATACATAAACATCATAAGGTCGGGACAAGCCCCGTCATACCCATCATATATACATAAGTAGACGGCTCCAAAAGGCAACTCCATGAGTAAATGGAGTGCAACAACACCTTCCGTTGAGCTGGTAACTAGGAGGACCGTCAGCCGATCTATTGGGATCTTTGGGCATGAAACACAGCGTCCCCACGCAAAAAAGATGTAAGTAAGAAGAAAGTACGGAGTATATAAGGCAAGAAAGCATTAATAAAAATAGTAATTTAAATAGATAGAGAACGTACAACCTGTAACATCCAAGTGCCTCTGAGGACGACTGACATGAAATACATGATACACATACCTGATAGTATAAAAATTAATAATATGCACTGATAGTGTATATAACTTAAACTCATTCATTTGAAGTGATATGTTTCACTTCAATATAACCAACTGTGGGAGCTAGACCGCTGATCTTTCTTTCTCTGTATGGTTGAACTCCACTGAAAAAACTCCATGAATACACAATTGGCCCCAATACTAGAATTAAGATTTTCTGTTGAAATATTTGAGTTTGGAACGTCTTTCCTTGTTTAATAACTTAAGTGTCATCAAATTGCATGTGGATCAATTAAAGAAAGCAACCCATAAACTTTAGAAGATATAAACAGACAAGGGGAAAAAACAGAAGAAGAGGAGGAGAAGAAACCTAACTCTAGGGCTTACACAAGGGTACCATAAAAAGTACTAGCAACAGTAGTTACTAACAATATTATCTCTATTCCAAACAAGGCTAAACAAATTAAAGCAAAAAAGGGGTCCAAAGAATATCACTCCTGATTATTATGGAGCTACTATGACCCTATTTAGAATTTAAAATACGTAAGAGGATCCCACCATAAAAAGCTATAGCTGAGATAATATTACACAATGTGAGAGAGAGAGAGGACTAACCATTCTCCTTTTATCGAGCACTAATAATAATAACAATACGTAGTCCAAGGGCATCAACAAAGAAAGCTTAGATGCGAAGGAACTTCTCCCCACTCAAATTACAAAACCCTAAAAATATAGTAGTAGTAGTAGTAAAAACAAAAAGAGAAAGGGAACGAACGAGAGAAGAAAATAAAACTAAAGCTCTCTCTTTTCCCCTTTCTTGCCTTCATCTTCCTTCTCTCTTTTCCTTTCATTTCCTTTCTTTTTATTGGGGCTCTGGTATTCTATTCCCTTCCTCTCTTTAGTGTGATTCTTTCCACCACATATTTCCAAAAAAATTCATCAACCTTTTCCAAAAGAGATAAAGATCAAAGAAAGAAACCATGAGTTTCTCATCTTTTCCTGTCTATCTAGATCATCCCAATTTGCAACAGGTATGGCTTTAATCTTAATTCCCCCCCCCCCCCCCCCCCCACTCATACATCTTCTTCAACTAACAAAAAAAAAAGCTGATTAGATATTCTCTACTAGTCTTTTTGTTGAATATACCAAATATAGATGAGTACTTACGAGTTGTGAAATTCTCTAACTTTCCTCTTTTTCATCCTCTTGATGTTCTTCAGTTACAGCAGCTAGATCACCATCAACAAGGAAACCCTGGGCTCGAAAATTCCCAGCTTCCAACAGGGGGCCCACCCGCTCAGGTGGGTGGGAGTCCGGGCTCGATTAGGCCTGGTTCCATGGTTGATCGAGCCCGATTAGCAAAGATTCCACTGCCGGAAGCTGGACTAAAGTGTCCGAGGTGTGATTCCTCGAACACTAAGTTCTGCTACTTCAATAATTACAACCTTGCACAGCCCCGACACTTCTGTAAGAGTTGTCGTCGTTACTGGACTAGAGGGGGTGCTCTGAGGAGCGTGCCGGTGGGAGGAGGATGCCGAAGAAACAAGAGAAGTAAAAGCACTAATAACAGCTCAAAGACCGCTGGCAGTAGCAACAGTGCGGAGAGACAAATAGGTACTACTTCCACTTCAACTAGTGCAAGTCCTTCAAGCTGCAGCAAAGAAATTACTGGCCAACACTTTTCACAGTCATCCACACATTTAACTCCTCTCATGGCTGCCTTCCAAAACCTAAATCATCAATATGGAGGATTTCAGCCTCCTCCTTTGGTTTCAACACAAAACAATGGGGGACTTGGTCATGAAATGGGATTCCAAATAGGGAGTAATAGTACTAACAATTTACAAGCAGCTGCCACTGGAGGATCTGATCATCATCATCATCAGTGGAGATTGCCATCTTTGGCAGCAACAAATTTGTACCCTTTTCAAGGTGACGGAATTGAAGCAACACCATCTGGGATTTCTCATCAAGATTCAGTAGTGAGAATGAAGGAAAATAATCAAGGGTTAAATTCCACAAAACAGTTTTTGGGTACTATGGAGAATAATCAATATTGGGGTGGAAATGCATGGACAGGGTTTTCTGGTCTCAACTCCTCTTCTGCTGGCCATCTCCTTTGATTTCATGTAAGCTTGAAACTTGAAGCTTCTACCCTTCTTTTCAATCTTAAGTCAATGTCTACTTCATTAAAAAGAAGAGATGCATGGGTAGCTAGGTTGTGTGGATCGGTCTAAACTAAACATATATATATATATATATATATATATATATATATATATATATATATATATATATTGCATATTTGAATCTTTTTTTGTCTGTTTGTTTCAGTGGACACTTGTAATTTTTTGGAGGTTCTTTAACAAGGTTTGTGAAGTCGTTTGTAAGTTCGGGTTCTGACATTATAATCTGTTTCTATCAGGTAGTATTGTGATAATATTTAGTAACTCATTTAATATCGTCATCCCAACACTACCTAGCCACATCTGCCTTTGTGTCTCTTTGTTAAGTTCAGTGACATTCTCAATTTTATCTATATGAAGTTGCATCTCTCGAGTAAAAATACTTAAATTAGATTTTGTTATTTATTGGAGTTATATAATCTCATATATTTCAACTTTCATTATTTGAAATGTAAGAGAAGATAAATTTTAACTTATACTCTCTCTGTTGGTGAACTTATTTCCTTTTTGGTTTGTTTCAAAAAGAATGAACTCTTTCTAAATCTGGTAACAATTTAGCTTAAAGTTACGACTCTCCGCTTAATGAGAAGTTTTTATAACCACACAAATACTTTAGGCCACATTTCAACTTGTTTAGGATCACAAATTTCAAAAGTCTTCATTTTTACGGAGGGAGTATTATACTTCAACTTTCATTATTTGAAATGTAAGAGAAGATAAATTTTAACTTATATTACTGTGTATTGATCAGTATATGCTGAAGTCTTTCATACACGAATTGTTCCAGCATTCTTGTGATCATGTTTGAACTATTTCTGTATTTCAGCTCGCCACTTGAAATTCTATATGCGGATTAACTTATATCCACGGAAAATTTCTTGAATTTTTATACTAGCGATGCAATTTGATTACCTGATGCAAAAGGTTAAGCCTTATTAATTCCATTTAATAATTGCCTTTTAAATAAGCTGATGGAATAAAACTGGTAAATTTCGGTTGAAATTTTTTCAGACCGAGATGTTGCCGGTCAAAAAAGGAGAAAGCAATGGAACTAAGCTTTTACGATTTCATCTTTATTGCTCAGGAGCATTGTTATGGGTGCACAGTACTATATATTCTCTTGGTGTACTTCTTCTATATGTTTGTGGCTTAAATTCTAAAAATTTTGCGTAGTATTTTTCTATGATTGAATTTTTGCGAATGATTCTTAATCTATGACAAGATTATTAGTGAGCATTATCTTGTCGGTTGTGAGTGGGATAAGTGAGATGCTTGAAAAGATTTAGAAAGAACACAATGAGATAAAGCATTAGTCAAAGAAAGAAAACGCCAAAGTTCCACTAAAAACCATGCAACTGTTCTATACCACATGTACTCAAAACACAAGAAAATCCAATCACAGAGAGAAACTCAAAAGAAGAAACAAATTAAAGGAGGATTCTCTCATCTCAGAGTCATCATATTCCGTTAAAGAGAGCTGAGAAAATACTATCATTGACATGATATCATCCCCCACGTTCACAGCAGCAAACTAGTCTATAGCTAGGTCAAATCAATTTTGTTTGTTAATAATAAAGGGATAATTTGTTGGAGGCAAATCTTCAAGATTCATAATTACATGAACAGAAAAAGCATAGTATTAGTAAAGTATACAACTGGAGAGGTGGTGGTCTAAAAAGATAAAGGCAGCCCAGAGGGAGGAATTTTTAACTTTTGCAAGGACCGATACTGCATCTCGAGCAACGAGGGCTTGAATAAAGCGATAAGATTCTGCTGAACTATTAAACTGAGGTTAATATGTGTAACAAATAAATGATAACTAATCTACTATCATAAGTTAAATTTCAATTAATACAAATACAATTTCACAAGTAAAGTTTGAAGAAAGTATATGCAGATCATACCTCCAGTGGCGAAGTCAATAATTTTTTATAGAATATTTAAACTTGAAAAATGTAAAAAACAAAATCTCTAACAAATTTTGTTCAATATATATAATATGCCTCAAAAAAGCGTCAATAGTCGCATGAGTTTTCCTAGACCATAACCCATGTGTTGAAAGAAACCGCATGATGCGTTCCGAAGTTGCCGTAGTTCCGTTACCGCCTTGTCATCTTGGGTTGGGAAGGATACGACAGGCTCAATTCAAGGAAACTAAATTTCAAGCTCAATCTCAGGCTTTCGAAGCTCTGACGCTTTTTGTCGCATTTGTTCTCTCTTTATTTTACCTATATACGCAGTGTAATTTCCGACAAAGGGTGGTCAATTGACCACCATTACCATAGTGTAGTTTCGCCCATGCTTACCTCTGCCTTCAAGAAGCCAAAGAGCATGTTTTCAGCAGACCATTGGTTTAGGAAAGGTAAAAGGAAGGGTAGCAACAAAAACACCATTTAGAAAGCCGAAGCGAAAATACAAAACTAATACTATATACTACAATGAGAAAGCAAAACAAAAGCAACTACAAGTAATTACAAAAGTCAAAGAATATGAAAATACACAAATAACACTAACTCATGTATTAAAGCTACTATTACGTACAGACAAGATCAACACTCAGCTACCTATTCTAATTATTTACCTTTATTTTCAACCTCAACACCTTCCAATTTATGGTCATGTCTTTAGTGAGCCAGAGCGACATTATATCTTGCATAATAATCTCTCCCCGATACTTCTTCGGCGTATTAAATTTCATTAATAGTGCTAAAAATATATATTGTCCGGCTGGATACTTAAAAATCCTACTACTCCAAATATTATCATAATAAAGTAGGCTCTCGTTAACCCTATTTCTCTCATCTCCATTCCTCAAACCTTTCTGTAGAAACTTACCCGCATCGGGTGTTTACACCAAATCAATAGACATATGACATGTATCTTGCATATGGACTTCAATCATTTAACCATAGTAAATTACATGCATTCTCATCTAATTAAATTAATTAATTATAGTGAGTTAATATAGTTTGGTATAGACACCCGATGTGGATAAGTTTCAAACCTTTCTCTTGTCTGTTTATTTTAGGAAAGCATTGGATCTAAACGTGGTGATTTATATACTCCCATGTATATGCTTGTGGAAGCTACGCACAACAAAGTAAAGGCTGATGTACATATGTATGCATGCATGCATATTATATGAAAGATTTTTATGGCGCCCCACCACACCACTGGACATGGATAAGAGTGATGCTGTTTTATCTTTCGGCTTCTCTCTGTTTCCTTCGTCCAGCTTTCACTTTTTCTACGTACAGCACCTACATCTCTCTCTCTCTTCTTTGAGAGAAGCGTTAGTAAAGGCTTTAGGGCAAACGTTTGTAATAGCAGTAATTTAACTAAATTCGTATATACATTAACAGTGTAAACAATTATGATGATTAGATGTAATAACTCTTTTAGATATCCTAATTATGTACTAACAAAATTCTTACACTGCCAATAGCAATACCTATAATAACAACATAAGAAATATACTTCATCTTAAATCTTTTACACTGCCGGTCAGGTATAGAAATTAAATTCGCAAAAGAACATTGTCCCTTATAAGTTACCCAATTAGATTCAAAGTTAGCTCCCATTTGAACATATATTATTTTTGCTTTTTGAAAAAAAGTTAAAAACAATGTTTGTTTATAAAATTTGATCAATATTTTGAAAAAGAAATTGAAGAAAAATTGTCAAGCTAAGTTCCAAAAACTAGTTTAGAGGCATGTACTTATCTTTTATCTTTTTTGAAATTCAATGTGAAAGTACATACAGGAAGGAAACACAGAACCTAATCTCCACATTTCCCTTTCGCCAATTGACTTCACTGCGTCTATCTCTAGTTAAGTAAATGGAAATACAATATATTTGTTATGAAATAATATAAGAACAAGAACAATAATACAAGAACAAGAACAATAGAGAGAAAAGTAGAGGAGAGGAGTATTCTTATTGATACTTTTGGGATGATTTACAATGGGGTAAGACCCCTCTATTTATAGGCATAGAAAAGACTTAGCCTCAAAGTAAAACTCTAGAATCTCTCTAATTATAGACATTCACCTTAAATAGGATTCTATTTATAACACTCCCCCTTGAATGTCTATTCAATAATGTACCTCGTTAAAACCTTAACTAAAACAAAACCCAATGGGAAAAAATTATAGAAAAGGAAAAAGAGTACACATGTTTGAAAATGCCTCTATTGGTTGCCTCGTTAAAAACCTTGCAAGGAAAACCCAGTGGGACAAAACCTTATAAGGGAAAAAGAGTGCAACGCGCATTAACTCCCCCTGAAAAGAGCATCAATTCACATCCTTGAGCATTTGCATTTCAATCTTGTGCACCATCTTCAAAACGATCTTTTGTAGAGATTTGATAAATAAATCAGCCATATTGATTTGAATAAATATTCCGCACCTTGAAATTATCACTTCTTGATAGATATGAACATCTTCATGTAATGTCGTGGAATGACTCTTCAATATCTCCATAGAGGTATTCTCGATGCCATCATGCTTATAGTTATAGCAAGATACATATGTACACAAGTTGCACTTAGGATGTGGTACTTCAGGACCAAGAATTGTATATGCTTCAAGCAACTTCAATCTTTCATGGATTTGACATATAAGTTAAGTCATTTAAGCCATATAATAGACTTTAGATACATATCAAGTTTTCATGTCATGCTAAACAAATAAGATATCGAAAACTGATTACACATACCATTGACTTTATACTTTCATGTATTTGAACTACAGGTCCAAAACTACATGTCTTTCATATGGAATCAATTCTTCTTGAATTGTATCTCTTCCATTTATGATCACTTTGATCATTTGCTCATCTTCTTTATTAAGAAGTTCCTTTTGACACCGATTTGTCTATACGCTTCAAGCGTATCCAAGACTTTGTCCTTCTAGGACTTAATATGAGCATTTGCAATGAGAATATAGTTACATTCTTTGGGTCAGCAAATGCGTATAGCATGCTTTGCAATATGTTGCAATTGAATTATCCTTTTATGAACTTCAGGTTCATATCATGATATTCGAGGATCTATATATACAAATGATAATTCATCTCATGTAACCATTTCTCAAGTGTTTATCATGTCTCCCCCTCATGTTAGAAAAGCTAACTTGTTTCCTCAACTCTGGGAAATCATCTTTATGCATTATCATGTCAACATACACAGCACATTAATAATAATAAGATGAGATTATTTGGTTCCTGACCCTGAACCATTTGTGAGGGGAGAATATAATATACTCTCGTATACAACGTATATCAAACTGATATATATAACTTTGTTCTCATAAGAAACAGTTTAGCTATTAAGTGGAGGCACTCAATAATTATCTTGCTAAACCAACTATGATATAAACCAACTTATCAAGATGAACTATCTTGAGTAGAAAATCTGGAAATTATGCTCGAAGTTATATTACTGAGAAATTTACCTCGCAAGCACCGGCCAGGCTGCGGGTCAATAACAATTGCGCATGTAACCATTTCATAGATGTATCATATGTGGTATACATGGCAGGTGAATGGGCCCATATTCACCTTTGATATTTCCAGAATTTATGGGCTTCAACCCGAACTCTTTAGTTGGTCAGTTCATTAATGAGAACAAGTAATACAAGAGAATTCGTAAAGAACTTTCTAGTTCTTTAATATTCACCCATGTGAATTCTCTATTATTGCACATCATACTTAAAATGAGATGGCGAACCCGAATGCCAACTGAATAAATTATCAATATTTATAAGTTCATGTTTACACCATGACATGTGTAATTCTCAATAAACTTCAGGTTTATTATGGTATGGGTTTTTATACCAATACATATCCACTTTATTGTGGCATTCTTTTGTTTGTGTAGTACAAACTGGAGAACAAAGCGGGTAGCTTTTCATATACAAATTATCCCGCTACAAGTTGTAGTAATAGAAGATATCAAATCTTTCCTTTATTTATAGTCTCAATATAATCAGCGCTTTCGCGTGTACTTTGGAAACTGAATAAGTTTCTTTGAGACTTACTACAGCACAATACTCAATTGTGTTTCTCCAACATAGTAATAATTGGCTCTTCTAGAGCTCTCAATTAATTTTGTACTACCACAAATTCATCATCATCCATGTGGTGAATATCTTTCTTAAAGAGAAAGTTATACCATTATGGTCATGTCAAACTTATATGCAAGATATGTTTCTTGCATTATTTTTGTCCTTTGATAATCACATTGACAAATTATTTTGGCGTACAATAGGTACGTGACCAATGACCATTCATGCCATAATAATGAAAATCATCTCAAACCTCCTTCTAGGGGTGAGTGTGGTATTATCTCAAACCTCCTTCTAGGGGTGAGTGTGGTATCATCTCAAACCTCCTTCTAGGGGTGAGTGTGGTATATTCAATACCAATTTCATGTTCATATTCTTCCAATAACGAATATGTATTCGTGAATCAGATGTTGTCACATTCACTTCGGGGATATGTGATTTTGTTATCCTTTTCAAGTCCGTATATGCGTCAGGCATTTGATTTGCTATTCTTTGCAAATGGATAATCTTTTGCACCTCATTTTCACAAGTGGAGGTATGTGGATCAAGATGAGATAATGATGCATTTTTACACAAAATTTCCCGTTTGGTTTCACCAACTTCTCCCCCTAATTTTGGGAAAAGTGTCTCATCGAATTGACAGTCTGCAAATCGTGCAGTGAACAAATCCCCTGTCAATGTTTCGAGGTAGCGAATAATGGAGGGCGATTCAAACTCAACATATATTCCTAACCTTCTTTGCAGACCCATTTTGGTGCGGTATGGCGGTGCTACAGGCACATATACTGCGCATCCAACAATTCTTAAATGGGATATATTAGGTTCATGACCCAAAACCAATTGCAACGGGGAATATTTGTGACAATTTGTCAGTCAGAGACGAACTAGCATTGCTGTATGCAAAATGGCGTGACCCCAAACCGAAGTGGGCTGCCTCATTTTTATGAGTAAATGAGGTATTCAAGATTCTACTCATGTATTGTCTCAATCTGATATCCATTTTGAATGATATCTCTAAAACTCAACAAGTTCCTTTTAGACTTGGAGGAGAACATTTTGACTGATATCATTAAAACTCAACAAGTTCCTCTTAGACTTGGAGGAGAACATTGCATTCTCTAAAATATTGTTCCTTTAGGCAGAGTTATAGTTGCTCTTCAGGAGCCTTCAATCAATTTAATTCCCATGGTTTGACATACAAAAGAAAGTATACGAACATGAGAATAAACAAATTCAATCAGTTTGTTTCATATTTAAACAATATTTTCAAAATCTGCTGAGGTTATTCGAATAACTTAGTTGATAGTCGACTATCTTGGGAAGCAGTTATTAGGATAGTCGACTAACTAAATTGGATAGTCGACTATCTTGCATTGCGAAAAAATCCAGTTTTAATGCGAAATATTAGATAGTCGAATAACTAAGTTGATAGTCGACTATCTTAGTAAACAGTCATCAGGATAGTCGACTATCTAAATCAGATAGTCGACTATCTTAGCTTGCGGAAATTCCAGTTTTTAATGAGAAATATTAGATAGTCGACTAACTTATTAGTTAATCGACTAACTTTGCTGGAAAATAAAAATTTCTTCGAAATTTAAGCATATTGAAACATTCTAAAGAACTAATACTAACATTATATCATAAACTAACTAATACGAGCTGATGCTAATGACTATTAGTTTATTCACTAACTATTACAAATAAGTGAAATAAAATCAAACAATTCCATCTTCCTTCATCACAGATCCATCACAGTTTAGGTGGTCAATTTTCCCCTCAGGGTGCTCAAATAAGTCTGCCACATCCAAGTGGGTGATGTCAAAATTGTCGTCTGAGACAAAATTTGTTTCAGGGCATTTACTCTTTAGAGATGCTTGACAAGGCTCAACCAAATGTCTTGGTACACGGCAAATTTTCGCCCAGTGCCCCTTTTCCACCGCAACGATAACATATAGTTTATGAACTATTTGCTTTTGGATTCTCATCATATCGTGCTTGTGGCAGAGTGACCAATTTCAGGTTGTCATATCTCTCCTTTAAGCCATTCCACAAGATAGGTGGATCTTTGACTGTGATATATTCAATTTTCAAACCTTCATCAAGGTGATGGCGCAAGTAAATCAAGGCCTTAGCACAGTTTCAAACCTTCATCAAGGTGATGGCGCAAGAAAATCAAGGCCTTAGCATAGTCTTGGGTGGATGCATTATTTCTGTCTTTAATGGCGTCTCCAAGACCCATTGCATCCAAATGGATTTCAGCATCCAACACCCATGTCATATAGTTCTTGCCCGAAATTTCAAGGGCAACAAACTTTCTTTTCATAATGTCAGACATGAAACAAAATTACATCAAGAGCGTGATCATACTTAAGGGCTTTATTACAATTATCACATTCACTTCAGGGAATGGATTATAATCATCTGTATGTGCTATACACAATCTCATGTCAAATATTACTTTCATAAAGTGAAAGATTATTTTGAGAATCTTTATTATTCTCATTATCACAATGATGACGATTATAATTCCGTCTATTGCCACGTCCACATCCATTGATACCTTCACGGTAATAATTTTGTCTTCTTTCAGACTTATCACATGCTGCTACCACATTCTCTAAAGGGAATGGAGCAAATTCAATTGGACGGGTTTTTAATTCTTTGCCCACAATCATACATGAATTTGATCATGGCGAGGCATAGAAATTTTATCACTTCATGTGAGTGTAATTTCTTACAAACTCCATTAGAGCTATAATCAAACTTTGTTGTCTTTGTTTGTATATGAAATCAAATCGTAGAATTTCAAGAATTTGAAAGGGAAAAGTAAATTACTTACCTTTAAGGTATACCAATAAATGTTGTGATATCAAATATACCTCTTCTATTTTCCGTATAGAAATTTTTGGAAGCATTTAAGCCGACGCGATTCCACCGCGAAGCCGCCGTTTCCGGTTTCAAGTAATTGAAGATAGAAACAGTACTGTGATTTAACCGTGCATAATCTCTTGCTGGCCACTTCATACACATAATACAATTAGCAAAATGCTACAGTAGGATCACACTTGTGTTTACAAATAACAACACATAATTATATATTTAATCGAACATAAAATCGATACTTATCTCTTGAAGCGTGACCCGGATAATGCCCGGAATTAGCAAAATTCGTGTGGGCGAATTTCTCCTTAATCTTCTCAAAGTGCTTCTTGAGACGGTAGAGTCTCGTGCTGATAACGTGTTATGAAATAATATAAGAACAAGAACAATAATACAAGAACAAGAACAATAGAGAGAAAAGTAGAGGAGAGGAGTATTCTTATTGATACTTTTGGGATGATTTACAATGGGGTAAGACCCCTCTATTTATAGGCATAGAAAAGACTTAGCCTCAAAGTAAAACTCTAGAATCTCTCTAAATATAGACATTCACCTTAAATAGGATTCTATTTAAAACAATATTAATGAAAGGGAGCCATAATTTCCTCCATGTTCTAAGGGACATACGGCATAGGAAAATGTGACGAACTGCTTCATCTTCCACCCCTATCAACTTTCAACCTCTTTTTCATATATTTTTTTAGGGAAATCTTGGATTAACCGGCAAAGTTGTTGTCATGTGACCAGGAGTTCATGGATTCAAGCCGTGAAAATAGCATCTTACAGAAATACAAGGTAAGACTGCGTACGATGGACCCTTATAGTCCGGTCCATTCCCGGACCCCGCACATAGCGGGAGCTTAATGCACCGGACTACCCCTTCATATCATCTATTATATATATATATATATATATATATATATATATATATATAGATAGATATATATATATATATATATATATATATATATATATGCCAAATACTATGTTGGTCAAAATCTGACCGCTGCGGTTGACCTAACCGACATCCCGTCCAAGCGGCGAGACAGCGGGAGATGATATGGTTTGTTCCACACCCCGTACTCACAATACTTGACAAGTCAAAAAATAATACTCAGGGAACGACGAAAGCGGACGTGGTATGAAGATGTACTAACCCAAGAACGTAGTAAACATTCCTTAACTATATATAGTGAATGAACCTTCCTAGAAAATGGGGGGTTCTTCTCTTTTTTTTTTCTCTTTCACTTTCTCTTCCCCGTCCTCTATAATGTTCTTAGGAAAAAAAAAAAGAAACAACAATCTTCCATGGACTATGTTAAACGGTTGTCTCCACCGATTAACGAGAGGATAAATGAAAAATATCAATAAGATTGATTGCCTTATTTCATCTTATTCATTATTTTCTGATTTACTTATAGATATGGAGTTTATTATATTTAACCTAGAATCACTTTTTTATTTTCTTTAATTGATTTAATCGAAAAGGTTTCAATATTATTTGGGTCAAACAATTTGACGTCGTCTATGGGGATTTCTTAGTGAAAACTTCCTGGTCTCCTCAAAATAAAAAATCGAAAACACGATCACCCATCGAAACGAATGGTAAGTAAACCTCAGACACCAACCTAGATCATGATGTTATACACAAAAAAAAGTTGCAACCAACATCCTTCCTCGCACGCCGGGCACCCAACGAGCCAGCCAAAACCAGCCAAAACCAGCCTAGCATGTACAAGACAAAGGCACAAAAAAAGGGAAGGGAAAGAGAACTGAATACGGTTATCGAATTCAGAAAACATCACCTCCATCAACCATTGAAATTCCAAACAAAGCGAGCAACACCACAAAGCAAGAAGACAAACCAAACTCCTAGGAAATGATACCTTTTAAGTGATACCCCCTCTCGCTCACCAAGAAGGTGTCCCAAAAGAACCCCCCCCCCCCTCCAGAATTTAAAGACTGGGCCGATGAGGGGAAACTCCAATAGGTACGTGAAATGAGTGAGCAAAGCAGCTACATTTTCTGCTCGCCAACACCACATTCCCCGATGCAAATAAAATTAGACAAACATGGACTCCCCCAGAAGATACCCAACTCTACGAAAAACGGGACTCACGACAGGTTAATGTTAAGACGAAAGTTCGAAATAACACCCTTAAGGCCAAGAGCCTTCGCCATAAAAAAGAGTTCGACCTTGATCAAACAACGACGGGTTAATATTTTGATGAAAGTTTGAAATAACACCCATAAGGCCAATGGCCTTCGCCAAAAAGAAGAGTTTCACCTTGATCGAACAACAGCGGGATAATATTTTGATGAAAGTTTTAAATAACACCCTTAAGGCCAAGAGACTTCACCAAAAAGGAAGAGTTCGACCTTTATCGAAAAATGACAGGTTAATATTTCGACGAAAGTTCAAAATAACACCCTTAAGGCCAAGGGCTTTCGCCAAAAAGGAAGAGTTTGACCTCGATCGAATAACGACGGGCTAATATTTGGACAAAATTTTGAAATAATACCTTTAAGGCCAAGGGCCTTCACCAAAAAGTAGATTTCGTCCTGGATCGAACAATGACGGGTTAATATTTCGATGAAAGTTCGAAATAACATCGTCCTCGATCAATCAACGACGGGTTAATATTTCGACGAAAGTTCAAAATAACACCCTTAAGGCCAAGATCCTTCGCCAAAAAGAAGAGTTTAACCTCGATCGAACAATGATAGGTTAATATTTCGGCAAAAGTTTGAAATAGCATCCTTAAGGCCAAGGGCCTTCGACAAAAAGAAGAGTTCGACCTCGATCGAAAAACGAAGGGTTAATATGTCGATGAAAGTTCGAAATAACACCCTAAAGGCCAAAGGCTTTCACCAAAAAGGAAGAGTGCGACCTCGATCGAAGAACGACGGGTTAATATTTCGACGAAACTTCGAAATAACACCCTTAAGGCCAAGGGTCTTCAGCAAAAAGGAAGAGTTCAACCTCGATCGAACAACGATAGATTAATATTTTGATGAAAGTATAACATAACACCCTTAAGGCCACGGACATTTTCCAAAAAGAAGATTTTGACCTCGATTGAACAACGATGGGCTAATATTTCGACAAAAGTTTGAAATAACACCCTTAAGGCCAATGGACCTCGCCAAAAGGAATAGTTCGACCTCGATCGAACAACGACGGGTTAATATTTTGACAAAATTTTGAAATAACACCCTCAAGGCCAAGGGCCTTCACCAAAAAAAAGAGTTTGACCCCGATCGAACAACGACGGGCTAATATTTCGACGAAGGTTCGAAATAACACCCTTAAGGCCAAGGGCCTTCGCCAAAAAACAAAGTTCGACCTCTATCGAACAACGACGGGATAATATTTCGACGAAAGCTTGAAATACCCACCCTTAAGGCCAAGGTCCTATGCCAAACGAAAGAGTTCGACCTTAATCAAACAATGACGGGTTAATATTTCGACAAAAGTTTGAAATAATACCTTTAAGGCTGAAGGACATCACTAAAGTAAATTGGGACTCGCGATAGTATAATGTTTCGATATAAGATCGAAAGTAACGTCCCTACGGCTAAGGTCGCTATTAGAAAAAGACTTCGATATCGTTCGGCCTATGATGGGATAACGCCTCAACACAAGCCCAAAGATATCGTTCCATCAGTTAAAGCTGTCATCAAGGCTTTACTCAACACATGTGACATCAAAATTCCCTAAGAAGAGGGAAATCATCACCAGGAAATCTACTTTGCACCAAAATTATGAAGATAAAAACAGAAAAAAAAAAAGTACAGAAGGCTTACGACAAGGGAAAATTCCTTTTCATACAAAGCTAATGTGTAACAGCCGCAGATTACCTACACTAAAACAAAAAGAGTCCAAGGAGTAAAAAACAAACAAAACAAGAAACACAAAGATATCAATTCTTTCACTCGGCACCATCTCCAGGAAATCCTCCTTCATCGCACGCGCCCTCATCAGCTTATAGTGTCTTAGAGTCATATCTGCAGTTAACACGAGCCTCTCGTTACTTCACCCGTGCTTCTTCATATGAGGCTTGGTAATGCTTCCCACCTCCTACAAACTCTTACAGATGTCCCGCTGGAATTCAGCATGACCCAAAGCTCGTACAAGTGACGGGGACAGCGGCGGAGGAAGATTCGACTTGATCCAACAGTTTCTCCTTTTCAGCCTCAAGAGTCACGACCTGATCCCCTAAGGTCAATGTTTCACGATTGATCTCCCCAATGCGTTCCTCGAGCCTCAACTATCATAGTGTGGCCATCACTCTCTTCGACTCCTTGTCAGATTGGAGGACGCGTATAGTGTTCTCTAAAGCCGCCGCCATTGCCCGAGCCGACAACTAGGCATTCTTGATATCCTCAAACCTGGCGACCTTTATCTCTAACTCAGCCAATTTTCCCATCCACTTCATGCGCATTGCCTCGACCCTGATTAGATTATGGTCCTTCTCAAACTGCATCAACCTCAGCTTCCCCTGAAGATATTCACACTCTGCAGCAACCCCTTTTCCTAACTCAAACTCTTCGTCCTTCACACGAAGTTGCTACTCGAGCACGCTACTTCTGCGGATAACCTCCATCAATTACCGGTCCCTCTTCTCTAATTCCTCGTCGAGGCATCGAGCACCAGGATTCATCTTCAGTCGCTCGTGCATCTCACGGTACTTATTGTGATAGTTTCGATACTTCTCCAACATCTTCAGGAAAACCTTGGCTCGAATGTCAGTCCTAGGAGCACTCTCAATTTCAACCATGTACATCTGAAAAATAAAAGGATGGGTCAGGACCATTTCTTCAAAATAAAGGAACGTGAAAGAAAGGCGAAACATACCCTCAAGCCTATAGCGGCTGCGTCATGCATCAAGTCACTATCAAGAATATTCCATAGAGCCTCGTTCTCGGCAGCAGAACACAAAATGTCAAACTGTGGCACCAGGTCCTCCGTGTCCCCCAGGAGATTAATATTCGATGAGATCTTAAGAATACGGAACGGTACTCCTGCATGAACTACCGAATGGGTAAAACCCTCTTCAAACATCCTAGCATCATCAGGATAAAGGTCAGACTCAGATTAATAGTCATCAACCACGACACATTTTCCCCTTCCAGCGATTGAGTAAGAAGTACGACAAAGCATCAAGGATGAAGGCCCTTCCGAATTTGCAACAGCAGCCTCAGAAATCTGAGACCCCCTCTCCCCGGTCACGGCAAATTATTGATCAATGATAATGGTAGGGGTCTCCGTAGATGGGGACAATACAACGACTGGCTCCATTTAATGGCATCAACCCCCACCCATGACCCCGTCAAGGGAAGAACTTCCTCAAGATGTATCAAAATCGGAGGTGCCATTTTGGACTCCTCTCGCCACCTCTTAGATGTCTCCTTTCCTTCCTTGGCGCGGGAGGATTTACCCGCCGGATATGTAACATTTGTTGGAATCTCACTTTGAGGGGCGACCTCCGCGTGTATGGCCACAGCCGTTAAATCAACTGATGCGGCCCTCGACAAAGATCGAGCAGTAAACAATGAAGCAGGGTGATCAGGTGATATAGATTAACAAAAAGTAAGTGGAGGAACCTCGCTCTCCGCACTCTCCCTGTCATCGATGAGCATCACGTAAGAAACCAAGTAAAAGGGAAAGCGGGAAGAAAAACTAACAAAAATGATGTCATTCACCAGTAAGGGGCTTGGTCCGTATCTTTCATTGAAGGACGACCATGTGCGGATCCCTACCGTATGAGGGAGGATGGCGCTCACCCAATCGCGGATATTATCAACAGGTACGGGAGGGGGGGTTAGTTTCCGGCTGCAAAAACATAAATAGTTCAGCACTACCAAATGGGAAGCGGTCGGGAATCATTCTGATAAAAAGTATAGATACTTACGTGCGAAGTTCCATTTCTGAGGGAACCCTGTAGAATCCTCAACAAAGTGCTCGGTCCGCACATAGAAGTAATTTCTCGTAGAAGCAATGGTTAGCCCTATCATCCATCATCACCACCAGACTCTTTGACCCTCGGTAATGCATGTGAATCATTGTGCCACGAATGAGTTGAGGGGAAAAGACATTGAGGATGTGCTCCGAAGTGATCTCACGATCGGCAAGCTCCAAAAACTTGAGCAGCATAAGGAACAATTTGCATAGGTACAATGAAAGTTGAGCTACGCATACCTCGTAAATAGGGAAAAAATCTAACACCAAGAAGGATAGGAAGTGTGTATCCAATAATAAAGGGGTATGCATGGAATGCGCAATACCATGGGCGGTCAAAATGGACTATGTCATTCCCTACCGCCAATAGTATTTTGACGTAGCGAGGTATTCCCCACCTGGCCTTCAATTCTGTGATCTTCTCTTCATTAATGAAAGAGGAAGTATGTTCCGGCTCCTCCCAGGCGGAAGTCTGGAAATCATTCCATGCTTTCCCATGGCGAAGCAAGATCTCAGCCACTGACGGGACCTCCTCATCTTCCACTACTTCTACTCATCCAGTGACCAGAATATCACTTTTTGGCACCAGAATTGTGGCAGAGAGCTTAGTGCGAGAAGAATCAACAGCCATTTATGTCAATTTGATAAAGCAAAGGGGTAAAGAAAAGGAAAGATGAAAGTTCCTGGCTAACTGGATAAAATAAAAAATTCGAAGTGTTAGGAGAAAAGAAGGTTCGCAATCTTCTTTCAAGTAAAGGCAAAAAAGTGTGTCAATCGAATAGTGCATTTCTTCTATTTATAAGAGACATAAATTCCCAAGCACGAAACCCAAGAGTCACCAATCAAATTTGATAGGGCATGAACGGTTCAATATCCTAGGAATGTGTGTCATAATGGCGGAAATGACAAACAACGTTTCAAGTTAAATTATGTTTCGGTTTCAAAATGGCCGCAACGGTTCAAGGATATCAAAAGAGTGCCGCCACGTTACTTGAATCTAAAGACTATACCCAAGGGGTAGGTAGTCAGATTTCTCTTAGGTATGTAACAAACATAATCCATCTACTAGGCCCGACAAGGAACGACCCCGGCAGACGAAGGGACCAACTATATTGGTCAAAATCTGACTGCTGCGGTTGACTCAATCGAGATCCCGTCCAAGCAGCGAGGCAGCCGGAGACAAAAGCGGACGTGGTATGAAGATGTACTGACCCAAGAATGTAGTAAGGATTCGTTAACTATATATAGGGAAGGAACCTTCGTGGGGGTGGAGGGATCCTCTATAATCTTCTTAGGAAAAAGAAGAATCAGCAATCTTCCATGGAATATGTAAAACGGTTGTCTCCACCGATTAACGAGAGGAGAAATGAAAAAAAAATCAATAAGATTGATTGCCCCTATTTCGTCTTATGCATTATTTGCATATTTACTAATAGATCTGGCATTTATTATATTTACTAAGATTTACCTCTTTATTTTTTAATTAATTTAATCGAAAAGTTTTCATCTTTTGGGTCAAATAAATACTAAATTGGAATAAACGCAACAGATGAACTGAAGATTTAAGAAAATCGAAAGGAATAAAAAGAGGAAAGAGATGAACTGCAAAGATGGCTACTAACCATATAGACCTCTTTCCTGAAATGATATTTTTAATGAATTATACTACATTTTCCAGGATGACCGTTTTCTTTGAGACAATTTTTTTATTTATTTTTTTTATTTAGGGTTAGGGAAGGGGAAACGAGGGGATTATAAGTCGAGGAATTGAACCCTCTCCACCAATTGAGTAGTTAAAGATTATTCCCCATCGTTTGGAGACATTGTCCAGTACTTTATCGTGTTTATTGATTTGGGATTTGAATACACTCGTAATTTTGTTCCCACCAATAATTACGTATTCGCCTCAAGTAAACAAGCAGAGATGAAGTATGATGCTGAGGGCAGAAACTAAAGTTGTTTGGCCTCGAATAGAAAAAGGGACGTTTTAATTTTACCTTTAAAATAGGCAGAATACCTAATACCCCGCTAAACTAGACACGAATTATTTCATAAGTGTTACCCCATAAATATTGATGTAGCAAAGAACATAGATACATTCTCTTTTAGGCGTGTGGAAGTGAAAACATATTGAAAATCAGCTTTCTAATGGGCTATTTTTTAACCGTAAAATTTTCACATAATCATACACAATAATTATTTGTTACAATTGTATATTTGTTCTATTTTGTGTTAATATACAATGCATACTTTACCCTAATTATTTATTTTCTTTTAATTTCTTCTCTAGAAACAATGTATATTTGTTGGAACTGTGTATTTCTCCTTTGTTGTGGGCCAAATTTGGCTGGAACACAATCATTTTACCAAATAAAAAAGTTCCTAAGGAAAATAATAGAACATCAACAGTATATTTCTTTCTATTATTTCTTCATATGCAATGTCTTTATTTAAACTTTGTATTTTTATTTTCAGATCAAGTCAGTATAAGTTTTTTGGCTAGAGGTCAATTATTTTCTACCAGATAAAAAAGATATATAAAAAATAATAAAACTGCAATTGTATAATTTTTATTTCCTTATTAGATGCAACGGGCATTTTATTTCAACAGCGTATTCTTTATTTTTCAGGAAGTCTGTATAAAATACTTGCTTAGAGCTCCATAATTTTTTGCTAAGCCAAAAAAGTTAGCTAGAAATATGTAGTTCAATCTGTGTATTATCTTTTTATATCTCCTTTAGTTGCAATGTCTATTTTTTTTCAACTGTGCATTCTTTTTTTCTTAGGCAAAATTTGAAAATTATAACTGAAACTTCATTATTTTTAGTTAAAAGTTTTAGCCTAATTAGTGGAGTTCTAGCTAAATTTTATATGAAAAAGATGATCTAAATAATTAATAAATTTAAATCGGTAAATATATATTGTATTACTAAGAATTCAAATGGACACAAAAATCCACGTGGCATGTGCATGTATGTCACTTTTCTAGGATGAGATTCCAGAGATAACAATTGTCGAATAGCCAATAGACTATTAATAGTTTAAGAATATAACCACTAATTCATGCTATGTTTAGAGGGAATTTAAGATATTATGCCTTTAAAATAAGATGAAGATGCCGGTGGCTCATCGTTTCGTCCAATTAGCATTCACATGGACGTTAGTTTTAACTTAGTATTGAATTTTCCGTTATCTTTATATGTTTTTGTAGTCATGGACAAAAAGTGGCACACTTCAAAGTCGAAGTACTATTTATGTTGAAGGATAAGCTCCTAAGAGTGATAAATAAAGTGTGCGCAAACCTTGAAGATAATGAATGTATCCCTAACACAAATACAAAAAAAAAAAAGAAAAAAAAACTACTCGATTGCAGGGAAAAGTTATGCGGTACTTGTGTTGATTGGAGGCATTAAATATCTAGTGGGGTAGTCTATTCCCATGTCTTATGCAACTGTATTTATTAAATGTAGCAGGTATCCGGTGGAAAAATCAAGGTGCTCACGAGGTCTTAGAAACAATTTTTTGTTGGAGTAAAGTATTAGGACCAAATAAATCTTCCCATATATGCAAAACACTATTTTGATCTTTTTCTCTTTAAGTAAGATTGCTCCTCTCGAATAGCTCAAAACTGATTTCGGCTATAATGAATTCAAGGTTCAAACTGTGTCCTGCAGTTGATTGTGAAACAGTCCATAAAGCAGGTAGAATGTTACCTGTTAAAGTAATGAGATCTGCTTCCATGATACCCAGTTGAGCAACAAACGGAATATATGTGCTGTACTGCTTTCTGGGTTTGACAAGAGTTTGGGGGAAAATACTGATTTCTTATTCTATCAAGAATCCCAGGCCCCACCTGGTGGGAGTATATTGGGTAGTTGTTGTTGTTGTTTATTCTATCAAGAATATGACTAATCAAGGGAAGTAATGGAACAAGGTTTATTCAAGTAGAAAGCTTCTCCTCCTATAAAAACTGAGGAAGATGTCAGTTTTACATGTATTATAATGGTACAATTGACATTCCATATTGTCAAAGCTGTTTGTTTTTTCAGTTTTTACTCTCAATCCGTGGCCTTTTCTCATGGGAGGGTATACACCTCAACCCCAGAAAATAAATGAAGAATTTGATGGAGGTGACAGGTGATCTTTCCACCCATTCTCTCACACCGAAACCCCTTTCTTAAATCAATGCTATAAAAACCAAGCAAAGATAAATATAACAGGAAGAAAAAAAAACATTCAGCTGTCCAGGGAATCTGTGGATGAGAGTGGCGACTGTGAGAGCTGGTTATCAATTTGAGCATGGACTGGAGCTTCAGCCTGTAACAGGGGCTGCTTTTGCTGCTCAGCATATCTGTTTATTCGTTCAAGCAACTGAGTTGCTTTCCGTTTGCCTCTATCAGTGCCATTTTGTACTAAATCTAGCAACGGCCCCATTACTTCTAGCTCCTGAACCTCTACTATATGATGTTGGTCCCCAGAGCAGAGGTGTACCAAAACTGCAACTGCATTTTCTTTGTTCCTGGGAGACCCATTTGCAATCACATTTACCAAAACAGGAACTGCCCCTGCAGCTCCGATGGCT
This sequence comes from Nicotiana benthamiana, assembly GCA_034376525.1. Classification (NCBI taxonomy): domain Eukaryota; kingdom Viridiplantae; phylum Streptophyta; class Magnoliopsida; order Solanales; family Solanaceae; genus Nicotiana; species Nicotiana benthamiana. The sequence goes on along the minus strand of CM067333.1, from coordinate 22,177,638 downwards.
GCCTTCCCTTCTGGGTGACTAGCCAATATTGCTAGAATGGCAAGTGCCTCATCGACCATACCACCTTGAGGTTCAGTAAGCAGCTGCATTAGAGTGGGCACCACTCCAGCCCTTACTGCCTTGCCCTTGTTCCCTTGATAAATGCACAGATTGAAAAGTGCGGTAGCTGCATCTTTCTTCCCTCTCTGGGTGCCATCACTTAGTAATGTCACAAGTGGAGAAATTGCTCCATAAGTACCAATTATGACCTTATTTTCATCTATAACAGAAAGGCTAAATAGGGCGGCGGCTGCATTTTCACGTGCTTCCATGCTCCCCTTCTTAAGCACATGGACTATACCAGGCACTGCCCCTGATATAACAATGCTCCGCTTGTTATCCTCACAAATAGAGAGGTTAAGTAGTGCTGTAACAGCATGCTCTTGGATCCGAGAATCGGGTGTGGAAAGAAGGTCGACGAGAAGAGGAATAGCACCTGTTTCAGCTATTGCAACACGATTATCAGCATTGCGCTTAGCAAGTAGGCGGATTTCACCGGTGGCAGAGAGCCGATCTTCAGGTTTGCCAGATGTGAGCTTTCTCAGGAGATCTTCTATCTTAGAGTGCTCAGCAGGCATGCATGCGGATGCTGCCTTATTGGGTAAACTACCAGGTCGTTTGGGTGGTTCAACCCCATTCACTTCACACCACTGTGCTATGAGGCTTCGCAACACATAGTTTGGAGTGAGAGTGTTGCTTGTGAGGACTTGTTGTGTCTTGGGACAAGTGCTATGCCCTGCTTCCAGCCACTTCTCAATAGAAGAACGCTCATAAGTCTGGAGTGGAGGAAACCATATTTATTGTTAGCGAACTACGATATGGAATGATAACTACAGTTCAAATTTAGCCTACCAACATGAAACCACATGTTCCATTAACATAAGGTCTATAAAGTATGTGCCTCATAGAGAAGTAGCATAGATGCGACATAAATCTTGCGTCAAGATTTTGGCAGAATATATAATTGCGAAGAAATAATCTCATAAATCAGCTAGGACCATATAACAATAAAATTGAACATGAATCACCCGTCTGTCTACACTTTTCAGCATATGAATCAGTCTACTTAATTGATTGAAACAGAAACAAACAATAATCACTGTCTACCTTATTCCTCCTTTCTCCATTTAAAGTGATACAACTGATTTCAAAGAAAATCACGGAAAATGATTGAAAATGTGCTGGATCTGAGAGCTTGTCAAAATTAATTATAAAGGGGCAAAATGTTCCATCTGCCTCTACTAGCAAGAGCCAGAGAGATATTGGGTGCAGGAGCCACTGGTATTAAAGTTATTACTTAATACACATGTTATAGTCCTGCTAGGAGATGGGTAGCTTCTTCCATGATCATTTAGGTAATATTTACTCTATTTACTGGAAAAAAGAGAAAGAAGGAAACAAGACGAGGGACATGCAGCACTTGAATGAAATGATTATGGCCTGGTTTTGACAGTTTGGTCACATCCATGCATGCACCAATACAAGATAATAATTATGTATCCTCACAAATGCAAGGTAGAAGAAACGGAAGGACTCTGTTAAAAAAGTCTTTGCTGTCATCAGGAAGCAAGAGCAATGGATAATAAGGCAACCAATTTTAACGGGAAAAAAAAAAGGAAGATAAAGATCCAATAATGGTACCTGCCCAGATGAAACAATGACAGGATCTTTCATCAATTCCAGGGATATAGGACACCGAAAATCATCAGGTATTACTGGGGCCTTATAAGTTGTCCCTGTAGATGCTAGTCCAGTACAACTTGAAGACTTCTTCCTCGAAGAAGAATCACTCTCCGGATTCTCAGTCAGCACAAAGTCCTTCATTTTCCTCAATATTACTGACATCTTCTCTATCCTCTCCTCTATATCTTCTCCAGTAGCAGTTATCATTCCATGCAAAGCATATGATTCTTGTGTGAGATCATCTATTCCAGTCAGCTGTAACTTCTCAACCAATTGCCTTAGGACAACTGGATCTATAGCAGCATCAATACTCTTCCTATAAATTGACAATAGATCCTCATGTAGTTCGGCATCAGGCGTATCAACCCTTCCTTTGGCTCTTTGGAACTGAGAAAGAACAAGCTCTACCTGGAAATTGAAGCCAGAGATGGAAAAGAATAATTGCAAAACTGCACATCAAGAGATGTATCCATCCACAATAAATGAAGACTTAATGAGGTAATGCTTTTACCTGCTCTTCAACTTCACCAGAAATGTCAAGCTCTTCATAATTAACTCCACATAAAGCTTGTTCTAGCTGGGCTGTCATTTCGTGAAATTTATTCATTATATGCTCCCTTTCTAACACCTGCAAAGAGAAATTCCTAGAATTGAGCTTTACTCTGTAGGTCAAGATAGGGCCGATGTTTCAGCTAAACATACAGTGCTCTACAAAGACTAATGTTAATCACTTCGATACGCAACACCAGCTATGATCCAAACGATGACTGTGAGAATCATTTTACCATGCAAACTCTTGATTGGTAGATGTAAAAGTGGCAATTCAGGGAGAAGAAATGAGAAGTTCAGACGTCTTGATGACCTAAAAGCCGTGGATCAGGCATGCTATTAAAGGCTCACTTTAAGGTAGCAGAATAATAGCTTCCAAATACATTAAATAGTCATCTCCCTAAAGAAAAAAACTACTCCATTATCAGTTTACAATATAATGCCCCAACAGGGAGATACTTACCAAAGTGAACTACAAAACGGTTGAGATGTCAGTATATGTTATAAGAGAGTGAGTGTTGGGCCTCTAACACCCAACTTCTCCACAACACGAGCGCCAAAATGCAGATGTTAAGTAGATGTGCATCATATAAGATTAGAGAAGGTTAGGATTGATCACATTTGACAGAAGAGGTACAAGTAGCACACTACATGCATAAAGGATAAAGAAGAAGGCCGCCTGACATAGTTTGGTCATGTCCTAATAGATCTCAAAACGTGCTACCTTGTAAGTGCATCAATATGATGATTGAAAATATTAAAAAGGAAAGGTAGCCCTAAATTAAATGAAAAAAAGTTAGCTAACGCACAGACAGCACCACAATCCATGCAGACTTATCGAAAGTGCAAAACATAATGGAAGCAAAAGATTGATAATTGGGATTAAAGCTTAGTTGTGTTGGTACACTTACATCAGGTTCGGTGTTTCATTACAGGTCTTTTAGTTTTTTTAGATATTTGTACATAGAAAATGTAAAGAATATCTGGTGTTCAAGAAACTGTAATTGGTAGGATTATGAATACTAAAATGGGACAAGCCTAATGGAGTGGAATAAATATTGAGGATCATAGATTCAAGGGCAACTAGTTTGGGATTGAAGAGTATTAGTTGTTGTAGAAAGCCACAGTAGCAATTGTCAAAAGAAAGCTGTCAGCAATGGGAATGACCTGCTGTCCCCTTCTATTTCTTTTTTCTTTTAGATCTCTCTGGATAAGATTCTTTTTTTTTCACGATCTCGTAAGCAAAGTGTAACAATTTTTACACTTATTGATGTTGCACGTGTTATGAGACATCTTTACCTGAATTGAGTTGTCACAAGCCTTTTGTTGAAGATATATTTAGCTAATCAAATGTATTCTCTCTCTAATAACTTAACTATTTCGATGAGATGGTCACACACTTCAACGTGGTATCAGAGCAGGCAGAGGTCCTAGATTCGTGTCTCACCACCACCCATTATTAAAATAAGATCAACGTGCTTGGTTAATGAAAGAAGTTATGCAGGCATGCACGCGAGGGAGTGAGTACACAATTAACTGAATAAATATGTGCTCTCACTACTAACCTAAACTTTTAGATGAGATGATCAAACACTTCAACACCCTTCACTTCCTACATTTTCAGCTCAAAATTTCGATCATCACATACTTAACTTAAAAGAGCAGATAAAATCTTTCTATCCCTCCATTGCAACTCTATTCAGCTTCTACGTATTAGCTTCTCTAAAGACAAGAGGGGTTGCTTTGATGGTAAGGAACCTCCACTTCAACCAAGAGGTTGTGAGTTCGAGTCTTCCCAAGAGCAAGGTGGGAAGTTCTTGGAGGAAAGGATGTCGAGGGTCTATTTGGAAACGGCCTCTCTACCCCAAGGTAGGGGTAAGGTCTGCGTACACACTACCCTCCACAAACCCCACTAAGTGGGATTATACCGGATTGTTGTTGTTGCTGTTGTATTAGCTTCTCTATCAAGATGCTGCAACTAGTTTCATTTTAAAAGAACTTACTATAAAATCATTCTAACATAGAAAGTCCAATCCAATGTGAGATCCCGAATAGGCAAGTATGCATCAAATGTTTCATGAAAATGCGTGATTGTTCTCTTTCCTAGTTTGCATTTTAATCTCATTCACTGTCAGCTCCCCACTTTTTGAAAGTAGGAGAGGGAGATGAACCAGAAAAGTTCAACAAAAGGGTACAGCCATATAGCAAGTACCATTTTCGCTAGCATACTGAACATGCAAACCTTGTTGGTGTTGCATTTCCTCAATAAAAACGAAAGGCTAAACGAATAGGCAATGATATGTAATCATTGCATAGGAAACAAGAGCATTTCTAAGAGGTTTGATGGCAAACAGGTAGTGGATTTCTCCACAAACTTAAGTATTGGCAGCAGAAATAATAGCACAACCTTCTGATGGTGTGCAATAATCAAAGGACCAATTCATAAAAGCACACATCCTAGCCAATTGAACTCCTCATCATTCAGCAACTTAAGACTTGTCGACTCCCCTTGTTACAAGATCAAGAATATTCACAAGGTACCATTGCATTGAGCGTTTATGGATTATAATTCGGTTTGTACAACATGGCAAAGGCATTGTTAAGAATTCAAATTATCAGGCCATAGGATCTTTTTAAAATGGTAATCATGCCAAGGAGAACAAAAGTTGCAATGTAGTGGTTAAACAAGCGAATGTTACTTCAATATGAGTTAACGAAGTCATAAACAGGAGCTCACTATGCTTTAGGGACGTTAACAAGGTTGTGAATTCCTTGTCCGGGCACTCCCAACACCTACAAACATCATACGTTTTTGATACTTCTAAAAACCTCCCGTATATAACCAGAGAACTAATCAAACTTGAGAAAATGTAGTGTCTTTTTGGATTCAGATAATATAGCGATTTATTGAAAATCTTCGGATTAGAGTGGATATGCCCATTGTTTATCTAGATATATGGCTTGCATCCCCTCCTACACACTGGAGTTTAATTCACAGGTAACTGTGCAGTTTCAATCAATAAATCTATCAACAACTACGTCTCAATTCCAACTAGTTGAGCTCAAAATTATGAATCCTCTATATAATGGTAACGTAAATCAAGTAAAATTCCTAAAGTAAAACCAAAAAAGCAGAAATAATAAAATAATAAAAATGGGAACACGCACCAGATAAATCTTACTTCCTTCGCTACCGAATTTGAGCAAATCCTTAGTTGATTCAAGAGCTTCCTTCAGTGAAACAAGTGCTTTTATTGAATCTTCAGAAACTGGCACGTCATTATCTCGAATCTCTTCGAACATTGGAAGCAACAACTTGAGCCTCCGTCCCAGATTGCAGTACTCTTTCTTCACTGAAATCCTGAACTCAGAAATGCCTGATATTTCATTCACTATCTCAATCAGTTTTTGTGCTAACGCTCTTTTTTCTTCTCCCATTGCTTTGAAGATCCACAATTTCTCAAAGAAAAAATTCAAGCGAAAATTTAAAGAAAATGAATTGTTTAAAGAACCTATAAATAAGCTGGAGTATTTTATTTTTTTTTTGGCGTGGCGGCTAAAATAAGCTGTTAATGAAGTTTTACCGGAGAGAGAAGGCTGAGGATTGTTCGTCGGTTATAGCTAACGGCGGTGAAAATAGGAATGGAATGTGGGGTAACTGGTGTTGAGATAAGAGATGCTACATGATTTAGCTTTGTATATATTGTACATTTTATGTATACTCAGTGTATATTGTAGATATACTTTCGGTATATTTCCGACATTGGGTTGTAATTGGACTGTGATGATTTGTGTGTCTGAGCCCAATGTCCATTATTTAATTTTGGGCCGGATCACACGATCCGACCCGTCCGTGTGTAATAAGTATATATGTAGGTGAGATATTTTCTCACCTACCGAGACTCATTTTCTTCTATTCATTTTCTGTAATACACTTCTCTCACCTTCCAGAGAATTCTAGAAGCTCTGCCTTCTCTATACTTTCTCTCTCTAGATTTTCTATGATTTCTCGGTCTAATATGAATGTTTATATGGTATCAGAGCCTCGACGACGATCCGACTATGTTTCTATGTACTTCGTTGTCTTGGATACAGTCTGTTTCGAGGTTTTCGGGGTGTTTTCTGAGACCTCACGGTCGATGAAGATTCCGACCTACCGGACACCTTTCTGAGTCTTTCATCGTGATATTGGAGTGTATTTTCTTCTCCTGAACGTTCTGGAAGGTTTTATGATGATTTTTGGTTGATTTTTGGGTGACCTATCGGCTTCTAGGGTTTCTGGTGGTTTAACCTAAAGTTTTACTGCCATTCAGTGGCTCGATTCTCACTCAGTGGACGTTTTGGGTTCCTCTTCGACGTTCCTGACCACATTTCCAGTAAGGTTTTCCAAGGTTACACCTAGGGTTTGATACCTAGGGTTTCTCTATTGTTTGAAGGCCGATCTTCTCCGGTCGCGAAGAAGGAGGGTAACTGTGTCCTTATCTTCGGTATTGTATGTGATTATTTGACTGTGTATATGATAATAAGGTCTTTCAGTTTTTAATGGGTCTGAATGAAGCTTATATGGGGGTCAGGAGTAATCTTTTGATGATGCGGCCTCCTCCTTCTCTTGACAATGTCTATAATATGGTCCTCAATGATGAGAAACAAAGACAAGTTCAGTCTGTTAGATAATACGCTTAACGCTAGAGGGGGGTGAATAGCGTTATAATAAAAATAGCGTAAACTTGCGGAATTTAAAAATTGCAGGAAATAAATGAGTGCGATAAGTAAATAAATAAGAACGAACGCACCGATATATCCTGGTTCACCACAACCCGTGGCTAGTCCACTCCCCGAGAGATTCTCTCGAGATTTCCACTATCTTCGTCAAGCTTACGGGTGCTTAACAAATCGTTACAGTTGCTCAAGGATACCGCACCTTAAGACTTCACTTGCTTGAGGATACCTCACCCCAAGACTTCAACCACTAAGACTTTGGGTACTTAGCAAAATCGACAAATGAGAAGATATGTTCTTCTCAAACAACTCTCTTTTACAACAAATACTCTCTCAATAGAGTGGATAAAGAGAAACAAAATAAGCTCTATGAACAACACAAAGTTGTCTATCAAATGGCTCAACAAAAGCTCTAAAATGATGCTTGAAAACGATCAATATGTATATCAATATATGCAAGAGTTGTGTGTTTAAAATCAGCTCAAAAGACCTCTTTTTATAGGTGAAAAAGTAGTGCTGACTGTTGCTTAATTGACAAATAAAATCCCTGATTCTGTGCTCAAACAATCGATTGTTTGGAGGTGACAATCGATTGTCTGACCAACGTTCAAAAAACATTCCTGATTTTAGGCTAAACAATCGATTGTCAAACCTGAATAATCGATTATTCTTCAACGTTCAAAAATCAATTTAGGATTCTGTGGGAACGGTCAAAATATAATCGATTGTATGAAGGTGACAATCGATTGTATGACAAGACAATCGATTGTTTTGATGTTTAAAAACGGTTGCACTGTCTCAAAATAATCGATTGTTAAAAGTAGACAATCGATTGTTGACTTCATATAATCGATTGTGTACTTCATATAATCGATTATGTTGTTCCAGTGTTCAAAACTTTGGCAATGGATCGATTATATACTATCGATATACACTTGATATACACTGTGTATACCAGAATTGAAAACTTACTTCAAAACCCATTTTGGTTAAAAATGAAAACGTTAAAATCATTTTGTTTGAAGTATATTAAAAAATTTATGATATATATATATATAATTTAATAAAATTATTTAATGCATATTTATGATGACCTAATGTTGAGCCAAAAGATAAAATAACTTAAATGTTGTCCTTACATTGGTTCTACCAAACGACATACGTCTTGGGTCTTCGGTCTTGAACTCTTTGGCTTGTTCATGTAATTCCGTCATCAGTATGCTTCTTGCCATTGGATTGATTGTCATACAATATCGTTGTTTGACACTTGACTTCATTGTTTGTCATTCATCAAAACCTATACCTGAAAATCATGCTCATACAACCAAAGTGCACATATCATAGATATACATGATTTCCAACAATTTTCCCCTTTTTGATAATGACAAACAACGGAAGATATGCATATTGAATTCCCCCTAAATTCATGCTATATCTCAACATACAATTTATGCACCCAATTCAACATAATTCCCCCTTAATTAAAGCATGCATATCGCCCATATTCTTCCCCCTTTTGGCATTAGCAAAAAGAGTATACCAAAGCTATTTAAACCATTGACGATACCAATCGTTATACACAAGATCATATAAAAAGTTAGTAAATAGCATACTAATGATAACGGTCATTTTTCTCAACAATGCCAATTGTTATTTTAAACTAAGAAAGTTCATCAAAACATGAATCAATCATTTATTATAAAACCAATTGATACTAATTGTTATTCAGAAATAAAACTTGTTAAAGCATGTATCAACCAAAACTGATATAGATTATTTGCACATATCAACTCATTGCATTTTTATTCAAAATACGATAACTAACCGACGTTCCCCCTCAATGCATTAAGGTTTCGTGCTTGGTGCATCCACTACAATATTGTAGTCTTCAAGCACACCTGCAAAACAACCTAAAAATAGGTTTTTGGTACCCAACTTCTTTTGGGTCCTTGGGGGTTAGGATAATAACAACCATAATCAACACATAAATCTCTATGTTTAGCAAAACAAACGGGTGCAATGTGTCCTACCCGATTACAATAGTGACATACAACATTATGATTGTGCATATGTCTAGGTTGAGCCAAATGCGTTCTAGGTGATCTAAAGTTGTTCCCCCTAGAACCGTTGAATTTCCTAGAGTCATGTCTAGGTGGTCTAAAATTATTCATTCTAGACTCATTAACAAAAGTCCTAGAGTTGTTTCTAGGTGGTCTAAAACACTTAATCTTAGACTCATTAGTGAGGTTCCTAGGTTTCTTTCTAGATGGTTTAACCTCATTTCTAATATCCTTTTTAGTCTCTTCAATTTTAGGACTATCAACACTACGAGTTTCTAGTGCTTTCCTAAGTTCTATGTTCTCTATTTTTAAAGAACTACAAGAAGAGCAATTGGAACATTTATCAATGGAAGAAGCTTCATTCAATTTCTTGATTTTATTTTTAAAATCAACAATGTCATTTTCCAAAAAAATTATTTTCTTTTTCTAAAACTTCAATTTTACTTTTAAGAACACCATTTTCATTAGTCAATTTTTCAAAATCTATTTCTTTCAAAGAAGAGGGTTTTTCAAAATCTTTTTCTTGTAAAGAAAGTGTTTTCTGAAAATCTGTTTCTTGCAAAGAAAGTGTTTTCTGCAAAGAAAGTGTTTTCTTCAAATGTTTTATCATTTTGGAAGTAACAAATTCACCATACAATTCATCATAGGCATTTTGTAATTCTTCAAACGAGTGAGAGTTAGATATACTTACCTCTTCTTCGTTTGCCACGAGACACAATGCGGCGGTTCCATCGCCTGAGCTGTCCGAATCCCGTGATACGCGCCTATGGTGTTTCTTCTTTTTCTTGTCCTTCTTCATAGACTTACAAAACTTTTCAATTATATCATTGGAAATATTATCATCATCCCTTTCCGAATCACTTACCTCTTCTCTTTTAGAGGAAGAGGCTTTGAAGGCAAAATTCGAATTACTTCTAAGATAAGGATTAAGAATTGTGCTATCATAAGTTTCGAGGTTACCTCTTAGTCCATCAATTATGATATTCGTGAGTTCCATCGACTCTTGGATGGCATTGGCTTTGGAACGCCATTCGGGAGTGAGGCTCCGTAGGACTTTTCGAACAAGATCTTTGTTCGTGTAAACTTTCCCGAGAGCATGTAGATCGTTGACGATTTTGAAAAATCGTTCAAACATAACACCAATGGGTTCCTTCTCCATTTTATAGATTTCATATTTATGAGTTAGAAAATCAATTTTAGATTCTCGGACTTGAGGCGTACCTTCATAGATGATCTCGAGTTTATCCCACATCTCCTTGGCGGTTGTGCAACATGAGATTTTCCTATAGTCATCCGCATTGATTAAACAATACAATACATGGATGGCCCTTGCATTATTTTCAACTTTCTTGATGTCCTCGGCATCATATTCATTTTTCTCCTTTGGAACCGTGGTTTCTCCAACTTTCTTTGTCGGCATTGGTTCACCGTTTTTGATGATTTGTCACAAACGAAAACTGTTTGCTTTGAGGAAGATACTCATCCGATCTTTCCAATATGTATAGTTTGTTCCGTCAAATAGTGGAGGGCAAGTAGTGGATTGTCCTTCATCCATCGTTCCTGCGTTCAATATTCTCAACAGAAAAATATATATTGCTCTCAACCGGTTAAGGCTTTCAGAGAGTTAGGCTCTGATACCAATTGTTAGATAATACGCTTAACGCTAGAGGGGGGGGGGGGAGTGAATAGCGTTATAATAAAAATAGCGTAAACTTGCGGAATTTAAAAATTGCAGGAAATAAATGAGTGCGATAAGTAAATAAATAAGAACGAACGCACCGATATATCCTGGTTCACCACAACCCGTGGATAGTCCAGTCCCCGAGAGACTCTCTTGAGAATTCCACTATCTTCGTCAAGCTTACGGGTGCTTAACAAATCGTTACAGTTGCTCAAAGATACCGCACCTTAAGACTTCACTTGCTTGAGGATACCTCACCCCAAGACTTCAACCACTAAGACTTTGGGTACTTAGCAAACCCGACAAATGAGAAGATATGTTCTTCTCAAACAACTCTCTTTTACAACAAATACTCTCTTAATAGAGTGGATAAAGAGAAACAAAATAAGCTCTATGAACAACACAAAGTTGTCTATCAAATGGCTCAACAAAAGCTCTAAAATGATGCTTGAAAATGATCAATATGTATATCAATATATGCAAGAGTTGTGTGTTTAAAATCAGCTCAAAAGACCTCTTTTTATAGGTGAAAAAGTAGTGCTGACCGTTGCTTAATTGACAAATAAAATCCCTGATTCTGTGCTCAAACAATCGATTGTTTAGAGGTGACAATCGATTGTTTGACCAACGTTCAAAAAACAGATTCCTGATTTTAGGCTAAACAATCGATTGTCAAACCTGAATAATCGATTGTTCTTCAACGTTCAAAAATCAATTTAGGATTCTGTGGGAACGGTCAAAATATAATTGATTGTATGAAGGTGACAATCAATTGTATGACAAGACAATCGATTGTTTTGATCTTTAAAAACGGTTGCACACTGTCTCAAAATAATCGATTGTTAAAAGTAGACAATCGATTGTTGACTTCATATAATCGATTGTGTACATATAATCGATTATGTTGTTCCAGTGTTCAAAACTTTGGCAATGGATCGATTATATACCATTGATATACACTTGATATACACTGTGTATACCAGAATTGAAAACTTACTTCAAAACCCATTTTGGTTAAAAATGAAAACGTTAAAATCATTTTGTTTGAAGTATATTAAAAAATTTATGATATATATATATATAATTTAATAAAATGATTTAATGCATATTTATGATGACCTAATGTTGAGCCAAAAGATAAGATAACTTAAATGTTGTCCTTACATTGGTTCTACCAAACGACCTACGTCTTGGGTCTTCGGTCTTGAACTCTTTGGCTCGTTTATGCAATTCCGTCATCAGTATGCTTCTTGCCATTTGATTGATTGTCATACAATATCGTTGTTTGACACTTGACTTCATTGTTTGTCATTCATCAAAACCTATACCTGAAAATCATGCTCATACAACCAAAGTGCACATATCATAGATATACATGATTTCCAACACAGTCTTCTTCTCACTTTGATCCAGCCTCTGTCTCTTTCAATGTACATACAAACAGGCAGCCTGTTGGATTTAACAAGGCCACAGTGTCTGTTCCTCCTCCTCCTCCTTTCAGACAGAGGGTCAATTTTGATCAAATCAGAGTACCTATATTCACAAAGTAGCACTTTTAACAGGGAAGGAGACCTGCTGCTGCTCATCTGAGTACTGGTCTGGATTCTCTTATTTCTGATGGGTTGTTGTCTGTTCCTCAAGGCAATCCTCCTGCTAGACATCACTCTGTTGCAAGAATAGATGGCCAGAGCTCTGTGATACCAGGGTTGAGCAGACAAGATTATGACCAGTTGATGAACTTGTTACACCAGACAAAGTTAGGGGAATCCACTTCTCAAACTCCTCCTCTCATCTATGCTGCAAACTTTGCTGGTACTTTGTTAACTGAGAACCCTATATCTGATTCCAAACTTTGTTTGCTTACTCATATTAATTCTGTCACCTGGATTATAGATTCAGGTGCCTCTAATCACATGACACATGATAAACAACTACTTTTTAACATCACACCTTTACCATATCTTGTCACTCTTCCTAATGGCTATAAAGTGAATGTGACATGCACAGGCCCTTTTGCATTGACTCCTACCATTACTCTTCACAATGTACTGCTAGTCCCTTCTTTTCAACACAACTTGATTTCTGTTCACGAGTTAGTGAAGCAGTTGCATTGCATAGTTATGTTCACTGAACATTCCTGCTTACTACACATGATACAGGACCCTTCTCTGAGGAGGCCACTGGATCTTGGTAGAGAAGCTGCTGGCCTATATAAATTGGCTTGGGTCCCTCCTTCCCCTTCTCCCTCTGTTAGTTGTTCCTCTACTTCTGTTTGTCCTGTATCTGCTTCTTGTAATGATAGCAAAGTTGTTTCATTGCCTTCTATGTCTGTTTCTTGTAATGATGACATCTTGTCTGATAATAAGACTGTTCCTTTGCCTTCACATGTGAATAGTTCCACTTGTAATAATGATTTTGCATCTGATATGAATTACATTTGGCACTTAAGACTTGCACATACTCCTTTTGCTAATATGAAATGCATTTCTGGTCTGTCTTTTCCTTTTGCTTCCAAATAACCCTTTCCCTGTACAGTCTGTCCCATGGCCAGACAGACTAGACTTCCTTTTCCTGATAGTTCCATTAAGACTTCTAGACCTTTTCAACTGATTCATGTGGACACCTGGGGACCTTATCATACTCCAACCTCTTCTGGTTGTAAATATTTTGTTACAATTGTTGATGACTACTCCTTATTCATCAAAGGTAAGCCTGGCTCCTTTGTGGTGGTAGCTGTCTATGTGGATCACATAATACTTACAGGGAATGACAGTGATGAACTGACTGCTCTAAAACTGTTTCTGGATGCACCAGTTTAAAATCAAGGATTTGGGGTCCTTGCATTATTTTTTGGGCCTTGAAATGTCTGTTGTCCCTGGTGGGATGCACCTTAATCAGCACAAGTATATTTCTAATTTGCTGCATCAGTTTGACTGAGTCAATGTCTCTTCTGTTGTGTCCCCTTTGGACATCAATGTCAAACTTCATGCTGATTCTGGTGACCTCTTGCCCTCTCCTGACCAGTACATGAGTCTAGTTGGCAAGATGCTCTTCCTGACTCATACTAGGCCTGACATTTGTTTTGCAGTCCAGCATCTGAGTCAATTTCTCAAATCCCCCAGACTTCCCCATATGACTGCTGCCCTGCATGTTCTGAGATACCTTAAAGGCACTCCATCCTTGGGTTTATTTTACTCTGCTCATGCTGATTTTTCTGTTACTGGGTATTCTGATAGTGACTGGGCTGCTTGCCCTGATACTATGCGCTCTGTTACTGAATTTTGTGTGCTTTTGGGTGGCTGTTTGATCAGTTGGAAATTGAAGAAACAGCCTGTTGTTTCTCTTTCCTCTGCTGAGGCAGAATACCGAGCCCTTAGCAAGGTTGTTGCTGAATTGACTTGGCTCTCTCGCTTGTTGGTTGATCTTGGGGTCTCTGTTTCCTCTCTTGTTTCTGTTTATTGTGATAGTATGGCTGCTGTTCATATTGCTAACAATCCTGTTTTTCATGAACCTACGAAACATATCGAGGTGGATTGCCATTTTGTTCGGGACTTGTTGCTTTCTGGTTTTCTCAAGTTGCTTCATGTGCCTACTTCTCGTCAGCTGGCCGACTTGCTCACCAAGCCCCTGCCTGTCACTTTACTTCTTCCGCTGCTCACCAAGTTGCAGGTGGTTTCCCCCTCCAACTTGAGGGGGGGTGTTGAGATAAGAGATGCTACATGATTTAGCTTTGTATATACTTGTACATTTTGTGTATACTCAATGTATATTGTAGGTATATTTTCGATATATTTCCGGCATTGGGTTGTAACTGGGCTGTGATGATTTGTGTATCTGAGCCCAATGTCCATTATTTAATTTTGGGCCGGATCACCCGATCCGACCCGTCCGTGTGTAATAAATATATATGTAGGTGAGATATTTTCTCACCTACCGAGACTCATTTTCTTCCATTCATTTTTTGTAATATACTTCTCTCACCTTCCAGAGAATTCTAAAAGCTCTGCCTTCTCTCTACTTTCTCTCTCTAGATTTTCTATGATTTCTCGGTCTAATATGAATGTTTACAACTAGACGAGTGAAGCAGAAAGCAGCCTTTTATTTGGTGATTGTCAGCAACCGTTTGCCTTGTCTGTACGAGTGAGCTTTAAATTCTCTGTATTTTAACTCAAAGGAAAATACTCATAAATTAGTTTATTTATTGGAGTGTTTGATTGGATGTCCAAATCATTTATACAATATTAAAGTTAAAGTCAAACTTTCATAAATCAATTGTTTATATATTGTGTTTCTTATTCAAGGCTCTATAGTTCTCCAGTTAATTATATTGAGTATTTCTAGTTTATTTTTCTAAATTTAGTCCATCGAGTTATTAACTCTACTTTTAAATATACTAATTAACCATTTTAGGATTAAAAAAAGTTGCGTGAAAACTCATTGTTTAGGTGAGACTAGCAATATTTTTTTCCACATTGTCATTTCCTCAATTTTGTTTGTTACTTTCCAGACGATAAAATAATTTTTGGATTTACCCTATGTTATATGGATAAAACAACTAGAGTTTTGTAGTACTAACATCATTTCAGGCCATTGGTTGCCCCCCAAAAGATACATTTCTTTCCTCCCAAAAAATACATTTGTCTCTTTTTCCTTCTTTGGTGAAGCATACATTTGTCAAGTCATTAAAATAAAGCTTTGCACTGTTTGAATAGAGTTAAATATTTGTAGGCGAAAATCCATATTTCACTTGACTACTTCTCTATAAGTTTCTAAAATACCTTACTAGTAATTAAGTTCTGAAAGTACTTATACACAAAAATCCAAGCTAATATTTACAAATATTGAAATATTTATGTATGAGTAAATGGGTCCGCTTTTTAACATGCATCATGGTTAGTGTGACAGATCCCACCTAAGCTTGAAAATATTCCTATTTTATTTAGGAAAAAAGAACTACGAAATGATGTGAGCCTGTTTAAGCTAAGCCATAAAATAACCTATTATTGCATATCTTATACCTTTTTGACCATTTAAATCCTCAAAAATAACTTTACATAATACAGTACTAACATTTAACATAGGAATTGGGAAAAATGATAATAAAAAGAGGGCCTTAACAAGGACAACTTAACTTTTGAATACATTTTTCGCTATGATTTTCGTCCCACTAAATTGAACCAAAACATTAGCATCGAGAATCTTGAAAGCATGTGCCTCATAATTGACTAAGCTATTTCATGAATCTGTCCATACTTTAATTATTTTGCAAGTAGCAGATGAACAGTCTGTGAAAATGATTTAAGAGACATTGGTCAAAGAAAGAAGATATTATTCCGATAGTGTCCATGTTATGCAGAGTTGTATTTAATGAAGCTGCTAATTGATTTTCCGTGCACATAATAATTGATTAAGATATGGTTAAATTTTATATGCAAAACATGTGTTATATGTTTTGAATTTCCAAACTTGCTATAAACATCACTTTTAAATTAGTAACTTTTTCGATGCTCCAGCACATAAAGTTTATCCGAATATTAAGTATGCACTAAATCTTTAAGCATAATACATTTGATTTGGTATAACATTACTTATGCCTCTAGAAAAAGCTCTTGGTTTTGTCCTTGATCCATAAGAGAGCTCCAATACGAGAAGTCAATCAAGATATATAGTAATCAATCAAAGGTCCAATTGATTACCACTTCTGTATTGTATTTGAATATATGTATAAGATAAAATTGGTTTATATTAAATGATTGATAGTAGCTTGACAAGAGGGGTTGCTGTGATGGTAAGCAACTCTCACTTCCAACCGAAAGGTTATGAGTTCGAGTCTCTCCAAAAGTAAGGTAGGAATATCTTGGAGGGAAGGATTTGGGGGGTTTATTTGGAAACAACCTCTCCACATCAGGATAGGGGTAAGGTATGTGTACACACTACCCTCCACACACTCCACTAAGTGAGATTATACTGAGTTGTTGTTGTTTTGTCGTTGATAGTAGCATGACACATAGAATCGAAGATAGGTAAAACGTAAATCAATAAACGACTCGTACGGAGAACAACATCTGCATTTGGCATCGGATAGACCGCGAACGAAGCATTATCAACGTGAGCAGATCAAATATTTGCATCATATAGCATTCGATGAAGAATATTCCGTAGCATTAAATGGACAACTATTGCAGAGAATATTTGCATTCCTGACCTCCCGTTATATATTCATCAATGGTCTTTTTGCTGTTTTAATAGGGGTTTGATCATAGGATTTTGTTTCCCTAGAAATAGCTATAAATAGTAGGATGAATGATAATATTAACTATAATGGCCCTAAATAACCACCTTCTTGCATAGTTTGGATGATAAAAATAATAACAAAATGTATGTATGTATATATATATATATATATATATATATATATATATATATATATGAATAAAAGAAAAAAACTGAAAAAAATGTACAGGACTCTTCCTGAGGACGGACCACTTGGACAGTACTCTGAGGGAAGTAGTCCATGTAGTTTATTTATTTATTTATTTTTTTAGGTAGTATAGTAATTCTCCCTTGGTTTTTCTTTTGACCACGGTTCTTTTTCAAGGGCTTTTCTAGAACCGGGTTAGGTAGATTTTTCTTTTGTTTTAGGACCAAGATGGGTGAAGGCTAGAATGCAACCCTTGATGTACACACCTGAGAATAACAAAAACGAACTTGAGGGTGCGGCGTCTAGGCTGGTTTGTAAACTCGTAAATCTATGCCTTAATTTTGCACATCTTGTCTCGTTTGAACGCTCGTATGAGTGTGTTGATAAACTCATTCGGAATGAGTTACATGCCAAGTGTATGTGAGCTATTACTTACATTCTATGCTTGCATGTGATACCTAACTTGTCATGTATGTTTGCATAGCGCAATAGAAGTTGTTTGGCTTTAGAGATGATTGATGCATTTCTTTGTGTAGCCTGTATAATTGTGAATCCACTTGTATATATTGCCATAGTTAAACCTTTGAGCCTGAAGCCTGTTTTTTGATAACCCTATAATGACCTATATCCTTGTGTTTGAATAATTTGATTGTTTGAACTTGTACCTCCTAGAAGCACTTGAATTACTAAAGAACATACAAAAGTCAAAGTACGGGGTAGTAGGAAAGTAGAAAAAAATAGGAAATCAGGAAAGAAATACTTGAATGGTGCAATGGATTTGTATAAGAAAAAAAATGAAGAAAACAAAACAAAACAGAAAAAGAAAAAAAGAGAGAAAAAGGCCAGTTGCACCTAAAGAAAAGTGGGGGTCACCTATGAATCAAAATGTGGAAGAATGATTGGGCTGAACAGGAAAGTTGAAATAAAAGGATGTTTGTATTTAAAGTGCTTAGGGAGGTTAGTCACTATATTAAAATATATCCTACACGTCCCTTGGCCTACATTACAATCAAAGAAAGACCTCTTGATCTTTGACTGAACAACTCGATTAGTAGAGTATTACACTAGGGGCAAGCTTATGATGTATCTGTGTGGCATGTGAATGCTCTTTGCTGAGAATGAGTGAATTTTGTCTATTTATGGTTCCTTGTTACCTGTTTTTATGTGTGTGGAACTTTTCTCATATGTGAGGGCATGTGGCGCGTAAGAAAAAGTGAGTTTTTACCTGTGTTAGATTAACTAGAGTAAGTACGAGTGTGTCATGGAGTTAGAGTCTTCATCTGAGGTGTGACTGTTGCACTGCTTAGGTTGCTCTTTCATAATGGCAGGTGTGGCATAAAATTGTGTAATGCATCGAACGGTTAGGCCTAGAAGTGTGTTTTAACTTGCTCGAAGATGAGCAAAGGTTTAAGTGGTGTTGATAATTGGTGAATTTAACTATAATTAGGCCCTAAATAACCACCTTCTTGTATAGTTTGGATGATAAAAGTGATAACAAAATGATCTGATTAGCGCTTTTCATGCTTTGAAAGTTATATATGACAATAGAGGGCTATGGAGTACTTTTCGGATCAAATATGGAGAAAAAGAGACGGCTCAAACCAGGCCTGAAAAGGGACTGACGCGGTTCCACCGCGACCGTGGCAGAACCGCGGTAGAAGATGGTTGCGGACAACTAGAGATTCAGAGAAAGTGTTTGGCCGCGGTTTGACCACGACCACGGTAGAACCGCGGCAGAACCGCGACAAAGGTGGAAAAAGTTCAGGGAGTAATTTGCAAAACACATGAATTTTAGCCCAAAACCCTTTTTTTAATACTAGACTTCGCCCAAAGGAGGCATGTATTGATTTGGAGCGTATTTTGGCAAGGAAAACAATTGTAAGAGATCACCCAAAATATCTTTCTTCTTTTCTTTTATTTTTCTTGCAAGTTTTATGATGAATATTGTTTTAGTTTGTTTACCCATATTTATGAGTAGCTAAATCTTTTGTCTAAGGTTTTGATAGAACCTATTGAGGGATGAACTTCTTGTTTATGTGAATACAAATTTCTAGTTTCAATCTCTATTTGTTCAACTATGTGTTTGTTGTAGTTAATTGACAGGATCCTCAATTAGCTGTGCCTATTTAGTGTGCATAACTTAGGAGAGAGTGCATATTTTGGTTATTGTTGAACAACTCCACTCCCAAAGTATAAGAAGGTTCTATAACTACGTGTCTAAGGCGGGATTAGGTATAACGAAGCCTTGAGTGCAATCTTAGATGAATTGTGTTAAATAAAGCAAGCTAGTATATCTCGGGAGAGTGCAACTAGTAAATTTCTGTGATTACTCGGGAGATGTGCTGATAAATTTGTAGGAAGCATAAACAGAAGGAATTTCATCAACAAGGAAAATCATTTTCTTAGCGTTTTCTCATTATTATTTACACAAAAGCATCCTTAGTTTACATGTGTTTATTTACTTGCAATTTTAGTTATTAAAGACACCATCAACTGTGATTCAAACGTTTGGGGAAATTGGTTCTCAAGAGATTAGTGGGTCTAAAGATAGTGATTGATAGGTTAAGTCTCTGTGGATTCGACTCTGGGCATAATACTCAGGTTATGTTTGCAACGTCCCCAATGTCCTTTTTATAAGGCATAGTTGGGCGTGATCACTGAACAGTAATTGTAACACGTGAATTTCTTGGAAAAACTTATGATATATTTCATTCTTAAGCTTAATCAAATAACTTTATTCGCTCTTTTATATTGTTCTTATTTCTCTCCTCGAGGCATCGCTTTTGGAGTCAAGCTTTGTTGAAACACGTTCTGAAGTCACTAAAACTAAACGTGTGTTCATTTCTGTAGGTTTTGATAAATGACAAACCGACGCGCATGGAACATTGACATATGCCAAAGTCCAAGAACATGAGAAACAAAGAGCAAGATCAAGAATAACAACAAAGTTATAAATGAGTCACTTTGTAGTGTGATATTGATCCGACAACTTATTCAAGTCTTGGCTTCTCTCGCAAAATCATTTTTATGCATCATTGAGTTAAACCAAAATGATTTTCAAACATTTTCATTTTAGCCAAAATGATTTTCAAACATGTTTTTCAAATCTGGACATAAATAATCGATTATGTATTTCTTATAATCGATTATGTTAAGACAGTGTTAACCGAAATTTTCAGGACAACAATATAATCGATTATGTCTTACTTATAATCGATTATGTTAAGACAGTGTAAGCCGGATTTTACAAAACAGAAAAATAATTGATTATGTTTTTCTTGATAATCGATTATGTCCAGACAGTGTATAACCGGAATTTTCAATACAGCAAAATAATCGATTATGTCTTTTAGGTAATCGATTATGTTAAGACTGTTGCCAAAGTATTTTTAAAAACGCTGAAATATAATCGATTATACACAAGGCAATAATCGATTATGCTTGCACAGAATCTGCATCTGATTTTTGAACGTTAGCTGATAATCGATTATGCTACTTGAATAATCGATTATTATGCTTAAAATCCGCATATGATTTTTGAACGATCTGAAGATAATCGATTATGCAGATCATATAATCGATTATGCAAGCACAAAATCAGCAATTAGTGATTGGCAATTAAGCAACATTCTTAGTGTAAATACACCTCAAAATCACTCATTTAAGTACAATAACTGATTACATTCTTGCTTAAGCTTACATACTCTCATATCAATCATTTTATATTCATTTCATAGCTTTTTGAGAGCTAAAATCTTGACTAAGTTGTTGTGTTCTTGAGCATATTGTTTTTACTCATATCTACTCTATAAAGAGAGTCTTGTTTTGAGTACTAAGTGTTTGTACACACTTGAAGTGATATTCTAATCCCTTGTTGTAAGAAGGAAAAGTAGTTCCTTGGTTTGAAGTCTTGAGGTGCGGTATCCTCGAGCAGGTTGAAGTCTTGTAGAGTGTATATCTACAAGCAAGTGTAACGGTTTGTTAGGCACCCGTAAGCTTAACGAAGTTAGTGTAAAACTCGAGAGAGTCTCTCGGGGACTGGACTAACCACACGTTGTGGTGAACCAGGATAAATTCAGTGTGTTCTCTCCTTACCATTTTAATTACTGCACTTACGTTATTCCAGCAATTTTAATTCCGCAAATTTACATTGTTTTTTATTATAACGCTATTCACCCCCCCTCTAGCGTTAAGCGTATATTCTAACAATTGGTATCAGAGCCTAACTCTCTGAAAGACTTAACAGTTTGAGAGAAACAATCCATGGCTTCTACTCGTAATGTTTATGCAGGACTAGGTGAAGGACAATGCTTCACAAGGCCACCACTATTCGATAGCACAAACTATACGTATTGGAAGGAAAGGATGAGAATGTTTATCCAATCAAATAATTTTCTACTGTGGAAAATTATCAAGAATGGAGAGCAAATTCCAACCAAAAAGGTAGAAAATGAAATGGTGCCAAAATCGGAAGATGAGTATGATGCAGACGATATTAGAAAGGTGGAGAACAATGCAAAAGCCATCAACATGATGTACTGTGCTGTAAATCCTGATGATTATCGGAAAATATCATGTTGCACCACGGCTAAGCAAATGTGGGATAAATTGGAAATCACCTACGAAGGTACGGACCAGGTAAGAGAAGCTAAAATAGATTTTCTAACCCATGAATAGGAACTTTTTCATATGAAGGAAAACGAGAAGATAGATGATATGTTCGAACAATTTTCAAAAATCATTAATGATCTTCATGCTCTTAAGAAGACCTTCACGGATAGGGAACTTGTCCGTAAAATTCTTCGAAGTCTCACTCCGGAATGGCGCTCCAAAGCCGACGCTATTCAAGAGTCAATCGGCATTATAAATGTCACAATCACGGGCTTAGAGCTAATCTCAAAACCTATGAATCTACTATTCTTAACCCTCCTTTGGATGATCAAAGGAAACGAAGAATCGACCTTAAAGAAAGCACGGCTCAACCTCAAAATGATGAGGATTCAAGCGACGAAGATAACGAGTTCGGACTCGTTATTAAGAAATTTCACAAGTTCATGCAAAAGAAGTATGAGCGAAATGGTAAGCAACAAGAAGACCAATTAAAGTGCTATGGATGCGGAGAAATCGGGCGTATCAAATCAAATTGTCCAAATATCAAAAAGGAGAAGAAACCCGTCAAGAAACAAAGAGCATACATCTCTTGGGGAGGCGACTCCGGAGACGAATCAAGTGATGGAGAAGGAAACGAGACCGCAAACTTGTGTCTTATGGCATACGAAGAAACTCAAAATGAGGTATGTACTACTTCTAAGAACTATTTCACTTTAGAAGAAATGCAAGATGCATTTGATGAGTTGAATAAAGAGTTTATTAGCGCTTCAAAATCTATAAAAGATTTAAGAAAACTCATTTCTTCAAAAGAAAAGGATTTTGAAAAACTAACTCTTGAAAATGAGAAATTAAAAGAGGAAAACAAGTTTTATGGCAAAAGAAGCGCCGATAAACCTGAAAGCTCAAATAAGGATTGTACTTCTTGCAAATCTCCAAAGGAAGAAGTAGAAAGTCTTAGAAGCACTTTGCACAAATTCAATTCTTCACACAAAAATCTCAATGAAGTGCTCGTAAATTTGAAATCCACTAAGCACGGTATAGGCTTTAAACACGAGCCAAAAGAAAAAGTTGAGTCCATTCCTAAAACACCTAAGACTCAACTTAGGCAAAACAAAATAAATATCAACACTCAACCTAGAAATTCTAATCCTAGAATTGCAACTCATCCTAGAACAAATGCTAGAAATATTGGCATGTATAGACCACCTAGACAAGATTTTCGAAAACTACATCAAAACTATATTCCTAAAAATAGAGTGAATGCTAGAAGAAATATTGGCATGTATAGACCACCTAGACAAGATTTTCGAAAACTACATCAAAATTATATTCCTAAAAATAGAGTGAATAAATTTAGACCCCCAGATTATTATCATCCTAGAAGAATGCACAATCCGAATGTCATTTGTCATTATTGCAATAAAATTGGACATATTGCTCCCGCATGCTTCACTAGACATAGACATTTCACTGCAGATCAATCACACCACTATGTTGCACCTAACACATAAGGACCCAAAATGGCTTGGGTACCAAAATCTCATTAATTTGTTTTGTAGGTATGTTTGAAGGGATCAAGTGTACTTTGGTACCTTGATAGTGGATGCTCCAAACATATGACCGGGGATGCATCAAAATTCCTTCAACTAAAACCCACGGAAGGAGGAAATGTTATTTTTGGAGACAATAACAAAGGAAAGATTATCGGCATTGGATCAGTCGGTAAGGACGAATCCTCCTCCATTAAGCATATTTTGCTAGTTAAAGGTCTTAAGCATAATCTCTTGAGCATAAGTCAATTATGTGACAAGGGAAATCTTGTATTGTTTGACTCCGAAGAATGCTTAGTTATCCGTCGTAGTGATTTCAAAATTATTCTTCGTGGTATTAGAATGGATAATATCTATATGGTTGATCTTGAAAATTCTTCATCAAGTTTTGTAAATTGCCTTATGAGTAAAGAAGACAACATGTGGTTATGGCATCGTAGAGTAGCTCATGTAAATATGAATCTTTTAAACAAACTAGTTTCACAAGATTTAGTAATTGGTCTTCCAAACATGAAATTTGAAAAAGATTCTATTTGTGATTCATGTCAAAAAGGGAAACAAACAAAAGCCTCTTTTAAATCCAAAATTGTTGTTTCAACCACTAGACCCTTACAACTTCTACACATGGATCTTTTTGGACCATCTCGTGTTGAAAGTCTTGGTGGAAATCTTTATGCTTTTGTAACTGTTGATGACTACTCTAGATTCACATGGACGTTATTTCTTGCTCATAAAAGTGATGCCTTTCATTCTTTTAAAAGTTTTCTTAAACGTGTTCAAAATGAAAAGAACACAACCGTCACTTCCATAAGAAGAGATCATGGGGGAGAGTTCGACCATAATATCTTTGCGGATTTTTGTGACGAACTCGGTATTGAACATACCTTCTCGGCTCCACATATACCACAACAAAATGGGGTGGTGGAACGTATAAATCGATGTCTCGAAGAGATGGCTAGAACCATGCTCGATGAGGCTAAGATTTCCAAAAAGTTTTGGGCGGATGCCGTGAGTACCGCAAGCTATGTTTTAAGCAGAGCTGTCATAAGACCGATACTCATAAAAAATCCCTATGAACTCTATAAGGGAAGGAAACCAAATCTTTCCCATCTTAGAGTCTTCGGTTGTAAATGTTTTATTCACAACAACGGAAAAGATAACTTGGGAAAATTTGATGCGAAATCTGATGAAGGAATTTTTCTTGGTTACTCAGCGCGTAGCAAAGCACATAGAGTTTTCAATAATCGAACCAAAACTGTTGAGGAATCTCCTCATGTAGTATTTTGTGAAAATGATGCTCGCTTGGCGAGAAAGGATTCTTGTGTTGATCTTGCAGATGCTTTAAACAAAATCAATCTTCAAGACGGGGTGCAAAAGGAGAATCCAAAGGAAGTTCAAGATGAAGTCATGGAACAATCATCGGAAGAAGTACCACCACAAGAAGAAGAATCGATGATGCCTAAGGCTTGGAGGACGTCTAAAGACCATCCTCTTGACAAGGTAATTGGCAACATTGAGAAAGGGGTAAGTACACGAAACCTTCTTAAAGACACTGTAGGACATATGGCTTTTGTTTCACAAATAGAACCTAAACCATTTCTGAAGCAATTGAGGATGAGCATTGGACCTTGGCAATGCAAGAGGAGCTTAACCAATTCAAACGTAATGATGTTTGGGAATTGGTGCCAAGACCCGATAATCACACCATAATTGGTACGAAATGGGTTTTTCGGAATAAATTAGATGAAAATAGTATAATCACTAGAAACAAAGCTAGGCTAGTTGCTAAGGGATATAGTCAAGAAGAAGGCATTGAATATGAAGAAACCTATGCACCCGTTGCACGCCTAGAAGCCATTCGTTTATTACTTGCTTTTTCATCATCTATGAATTTTAAACTATATCAAATGGATGTCAAAAGTGCCTTTCTAAATGGATTCACTCAAGAGGAAGTATATGTTGAACAACCCCCGAGCTTTGAAGATTTTTAATCTCCCGACAATGTCTTCAAGCTTAAGAAAGCTTTATATGGTCTTAAACAAGCTCCTCGAGCTTGGTATGAACGTCTAAGTAAATTTCTTTTAGACAATGAGTTCGAAAAGGGAAAAGTTGACACTACACTGTTTATCAAAAATAAAAACAATGACATTCTTTTAGTTCAAATTTATGTCGATGATATTATTTTTGGTGCTACTAATGATTTTCTATGCGAGGAATTCTCTAAGTTAATGACTAGCGAATTCGAAATGTCAATGATGGGTGAGCTAAACTTCTTCTTGGGGTTGCAAGTGAAACAAATGAAAGAGGGAACTTTCATTTGCCAATCCAAATATTGCAAGGAGTTGGTAAATCATTTTGAAATGAGCAACGCCAAAGCAATGGCCACTCTAATGAGTACATCCGACCATCTTGACAAAGATGAGAAAGGTAAGGAAGTAGACACCAAGAAGTATCGAGGTATGATCGGATCCGTTCTCTATCTTACTGCTAGTAGACCGGACATCATGTTTAGTGTGTGTTTATGCGCTCGATATCAATCATGTCCGAAGGAGTCACACTTAACTGCGGTAAAACGGATTATGAAGTATCTTATTGGAACAATAAATGTGGGACTATGGTATCCCAAAGGTTCTTTATGCCAACTTGTTGGCTATTCCGATTCCGATTTTGCGGGTTGCAAATTGGACCGCAAGAGCACTAGTGGCACTTGCCATTTGCTCGGTAGCTCCTTTGTTTCTTGGTTTAGCAAGAAACAAGTTAGTGTTGCGTTATCCACAACCGAGGCTGAATATGTAGCCGCGGGGAGTTTTTGTGCTCAAATCCTTTGGATGAAACAACAACTCTCGGATTATGGTCTTAGTATCAATCATATCCCTCTTCGATGTGATAATACTAGCGCCATAAGCTTGACGAAGAATCCTATTCTTCACTCAAGAACGAAACACATAGAAATTAGACATCACTTTATAAGAGATCACGTTCTCAAGGGCGATGTTGAAATTGAATTTGTTGAAACCAAAAATCAATTGGCCGACATCTTCACAAAGCCTTTAGAGAAAGAGTCCTTTTTCCGCATTCGTAGTGAACTCGGAATTCTTGACTCCACGATGATCTAATTCATGCGTTGCATTTTTCTTTCAATAATTACTAACTTGAGCGTCGGAGGCGTCTAATTCTTTTTTGCAGTTATCGCCCCAAAGACAGGGGGAATTTTCGGGCACTGTTAACAAATAATCGATTATTGACTAAGAAAAATCGATTATTTCAAACATCTCGGTTTGCAGGAATTTGGCAATAATCGGTTATCATACATTACTAATCGATTAAGTTGAGATTCAGGGTTACAGGTTTTATAATAATCGATTATTTAGTACTGCATAATCGATTACCTTTTATCTTCTCGGCTTTTCGTCACTTCACTGGACTGAAATAATCGATTATCATATTAACCGAAATCGATTATTCCCCGAGCCCGGACCCTCATAATACTTCTGTCTTCAAATAATCGATTATCTCCTATCGCATAATCGATTTCTTCTCTGACTACAATTCAAAATATTGGAAATAATCGATTATTCAGCCTCCATAATCGATTACCAACGGTCAGTATTCAAATTTTTGTTACCGTTCATAACCGTTTGGCTTAATAAATCTGCAGCTTTTTGATCCATAAATGCCTCACTTCTTCAATTCTATAAATAGGTGTTTTCATCCTTCAAATTTCTCACTTCAATCCCACTCTTAGTTCCAAACAATCTTTCAAAGCCTTCAAACTCTTTGAAAAAGCTCCTATTTCTTCATACTAATGGCAAGCAAGCACTCTAATCGCTCTCGTTTCGGCAAACAGATTGCCTCCTCTTCCGCCGCTCCTCCACCCGTTTTCCACTATAAAGACGGCTCTTATTTGCATTTTGATACTCAACCCGAATTTCTTCGATTCATTGAAAAATTTGAGAATCGAGAAATCCTTCCGCCTCGTTTCTCAACTACTCGATGTCTTCGAAATAGCGCACCCCCATCAATAGAAAATATTCTTATACAAAGCCAACTCATTGACTTTCTATATCTTCAAACTCCTTACATTCACCTGCTCTAATCCGTCCCTTCTTTCCAATCTTCAGAAGGACGAAGATGGTGACCTTGTCTCTAGCATCAATGGAGTTCCAATTTTTGTAAATGAGGAAAACTTGCAACTCCTCACTAACCTTCCACGAAATGGTGAAGACATCTCTCTCTACACTAGAGAAGCAGGCGCTTTATTTGATGAACAACTTCTTTTCCACCAAATTGGTATTGGCGACTGTCCGGAGAATCGTCGCCCAACCATTACGCACATGCTCCCAGAATATCGTCTAATATTTTATTTCATCACCCGAGTTCTCAAACTCCGCAAATTCAATCATACCACTCTCTCTCATGAGGATTTAAAACTCTTGCATGCAATTATCACCGGGGCTCGCATCAATTGGTGCCAGTTCGTCATGACTCACATGTATGATGCAATTGGGGACGATAAGCCACTCCCATATGCTTTTGTCATAATGGCTATTTTTGAAGCCTCCAGTATCGACACCTCCGTCGGTCCTCACAAAAAGGCAACAAAGCATTGGAAAATTCAAGAATCTTCATTTCCCAATATTGGTGAAAATCCTCCTCCTCCTCCTACTCAAATACGTCGTCCTCAAGCTCCTACTCTTCAAACCATTTCGGACCAACTTGCTTCTTTGTCAACCTCAGTGGCTCGTATTGATCAAAACGTTACTCGTTTGACTTATGAGCTTCATGGGTACTTTGATCATGTCAACTATCCATATGCCCAAATTGTTCTTCCGGATGGAGTGCCGGATGCCGAGCCGGATGTTAATGATGACAATGAATAATAAATTTTTTATGTAGCGTTTGAATTATATTCTGTCTATGTTTCTTGATTTCTCATGTATGTTTAACATTTTTAATGAAAGTTCATTATTTTTGCTAATGTCAAAATGGGGAAGAATAAGGGCTATGCACACTAATACATATTGGCATAAATTGAGGGGGAACTCATAAATTGAGGGGGAACTTATACTTATCTTATGCATATCCCGATATTAGTTTGCCATTATCAAAAAGGGGGAAATTGTTGAAACACGTTCTCAAGTTACTAAAACTAAACATGTGTTCATTTCTGTAGGTTTTGATAAATGACAAACCGACGCGCATGGAACATTGACATATGCCAAAGTCCAAGAACTTGAGAAACAAAGAGCAAGATCAAGAATAACAACAAAGTTATAAATGAGTCACTTTATAGTGTGATATTGATACGACAACTTATTCAAGTCTTGGCTTCTCTCGTAAAATCATTTTCATGCATCATTGAGTTAAACCAAAATGATTTTCAAACATTTTGTAGGAAGCATAAACAGAAGGAATTTCATCAACAAGGAAAATCATTTTCTTTGCATTTTCTCATTATTATTTACACATAAGCATCCTTAGTTTACAGGTGTTTATTTCCTTGCAATTTTAGTTATTAAAGACACCATCAACTGTGATTCAAACGTATACGAGGTGAAAAATCAAGATCAAATCAGATTACCCAATAATTAGAATGTGGCTCACCTCAAAAGATACTACTATGTATCCCATCTATACGGAAAGTATGTGCTACAATCTTTTTTTCTTCGATCGATTTTTATCCCAATCAAATTTTTCTGATAAGGTTTTTAACGAGGTAGAAACGGAAATCATATTACGAAGGGAGTGTCATCAGCAAATTTAAGACATTTAAATGACAAGGCATTAAAATCATAAACAACTATATGTTGGTTAAATAGTCTTTGGCTCGAAGGGAAGTCTCTGATGGGGAAGCAAAACTTTCCATCGAACCGAAGACTATTCAATCGTTCACGTGTTGTTTCCACCAACAAAGCAAGACTTCCAGTGTTTCAATTCGCATACTTCGAATTCGAACACTAGGGTGGAAATAGTATTAGATAAGGTAGCAAGGATTCCATGAAAATCGAGACTACGAGACTCGGGATATTGGAGATTGCATGGCTAGCCCCGTAAAAATAAGTTGTACAAATTAGCCACTTGTATTGAAAATTTCTTCTTATAGCAATCGAATGCTTATGTAATTTTAAAGATAAAAGGAATAAAATTAAGTTGTTTAATTATTAATTTGTTTCTTGTCCAAATGATGAGTTAATTTTATCATTTAAAAGTTAATAGAATACTTCAAATAATTGTGCTGGAATGAATAGGCGACTTCCTTTTCAAGAGCACCATAGACATAAGATGAGCCTCTCTTATGAAACCTTCATCGTGAAGGATTGATTTTGGAAGATTTTATGCCTAGAACAAGAAACTATCAGACAAAAATACACCCGAACCCTAATCTAATTTGACGGAAAAAGAATAAAATTTGCGCAATGCTTAAGCAAAAGTCTTCTTCATTTATCGAAATGCCAAACGACATAAATAAATAAAAAAGTACAAAGGAAAACAACAAAAGAAAAAAAAGAAGAAATCTACAAATTACCACTGTCACTACTTGGGGGAAAAGAGGCATCTACGCCCCATGTGGGAAGTGGGTAGATCAGCCACCGGTTCGGGACTTGAGACTTCATCATCATTCTCTTAATGTACCTCCTCAGTTCATGAATATTCTGAACTGGTGCTCGATTGCATCAGGCTTAGCAAGCAAACATTCTCAAGCGGTTAACTCCAATGCTCGGCCTTGGCGATTCAATCGCCAATATCAACGATGCCCACTTTGGTGTCCTTCAAGGTTTTTCTCCTCATATGATATAAAGCGTACGTCCTTTCAAATATGATTGAATACCCTTGGTGTTGGAGCTTTGTTTAAAGCCCGTCAACCTTGCCTGTAGGCCATCCCTCTTGAATCTCATGGCAACAAGGCTAGAATGAAGATCACGAGTTGTAGAAAGGTGAAGCCGGTTTGGCTCCATGATATTTGCTCCTTATATTCTTGAATGTCTCCTCCATACTAGCCCTTTTCTCCTTGGAGGCATTAGCCTCCTCTATTTTGAACTCAAGCCTACCTCCAAGTTATTTACTTATTCAACGGAGGCAGACTCCCATTAGGCGGCAGCAAGTACAACATCTTGATGCTCAACCCACTTAGCCTTAGCATCTTGGATCTGTGCATGTAATTGAATTTCTTCTTGGTTGTGGGCCATCACTTCTTGTTCAATTTGCTGCAACTGGGCCTCAAGATCACCCCCTACAACAAATTTTGCCTCCAGCACTGGGAGGTACACAACAAGTTGATTCTTTTCAGCCAACAGTTAATCCCGTTTGGAGACAAGTCCTTCTTTATCAAGAATCAATCTCTGAAGGCCCCCAAAAGTAAGGAAGTTAGCCTGTAAAAATTATATCAAGGATAGAAACCCCATTACAACAGATGAGTAGAAAACAAGTACGATACCGACGCCATATTATATATTACGTTATTCAGTAGATACTCCCTTGAAAGGGAGTGTATTTTCTTTTTATCCTTATTTGAAGCAAATAGCATAAGGCAGTGGGAGAGCTTCACCGTCCTGGATAGTAGATGGCACCCCTTCGAATTCAAAGAGTGGCACTCTCCCACCCTCGGGGATCTGGATAAAGGGGTTAATAATTATGCCCCAAATCTCCGTTGTCGGGAGACTAGGAAGGAAAAGCACCCTCCACTCGAGCATTTGTGGCCAGTGGAGGAGATGCAACAGATGTTGGTGACGAAGGTACAACTGGTGTAGAGGGGCGTGAAGTTGTTGGCGTTGTAGGTTGAAAAGCAGCTGCAACATGAGCAATACTGATTATTGGTTTTTTCATGTTCGAAGGTAGAAGAGTCCCAAGATCCGAGCTCCTTAGAATAAAAATAGTAATGAGGATAGGACAACGAGAATTGGAATTATCTACCAAAGCCATCTCACCCCAAAGCGCTTACACCTATTCTATAGTCGGGTTTTGAAGCTCCATCGACTGAGTATCCGGTTGAGCTGATGAAGATCATTTTCTCCTTTAAAGGGAAGCTTCTTCATCACTAGCTTCTCATTCGTATCCAATGACCAGAGTAACCATGGTTAGCTTGGTCATAGCCTTCTTTATTTTCTTATTCTTATCCATTGAGAAAGAATGCTACCTTTTTTGCTGATTGTTCTTTGGCTAGGGATTCCGAGAGGGAGAACCCCACCCGAAGAAGATCTGAGAGCATCGCTTTGAGTGAGAGCACTTTGTAGCAGTCTCGCGGCCTCCGCCAAAACATCAACCTCGAGGTAGGTGACAGAGCTCTGCGGGAGTCCTGAATCAAGTAAAAGATAAAGTTAGAAAATTTACTTATGTTCATATAGAGGAAAAAGGGAGAAGGACTCAGTTTACCATGGTTCTTGGTCTTCCACCTATATTTAGGGGCCATCTTCTTACACCGTTGAATTTCTGGCGTTGTGATATCCAGAATCTTTTGAACCTATTAGTCGTGGCCTTAAACCCTTTGTGGTGTCCACTGAATAACTGGAACAATAAAAAAAAGGTGCAACAATGACAATGAAGGAAAGAGATGAATAAATTACAAACATATGTGAATGATTCCACGATTCAGGAAAAAAAATGGAGTTGCAACTGGGATGATATCTCTAGTAGAAATGATGACAAGTTGCTCAATCCATCCACGGTCACTATCATTGTCCACCCTGGTGAGAGGGGCGTGGTATCCATGTTTGCTGAAGTTTATTACTCCCCCACGGATGATTTTGGGGGAGTAGAGATTCATAAACAAGCCATCATTTTCCACATGGAAAGTCCTACTTGTGCCTACAAACCTGGTATTGGTGGTAGAACTCCAAAATCATGGAGTTGAGCCCTCTGCTAAAAAGTCATGGACTCAAGGTAAAGGGATACACATATATGTAAAACCTTCTTTGGTGAAAGTAACCCGCTTAATCAAATCTGAAGCAAGGATGTTAAGGTCTAGGTAATTGGAGTCCTCATTTATAGCAGGAATACTTGAAGGGCAAATAAAGGGGGGGGGGGGTACATGCTAATGGCCCAAGTCCGCGAAGACATAGATATTAACTTCTCTTGGTAGTCAATGGAGATGCTCAAGTATTTAGATATAATGGTGCTTACCATGGGAGGATCAACATCAACATCAACCTTTTTGTCATTGTTTCTCTTCGGGCCTTTATCGAAGAGAAGACCAGAGTTTTCGAAATATTCAGTAAAAGAAGTTATGGTAGTAAAAAGGTAGTGATGATTTTTGAAAAAGTTAGAAAAAAATGAAAGCAGAAGGAGGTTAAATGCAAAGAAGATGATGAACTTATGAAAATTTTGGAAGTAAAAGAGTATAAGTGTAGATATAGACGACAAATATAGTGGTCATGATTACCTAGAGAACCAGCAAAAATATTGATAAATCATGGTGTAACACATGTTAGGGGTATTAGATGCGAGAAGACATGCGTTCTTTCAAGCGCTAGAGATTGTTCTGAAGGTTTTCAGAAGATTGCGTGCAAAGAAAAGGATCTTCACCAACTTCCCGATGACACAAAGATATGCCACTGAAAAGAAGGGGGACTATTTATATAGGATAAAATTAATTTATATTAAATAATCGAGTAGTAGCATAACATGTGTAACGGAAGACAGGTAGAAAGTAAATCAAGTAACAACCCGTACCAGGAACAACAATTGCAGTTGACATCGTATAGACCCCGAAGGGTGTATGATCAACATGAGAAGATCGAATATTTGCCATCGGATAAAATTCAATAGAGAATACTCTGTGGCGTTAAATGGACATTCGTTACAGGGAATATTTGCATTCATGGACTGCCATTACATATTCATCAATGGCCCTTTTATTGTAATTTAAGAGGGGCTTGATCCTAGGATCTTGTTTTCCTATGTACAACTACAAATAGTTGGTTGAATATCTATTGTAACAGAGATATTACTTGGAAAACTTATGACCTATTTCATTCTCAAGTTTAATCAAATAACTTCATTTGTTCTTTTACATTGTTCTTATTTCTGTCTTATTTTTAATTTTGTTGATTTGTCTTTTTTGGATCAAATCAATTCACTTGTCTATAAACCACGTAACAAATTCAACTGTACCATTTTGTGGGAAAATAATATATATATATATATATATATATATATATATATATATAGTTACAACTAATTCAAATCTAAATAATAGTCAAAAGTGAATAGTAAATTTTGACTTTCTTTCTCTAAGAGTTTGTACATGTTAAATTCATTTATTTAATATTGGAGTTTTCATTGACGATAAAGGCAAATACGAAATGATTTATTAACGATAAAAATATAAGTGATAAAATATCAGGGGACACAAAATTAAGCAATTTCAAATACTATGAGAAGAAATTTGAATATTTTTCTAACTTTTAATTGACAATATGATCGAACATCACGTTTTATTCCATGACTTAATCATATGGAAAAATTGAAAGAAAAAGGAAAATTTTTTAATCAGAATTAACCATATGGAAGACTTGAAAGAAAAAGGGAAAACTTTTAATCACTCATCATCATAAGTAAGGTTAAATAGGATAGGTTAGGTTAGTTCTAATTTCTCATTTGCTGAATCAAATCAATTATGTTGAGTTTTTAAATATCAAATTGGACCAATAAAAACCCTTTCTCGATCTTGATTTTTTCAGATCGGTTCGATTTTTCGATAAGATTTCAACAATAACATGTAACTAGTACTTCCAGATATTTCTTCTATCGTAATAAGATAATTATTGGTAATTTCCAAGAAAAGAGAGTGATATGAGATGACATTATGCTAAAATATTGTACCACTAACAATAACGATATTGAAAACCTATAAAATCAGTAATGCTATAATATGGTGTTACCAACAATAAATGTATATGGTAAAATATGATATGACACATGGTCATCTAAAAAAAGGGCACGTGGAACCCAAGACGGGGAAGGCCAAAGACCGAATGCAGTATTTTGTTTGTCACTGGAAAGGATAACGTACATAAAGTGTGTTAAGTGCCCTGCGTTCGGTAGCATTTAATAAGAATATTCTGTATCATTAAGAGAGACGATTTGTAACAGGAAGTTTGGCATTTATGCCCCACTGTTAAATCTTCATCAATGTTGACGCCCCTTTTTCTTAGGCAAAATAGGGTTTACGACATTATGGACAAAACAACTCTCATTCCTTTTTGAGAAATCGGGTTATGGAATTTGAAGAGTCGCCACCTAATGATTATAGTGAATTAGGACACTTCAAAGAAAAAGAAGAAGATTTTTGAAAGAAAAACCAGAGTTCGGGTAAGGTCTTGAGATTATCTCGAGGGGAAGGTGTTAGACACCCCTCAAGATCCACTAGTGTGGTTCCCAGCCGTACTTAGTTATGACTTTAAAGAGAGTAGAAAGAAACACATAGAGTTTGAAAATAGGGACTACAAATAAGTTGAAATATTTGAAAGAAGAATGACATAAGTCATTTTTGGAAAGAGAAAGATTAATTAAAGAAAATATTAATTTTTAAGAATACATCACATCATATAAATAAAGAAAAGGGGTCCTAGGTTTTAATATAATGTGGATCACCTTAGTGCAATACCCAGCAATCACTCTCACACGAGATATTAGTGCACCAGTCATCATATCCATATTGTACCCTTCCCACCCTTTAAGGTATTAAATGCGATTAGTCTCATTTACTTATTGCATGCCGTCCCAAACTATCAGTCCTGGGGTTGTAGGACTTCTAATCCTAAAGGGAGGAGGAAAGGAAGTATAGGCATATATGGAGTTTCAAAAGGATAAAATACTAGGGCGTCAATCAAAACAAATAGCAAATGAATAGGGAATGAAGCAAACACA
Source organism: Nicotiana benthamiana (assembly GCA_034376525.1). Taxonomy (NCBI): domain Eukaryota; kingdom Viridiplantae; phylum Streptophyta; class Magnoliopsida; order Solanales; family Solanaceae; genus Nicotiana; species Nicotiana benthamiana. The sequence goes on along the minus strand of CM067333.1, from coordinate 22,142,460 downwards.
CAAAAGGCTCATATAAACCCCATAAATCACATAGCAATTAGTTTAGCATGTCTTGCATATACTGATTTGGTCTTTAAAAATTTAACAGCAGGCAGATTGGTTCAACATATAAAGTTGGGTAAAAAGTATACATTAGGCAACCCAGATCCAATTGTCAGAAGTTGAGGTATTGTAAACATGTTACTGATTAAGAACCTAATGCAGAAGAGTTTGAAATAGAAGGTTGGAAATTACAGAAGTTCAGAAAGGCCTTGAAAAAAATTAGCATAATTGTTTAAATACAGTGGAATTGTAAAGTAGAGTTTACAGAAGTAAGAATGCTTTAAAAGAAGAGTGAGTTTGAAACTTGTTTTGAAAGAGAGCTTCATGAGACGAATAAAAATTCAGGCAGGGAGTTAAAAAAATGTTTCAGAAAAAAATACAAGTTTAGAAAATTGTAGACAAGTTTGGACGAGCTTTGATTGAAATGCTAAAGCCAATGGCCAGGTTATTACTTACACAGATTTAGGCGAGTCTGAAACCCTATAGGCAGGATATCTATACCATGATTTTTTAAGACTTGTTACTATTATTAAACGTTAAGAAAATGAGTATATGATTACCCTACAGTTTGCCTAACGTTTCATGCATTTCCTATAGGCATGATTTTTATATGCAATTAGTTGATTAATAGGTCCTATAGACATGATTTCTAATGATTTGCAACATGGCTGAACATTAAATCCTATAGACATGATTTCTAAATGATTGAATGAACATTAAAGCCTATAGACATGATCTCTAGATGATTTAAAACGTTCAACCTATAGGCATGATATCGAAGTGATTAAACAACAATATTGATCCTATAGGCATGGTATCTACCCATTAGCATATGCAAGAAAATATGAACCCCTCCCATACCCTTTCACTAATATTTGCCCGAGTTCATTTTTTTTACAACATTATTACAGATCCAGAAGAAAGAAAGTAAATAAAAAAAATACATCACAGCCTACCGGTAGATCTAAAATGTCTAATGCAATCTCAATATCCAATAACATGTGTTTCACAAAATTCGGCCAGATTCCAAGGTCTTCTCTTATTCGTTGTGTTTCAATGTTCCAAGGAGCCTCTAGGACCCCAGGCAATGCTTACACTCTGAATAATACATATTGTAACGGAATAGTGCGGCTGTGGAATTACCATCCCTCAGGCATCCAAGTTCAGGGGGAACTCTAGGTTCCCAAAGCATGGCTTACCAAAGGGGGGTAGAACTTAGGAACTCAGAATAAGTGCAAAGTGAGGGAAGAACCATAGCACACAGTGGTCATACCCAGCCATGGCATAGGCTGGCACACCCCAGACCCCCTACTTAGGTCAGACAAATAGGAGCAGACTTTGAGAGTCAAACTTAGGGTCTGAGTGATGATTAGGACACTACCAGACCCAAATTAAAATTCAACACATAAAGGGGAGAGGGAATGGGAAAGCATTTGAGTGGAGACTCAGGAGAGTCTAGTTCTGGATCATGGACAACAACATAAGGTGCTGCCATGGTTCATAGCAGTACTCACACACAAAAAGGGAATAGAGGGAAGGGATTTCCATACAAAAGCATACATTGACATTAAGGAAAATATAGAAAGCATAGCAGACTGAAGATGCAAGGACATAGAAGAAAGAATAGAACATGCTACAGTCACAAGACATAAACACATAGTGAAGAATGTGTAGAAGAAGAGAAGTAAACACACATAGTTGGAGAGGGTTATTTAACTAGAAATGCATACCACTTGCAATTCTAGTATAACAGAGAAACAACAGCAAGTAGACAGCCAGACACTTAATAGGAACAACTCGAAAACTTCAACAAGCACTTGGGAGTTCAGAGGAACTCAAGAATATTCAGACACTAGGAGAGAAAGGAGAAGATTGCTCAGTAGTAGTAGAGAAAACAGTATTAGAGAGAGGGATAGTAAAGAGAGAACTATTATTCAGTATTGAAAAAGAAGTATTTTTGATTTTCTGAAGTATGAAGTGTATTGCAAAGCTGCAGAAAGAACTGTGTTCAAAATTGAGAAGGTTGTCTTTTTTTAGTTTTTATAGTGTAAAAACGAGTAAACAAAAAAGGAAAGGAAACAAAATTTCAGCCAATCAAATAGGATCTCCCATAGTCAAAGGGATTTGATTTCAAACGGAAATGAGTAATTAAGGAAAGGAAAATAATGAAAACCTTTTTAGAGTAGCATCATAGGGGTAAATTCATATAGTCTATTCAAGGTAAGAAGCCTATAGTACACAGTTTTGAGAAAATAAGGAAAATAAAGTAATCAAACAGCTGTAAAATTTTAAAGTCTTGAATGAACTTAGTCATGAAAAGAGGGGAAGAGGTTAAGTTATAAAAATCATTAGCAAATTAATCGAGCCTTAATAAAAGGAGATTGAAATCAATCATATGCTAACAGAATCAGTTCAGACGGAAACCCTTACATATAAAGCATAACATTGTCAAGTAAGAAAGAAAAGATCAGCATAAACAGTTTCAAAATCATAAGCTAAAAGCAAGTTTTTGTTCAGTTTATTAACTCAGCACGAGTTTGAGGGCCTAGGGTTTCTAGAGTAGAACCCTAGAATCAAAACTCGCAAAAAATCTTAGACACAGGGTTTTAGTTCGAGTAGGACACAGAAAAGAGAGGGCAAGCGCTCACAATAAGCTTAGGGAACTCTTTCAGAGTTCCTTGAGGAAATACAAAAACACACGTAGCAAATCAGAAGCAGTAGGGTGACAAAATTGTAAAGAACAAGTTTATGAGAAAGCTGAGAACTCAAATGAAGTCAGAAGAGAGAAGAGATGCCATAGAATATTAGGAAGCAGTAAAAGAAACAAGTTTAGAAACCAGACGAATCCATTAAAGGAAAACAATCTCAATAGGAGGCATGGACACACAGATTCACATAAAGAATGAAGACGAAGAAGAGGAATCGTTTTAGGATTTTTGAAAACCCTAATTCTGAGAAAACTAATTTTAAAAAGGGAAAATTGGGGAATAGCATTAACAGATTGAGTAGAACACAGATCTGTTACAGATCTAAGAAAACAAGGGAAGAAAAACCTTGAACAAGCTCGTTAGGGTTTCTCAGAAACCATAGAAACGAGAAGGCCTGGAACTGGCCCTGAACAAGTCTGAGCCATGGCTAGCCCTTGTCAAAGCTCGAACATGCCGGAACGGAGCCGGAGAAGCCAATGGATCTCAGGTCGGTGGAGGATTTGAACAGGTCTGGTCAAGTCTGTACCTTGAAGACCTTGAATACCCAAAATTTAGGGTGAGGGGAAGTGAGCACAGGCTGTCATTGGCCTAAGAAGCCATGGACTCTGGTGAGAACTGGTCGGAGACGGTGATATAGGCGGCTAGGGTTTTGAGTTTTGGAGAGAATATGAGAGACGAGTTAATTTAAAGCAGCTCCTTTGTTGCAAATGATTTAGGGTTAGTGGGTTTGGGAATTAAAAATGGTAAGTGTGAACGAAGGCCGGCCAACATTTAAAATGGGAAGCGAACGGGTTAGTCAAACGAGTTTGGGGTGGGTTGAAATTAAAATTTGGTCGTTAATTAGGGTGTTGAATTGGGTTTAAAATTGGGATCGATTTAGGCTAGAATTGAAAGAAAAGGGGCCAGCTTTTAAATAACCATTTTTTCCCTTTTTAATTAATAAAAATAGATAAAAATAATTTAAAAATAAATTGAAAATACAGAACTAATTAATAATATAAATATGAATCCAAAAATACTAGAAATCATTTTATTATTATAAAATGCGATTAATTGCAATATAAGCTATAATTGCAGTTTCATCCAATTTAGCTTTAGAAATTCCAAACAAATTTGTAAAAATATGTACAAATTATATTAATTATATTTTATTGTAAATATGAGAATGAAATAGGTTATTCGCCAAAAATTAATAATTTGGGAATAATTTTGGATTTTTTACTATAAAAAATAGATAATAAATAAATTCTAAAAATCTTTAAAAATTGAGGAAAAATACCAAAACCTTTGGGCATGTTTATATATGAATACATATACTATTTTGAAAGTATTTGAGTATATATAAAATGAATAGGGAAAAATTGGGTATCAACAATCAATGACCCTCATAATTGACATTAAACAATGGCACGATCCTAGGACCTTTTCCCCTAGACACAACTATAAATAGTGAGCTTAGTTAACATTGTAAAGGGGACGAAGTTTTTGGCAAACTTACACCACATTCTATACAAACCTTAATAAAATTTTACTTTCTTTCTTTTTGATTTTATCGTTGTTGTGCCCGGAAACCTTGTTCCCAGAACTGTCACCTCTTTTGTTTCATCTACATTTTAAGGCTAAGTATTGTTTAATTCTTTACTTATTTATTATTTTCAGGATCAAATTATTTCACTTATCCAGAAACCACATATAAATTCAACTGTACCATTTTACAGGTAAACAACTTGGCGCCCACCATGGGGCCTAAACAACCATGCAAATAAATTGATCCTTGCCTTTTTTTGTAACGTGCTTTGATTATTTTGTCTTAAGAAAGATCATAAGAAGTGTCAAATAACACTGTTAATAGAGTGCAAAACACCGAGGCTCTAGGAGATGACCCTCACTTCGAGGACTCAATCAGTGACATCCATAATATGGGGAATGGCGCCATATTGGTGCATGACATGCAGTATCCTCGACATGTTCAGGAGACCAATCCCAATGATGTTGTTGATGAACATGACATTGAAACGAAAGGATATTTCAAGAGCAACATGTGATCATTCTAGGCAATCTCACGTGGCAGGATAAGGTTATGACATAGTTGAAACAGGCACTATCGAGGGCTTTGAAAAATGCAAACATACGAGGTCCCATTACTGTCGATGTTCCTTCAAACCAAAAAATGTAGAGGGTTGACAACAACACTCTCAATGGTGAAGTTGGCTCCGGAAAAGCTGACAGAAGCGGTTGCGGTCTCAATAACTAGAACGATTCTTTCAAAAATAAACGTTTATAGTTTATGAAAAAGTAAATGCCCGCATGGACCAATTCCCAAGTGCACAACCAATACATAAGGGCTCGAAATCCAAAAATGTATGCTCAATTTCCTTATAAGCCGAGTGTTGCACTAGAATTAATCCCAAAGTGGTGTAAAATGCCCGAAGTGCCAAAGCATGATGTAACTTAAGGCCCTCTGGAGTATATTACCACCTAGACAAAGGTAGTAAAAGGAAATGATCTAGCTTCTCACGAAATTAAATCTGTGTTGTCAAAGGAATTTGAAGAAACTCTCACGAGCGGAGCTTTGACGTGATATTCACTATCACCCGAGTATTCCATAGAATCCTTTGAAATGCTCGCGGGATCTTTCATCAAGTCCCCTGCCGAGGCCAAAAAAGTACAAGGCTGGAAGGCAGATATATTCAAGATTGCGCATGGAGATTCTAATTTATAATGAGAGTTTGTTACCAAATTCCAGAAGGAAAGATTGTTTCTCCCGTTATCCCGGATGAATGGGAAGTTGAAGCATTCACTAAAGAACTGAATTTGAGAAGATCAGGCACCTCCCGAAAGTTAAAGGAAAGCCTTCTTAAGTTTCAAGAAATGACTTGGGTGGATGTCCACAACTAGTACGAGTCAAAAAATAAGGATCAATGATAATCAGGTTGGTTTTCCATCATTGACCAAAGGACGGGATAAGAACAGAGAAAAATAAAAAAATGATTATGGCATGGACAAACAGAATTCGATGGGCCGGCTTTTTGCCCTATATGTGGACTGAAGGTCGTCGCAGAGGCTTCTGAGTAGCAGCCAGGTTCACCGTTGAAATAAGGATTGATCGCCCTTCAAAACAACAGACTACTGCAGGATAAAGAAACGTCAGGGTCAAGGATCATTCTTACCCCAAGTTATCAAAATAAAACTTTAACGTCAGTATAGTACAATCAGTGTCAACCATGAGAAACACTAAAGAGGCACAGTTCCCTAGATCAATGAGATCTGATCCCAGCTAAAGGGATCCTAAGTTATAGTGTGAATACCATAGGACGAATGACCACCGGGCAGAGGACAACCGACACCTTCAAGAAGAAGTGGCAACACTTTGAATAATGGTTACCTCAGAGAGTTCTTAAACGACCGAGGTAAGAAAAATTATGGGCGTAACAAAGATAAAGCTTAATACTCAAAAGTAGGAGAAGAACTAACAGGTCGAACGATTAATACGATCTTTAGAGGGAATGATATTAACAGGGTTACTTTTTCGGCATCAAAGAAGACGAAAATATTGATAACTCATAGTAAAAGACTTGGGGAAGATGTTATCACTTTTACAGAGCAGGACGCAGATGAATTGCTGCTACTGTATAATGATGCACTGGTAATTTCTTTAAATGTGTTAGATTTTAAGATTAAACATGTTCTAGTGGATCTAGGAAGTTCGGCTAATATCATATAATGGAGAGTATTGGAGCAAGCTACACTCAAAGAAAGAATTATTCAAGCCACAAAGCTCCTAGCTGGATTCAACCTCGCGAGCTTGATAACCCGGTGAGAGATTTTAGTGCTCGGAAATGCTGAAGGAGTAATGAAAACAATCCTTTCTTGAGGTAGTAGATGGCGACATGGGATACTATATCATCCTGGGAAGCACATGATTACACGAGATGAAAGTTGTGCCCTCAACGTATCACCTATTTGTTGAAGTTTCCAATACCTAAAGGAATCACATAGATTAGGGAGAGTCAATCAGCAACAAGAGAGATGAATGCAATTTTGGTCTTTAGTAGCAAAGGAAAGGAACACATGGCATAGCAATTATAGGAACTGACACCTACTCCCGACCCAGAAGAAGTGAGCTTGGGGATAGAGGCATTGAAACATCATCGGATGCTGAGATATTTTCATGTTCCAGAAGAGATGGATACAACAAAGTCCATAGAGAAAGAACTGGAGCAAGTTGCATTGTTCGACGAATTCATACAAAGGAAATTCAATTTGGGGACAGGACATCACCCGTAGCTCAGTCCGCGTTTATCAAAATTCTTAAATTTAATGCTGATTGTTTTGCATAGTCGCACGAGCAGATGAGCTCCATTTTTCCTCTCGGAACCTCAGCAAAGTTTGCTCTAGATGAGCAGCAGTTTCTTTGGTGATTGCAGCATTCTGAGAAGTCTCTTCAAGTTCCTTTCTAGCGTTTGTATCTCCCATTTTGCCTTTATTCCTGTTTCTAGTAGGACTAGGAGGAGAAGGTGGAGGACCCTTTGATCTTGTGGAGTATGCTTATGGTGTCAGAATGCACGAACTAACCTATTGGGAGGGGAATAAATATAAAAGAAAAACAAAAAAGGTAAAAAGTTAGTGCGGATTCTGATAAATAATATTCCAATATTTAAACACATTGTGCGGGAATATAAACCGCTTCCTAATTTGGGTGCCTCGTTGTGCCCGAGGTAGGCCTAGCGACAAATAAAATTTGGAGAACCTATAATGCTAAATGCCTCATTTTATTGATAAAAACAAAACAACTAAATGATAAAAGAAGTCGCTAATTTCCAGTGGCCTTATTACATTGAAGCATAAGAGTAAAAATCCTAACTACTTGGTCCCAGAAGAACCTTCCCCAGATTTGGTATTCTTGCCTCCCTCGTACAGTTGCATCAACTCGCGTATCCCTAACAGTAGGTAGGCTCGAGCCAGATGACCGCCTGCGCTTCCCTCAGTATTCTGACAGTCTTCAATTCTTTTTAAGAACTTCCCTTTTTACTCCACTAGACCTCGCTCCTGATACCCCAAATGGTTGTTGGTGTTGACGGCCATATCCTTCCACTCGTTAATCAGCTTCTCGTGGGCTTCCCTTATTTCCCGATGTTCGTTCGTACATTCTCTCATTCTCTTGTGCAGTTGATTGTATTTTACTTGTGCTTCAGCTTTTTCGTCAATAATCCTGTGACCGTGGATGAATCCTGGACGACCCAAACCAATGTGATCATCTTCTAACCAACCTGTGTAGTGCGATACCTGTTTGGTTCAATATAATCCTTTCCTAGAATGAGCTTGCAGTGCCACATATGCTGAGCGTGACACCCGTGCGGGCTATCATCATTTTGAATGTCAGCCCTGAAATGACTCATTTTTTCTATCCTGGGTATAATTTTCTTTCCTTCCAGCTTGCCTCATAACTCGGACGGTGGCGTAAGGATGAGTTCCTCTCAAGCCAATGAGTATGAGGAATGGTGCGTCTCGAGAACGGACAATGAACTCCCATGTTGGGAACCACTCCGTCTTGCCTCATAACTCGGAGGCGGATGTAAGGATGAGTTCCCCTCAGGTCAATGAGTATGAGGAATAGTGCGTCTCGAGAACAGATAATGAACTTCCCTGTTGGGAACCACTCGAACATCCATTGAATTTGCTCTTCTTTTAGATTCTCGAACAACTCTACCCATCCAATGGAGTCTTCAGGATGAGCGAACATATTGGGCGTGAAGTTCATTCGCTTTGGATGATGAAAATCAATATGGTATCCCAATCTCTACGTATGATTTCCTGTAGTAGCCTTTTTGAAGGTATTATAGGAGCCATAGTTGAAGTAGTAAGTTACAACCCTCGAAATGTGGAGCCCCTTGTTGACACTTTCCCAAGGCTCGATAGATTTCAGCGAGGATCATCGGCACTATGCTGAAGGACTGCCCGTTGATTCCTTCCATCAAAGTCTTGGTAACCATGGCTAGTCTGGTGTGGATCCTAGCCTTCTTCATAGGGAAAATTAACATGCCCAAGAAGCAAAACATGAACAAAAACACCCTTCTATGTATGTGACCCAAAGAGGCGAGGGCGAATTCATCCATCTAGGTGCGATAGGACTTACTATGGCCATATCTTTCGTATAAGAAGTCGAATGGTATGTAAGAGTCTTTCAAGTAAGAAATGTCGGGATTTTTCTTTAGTCCCATCATTTTATAGAAACCTCTACTTTTGCGATTCTCCAGCATGAGTAAGCTCGGAGTTTCCCAAGGGATGCCAGCTAGGCCCCCTATTTCTTCTAGCAAAGGGGTCATTTCCAAATCCCTGAAACGGAACACTGATTGATCACCATCCAAAACAAAGTGGCAGCCTCAATGATTTTGTTGTTGGGTTGGATTTCCAAAAGCGAAGGCAAATTCCCTAAGTACTTACGGACGAGGGTTTGATCACTGCTATGACGATCCTTCCACCAGCTCAGCAACTTTGGATGGATGTTGGATACTATTTCGAACCTGGGGACCTCGTGCCTCATTTCTGCAAAACAAAGCGTTAGGCTCTTAACCTTACCAGACTTGACTAATTCAATAATTAGAAAAAGGCATCTAGTTCTTCAAATCAATTCACATAACGTGAATGTCCGTTTAGGTTTCAGGAAACCCGATGGACATTGGTTTAGGCTATCTTAGTGAATCGTTATGCGAACAACATAACCGACTCGGCTAGGGATGACCATGATGCATGAATAGTTTAATAGAGCAAGGTTTCTATTTTTGAAGTGCTAGACATGGTACACTTGAAGGGACAACTCTAGAGGGAAAGGCGCTGAACCATCCACTACACCGATGATCGACTGGTTTTACCGCAAATATGCCTTTGCCACAATTAGGGGGTTTATAATATTAAGAGGGAACAACCACCCATTGTAAGCATTGCTATAGGATTTGTTTTGGCACGAGTGGAATATGATGTTGAGAAATGTAATTACAATAATGAAACAAGTTACATGTATTTTGTCGTTCATAAGATAAATGATTACAATGATTGCTCGAAATTAAAACAGTGTTGAAATAATAAAGCGGTAAAGAAAGCAGTTAAAGGAATGAGAAAACATGAAAAGTCAAGTTAGTAATTGTGATGGAATAATCAAAACAGGAAATAAATGCGATTAAAGTAAACAAGTAAAGTCACAAAAGCAAGTAATGGAAAAATCCTTAAAGAAAATCCCAATAGAGTCGCAATGCTATTGACGCCCCCTCTTTCCCCTTAAAGGGCAAAATCGGGTTTACGACATTATGGACAAAGCAACGCTTGTTCCCTTTTGGGAATTGGGTTACGGAGTTTGAAGAGTCGCCACCTAATGATTATAGGGCATTAGGACACTTTTAAGAAGAAGAAGATTTTGAATGAAAACCAGAGTTCGGGTAAGGGCTTGAAATTATCTCGAGGGGAAGGTGTTAGGCGCCCCTCAAGATCCACTAGTGTGGTTTCCGGCCTTGCTTAGATGTGACTTTAAGAAGCATAGAAATAGGCAAGCAAATATGCATATAAAGAATACCAAACCAGTGGGCAATTTTGAAAGAAGAATCGTATAAGTAGAAGGGAAATATTAGAGAAAGTACTTAAACAAAAGTAAAGGTAAGGGGGTCATAGGTTTAACTATAATATGGATCATTCGATACAATATCCCGCACATACTCTCAAAGAGGGGTCGCTTTATGATATTATCGCATCGTCATCATCTCCATATTCTACCCTTCCCGCCCCGTAGAGGTTATTTAAGCGTGTGGATTGGTCACGAGGGATTATTGCGTGCTATTACACGTCCCGTCCTATAGGTCCTAGAGGGCATTTAGGACCGCTTTTCCTATAAGGTAAGGACTAGGTTGAACCCTTAGGTTTAAAGGTAACAAATACTAGCAACAAACAAAACAAGTAGGACTACACGTAATGGAGTCATATAAAGGCATATAAAAAGGCTCAAATATCCCTCCACGGATAAACACATAATTAGCACGTCTCAATCACATTTAAGATCTAAGAAAGGGAGAATATTAAAAGCTGAAGTGTCGAAAATAGATTTAAAATAGCAGCTGGAACGTTTTAAACATAATTCGTAGAAAAGAGTTGGATGAAAACTTTTGGGACTTGAGAAAAGGCACTGGATGTGTAACAATTTAGAAATCGGAGGGAACATATTTTAAACACACTTGAAGATACATGCTAAGACATAACACATATGATAAAGTATTTTTCGGATAGGAGAGGTAGAAAACAGATGTAAAACTATTCAGAAGGCTAAAAGAGCGTGTGAGTATATTAGTTTTGAACTATTGTTTTGAAAATTACAGAACATATAATATTCAGATAGGCTTTAGAAAATAGCAGTCCAGTGATGGATTGGGAAGAAGAGTAACTCTGTAAAAAATATTTGCACAGACCTGATTGAAAATAGGGCATAAGTTAGAATAAATAATAAGCGAACTTCAGAGAGACAAACAAATTCGGACAGTTTACAGAGGTGGAATAGCTTAAGCATGACTTAAGGCGATTAATCAATTTTATCTAGCCTATGGTTTGCCTCGGCGATGTTTAACCATAAGAGAAAGTGAACATGCATGTCTGTTTCCCAGTTTAAAAAGGAACATCTTAACTAGTTTTACGTCTGTTTAACGAAATTAGTGAGGCATTCAACAGTTGTAAATAAAAAAACCCTAAGTACATGATATCTAATGCATATAAAGGCCCTAAGATGTGGTATCTAAATGCAATTGCAGTAACTTGATTATTAACTGATTGTGATTATAAAAAATGGGCAAAATAACAAGCTGAAAGTAAAAGACCTAGGAACAGGATTTCTACTTATAAGATGCATGTCCTAAACATGGTGTCTATTGCACAAATAGGTGAGTAAAATCCTATAAACATGTTTTCTATCTATTCCCCTCAACTAAGTATGCATAACCCTCCCAATTTCACTATAAACCCCATTGTTCCTTACAAGTTATTACAGACTAAGTAATTAAATTTACAACAATGAATAAAAATAAGAAGTCATTCTATAGGGAGCTTTCATCCAGGCCCAAATCTCCAACCTAACTTCTTTCGAGTTTCACAGCATTTACCAGGGTTTGGGTGCGGCAAAGTTCCTTAAGAGTCCCTTTGAACCCCTAGCTAATACCAGGCACCCAAGACAAATCATCTTTGACAAGTGCAAGTGCGGAATTGGCAGCCTTGTGCATCAAAGTTCAGTGGGTGGTCAAGGCTCCCAAAGCAATGCTTACACTAAGGGGACAGAACCTAATTTCTAAGAATAGTGAGATTGTGATAGAGTTTGAAGGAGTTGAAAATATTTTAGAGACAGTTTGAGAAAAACAGTAAGAGTGAAAGAATTCTTTTGAAATTTATTTGGGATGACTAGTTTTGAAAAGCAAAGGGTCACACAAACAGGGGCAGGGGAAAGGGAACAAATAACTCACAAGCAACCAAACATACCAGAGAAAAGCTCGTTTAGAGAAAACAAACATGTTTCAAACTAGGAGCCTGGTTCTTACAGCATCAGACCCCAACAAAGTCAACCACAAGAAGAGATTTTAGGGCTGTGGAGTAGCCAAGCAGGTCCTGAACACATGCTAGCAATGTACATGATCGTGGAAGACATACGTTGAGATAGGGCAGCAGTGTGCAGATAGGTGAGCATCATGCAAACCAAAGTAAACAATACAGTAGAGCCCCAGTAGTAGAGTAAAACAACCAAGATTACTCAATTTTGGCTTTCAACCGATTGAGTAGCCACTATTCAATATAAAAGTGAGAAAGGTTGTATATAAAACAATAGAGAGAGAGAACTGAGTGTTTTGAGAGATTATATTCGTGTCTGTGTGTTTCAAGTGAGAAGAGAAGAGTAGTACTTATAGTTTTTGAAAATAGAAGAGAATAGGGTAGGGAGTATATAATTATAGAATAATACAAAATTGAATCAATCATAGGTCCTAATTCAAATAAATCTGGGACTCATGATTCGTATAGGAGTACCGACTATCAAATAAGGAAAGCAAATCGCTTGAATGACTGATTATACCATAGCAAAAGCAGTAGGCATGCCATATATAATAAAGGCTAGGTACACAATCTTTCAAACAAGGAAAATATATGCTGAATAACCAAAAATATACTGAAGTGCACAAGTATGGTAACCCTATAAATCAACTATGAAAAATCAGTCAAAGAATCACGGGCAAGACAAAAATCATAGGAAATTATTCCCAAACGTAGAAAGCAAACTCACAAATAAGGAATCAATTTGAAATCAGTGTAAGAACACATACAAATTAGGGATTCGAAAAGATACTCGGAACTTACAGGACATTCAGTAAAGAGAGAGGCATTCGTACTTAAATAGTCACAGAACTTAAGAACCCTAAGTAAGAAATCAGGCAAACAGAAGAGGGTCGGAGCCCTAGAAGGGACTTAAAGCATGGAACTCATAAACATTTAGGTTTCAAGCACATAACATAGAAATAATGACATAATACCCAAATAAAGGGAAGCCTAATGATTTGTAAAAGGGGCCGGAAATCCTTGTTTTGAAAATAGTAACAAAACGTTTGAAAACTTGAATTAATCAAAGATATCGAGTGAAAAGTAGCACAAAAAACAAAGATAAAACCGGAAATTGCTTAAAAAGACAGAGGTTTAAGAGATTTAGGCAACAAATTAGGGTTTGCAAATAAATTAGGGAGATGAGAAACCTGGCCGTGAAACTCATATAATATCGATATTCAAGCATCATTCGACCAAAACCCATCGGAGAAAGGCTAGGAATGGACCCAGGCAAGACTTCAGTGACCGTCTTTCATGGCGGAAGCTTATGGAGCTTCAAGCTTTAGAGAAAAACAATGAGGTGAGGATTCCATGGAGGCTAAAGGTCGAAAGAAGTGAGGATGGAGTATGGCCGGAGAGGCGATGAGGTTCATCGGAGAAGAAGGAGAGAACCAGAGGGTTCTAGACAGAAAAGAGAGTAATCGTTTAGAGAGAGAGAGAGAGAGACCGGTCTGAGAGAATGATAGGTTGGGGATGGGGATCGTTTGATTTAATTAAGGAAATAAGATCTGGGCCGTTAATCTTATTTGATCAACGGCTCATATGAAAACCAAGTTGGACCGGGTAAAATCAAACGGGTATGGGTTGGGGATTTAGGAATATGGGTTATTCGAATTAGGTTTAAAATTGGGCTGAATAGGGGCATGATTTCGGCTAGGATTTAAATAAAACCTGGCCAACTTTTAACTAGCCAATTTCTCCATTTTTATTTTATCAAAGTAGATAAAATAATCTGAAAAGAAAAATAGAACTAATCAATAACATATAAAAAATATCAAAATAATTTTAAAGTTATAAAACATGGTTAATTACAAAATAGGCTATAATTGCAATTTCATCCAATTAGCTTTAGAAATTCCAAATAAATTTGAACAAAATGTGTAATATTACATTAATTATACTTTGTTGTAAATGCGAGAGTGAAATACATTATTCACTAAATAAAAATTTGAAAATAATTTTGGAATTTGTACTATCAAAATAGGCAGTAAATTGATTTTAAAAGCTCAAAAATTGAAGAACAAATACCAAAATTCATAGGCATGCTTATGTATGCATACATATACTATTTTGAAGGTATTTTGGGTGCACAAATACATTGGAAAAAATTGGGTATCAACAGCTGCCCCTCTTTACCCGAGGAGGATGAAAGAGTTGTCGGGTAAAGATAAGATGGCCAATTTTGACAGGAATTGGCGATTGTAAAAGGATTTTGACCACCCCCTAGTTTCTGAGCTGACTACATATCCCTGGTTTTACATGAATCAGGCCATATGTAGTTCAGGAACGATCGACGGAATATGCCGATGGAAATTCGAAATAACGAACGCGATGGTTAGATTTTAAAGGGGTTTGTACGTCAGACAGGTTGCGGAGAACCGAAGCGGGATTGCTCCTGCTGAGATGGCCGTGAGCCAGCCGGTATACTTGCAAATGAACGACGTGCATCATTTATTGCATAATTTAAATGTGATGCAAGTTCCCGCTGGACCATGATTGCTGTCCTTGGACGGTTAGATAATGTCCTCAGACTATGATGTCCTGGGCCATGAAAAGCATAAAAGTAAAGGTTCACAGGCCATGAAATGATGTTCTTGGGCTATGCAGATGGTACCTTCGAAATATGACGCCTTTGAATGAGTTGGCGATCATTCAGCCCATGAGAAGGTGGAAATCTTTCAGCCAAATGAATACAAAGGGTGGCGATCTTTCAGCCAGAGCGAGAAAGTAAAAACAGATGGTGATATATTAGCCAAATGAGAATTTCAAAATGAAGGTGGCGATGTTTCAGCCAGTAGGAAAGTAGAGCGGTGATATTTCAGCCACGCAAGGTGGAGACAATGCTTAGTCTCGAAAGGCAGATGATAGCCTTATGCAGGATGGAGGTAGAGCTTAACCTCGGAAGGCAGTGATTAGCCTTATGCAAAATGTAGGTGGAGATAGAGCTTAGTCTCGAAAGGCAGATAATAGCCTTATGCAGGGTGGAGGTAGAGCTTAACCTCGGAAGGCAGAAAGTATCCTTATGCAAAACGTAGATGGAGACAGAGCTTAGTCTCGAAAGGCAGATAATAGCCTTATGCAATGTGGATGTAGAGCTTGAACTCGGAAGGCAGAAAGTAGCCTTATGCAAAAATGCAGATGGAGACAGAGCTTAGTCTTGAAAGGTAGATAATAGCCTTATGCAATGTAGAGGTAGAGCGTATCCTCGAAAGGCAGAGATTAGCCTTATGCAAAGCGCAAATGGAGAAGATCTTAGTCTCGGAAGGCAGATAATAGCCTTATGCAATGAATAGGTAGAAGTTAACCTCGAAAGTCACAGATTAGCCTTAGGCAAAGTGCAGATGGAGACAGAGCTTAGTCTCGAAAGGCAAATAGCATCCTTATGCAATGCGGCATGTAAAAGAGCGAATAGTAGTAGGTTTTCTTAGATGATAGACGATTTTGTGAGATTAAGACTGCTGGGGAGAGCAGATAGTGACCATATGAGTGTTTCGATCCTGAAAAATGAATGTGCTTTGATCCGTAACCTGAATTCCTGCATCAAAAGAAAAATTGTGAGTTCTGCAGAGGGGGAGGTTGGTTCGTATTCTCCAGCTTTTGGCGTCGTGTATCATGGGGGTAGCAGTGCTAAACGATGGTGGTGCAAGTGATGTTTATCCATTACTTAGTAAATATAATGCAAGTACGTGAATATATATATATATATATATATATATATATATATATATATATATATATATATATATATATATATGAATGCTTTTATATTGGATGAACCAGCGAACTGCAACGTGCTTCAAGACATGGCGACCTTGCTTGCTTCGGAATTTTGAGGGTCCTCCTCAAAATTCTGCCCCAGTTTACTGGGCTGGTGCTGTTGACGGCTGTGGTGAATTAATGAACGCGGAACAATTCCAGAATTTTGAGGACCCTCCTCAAAACTCTGCCCCAGTTTACTGGGTCGGCGTTGATGTAAAGACTTAAAAACATGACTTCGGAATTTTGAGGGTCCTCCTCAAAATTCTGCCCCAGTTCCAATAGTGGGGGGGGGGGGGGGGAATGGAATTTCTTATCAAAATGTGACAGAACCCATAGGGATGCATACGTATCCCCTCTTAAACGGGAATCAGGTCAGGCATAGTTCAAATTACATCATAAAGGAAAGAATAATGATCAAATGTAGTATCTCTTAACCGCGTCTGAGTTGATACGCTTCGGCCAGATTTCTCTGTCCATTTCTGCGAGAATAAGGGCTCCTCCAGCTAGAACCTAGTGGACCATGTATGGACCCTTCCAGTTGGGAGAGAATTTCCCTTTGGCTTCATCTTGATGTGGAAATATCTTCTTCAACACCAGCTGCCCTGGTGTAAACTTCTTGGTCTAAATCTCTTGTTGAAGGCTTGGACATCCTATTCTGATACAATTGACTGTGACAGACAACATTCATTCTCTTCCCGTTGATGAGGGCTAACTGCTTGTAGCAACTTTTGACCCATTTTGCATCATCTAATTCTGCTTCTTGTATGACCCTTAAGGATGGAATTTCTACCTCAGCGGGAATGCTCCTCTCTGTACCATAAACCAGCATGTAATGGGTGGCCCTCTATTGATGTGCGGACCGTGGTACGTTAACCCAATAAAGCGAACGACAATTTCTCATGCCACTACTTGTGCATTTCAATCATTTTCCTTAGTATCTTCTTGATGTTCTTATTGGCTGCTTCTACTGCTCCATTCATCTGAGGTATGTAAGTCATAGAGTTTTTGTGTCATTTCTTGAATGTTTTGCACATGGCCTTCATCAGGTCGTTGTTGAGATTCAAACCGTTGTCGGTGATGATTAATTCTGGAACCCTGAACCGACAAACCATACAATCTCGGACGAAATCTGCAACTACTTTCTTTGTGACTGCCTTGTATGATGTTGCTTCAACCCATTTGGTAAAGTAATCAATTGCCACTAGTATGAACATGTGCCCGTTTGACGCGGCTGGTTCAATTTGTCCAATGACATCCATACCCCAAGTGGCAAACGACCATGATGAGCTTGTCGCAGTAAGCTCGTTTGGAGGCACCTTTATCATATCTCCATGTATTTTACATCGGTGGCATTTTCGAACGTACTGAATGCAGTCCGTCTCCATAGTCATCTAAAGATACCTTTCTCGAAGTATCATTTTTGCCAAAATGAAACCATTCATATGCGGTCCACGAGTCCCTGCGTGCACTTCCTCCAATAGTCTAGTTGCTTCTTTTGCCTCCACACACCTTAATAATCCCAAATAAGGAGTCCTCCTATACAGGATTCCTTCAATGTGAAAGAAATTGTTCGACAATCTTCGAAGTGTTTGTTTCTGAGTTGCATTGGCAAGCTCTGGGTATTCTCCTGTTGTCAAATATTCCCTGATATCATAGAACCAAGGTTTCCTGTCGGCTTCTTCCTTGACGTAAGCACAATAAGCTAGTTGGTTGTAAATCTCGACAGGGATATGATCAATAAAGTTTGTATCTAGATGCTGGATCATAGATGATAAAGTGGCTAAGGCATCGGCAAACTCATTCTGTGTTCGGGGAACATGCTGGAATTCCGTCTTTCTGAATATTTTCCTTAACTCCTTTACATGGTGTAGATAGGGGAGTATCTTGGAATTCTTGGTTGCCCATTCTTCTCGAACCTGATGTATGAGTAGGTCTGAATCTCTGATCACTAGTAGTTCCTGAATATTCATGTCAATGGCCAGCTTGAGCCCTAAGATGCAGGCTTCGTACTCGGCCATATTGTTGGTGTAGGGGAATCTGAGCTTGGCAGAACTCGGGTAATGCTGACCAGTTTCTGATACCAAAACCACTCTTATGCCCACTCCTTTGAAGTTTGAGGCTCCATCGAAAAACATCCTCCAACTATCATAGGATTCTGCAATGTCTTCTCCTATGAAGGCTGTCTCTTCATTAGGAAAATATGTCTTTAGGGGTTCGTATTCTCCTCCTACAGGATCTCGGCGAGCTAATCTACCAAGGCTTGTCCTTTGACCGCCTTCTGGGTAACATAAATGATGCCAAATTCACTTAATAAAATCTGCCACTTGGCGAGCTTGCCAGTAGGCATGGACTTCTGGAATATATACTTCAACAGATCCATATTGGATATGAGATGAGTGGTGTAAGCGCAGAAATAATGCCTCAATTTCTAAGCTACCCAAGTTAAAGCACAACAAGTGCGCTCTAATAAGGAATACTGAGCCTCGTACGGGGTAAACTTCTTGCTGAGGTAATAGATGACCTGCTCATTCCTTCCTATTTTGTCATGTTTCCCCTAAACACAACCAAACTCCCCATCTAATACTGCAAGACAAAGCAATAGGGGTTTCCCTGGCTAAGGCGGAACCAAGACTGGCGGTGTTGACAAGTATTACTTGATTCTGTCGAAAGCCTTTTGACAATCATCAGTCCACTTGGTGGCGGCATCTTTCTTTGGCATCTTGAGGATGGGTTCACAAATGACCGTGGACTGACGTATGAATCGGCTGATATAGTTGAGCCTCCACAGAAAACTCATTACCTATTTCTTGTTCTTTGGCGGTGGAAAATCGTGAATAGCTTTGACCTTTGACGGATCCAGTTCTATTCCTCGGCGTCTCACAATGAAACCCAATAATTTTTCGGCCGGGACCCCGAATGCACACTTGGCGTGGTTCAGTTTCAAGTTGTATCTCCTCAGTCTGTTGAAGAATTTTCTCAAATATGCCATGTGATCTGCAGCTTTTCTGGATTAATGATGACTTCGTCCACATACACCTCGATCTCTTTGTATATCATATAATGAAAGATAGTATCCATCAAAACAATCGACGAAGGACTGCATCTCATGCTTGGCGCATTTATCAATTAGTATGTGTATATTTGGCAAAGGAAAGTCGTCTTTAGGACTGGCCCGGTTGAGATCCCAGTAGTCGACACAGACTCTAACCTTCCCATCCTTCTTTGGCCCCGGCACAACGTTGGCTAACCATGTTGGATACTCTACCACTCTAAGAACCCTAGCTTTGGCTTGCTTGGTGACTTCTTCCTTGATTTTCAAACTTATGTCTGGCTTGAATATTTTGAGTTTTTGTTTGATCGGTGGGCATGTCGGATCTGTTGGCAACTTGTGAGCCACAATGGACATGCTGAGGCCGGTCATATCATCATACGACCAGTTGAATATGTCCTCATATTCTTTCAAAAAATCAGTGTATTCTTCCTTTTCCGACGGTGAAAAGTGTACGTTGATTCGTGTTTCGTTGACATTTTCTGCATCTCTCAGATTAATGACCTCAGTTTCGTCCAAATTGGACTTAGGTCTGTTCTCAAAATTTTTGACCTCTCTAACAACCTCTTCTGGTATTTCATCATTTTCTGAATCTATGTCCGTTTGTCGCATTGTCTCGTTGCAAGTTACAGTCGTCGGTTCATCATCAAGATATGTAATATAATGTTGTGTAAAATAAAGTAAATGGTAGAGAAAGTAAATGAGAGAGAAATATAAAGATAAACTTGGAAAATGCTTTTGCTTAAATTCATAATTGTCTGAAACATCGAATTTCTTTTCAAAAGTAAAGATAGTGCTGAAAAGTAAAAATCAACTAAAAGTAAAGTGCGAGGCATATGTTTCGTTTAGCCTTGCTACCCCGAGGCTCTGTGGGCACTGGTGGTCCTGATTGACCAATTGGTGAGGTGTTCTCCTCGGTTCATAGCTTGAATGGAAGGGCCTTCCTTCCCTTCCTCCTCGAAGGTAACACAACAATCCATATCATCCTCCGGAAACAGGTTCTTCATGGCTGCCACCGTCTCATCTTCCTCTGATATGACATCAGCGGGCTAAAAGGTCTGCTCTAACTGGGGTAGAGGGTGCTCCAATGGGCAGTAGGGGCCGCGTCATGGTGGCGACCAGTGCTGGAACTCCTCCCAAGTGTATTCATACCCCAGGCCAAAAGTGGTTCCATGTTTCTTCAACTGGATAGGTTTGGTGGTACCCTGGAGATTCTTGCCAAGCCTCTTTCCAGGCTCGTATCTGCTCCAATTCAGAATGCTCTCGATATTTCTATCCCACCACTTATCCTTATCTATGGCGTTTACTCGCTCGATGTGATGGTATGTTTCTCCACTGATTCTTCTTCTTCATCATCCGATCATTGGGATAGCCTAGCGGCTGTATATGGGGTTGCCACCGTCACCATGAATGATTACTTCTTGATGATTCCATAGAAATTTCACAGCTTGATGCAATGTTGATGCCACAGCCCCAACGGCGTGGATCCAGGGTCTTCCTAGCAATAAGTTGTAGGATACTGGTACGTCAATGACCTGGAACTCAATGTCAAACCAGGTGGGCCCCATCTGCAGGCATAAGCTAATCTCTCCAATGGTAGACCTCTGAGATTCATCAAAAGCTTTGACTTTAATAGCCCCGTCCTTGATCTCGTGCAATCCTTTGCCCAATGTCCTGAGAGTCATCAAAGGACATGTGTTGAGGTTGGATCCCGCGTCGACTAGAATCCTGCCGATAAAGTGATCCTCGCATTGCGCAGTGATGTGCAATGCTTTATTGTGACCAAGCCCTTCCGGTGGTAATTCATCTTCGTGGAAGGTGGTCTTATGGCTTTCCAGTATCTGTCCCACCATGTTTTCCATTTTGCCGTATGTTATGTTTCTGGGAACATAAGCTTCACTTAGTATTTTCATCAAGGTGTTTTTATGTGCCTCGGAGCTTTGTAGGAGGGCCAGAATAGAAATATGCCCCGGTGTCTTGTTCAGTTGCTCAACGACCGAGTAATATTTGGCCTGTACCTTTTTATATAGGTCATCCGGTCCAATTTCAACAGCTCGCCCAGAAGCCTGCTTGCTAGACTCAACAAAATATTCCGGGGTGTATACCCTGCCTGTCCTAGTCATGCCTTGTGCGGTAGTTGCTTCTCCAGTATACATCTTTCCTTTCCTTCTAGTCTTAGCGATATTTTCCCAAGGTATAGCATTTGTTTGGAACGGGGTCATGTCCGTCATGGGGAGCGAAATAGGTCCCTTTGGAGCCAACATAGTAACTTCAAACGGTGTAGGTTATTTTGGAACTCTGAACTCAACCTCAATTGTTTTTGGCATCTTTGCAGAAGGTACTTCAAGCTCGAGTGGCATGGATACATTTACCACGTCGCCCTCAGAGGGCTAAATCTGGACGACAATGGGATTGAGAGTAATCGTATCTTCTTAGGCTCATCTCCTTCAACTATCAAACCGATTGTCCCCTCAGGGTCCCAATCATCTTCGATCTCAATCATGTGGATGCCTCTACCCTTGTGGTCAGGCAGAGGGTTGTTGAGGATATTAGGAGCAGGCTTATTTTCTATAATGATCTTGTTGTCAATTAGATTCTGAATCTTGTCTTTTAACGAGCGACACACGTCAATGGTATGGCCCTTCATCCCGGAATGGTATGTGCAAGTCTTTTTTGGGTTGATCCATTGGGAAGGGTTTTCTGGAGTTACGGCTGGGATAGGGGTAACGTAACCTGCTTCTTTGAGTTTCTCATATAATTGGTCAATCGGCTCTGCTATGGCGGTGTATTGTCTAGAAGGTTTGCGGTCGAAATTTGGTCAAGGTTGAGGGAAATTTTGGCGAGTAGGCAGTGATGGGTAGTGAGAAGGTTGGGAGTTATATGCTTGGTATACGGGTGCAGGTTGGGAATATCTAGGTAAAGTGGGTTGATATGTGAGTGGTGGAGGTGATTGGTAAGCAGGTGGAGGAATTTGGTAAGTGGGTGATGGTGCTTAGTAATAGGCTAGGCTGCTTCGTGAGTAGAGCTGAGGGATAGGTTTGGTACTTCATGGGAGAGTTTTTTCTTTGCGCAGCCATTATGGAATTTACTTCCTTCTTCTTTTCGAGCCACTAGACTGTAGAGCCTTGTTGGTGGCTTACAATGCCTCGAGGTTAGTGACCATACTGTTCTTGATGCCTTCTTCAATCCTTTCTCCCAATTTGATGATATCGGAGAACTTTTGAACCTCAATTAGCATCAATCTTTCTTAGTACTGTGGATCTTGAGCACGGACGAAGAATCTGTTCATTTGTTCTTTCTCCAAGGCCGGTCTGACCTTAGTAGCTTCTGACCTCCAACGAGTAGCATAATCGCGAAAGGTCTCTGTGGGCCTCTTCTTAAGATTCTGAATATAGAACACATCTGGTACGTTCTCAGTGTTGAACCTAAATCAATCTACGAAAGCAGACGCCATGCTTATCAACCTAGTCCATTTCTTTGCATCTTGGTTAATAAACCAGGATAAGGCATCACCCTTCAATCTCCTCATGAATAGCTTCATACGGATCTTCTCGTCCCTGCTGATTCCTACTAGCTTGACACAATACATTCTGAAGTGGACTTGGGATCATCAGTACCATCGAACAATTCAAACTTGGGAGGTTTGTACCCCTCCGGAAGCTCAACATCTTGTTGAACACAGAGATCTTCGTAATTCAGCCCTTCAACACCCTTGATGGCTTCGAAGCCCTGAACTTGGCTAGTCAACTTATTGATTTTAGCGGCCAAATTCTGAATGAGGGAACTCCTGTCTTCTGCCTCAACTGCACTAATGATAGGCTGACTGTAATGCGGCAAGGTGTCCACAAAGATTGGACTATTTTGGTCTTTTGCGGTGTTTTGTGGTTTAGGAGTGTTATGAGTGGGTTGCATTGGAGGTTGTGGGATGTTTTGTGGTTGTGCGGGGTTCTGGCGTTAACATCAGGCGCAACAAGAGTGATTGACCGACTTGCCATGCCCAATTCCTCTCGGAACCTCAACAAAGTTTGCTCCAGATGAGCAGCAGTTTCTTTGGTGATTCAAGCATTCTGAGAAGTCTCTCCAAATTTCTTTCTAGCGTTTTTGTCTCCCATTTTGCCTTTATTCCTATTTTTGGTAGGACTAGGAGGAGGAGGTTGTGGAAGACCCTTTGATCTTGTGGAGTATGTTGATAGCGCCTGAATGCACGAACTATCCTTTGGGGAGGGGAATAAAAATAAAAGAAAAACAAAAAAGGTAAAAAGTTAGTGCGGATTATGATAAATAACATTGAAATATTTAAACACATTGTGCGGGAATATAAATCTCTTCCTAATTTGGGTGCCTCGTTGTTCCCGAGGTAGGCCTAGCGACAAATAAAATCTGAAGAACTTATAATACTAAATGCCTCATTTTATTGATAGAAAAAAACAACAAAATAATAAAAGATTTCACTAATGGCCATTGGCCTAATTGCATTGAAGCATAAGAGTAAAAATCCTAACTACTTGGTCCCAGAAAGACCTTCCCCAGATTCGGTATTCTTGCCTCCCTCGTACAGCTGCATCAACTCGCACATCCCTAACAGTAGGTAGGCTCGAGCCAGATGTCTGCCTGCGCTTCCCTCAGTATTCTGACAGTCTTCAATTCATTTTAAGAACTTCCCTTCAAACTCCACTAGACCTCGCTCCAGATACCCCAACCGGTTGTTGGTGTTGACGGCCATATCCTTCCACTCGTTGATCAACTTCTCGTGGGCTTCCTGTATTTCGCGATGTTCGTTCTCACATTCTCTCATTCTCTTGCTCAGTTGGTTGTATTTGACTTGCGCTTCAACTTTCTCGTCAATAATCCTGTGACTGTAGGTGAACCCTGGACGACCCAAACCAATGTGATCATCTTGTAACCAACGTGTATAGTGCGATACCTGTCTGGTTCAATAGAGTCCTTCACTAGAACGAGCTTGCAGTGCCATATATGGTGAGCATGACACCTGTGCGGGCGATCATTATTTTGAAAGTCAGCCCTGAAATGACTCATTTTTTCTATCCCGGGTATGATTCTTTTCCTTCAGGCTTGCCTTATAACTCGGAGGGGGACGTAAGGATGAGTTCCCCTCAGGCCAATGAGTATGAGGAATAGTGCGTCCCGTGAACGGACAATGAACTACCCTACTGGGAACTACTCGAACATCCACTGAATTTGCTCTTCTTTTAGATTCTTCAACAACTCTACCCATCCACTGGTGTCTTCTGGCTGAGCGAACATATTGGGCATGAAGTTCATTCACTTTGGATGATGAAAAGCGATATGGTCATCCCAATCTCTGCGTATGATTTCCTGTAGTCACCTTTCTCAAGGTGTTTTAGGAGCTATAGTTGAAATAGTAAGTTACAACCCTCGAAATGTGGAGCCTTTTTTTGACACTTTCCCAAGGCTCGATAGATTTCAGCGAGGATCATAGGCACTATGCTGAAGGACCGCCCATTGATTCCTTCCATCAAAGTTTTGGTAACCATGACTAGTCTGGTGTGGATCCTAGCCATCTTCTTAGGGAAAATTACCATGCCAAGAATCAAAACATGAACACAAACAACCTTCTATGTATGGTCCCCAAAGAGGTGAGGGCGAATTCATCCATGTAGGTGCGACAGGACTTACTGTGGACATATCTTTCGTATAAAAAGTCGAATGATATGTATGAGTCTATCAAGCAAGAAAGGTTGGGATTTTTCTTGAGTCCCATCATTTTAAGGAAACCTCTACATTTGCAATTCTGCGGCATGAGTAAACCCGGCGTTTCCTAAGGGATGCCAGCTAGGCCCCCTATTTATTCTAGCAAAGGGGTCATTTCCAAATCCCTGAAATGCAACATTGATCGACCACCATCCCAAAACAAAGTGGCAGCCTCAATGATTTTGTTCTTGGGTTGGATTTCGAAAAGCGAAGGCAAATTCCCTAAGTGCTTACGGATGAGGGTTTGATCACTGCTATGAAGATCCTTCGACCATCTCAGCAACCTTGGATGGATGTTGGATACTATACCGAACCTGGGGACCTCGTGCCTCATTTCTGCAAAACAAAGTGTTAGGACCTTAACCCCATCAGACTCGACTATTTAAATCAATAATTAGAAAAAAGGCATTTAGTTCTCCAAATCAATGCACATAACATGAATGTCTGTTTGGGTTTCAGGAAACCCGATGGTCTTTGGTTTAGGCTAGCTTAGTGAGTCGTTATGCGAACAACATAACCGACTCGACTAGGGTTGACCATGATGCATGGATAGTTTAATAGAATAAGGTTTCTATTTTTGAAGTGCTATACAAGGTACCCTTGAGCGGACAACTAAAGAGGGAAAGGCGCGAAACCATCGACTACACCGTTGATCGACTAGTTTTACCGCAAATATGCCTTTGCCACATTTAGGGGGTTTATAATATTGGAAGGGCACAACAGCTCATTGTAAGCGTTGCTAAAGGATTTGTTTTGGCACGAGTGGAATATGATGTTGAGAAATGCAATTACAATAATGAAACAGGTTACATGTATTTTCACGTTCATAGATAAATGATTACAATGATTGCTCGAAATTAAAACGGTATTGAAATAATAAGCGGTAAAGGAAACAGTTAAAGGAAAGAGAAAACATGAAGAGTCAAGTTAGTAATTGTGATGGAATAATCAAAACAGGAAATAAATGCGATTAAAGTAAACAAGTAAAGTCACAAAAGAAAGTAATGGTAAAGGCCATAAAGAAAATCCCCAACAGAGTCGCCATGCTGTCGCGCCCCCTCTTTCCCCCTAAAAGGCGAACTCGTGTTTACGACATTATGGACAAAAAAACTCTTGTTCCCTTTTGGGAATTGGGTTACGGAGTTTGAAGAGTCGCCACCTAATGATAATAGTGCACTAGGACACTTTTAAGAAGAAGCAGATTTTGAATGAAAACCAGAGTTTGGGTAAGGGCTTGAAATTATCTCGAGGGGAAGGTGTTAGGCACCCCATAAGATCCACTAGTGTGGTTCCCAGTCTTTCTTAGATGTGAATTTAAGAAGCATATAAATAGACAAGAAAATATGTATATAAAGAATACCAAACCAGTGGGCAATTTTGAAAGAAGAATAGTTTAAGTAAAAGGGAAACTTTAGAGAAAGTACTTAAACAAAAGTAAACGTAAGGGGGTTCTAGGTTTAACTACAATATGGATCATTCGATACAATATCTCGCACATACTATCAAAGAGGGGTCGCTTTATGATATTATTGCATCGTCATCATCTCCATATTCTACCGTTCCCGCCCCGTATAGGTTATTTAGGCATGTGGATTGGTCACACGGGCTTATTGCGTGCAATTACCCATCCCGTCCTATAGGTCCTAGAGGGTATTTAGGACCGCTATTCCTATAAGGCAAGGACTAGGCTGAACCCTTAGGTTTTAAGGTCAAAAATACTAAGCGACATACAAAACAAGTAGGACTACACGTAATGGAATCATATAAACGCATATAAAAAGGCTCAAATATCTCCCCACGGATAAACACATAATTAGCACGTCTCAATCACATTTACGGTCTAAGAAAGGGAGAATTTTTAAAGATGGAGTGTTAAAAATAGATTTAAAATAGCAGCTGAAAAGTTTTAAACAGAATTCGCAAAAAAGAGTTGGATGAAAACTTTTGGGACTTGAGAAAAGGCAGTGGATGTGTAACGGTTTAGAAATCGGAGGGAAAACATTTTAAACACACTTGAAGATACCTGCTAAGACATAACACATATGATAAAATAGTTTTCGGACAGGAGAGGTAGAAAACAGATGTAAAACTATTCAGAGGTGTAAAAGACTATGTGAGCATATTAGTTTTGAACTATAGTTTTGAAATTACAGAAGATATAGTATTCAGATAGGTTTTAGAAAATAGAAGTCCAGTTCTGAACTGGCAAGAAGAGTAACTCAGTAAGAAATATTTGCACATAGTTGATTGAAAATAGGGCAGAAGTTAGTATAAAGAATCAGGGGACTTCAGAGAGATAAACAAATTCGGACTATTTAAAGAGGTGGAATAGCATAAGCATGACTTAAGGCGATTAATCAATTTTATCCAGCCTAAGGCTTGCCTAGGCTTTGTTTAACCATAAGAGAAAGTGAACATGCATGTCTATTTCCCAGTTTTAAAAGGAACCTGTTAACCAGGTTTACGTCTGTTTAACAAAATTATTGAGGCATTCAACAGTTTCAAATAATAAACCCTAAGTACATGATATCTAATGCATGCAAAGGCCTTAAAACATGGTACCTAAATGCAATGGCAGTAACTTGATCATTAACTGATTGTGATTATAAAAATGGGCAAAATAACAAGCTGAAAGTAAAATACCTAGGAATAGGATTTCTACATGTAAGATGCATGTCCTAATCATGGTGTCTATTGCACAAATAGGTAAGTAAAATCCTATAAACATATTTTCTACCCATTCCCCTTAACTAAGCATGCATAACCCTCCCAATTTCACTATAAAACCCATTGTTCTTTACAAGTTATTACACACCAAGTAATTAAATTTACAGCAGTGAATAAAAATAAGAAGTTATTCTATAGGGAGCCTTCAGCCATGCCCAAATCTCCAACCTCACTTCTTTCAAGCTTCACAGCCTTTACCAGGGTTTGGGTGCAGCAAAGTTCCCTAAGGGTCCCTTTGAAGCCCTGGCCAATACCAGGCACCCAAGACAAATCATCCTTGACAAGTGCAAGTGTGGAATTGCCAGCCTTGTACATCAAAGTTTAGTGGGTGCTCAAGGCTCCCAAAGCAACACTTACACTAAGGGGGCAGAACCTAATTTCTAAGAATAGTGAGATTGTGATAGAGTTTGAAGGAGTTGAAAACAGTTGAGAGACAGCTTGGGAAAAACAGTTTGAGAAAAACAGCAAGAGTTAATGAGTTCTTTTGAAATTCATTTGGGATAATCCGTTTTGAAAAGAAAAAGGTCACACAAGCAGGGGCAGGGGAAAGGGAACAAATAACTCACAAGCAAGCAAACATACCAGAGAAAAGCTCTTTTAGAGATAACAAACATGTTTCAAACTAGGAGCCTGGTTCTTACAGGACTAGACCCCAACAAAGTCAACCTCAAGAAGAGGTTTTAGGGCTGTGGAGTAGCCTAGAAGGTCCTGAACAAATGCTAGCAATGCACAGGATCATGGAAAACATACGTTAAGATAGGGGAAGGGGGTAGTGAACATGCTAAGTCAGGCTAGATATACTAATTAACAAGTGCATGCTAGTGGCCATAAGAACAACAGAACCATAAATAGAAGCACACAAGAAACAAGATGAAGTGCAAAACTAATAGAAACATATTGTTTTGGAGGCTGTAACTTAAATAGTAAACATACCAGTTGAAGCTAATGTAACACAGAACAATAGTGAGCAATGGTCCGCAGAGAAGAGCAGTAGTGTGCAGAAAAATGAGCAGAGAGAAGAGCAGCAGTGTGCAGAGAAGTGAGCAGCAGGCAAACCAAAGCAAACAATACAGTAGAGCCCCAGTAGTAGAGTAAAACAGCCAAGACTAATCAATCTTGGCTTTCAGCCAATTGAGTAGCCACTTTTCAATAGAAGATTGAGAAAGGTTGTATAGAAAACAATAGGGAGAGAGAACTGAGTGTTTTGAAAGAAAGTTTTGAGTTATTATATTCGTGTCTGTGTGTCAAGTGAGAAGAGAAGAGTAGTACTTATAGTTTTAGAAATTATCAGAGAATAGGTTAGGGAGTATATAATTATAGAAACAATACCAAATTGAATCAATCGTAGGTCCTAATTCAAATAAATCAGGGACTCATGATTCGAATAGGAGTACCAGCTATCAAATAAGGAAAACAAATCACTTGAATGACTGACTATACCATAACAAAAGCAGTGGCATGCCATACATAATAAAGGCTGGGTACACAATCTTTCAAACAAAGAAAATATATGTTGAATGACCAAAAATATACTTAAGTTCACAAGTATGGTAACCCTATATACAACTATGAAAAATCAGTCAAAGAATCACGGGCAAGACAAAAATCAGAGAGAATTATTCCCAAACATAGAAAGCAAACTCACAAGTAAGGAATCAATTTGAAATCAGTGTAAGAACACATACAAATTAGGGATTCGAAAAGATACTCGGAACTTACAGGACATTCAGTAAAGAGAGATGCATTCGTACTTAAATAGTCACAGAAACTAATAACCGTAAGTAAGAAATCATGCAAACAGAAGAGGGCCGGAGCCCTAGAAGAGACTTAAAGCATGGAACTCATAAACATTAAGGTTTCAAAAACATAACATAGAAATACCCAAATAAAGGGAAGCCTAATGATTTGTAAAAGGGGCCGGAAATCCTTGTTTTGAAAAGAGTAACAAAACATTTGAAAACTTGAATTAATCAAAGATATCGAGTGAAAGTAGCGCAGAAAACAAACATAAAATCGGAAATCACTTAAAAAGATAGAGGTTTAAGAGATTTAGGCAAAAAGTTAGGATTTGCAAATAAATTAGGGAGATGAGAAACCTGGCCGTGAAACTCATATAATATCGATATTCAAGCATCATTCGACCAAAACCTATCGGAGAAAGGCCAGAAATGGACCTAGGCGAGGCTTCAGTGACCGTCTTTCATGGCAGAAGCTTATGGGGCTTCAAGGTTTAGAGATAAACAATAAGGTGAGGATTCCATGGAGACTAAAGGTCGCGAGAAGTTAGGATGGAGTATGGCCGGAGAGGCGATGAGGTTCATCAGAGAAGAATGAGAGAACCAGAGGGTTCTAGAGAGAAAAGAGAGTAATCGTTTAGAGAGTGAGAGAGAGAGAGAGATAGAGAGACCGGTCTGAGAGAATGATGGTTTGGGGAGGGGGGTCGTTTGATTTAATTAAGGAAATAAGATCTAGGCCGTTGATCTTATTTGTTCAACGGCTCATATCAAAACTGAGCTGGACCGAGTAAAATCAAACGGGTATGGGTTGGGGATTTAGGAATATGGCTCATTCGAATTGGGTTTAAAATTGGGCTGAATAGGGGCATGATTTGGGCTAGGATTTAAATAAAACCTGGCCAACTTTTAAATAGCCAATTTCTCCCTTTTATTTTATAAAAATTAAACAATCTGACAAGCAAAATTGAAAAAATAGAACTAATTAATAACATATAAGTACTGATCTAAAAATATTAGAAATAATTTTATTGTTATAAAACATTGTTAATTACAAAATAGGCTATAATTGTAATTTCAATCAATTAGCTTTAGAAATTCCATATAAATTTGTAAGATATATGCAAAAATTACATTAATTATACTTTGTTGTAAATATGAGAGTGAAATATATTATTCACTTAAAAATAATAATTTGGAAATAATTTTGTATTTTGTACTGTCAAAATAGGCAATAAACTAATTTTAAAAATCTTAAAAATTAAAGAAAAAATACCAAAATTCCCAAGCATGCTTATGTATGAATACATATACTATTTTAAAGGTACTTTGGATGCAAAAACTACATAGGAAAAAATTGAGTATCAACACATACATGTAGATTATAAGGATCTTAATAAAGCATGCCCCAAAGACTCGTTCCCACTGCCAAATATCAATCAAATATTGATGCCACAGCATGAGTTAATGGGTGTCCTCGATGCTTATTATAGATACAACCAAATCAAGATGAACCTAGAAGATTAGGAAAAGACTTTGTTTATAACGAATTTCGGTACATTTTGTTATAATGTGATGCTCTTTGGGTTGAAAATGCCGAAGCCACTTATCAACGACTCGTGAACAGATGGAAGTTTGTATAGGCGGTATGATCGTTAACTCTTTCAATACAGGTGACCATCTTAAACATCTGCAAGAAAATTTTGAAATCCCAAGGAAGCATAATATGGAACTTAATCCCGATAAGTGCCCATTAGGGGTTAGTTCTAGTAAGTTTTTGGGATTTTGGTCTTATAAAGGGGAATTGAGGTAATCCCTAATAAAATCAAGGCCACAAAAGATATCACGAATCAAGTGTTAAACGTAAAGGAAGTCCAAAGGCCCACAAAAAGATTGTCAGCTTTTAGTAGGTTCATTTCCTGATCGTACTGCTCATAAAGAAAAATAATTTGTAATGAACACCAGAGTGCTAGTAGGCTTTGAGGAATTTGAAGAAGTACTTGTCAAGCCCTCCATTTCTCTCAAAACCAAAAGAAGATAAAATATTGTTATTTACCTCACTGTCTCTGAAGTTATGGTAAGTGCGGGTCTGGTCCAAGAGGACGAAGAAACAAACCTCCCATTTATTATGTTAGAAACATTTTAACGGGAGCAGAAATTCGCAACCCGCATTTGGAAAAACTGGTCTTAGCTCTCGTAGTTGCCGCTCGAAAGCCGAGGTCCTACTTTTAATGCCATCGGATTGTTGTATTGACTTTTCCTTTTGTGAAACATTCTCCATAAACCCAAATTCTCGAGAATATTGGCCAAAGAGGCCGTCAAAATGAGTAAACTCGACATAGAATATAAACCAAGGACTGCAATTAAGTCATAAGTCTTGCCCGACTGTGTGGCCGATTTTAGTCCGAGATTATTGCCTCTGGCAATTAAACAGGCAGTAATGGTGCCTGAATCGACATCGGGGGTTTTGACCATATACACGGATGGAGCTTCTAACGTGAAAGGATCCAGGCTCAGAATAATGTTCATCACGCCTTGGAGGGAAACATTAAGGAAAGCCATCAGAACGATCCCATAAACTAACAATGAAGCAGAGTATGAAGCTTTCATTGCAGGGCTCGAATTGGCCCGTGGACTTGACCCCCAGGTCATCGAAATCAAATGTGACTCACAACTAAGGAAATCAGGTATGCAGTATCTCTGACACCAAAAAAGAACGCATGCAACAATACGTGATAAAGGTTCAAGCTCTGTTGGCATGATTCTAGTAGTGGTCAATTACTCATATCCCAAGGGAGGATAACATAGGAGCAGATGCATTGAAAAACATAGGATAACCAATGGAAATAAAGGGATTGGAGTCCGGGACAATAGTACTGTTAGATCACATTTTAATAATGCAATTAATATGCATGTGCAGGAATTCAAATGAGTAAAAAGGAACTATTGGAACGACTATGTTGAATAAGGAAAGATTATTCACAAGGGGAGCTGCCTGAAATACTTACGATGTACAATGAAAGAAACAGTACTACATCAGCAAATCGGGATTAATTCCATGATTTTGGGAAATCAAATCTGCCATAACGGAATAAAGATTCAACGCAATATGTGATTGACGAGTTAGATCAAATCACTGAAGAACAATTAAAGGAAGAAGATCCAGACAACCATCACGATTGGAAAGACCAACAATCAAGGAAGAATTCTATCAATCCGATTATTTGCCTAAGGAAAAGATCTGAAGAGAAGCAACAGATAGTTCTTTAATCTTGGAAAGAATCACCTCTTTAAAAGGATCAAAACCCTTGGGTTGAAAAGCCTTCACCACTCATCATTGTATAAATTCAGTATTTAACTGAATCCTTATAATACTTTGATCGAACCACAATAACTCTCTTATTCTACTGCAAAAAAACATAGTAGCCTATATAGATTTGTTGTGTAATTAGTTAGGGATAGAAAGATGGCATACAACTGTGAGGCATTGTATCAAACGAGTGATAGAGAAATTGAGCAACATACATCAAATCTGCACTCTAAAGAAAACCCATTTACTTGAAGAGAAATCACTTGCAACCCAAGGGGAGTGGATTAGGATTCTCATTGAATCCGAACCAGTATAAAAATTCATGGTGTCTTTAATTTCTGCATTTACTTTCTGCTTATTACCTCAAATTACTATATCTGCAAGATTGACATATTTAGTCGACTACTTATATTTTAAGTCAACTTATTAACTATTAATTTTAATTATCTACAATTCAACCCCCCCTCCCTTGTACTTTCAATTGGTATCAGAGCAAGGCTCACACTTTTGTTTTTGCTTAAAAGCTTGTGAGAATAGGATCATGGCAAATCAGGTTATCATAAGAGCTCTCTTCCAGGAAGGAACTTCACAAGTGAGGCCCCCTTACTTCAATGGACAACATTTCTCCCACTGGAAGATCCGAATGGAAATCTTCACTAAAGCATATGACGTCAAGTTATGGAGAGTTATCAAGAAGGTAAACTACCCAATGCTTGCCAGCACTCCTCAACTCGATGACCCTGATGATATAGACTCATACACGAAAGAATAACTAGAAGGTGTCCAATTAAATCACAAGGCAAGAAATCTGCTTCACAATGCGATAAGTGGTGAAGAATATGAGAAAATATCTAGTTGTGATACAGCCAATGAGATGTGGCACAAACTTGAGGTTACTTATGAAGGTACCAGAAAATTAAATGAAACTCACATCAATATGCTAGTTCACAACTATAAACTATTCTCAATGAAGGAAGTAGAATCCATCGAAGAAATATTTTTCAGGTTCAGTAAGATAATCAACGACTTGAAAGCTTTCGGCAAACCTTACACCAGTGGCGATCAGGTTAGGAAAATTCTTAGATGTCTACCAACCACTTGGCAGATTAAAGTTGTCACCCTTGAATCTCAAGATCTTATCAAATTAACATATGATGAAATTCAAGGAGAGCTCATTGCGTTTGAAAGAACACACCTGAAAAAGACAAATCAAGAGGAGAAAAAAAATTGTTTCATTCAAAGCCACTACTGAAACAGTTGAAAATGAAATTGATGATCCTGAAGCCCTACGAGAATAAATAGCTATGATATCTAGAAACATGGATGGACTAATTAGAAGATATATAAATACAAAGAAAGGAAGATTTCCACCAAGAAGATCTAGGCAATACAACGAACAAGATAAGAATGATGGAAAATACTACAAATGTGGAATATTTGGACCCATCCAAGAAGAATATCCAGAACTGAGAAGAAAGATCTCTGGAGGATGCAACAAAAAAAAATCATTTGGAAGGTGGAGCGATGAGGATGACTCAGACCGAGAAGAAATAGAAAATCTCTGCTTCATGAAAATCCTAGAAAATGAGATCAACAAAACTTCAGGATGCTGGACAGATAAAGATTATTTAGATGATGAAAACTATTTTATGGCAAGAGAAAAAACTAGCGAGGTAAGATCTTATGACTGTTATAAATCTAATGAATTGTAGGACATTCTTCATTCCACCTTAAAAGAGTCTCAAAAATGATTAATGAAGTTAAGATACACGCAATGGAAATGGAAGGCTGGAAACTCAAACATGAAGTATGTGAAATTTAAAAAAAAGTACTTCTAGAAGAGTTTGAGTAATTGCAAATGCAGCTTAACAGCTTGCGCAAATCCACAAGTCATGCTTTTGTTAGGTCAAACCAGACGACTTACAAGTCAAACGGAAAGGAACCAACCAAAACTAAATCGACCAGTCGGCCAAACCAGTCGACATACAAGTCAACTGAAATGGGATCAGCTAATCTCATGATAGCTAGTTTGAATGCTTATGAGAGACCTGAAAATAGGTCTGCGGCTAAATGTCACTACTGTAAAAAAAGTGGGCATAAATATTCTGGTTGTCAATTTCGTAAACATCATATGTCTGGATGCGTTTGGAAGCCTAACAATTCTGAACCAGTAACACCAACTCACCAGGACCCAAGAAAGCTTGGATACCTAAAAGAATATAATGATTATGTATTGCAGGAACACCACAGAATAAGTCGCAAAGGAAAATTGTACCTAGATAGTGTGTGTTCCAGTCACATGACAGGTGACAAAAATATTTTCAAGGAAGTTACAAAGATTGATGGAGGAAGTGTTAAATTTGGAGATGATTCAAAAGGCAAAATAGTTGGAACTGGAACTATTCCTTTTAACAACAATTGCGACATTACTGAGGTATATCTTGTTGATGGACTAAACTACAACCTCCTCAGTATAAGTCAACTCTGTGACGCATGATATGAGGTAAAGTTTAAGAGAATAGGTTGTGCCATAGAAGACGAATAAGGTAAAATAATCTTCCTAGAAAAAGGTACGGAAATGTTTACATACTTGATGGATTTGAAAATATAGATGGCCACAATAGCCTAATTTCTATATCTGATGATCCCTGGTTGTGGCATAAAAGACTAGGACATGCCAGCATGCATTTGATTGAACAACTATCCAAGCATGACTTAGTTATTAGCTTACCTAAACTAAATTTCTCTAGAACTCATATTTTTGATGCATGTCAAATAGGTAAGCAAACTAGAAACTCTTTCAAAAACAAAGAATGGTGTCTACTTCAAAACCATTGCAATTACTTCATATGCATTTATTTGGACCTAGTAGAACTGCTAGCATAGGAGGCAAGAAATACGCTTTTGTTATTGTTGATGACTTTTCACGAATTTCTTGGGTGATTTTCTTATCTCATAAAGATGAAGCTTTAAGGAAATTAGAAGTTTTCTACAAAAATATTGAAAGAGAAAAGGGCTATCCGATCTCAAAAATCCTAAGTTATCATCTAGGCAAGTTTGAAAGTAAAACATTTGAAGATTTATGTAACGATCAATGTTACACTCACAATTTCTCCGCACCTCGCTCACCACAGCAAAATAGAGTTGTGGAAAGAAAGAACAGAACACTTCAAGACATGACAAGCGCCATGTTATTAGAACATTCACTCACAAATCTTTTATGGGTTGAAGGCATGAGTACTGCATGTCACATTCTCAACCATTGTCTCATAAGGCCTATTCTGAAAAAGACTCCCTATGAACTCTAGAAACATAAACGTTCAAATATTAGTTATTTTCGTCCATTTGGATACAAGTGCTTCATTCGTAACAATGGTAAGGATAATCTTGGAAAATATGATCCAATAAGTGATGAAGTTATTTTTCTTGGTTATTCTTTAAATAGCAGATCATTTAGAGTTTTTAATAGACGTACTTTATGCTTAGAAGATTTTGTTCATGTTGTATTCGATGAAAATAATCCCTTGGTCGAGAAAGGAATTAATGTACGTGACGAAGATCAAACTTAAGAAGTTCAGGACAAAGGAAAATCACAGGAGTCAACTAATCCCGCAGATGTGGTTGAGTCGACTGAACAAGTTAGCAATGACACTCCAGAACAACGCACGGAGTCGACTACTAGCAATGTTCGACTAAATGAATGGAGAAATGAAACTGAATATCCTTAGAAATATCTCATAGGAGATCCAAACGAAGGAATAAAAACCAGTGCTGCCCTTAAAAAGAAAGCAAATATTGCTTTGATCTCTCAAATAGAGCCTAGAAAGATAGAGGAAGCTTCGAAGTATTCAAACTGGGTGAAAGCCATGCAAGAAGAACTAGGTCAATTCAACAAGAATCAAGTATGGAAGTTGATGCTCCGTCCTGAAAATGTATCCGTCATCGGAATAAAATGGGACTTCAGGAAAAAAATGAACGAAGAAGGAGAAGTCATAAGGAACAAAGCCAGATTAATTTCTCAAGGCTATTCACAACAAGAAGGAGCCGACTACGATGAAATCTTTGCCCCAGTAGCTCGAATAGAGTCTATAGGAATCTTGTTAGCTTATGCATCATTTAAAGGATTTAAATTGTTTCAAATGGATGTCAAAAGCGCTTTTCTGAATGGATTCATCAAAGAGGAATTTTTTGTGAAACAACCTCCAGGATTTGAAGACTCAAAATTCCCTTATCATGTGTACAAGCTAACTAAGACCTTATATGGACTGAAACATGCTCGACATGCTTGGTATGACAAGTTAAGTACCTTCCTTGTTGATCATGGGTTCACCAGAGGTAAAATTGATACTACTCTATTCATTAAACGATCAACAGACGGTAATCTTATCATTCAAATTTATGTTGATGATATTGTCTTCGGTAGTCCTAACTCTCTTATATGTAAGGAATTTACAAACCTCTTGCAAAGCGAAGTCGAAATGAGCATGATAGGTGAACTCACAGTTTTCCTTGGGCTTCAAATTCATCAATCTGAAGAAGGAACCTTCATCTGTCAAACTAAATATACAAAGGAGTTGATCCAAAAATTTGGCTTGAGCAATGCAAAATCAATTGGTACTCCTATGAGTCCGGCTACAAATTTGGATAAGGACGAACATGGTAGTCTAGTTGATGAAACAAAATACATAGGAATGATTGGATCACTACTGTATCTGATCGCAAGTTGACCAAATATTATGGTCAGCGTTTGTAAATGTGCCAGGTTTCAGTCGGCTCCCAAGGAATCAGATTTAACTGCTGTAAAAAGAATTATTCGATATCTTATAGGCATATTATCTCGTGGATTATGGTATCCTTGCTCTAACTCGTTTAAATTAGAAGGTTTCGTAGATGCAGATTTAGCAGATGATAAAGAAGACGGGAAAAGCACGAGTGGCACTTGTCAATTACTAGGAAAGGCCTTAATATCCTTCAACAGTAAAAGACAAGCATCGGCCGCCTTGTCCACTACTAAAGCTGAGTATAGGTGCCAATGGTCAATGTTGTGCACAACTCCTGTGGATGTCCTATCAATTGGGTAATTATTAACTCTCCTTTAAACCTATACAAATTTTTTGTGATAATTCTTGTGCAATTTTTCTCTCTAAAAATCCTATGCATCACTCTAGAGCAAAGCATATAGACATTAAACATCATTTTATTAGGGATAATGTGTTTAAAGATGACATAGAATTATATTTTGTTGGAACTTCTGCCCAATTAGCTGACATTTTTACTCAACCATTATTGGAAGAAAGATTTTTCTCTTTGAGAAAATTACTTGGCATCATTTGTTTTTCCAAAAACTCTTAGGACTGAGTTGTTATTTTTCAAAAACTTGTCATAATTACTTCTTTTCAGTGCATTAATTATAGTAGTTTTTCCCTCTCTTTTTATTCTATTTTCCCATCAGTTTTCAGTAGAAGTTGGAAAGCCAATCATCACGTCGCTTCGACTGACACACCTTCCTTTTCTGTACTCAACCGTCAAATCTCTTCTCTTTAAGTTAAAGTTTTTTTGGTCTCATTCATCTCAAGATTCTGTCTTCGACCTGTACCAACCCTCTCTTCGTCCATGGAAATTTTTTCCAAAAACCCTTCTGCTTCTACCAGAAAAAGTACCTGCTCAAAGGTAAAACCCTCTTTCGCGCCACCTGAGCAAGTAGACTTAGGGTCTGATCGTTCTGAGGGCTGTTCCTCTTCTCAAGGAGCGTACTCTAAACGCTCTAAACTTTTAGGAGATAAAGCCTCCAGTATGCATCCCATGGAGGATCCTCCTGCCACTCTAAAGAAACCAAAGTTTGATTTCTCTGCCTCATTCAATTCCGACCTAAATTTCTGGGACACCTCAAATAGGGATCTTTTTATCTCTCTTAAGGACAAGCCCATCGCCAATGGATTAATTGTGGATCTTGATGATATGGAGTCCCTCAAGTGGCAGGTAAAGGATCTTTTCATGTATCAAGGATGGGAAAAGTTTCTCTCTATTTCTCTGCCTCAAGTGTATGAACCCCTTGTCTGCATGTTTTATGCAAATCTTCGCTCCAGTAAACCTGATAGGCTTGAAACTTTTGTTCTTGGCAAATGCATTATTCTTGATTGTGGTCTGTTCGATTCTCTTTTCCTCTGTCGTTGCTCCGGGTTTCCTACTCTCTTTGAGAATGGTTGACCGGAGAATTTTGAAATCACCTTAGACCAGGCTATATGGTGTATTTTGAAAATCCCTATAAAACTCTTCCAAATCAATTAGGGGCTAGTGATGTGAGCTTTGAAACTAGGGTTATTGCCCACATTGTTTGAACCACTCTTCTCCTAGAACTCGTTCCTTCTCAACCCTCTCTTAAAGGGACACTTTTTTTGTCTACTGTCTTATCTCCAAACTCAAAATCAAGTTGTCCTCTTGGGTCATAAATTTTGTGATTGAGAGTGTTGAAGACCAACCAGTCTTCCCTTCGGTATGGCTATCACCCACATTCTGCAAGCTCATCAAATTCTGCTTTCGGACTACCCCTTTGTTCCTGTCACCAAGTGCTACAACTCTAGAGCCTTCTCTAATATGAGGTATGTGAATGTCAAGGGTGCCTGGGTTAAGAAGGGAGAAAGTGATGCAAAGGAAGTTCCTATGGAAACCAAGCCTTCGTCTTCTGTTTTGCCCTCTCCCATTCCTGCCGGCCTAAGTAACAGTTCAGCTCATTTGACTCCCAACTCTTAGACATCAAGACTCTTATGTCCTCCACACATTCAACTGCGGATACTATTCATGCTATTTCAAAGGAAACAGGGTTAGATGTGTCTAAAATCAGGGTAGCTGTGCAAAGGGTAAGGAAAAATGCGCTTAAAGCATTCAAGGAGGTGCACGACATGCTGGATGGAATGAGTATTGCTGCCAACACCAGCTTTGAATAGTTGAAGGAGGCAATCTACAAAACTCTTACTTATTTTTTGCGTCGCTGAGATGGATATGTTTTACACACAATATTTGTTATACAGGGTTAAGTCAACTATGCTACATGCATAGCCAGTACTTCTTATTCTTTAAGCAGGTTAAGTCAACTATGCTGCCCATCCATAGACAATGCTATATAGGTAAAAGTCGACTACACATATTGAGGGGAGAGCCAAGTCAGCTAGTACTAAACAGGGAAGTCAAGTGTTGTTTATTTCCTTACATCAATGTATATTATTTTTCCATCATCAAAAAGGGGAATATTGTTAGATAACATTTTAATGATGCAATTAATATGCATGTGAAGGAATTCAAAGGAGTAAAAAGGAACTATTGGAAAGTCTATGTTGAACAAGGAAGGAAATTATTCACAAGGGGTGGTGCCTGAAATGCTTACGATGTACAAGGAAAGAAATGGTACTACATCAGGAAATCATGATTAGTTCCATGATTTCGGGAAATCAAATCTGCCATAACAAAATAAAGATTCAACACAATCTGTGATTGAAGAGTTAGATCAAATCACCGAAGAACAATTAAAAGCTAGAAAATCCGGACAGCGGTCAAGATTGGAAAGACCAATAATCAAGGAAGAATTTTTCCAATCCGGTTATTTGCCAAAGGAAAAGATCTGAAGAGAAACAATGAATAGTTCTTTATTCTTGGAAAGAATTATCTCTTTCCAAGGA
This sequence comes from Nicotiana benthamiana, assembly GCA_034376525.1. Taxonomy (NCBI): domain Eukaryota; kingdom Viridiplantae; phylum Streptophyta; class Magnoliopsida; order Solanales; family Solanaceae; genus Nicotiana; species Nicotiana benthamiana. The sequence goes on along the minus strand of CM067333.1, from coordinate 22,102,114 downwards.
TCAAAACCCTTGGGTTGAAAAGCCTTCACCACTCATCATTGTATAATTCACTATGTAACTCCATCTTAGTATAGTTTGATCGAACAAAAATAACTCTCTTCATTCTATTGCAAACCAACATAGTAGCCTATATATAGATCTGTTGTGTAATTAGTCAGGGATGGAAAGAGGGCATACAACTGGTGAGACATTGTATCAAACGAGTGCTAGAGAAACTGAGCGACATACATCAATCAGTACTCGACAGAAAACCCATTTACTTGAAGAGAAATCTCTTGCAACCCAAGGGTACTTGATTAGGATTCACATTGAATCCGAGCCAGTATAATAATTCCTAGTGTCTTAAATTTTTGCCTTTAATTTTTGCTTATTACCTCGAATTACTATATCTGCAAGATTGCCATATTTAGTCGACTACTTATATTTAAGTTAACTTATTAACGATTAATTTTAATTATCTACAATTCACTACCCCTTGTACTTTCAAGTACAACTGATGAACTCAGTCTTCGATACGGATGGTTACTATGAGGTAAATTTGACAAATTTGGTTTGGGACTAGAGGAATGAAATATTTGATTATGTCGAGCATGTGAAGTTGATCGAAGACCCAAAAGCATCACCAGCGTTACGTACTAAAGCAACATGATATACCTTTAAAAGAGGACAATTATATAGAAAATCATTTCAAGGCCCGTTGTCCCGATGCTTAGGGGCATCCGAAGCTAACTATGTCATGAGAGAGGTCCACGAAGGGATATGCTCTAACCACTTGGGCGTAGATTTTGGTTTTCAAGTTGGTGCATGCAGGATATTACTGGCCCCATATAGTACAGGACGCAAAAGATTTCGTACAAAAATGTGATATGTGCCAACGCTACGCACCACTAGTGCATCAACTGGCATAACCTTTACATTCAGTAATGTATGTGTGGCTGTTCATGAAATGGGGGATGGACATCGTCGGACCACTGACATCAACTCCCGAAAATATAAGATTTCTTTTAATTTTGACTGACTATTTTTCTAAGTCAGTGGAAGCAGGTCCTTATCAGAAGATCGGGGAACGTGGATTGGTCGATTTCTCTTGGGAAAATATAATTTGTAGGTTCAGAATACCAAAAGAGATTACACACAACTATAGGCCACAATTTGTTGGTGCAAAAGTTATAAAGTTCCTTAGAGATTTTAAATTAAAGAGGACCACATCTTCACCCAATTATCCGAGTACAAACAGCCAAGCGGAATCAACGAACCATAATGGAGACAACTTCCCAGGAATTGGAAAATTACGTACCTCAAAAGATATTATTCCTGATTAACATTATCCAATCAGAAAGTATGTGTTGTACTCTTTTTCCCTTTATTTAGTTTTTATCCCAATAAGACCATTAATGAGGCAAGGATAGAAAGTATATACAAAGATAGCATCAATAAGACCTTTAATAACGAGACATACAAGAAAGTTTCCACTTGGGGACTGTTAGATAATCTTTTGCTCTGTAGAAAATTCCCGTTGGGATGTTAAGTTTGATATTGAGTGAAGGTTAACCGAATGTTCATAAGTAGAAACACTAGAGGGTTGTTAGATAGTCTTTTGCTAGATAGCATAGATTCCGGAGGGAAAGTAAGGTTTGTTACCGAGTTAAGGATTTTCTAGCAATTCATTGGTGGAATCTTTGAAGGTACAAGACTTATAGTATTCCTATTCGCATGGTATGAGGATATGAGAACAATGACTGCCACGTCGACTGGGAAACAAAAATTTGGATACATAAATGCCTCATGGGGGACTGCACAGCCAGCCCCGTAGAGACAAGTTATACAAGATAGCCACAAGTAATGGCAATTTCTTTTAGCATAAAAAATACTTGTGTACTTTTGAAAATAGAAGGAATTGGATGAAATAATCTTTTTATTTTTATCGTGTTCCTTTTCTGAATGATGAACTAACTTTGCCATTAAAACGTTAAGCAAGTACTTCAATTGCTAGTGTTGTAATGAACATGAGACGTCCTCTTCAAGAGCACTGTAAGCATAAGAGGTCCCTCCCTTATGAAAAACCTCACGTTAAAGGGTTGATTTCAAAAGAATTTATGCCCGGAATCAAAATTCCTTCAAGGAAAATGCACCCGAAGATATACACAAAAGGACGCAAAAAGTAAACTTGCGGAAATACCTATGTAAACCCCCACGTTAGAGGGTTGGTTTCGAAAAAATATATGCCAGGAATATAAACTCCTTTAAGGAAAATGCACCTGAAGAAGTACATGAAAGGGCTCAATATTTATTAAAACTCTCACATTAAAAGGTTTGTTTCGGAAGAATTTATGTTCGGAATGAAAATGCATTCGGGGAAAAATGCACCCAAAGACGTACTCGAAAGGACGCAAAAAGTAAAGTTGCACAAATACTTATAGAAATCCTCACGTATAAGGGTTAATGCCTAGAACCAAAGTGCGTCGAAGAAAATGCATCCGAGGCTGCACATAATAAAATGAAAACAGAAAAACGTGCACAGAATTCTTAAGCAAGTGCAAAGCATAAAGACTTACATAGATATTCAAATGAAAGCGAGACTCAAACAGTACTTAAGCAAAAAATATTTTTTTATTTACAAAACATGCCAAAATGGCAAAGGTACAAGAATAAGAAAGAGATACGAAAAGCTAAACTACAGTATCTTTAGAACCAAGAGGAAGAGAAGTGCCTACGTCCCCCGGAGAAATAGATTGATCACCGACGGCTCGATTTTCCCCAGTTTGATCTTCAACATCATCGTCCTCTGATTCCTCTTTATTTCCCAAGAACTCTAAATCGGAACCAAGAGGACCAGGAGCATATGACTATGCTGGGAGCCTATTATTTGAAGGTAACTCAAGCCACGAGCCTTAGAAATTTCGGCATCAAATCAATGATATCTGCTTTGGCCTTTTCCAAGATTTTTCTCCTTGTGCTGTACATGGAATAAATTTTCTCAATAATGAGGGAAGCCTCTCAGTGCTTAAGTTCTTCTTTGAGTTGGGTTACCTCGGTAGAACGTCTTTCTTGAGCATACCTAATAGATCAGAGGTTAACATTAAGGTCGCCGACAATTGAACGAAAGAGCCTATTATGCTCGATAGTTTTCCTGTACTTGTCTTCCAACTTGGCTTGTTTCGCACCCGCAGCAGCAAGCTCTTCAATTATAAAGTTCAAGGCCACCTCTAAGATAGTCACTCTTTTAGTAGAGGCAACCTCGCGTTCGATTGCAGTAAGAACGGTGCCATGGACTTCAAATTATTTGGCCCTGGCCTCGTCACATGTATTGCTCAGCTGGCCAATTTCTAAAATAAGAGTTACAACCTCTTGCTTGCTGCAAACGAGCCTCCAATACAATAGCTTCAGTAGCTTTGGATTCCAAATCTGAAAGGCATATAACGTCTTGGTTGTGCATATGTTCAGGATATGTTCATATAAAGAATAGAAGAAATCATGAAGTAAGAAAGGAATGTACCACTGCATCGTTGTGCATGATGTTGTTCAATAGATGCTCCCCGGAGAGTGCCCGAACCTTTTCCCAATCTTTCTTGGAAGCTAAATACTTCAAATAATTAGCAAGCTCCACCAACTGGGAAAGAAGGTTGCACTCGGTAGAGATTGAAAAGGTGACATTCCTCCTCTTTTGTGGATCTTTAGAAGGAGCAGCATAATTTTGCCGCAAATTCCCAGGAACTGGGTACTGGGAAGAGGAACACCCTCATCGTGGTCAGGTATGGCCGGCGGAGATAATGTCAAAATTTCTTGTGGAGAGTGGATGAATATGGAAGTAATATAACAACTGTTGGTATTGGTGAAAATGGAGTTGAAGATGATGGAGTTGAAGGGCATAAAGCAGCTGCATCGAGTGCAATGATTGTTGTTGAATGCTCACCAACCAAAGATGGTAGGGACCCGATACTCAACCCTATTGTACCGGGAACAACAATGGGGCCTGATAGCAGAAGTTGGCATTTTCCACTAAGTCAAACTCCCTCCAAAGCGCCGAGGAATCGTACTCGGTTGGTGTACATTACTCAACAGATTAAGCATTCTGTTGAGTTGATAATGAACGTCGCCTTCTATGTAGAGAAGTCCCATCATCACTATCTTCTCCATCATCGTCAATCATCGCGGTGTCTATGACAGGCCTGGGTGAAGTTCTAGTGATCACAACTTCCAGAGACGACTCATAGGTAATAGTCTTCGCCCTATTATTATTTTTCCCGGCCGTAGAATAACGCCTTTTGTGGTTGCCAGTTCTCTGACCGGGGACTTCGTGGTAAAACTTCATCCGCGGGGACAACAATAGAGCCCGCAGGTAAACCTAATTTTGTGAACAAGTCGGACGGGTTTAACGAAGTTCATCACATAAAAAATTGATACAAGTTAAGTTTAAATTACTATATTTTTTGGCCTACCACCCGTATTTAAAGGCCTGGAAACACTTACCATAATTTTTGGCCTACCAGCCGTATTTAAGGGCCAGTTCTTTCCACAAACGAGTTTTGGGCATCATAACATCTAAGATATTCTAAACCCACAGGTCCAAACCTTCCACCACTAGTAGGATACATCAAGTTGATGAAACATGCCAAAAGGTAAACAGTCAATACGGCCATAGAGAAATATTTAGTATAGTAAAATATTAAATTAAGATCTTACGAGTGTGGCTCCAAGCGATAGAAAATGATGAATTTGTTGTCGGAATGATATTACTGGTGGAAACAACAACGAACCATTCCATCCACAAATGGTCATTATAAACATTGTCATGCCCAAACCCGAGGGACATGACCGGCACTCAACCGGGTATCCCCGGTCGAGTGGACCTGGGTGCCCTTCCTGTTTCCCACGCACTACCCCACATTATTCATTGTTAATTAGCCAAAAGATATTAACTGCAATTAAAATTAAATATGAATTTCCTTTTATAAGCACACATTATAATAAACAGGGAACAACTTTTACAAAACACATTATGATTAACAGGGAACGTCTTGCACAAATTCACAGCACCCAAAACATACACCTTTACACATAGTCCCAACCCACATAGCACTGTCTACGAAGCCTCTAAGAGAAAGATAATACAACACTTGCCGGCGACAAGGCCCTGGCTATACCTTTTATATGACATCACAAAACTACTATTACAACAACAGAATTGGCCTGAACCACGCAGGGCCCCAAAAGGAAAAGGGCTCACTAACATGTACACAACTGATAGAAGGGAGGAGGAGCTACGGACGGTGGACTGGAGTGCCTTCCACGGATCCACCTACAATCATAACACGAATGTAGAGCCCCCGGCAAAAGGGACGTCAACATATTTGAATTGTACTGGTATGTATTAACCAAATCTGTCTCAAGTAAACTCTAGCCACATGATACATAAACAAATAAAGAGTTACATAACAATATAACAACCAAGCGTTTCACAACAATGGTACAATTAGTCAAACAAAGGGTCAATTAGTCCTTCTCTCTCCTTTCACAATTTCATATTGATCATTTCATGAGTCATATTCATTTCAATAGTGATATTGGATCACATTTGCCACCCTTATTACCTCGTCCACCCTTATTACCTTGGCCATTCTTATCACCCCAACCCACACCTTATTTCACCATGTTGCAGCGCGCAACCCGACCCCACCTGACAGTTTCAGTTCACAAACAACATATAACACAACAACAAATACAGGAAACCAACTATATCACATTGTTAAGATAGAAGCACAACAAGGGTAATGCATTTCCACATCCAGCCACAACAATTTCCTCATAAATATCAATCTGTACACAATTTGGGTTCCACGATAGTTGTTCTATGATACTTTCATTTCCACCATTTCCAAACCTTTTTCAATTACAAATTCCTCAACTTCCAACACAAGGTGTTACCACATGAATAACAGTCACAAGAATTATACAACAATCCCCACATGGTGCCAATTACCAAGCAATTTCACATACCAAAATGGAGCTATTTCAAAAGATTCACAGTTAGACATACATACCTGGAGTTGATTATCCCCTATAAACCTTTAGTCCAATTTGCTAAGCAGTCAAGAAGCAATCTAGTTCATGAGCAAAACTTAGGTCTTATAAATTAAACTGGTAGTTATTATCCAATTCCTTGTTTAGCTAGATTATAGGGTTTTAGGAGCATGCATGAGAATATAAGGAGGAATATCAAAACAAGTGTATGGGGTTCCCATCCCAAGCTTAAATTTCAAAATTTAGGGGAAACGGGTTAGGGATTTTACCTGAGAAATCAATAGAGAAGACAATGCACCAAGAATTTTCCGAGCTCCAATGGTTTTGAAAGACTAGATGATGAAGACCTTACTTTCTCTCTCAAGAACCCTCTCTCCCTCTTTCTTATTTTGATCAGAAATGTGTTAAAAATGAGGGAAAAGGTATTTTAATAAAAGGTGGGTCGGGTATAAAATTTTAGAAAAATACCAGGCGAGCACGATCTACTATGCAATCTACGGTCGCAGAACTGACATGCGGTCCGCAGAAATGGCTCATGTTTCAGACTCCTCGGGTTGGGAATGCAATGACAATGCATTCCACGTTTTTGTTCTGCGGTCGCAGAATGCACCACAGAACTGACCTTCGAATTTCTTCTGGGACAATATGCGACCACTCTGTGGTCCGCATATTGATTATGCGACCGCAGATCTGACCACGTTTTCATATAAAAAATTGGTTACTCTCTGGAACTATCTGCAGCAGAAATGGGGTTTGCATTTCAGATCTGCGACCGCATTCTTGACCGCAGATTTGGCCTTTTCTGGAAAATTTTCGATTTCAAAATTTTAAGTGCAAAACAGTAAAGAATCCGATCCACGTTGGTAGACTCGACTCTATGAGCTGATAACATCTGAGCACTCATATTAACGGGGCCTTACATCCTCCCCGCTTAAGATCATTCGTCCTATAGTGAGGACTTGGGAACGAAATGAGTTTGAAAACATGATATGCAAGTTCTTACGCTTTTATTAACTTTCAAGTTTGTTTTAGAAAAATTTCGTCTGAGTCTCTCAGCTTCTGTCTGATCGAAATCATCGAAAAGCCATAGGTCGGAGTGCGCGTACTAAGACTAAGGCTAGAGCTCACTTTTTCCTTACTAGACATGGATACGTGAAACACCGGGTGCACCAAGGACATTTCAGGGGGCAACTTCAACCTATACGCAACTTGACCGATCCTTTGAGTGATTTGATTAGGCCCGACATACCTAGGACTTATATTTCCCCTCTTCCCAAAGTGCATGACTCCTTACATAGGAGACACATCAAGAATACCCAATCTCCTACTTGAAACTTCAATTCCCTTCGACGCATATCCGCATAAGATTTCTAGAGAATTTGAGCAGTCTTCATCCTTTCGTGAATGACCCTTACCTTCTCCATAGCCTGATGCACGAGATCTGGCCCTATTAATTCTGCTTCACCAACCTCGAACAATCCGATCGGGGACCTACACCTTCCGTACAATGCTTAAAATGGGGCAATCTGGATGCTAGCAAGGAAGCTGTTGTTATAAGCAAACTCTATAAGAGGCAGCTGATCATCCCAATTACCTTTGAAATCTAAGACGCATGCCCGCAACATATCCTCGAGCGTCTGAATAGTTCGCTCCGCTTGGCCATCGGTTTGCGGATGAAAAGTTGAGCTAAGATTCACTTGAGTACCCAAACCTTGCTAAAATATCTTCTAGAAATTAGTTGTAAACTGAGCTCCTCGATCCGAAAAAATGGAAAGAGGAATACCATGAAGCCTCACAATCTTCTTGATGTACAACCGAGCACATTGTTCTGTAGTATCGGCGGACTTGGCTGGAAAAAAGTGAGCTGATTTGGTGAGTCGATCCACTATCACCCAAATTGAGTCAAACTTGTGTTGAGTACAAGGTAGTCCTATCACGAAGTCCATATTGATCATTTCCCATTTCCACATCAGAATTTCTATAAGCTGAGTCAACTCTCCCGGTCGCTGATGGTCGGCCTTCACTTGCTGGCAATTCAGACACTTGGAGACGAAGTCTGCTACACTCTTCTTCATAACATTCCACCAATATATATCCTTGAGATCGCGATACATCTTTGTAGATCCTGGGTTCACTTAATACCTGGAATGATGAGCCTCTTCGATTACCCTCTCCCGAAGATTATCCACATCCGGAACACATAATCTGTCATGGCACAGTAGCACGCCATCACTGCTGCCGAGCGAAAATGCTGAAATTTTGTTACTTAGAGTTGCCTCCTTCAGTTGTGCCAATGTTGGATAAATAAACTGCTTTTCTTTAACCTCCGACACGAGCGACGATTCGCTGTATTATGCACCATGAGTTCCTCCTCATTCGGGCTCAAGATACAAACCCCAAGGCTGTCCAACTGATGTACCTCTCGAGCTAGGAGCCTCTGATGCGCTCTCAAGTGAGCCAAGCTACGCATGGATTTCTGACTGAGGGTGTCGGCCACCACGTTTGCCTTCCCTGGATTGTACAAGATGTCCATGTCATAATCCTTAAGCAATTCGAGCCACCGCCGCTGCCTCAATTCAGCTTCTTCAGCTTGAACAAATACTGGAGACTCTTGTGGTCTGAAAACACATCTACATTAACCACACAAAGATAATGCTTCCATATTTTCAATGCGAACACCACTGTTGCAAGCTCAAAATCATGCGTTGGATAATTCTTTTCGTGATTCTTGAGTTAACTAGAAGCATATGCTATGACCTTCCCGTGATGTATCAGAGCACACCCTAAACCGACCCTGGAGGCATCAATATATACCACAAATCCCTATGTGCCTTCTGGCAAAGCCAACACTGGTGCCGAAGTCAACCTTGCCTTCCATTCCTGAAAACTTTTCTTACAAGCATCTGACAACTGGAACTTGGCTGATTCTGCTTCAATTTGGTCAATGGGGAGGCGAGGGTGGAGATCCTACAATCCTCCGTTAATACCCTGCTAACCCTAAAAAGCTATGATTTTCCGTCGGGGTCATGGGTGTAGGCCAATCCTTCACTGCTGCAATCTTTTGGGGGACCACCTGAATCCCCTCACTCGAAACAATGTGACCCAGAAAAGCGATGGACTCCAACAAAAATTCACATTTGGAAAACTTGGCACACAATTGGTACTGATAAAGAGTCTGCAAAACCGCTCTGAGGTGAATGGCATGATCCTCCCTGCTCTGCGAGTACACGAGGATGTCATCAATGAAAACAATCATGAAGGAGTCTAAGATTGACTTGAAGACCCGATTCATAAGATCAATAAAAGCTGCCGGAGCGTTGGTTAGCCCAAAAGACATGACCAAGAACTCAAAGTGGCCAAAACGAGTTCTGAACGTGATCTTAGGAATATCCTGCTCTCTGATCTTTAATTGGTGGTACCCGGACCGCAAATCAATTTTGGAGAAAAAACTCGCACCCTGCAATTGGTCAAACAAATCATCTATCCGAGGCAAAGGGTACATATTCTTGGTGGTGACTTTATTAAGCTTCCTATAGTCTATGCAAATTCGAAGTGACCCATCCTTCTTCCTGACAAGAATAACCGTAGCACCCTACAGCGACACACTTGGCCGGATAAACCCCTTCTCCAGTAGATCTTTCAACTGCTCTTTTAACTCTCGCAACTCTGTTGGCGCCATTCTGTACGGTGGAATAGATATTGGCTGGGTATCTGGCAATGCATCAATCCCGAAATCAATCTCCCTATCTGGCGAAATTCCTGGAAGTTCATCTGGAAATACGTCAAGAAACTCGTTTACAACTGCCACGGACTCGGGGGTAGGCACCTTTGGAGTGGTGTCCGCCACCCGGACTAAATGATAGATGCACCCCTTTCTGATCATCTTTGAAGCCTTGAGGTAGGAAATAAACCTACTCTTTGGCACAACGCCATTCCCTTTTCCATTCAACAACCGGCTCGTTGGGGAACTCGAGTCTCACGACTCTCGTCCGACAATAAAGTTTAGCAAAGAACAAATAGAGCCAATCCATCCCCGTGATTACATCAAAATCCGTCATCCCAATGTCGATAAGGTCGGACGTGGTAACACGACAACCCACCATAACAACACAATTCCTATAGAATCGCCTGGCCGTAATAGAATCACCAACCGGAGTCGACACAAAGAACGGCTCAAGAAGCTATTCGGGTTCAATCCCAAAACTCGAAGCAAAAAATGTAGTGACATAGGACAAGCAAGACCCCAGATCAATAAAAGCATATAAATCAATAGTATGAACAGATAGGATACAAGTGACAACATCTAGGGAAGCCTTAACACTCTGACGGCCACTCAATGCATAAAACTTGATGGGTCCGCCCCTACCACGAGCTCCACCTCTGGCTCCACCACACCCTGCTAAGGCTGGAGGGTGCACTGATGTTGTAGCAACTGATGAACAGGATGGATGAGCATGTCCGCCTCCCGCGCCCTTCTTGGGTGCACGACAGTCCCGCTGTATGTGACCTCTCATCCCACAATTGTAACACACCGGAGCATCCAAGTAACATGCCTCTGTATGAAATCTCCCACACTTGGGACAAATACCTCCCTGCAGCCGAGGTCTCATTCTCGAATGACTAAACTGGCAAGATCTCTTGCTGTCTGAACCTGGCCCCGACGGGATACTCTGCTGAAAACAGTGCACAGATGGCGGTGCACTGGCTGAGGACTGAGCATAAGACTGAGACATTCCTGATAACCCCCTCCCTGGAGCTGACCTCCCTGAGTGACCCATAGACCGGGCTCTGCTGCTACTCTCCCTGTTTGCCCGAATCTTCAACTTCCTGGCCTCTGTGGCCTTAGCAAAACCCACGATCTTCCCATAGTTCATGTCTGAATGCAAAGCCATTTTACCAGCTTCATTTACCACCAAAGGGTTGAGACCCTGAACGAATCGCCGAACTCTGGCCTCCATAGTCGACACCAATTGAGGAGCATACTTGGACAACCTCAAAAACTCCATATGATACTCCCAAACACTCATGCTACCCTGTTTAAGAACCTCAAACTCGGTGGCACAGGCTACCATGGTATCGGCAAGCAAGAAGTTGTCCATGAAGGCATCTACGAACTCATCCCATCTAGCTGAAGGTCTCCCCTCCTCACGGGAATCCTCCCACATCTCAAACCACGAACGTGCATCTCCCTTTAACTTGTATGAAGCCAATTATACCCCCTATATCTCAATAGACTTCACCACTCAAAGGGTCTTGTACATCTCATCGAGGAATTCTTGCGGATCAGCCTCAAGGTCTGTGCCTGAGAACTCTGGACGGGACAATCGCAAAAACTGATGAACTCTAGAATTGGAGGAATCCGCTGGAGGGCACAGGGGAATCAAGAGATCTCTTGTCCTGAGTGGCCACTAACTGGGTCAACATACGGATAGCCCCTCTAAGGTCTCCATCGGAAATCTCGAGATCGGAAGCTGGAGCAACATCATGATTAGGAGCATTGGCAGGAGGGATAGTGGCACCCTCGGCCACCGCTGGAGCAGGATCGCTTGGGCTAGGAATATATGGAGCAGCCAAGTTCAGAACTGGGGAATAATTTTCACCCACGGCAGTCAGCACATGATCCACAGCCGCAGTGGAAGTGGCACTGGCCCCTAGGCCGAATCTAGCTTTCTTCTTAGGTGCCATCACTAAAAATTCGAAATAGAGCATGAATTAGACACATCATCACTTCACTGCCCGAACTTGGAATAACAAAGAACAGGATAGTTTTCCCTAAGTGCACGTGTAGCCCCCAACTTATAGATGTGATCGACAACACACCAATAAGAAGGGTTCTACTAGGTACGGCTCCGAGACATCTTAGGACTCCTTTAATACCTTACGCTCTGATACCAAGTTTTTCAAGCCCCAAACCCGAGGGACATGACCGGCACTCAACCGGGTATCCCCGATCGAGTGGACCTGGGTGCCCTTCATGTTTCCAATGTGCTACCCCATATTATTCATTGTTAATTAGCCAAAAGATATTAACTGCAATTGAAAGTAAATATGAATTTCCTTCTATAAGCACACATTATGATTAACAGGGAACAACTTTTACAAATACATTATGAAAAACAAGGAACGTCTTGCACAAACTTACAGTGCCCAAAACATACACCTTTACACATAATTCCCAACCCACATAGAACTGTCTATGGAGCCTCTAAGAGAAAGATAATACAACACTTGCCGGCGACAAGGCCCCGACTATACCTTTGCAATGACATCACAAAACGACTATTACAACCACAGAGGTGACCTGAACCACGCAGGGCCCCAGAAGGAAAAGGGCTCACCAACATGTACACAGCTGATAGAAGGTAGGAGGAGCTACGGATGGTGGACTGGAGTGCCAACCACGGATCCATCTACAATCACAATACGAATGTAGCTACCCCGGCAAAGGGACGTCAGCACATTTGAATTGTACTGGTATGTATTAACAAACGATGTCTCAAATAAACTCAAAGGCACAGGATACATAAACAGATAAACAGCTGAATAACAATAGAACAACCATGGAACAACAACCAAGCATTTCACAACCCACACCTTATTTCACCGTGTTGCGGCGCGCAACCTGACCCCGCCTGATAGTTTCAGTTCATAAACAACATACAACACAACAACAAATACAAGAAACCAACAATAGCACATTGTTAAGATAGAACCACAACAAGGGTAATGCATTTCCACATCCAGCCACAAGAATTTCCTCATAAACATCAATCTGTACACAATTTAGCTTCCAGAATAGTTGTTCCACAATACTTTCATTTCCTCTATTTCCAAACCTTTTTCAATTACAAGTTCCTTAACTTCCACCACAAGGTATTACTACACGAATAACAATCACAAGATTTACACAGCAATCCCCATATGGAACCAATTACCAAGCAATTTTACATACCAAAACAGAGCAATTTCATAAGATTCAGAGTTAGCCATACATACCTGGAGTTGATTATCCCCTTTAAACCTTCAGTCCAATTCGCAAAGAAATCAAGAAGTCAATCTAGTTCATGAGCAACACTTTGGTCTTAGAAATTAAACTCGTAGTTATTACCCAATTCCTTGTTTAGCTCGATTCTAGGGTTTTAGGAGCATGCATGAGAATCTTAAGAGGAATTTCAAAACAAGTGTATGGGGTTCCCATCCCAAGCTTAAATTTCAAAATTTAGAGGAAATGCGTTAGGGATTTTAACTGAGAAACCAGTAGAGAAGATAATGCACCAAGAATTTTTCGAACTCCAATGGTTTTGAAAGATTAGATGATGAAGAACTTACTTTATCTCTCAAGAACCCTCTCCCCCTCTCTCTTATTTTGATCAGAAATGTGTTAAAAAATAGGGAAAAGGTGTTTTAATAAAAGGTGGGTCGGGTCTAAAATTTTAGAAAAATACTAGGAGAGCACGATCTGCGACGCAATCTGCTGCTGCAGAACTAACATGCGATCCGCATAAATGGCTCAAGTTACGGACTCCTCGAGTTGGGAATTCAGTGACTATGCGGTCCGCATTTGTGTGCTGCGGTCGCAGAATGCTCCGCACAACTAACTTCGAATTTCTTCAGGAAAAATATGCGATCACTCAATGGTCCGCATATTAATTATGCGACCGCAGATCTGACCGTATTTTTAACATCAAATATTGGTTGCTCTCTGGAACTATCTGCAACAGAAATGCGGTCCGCATTTCAGAACTGCGATCGCATTCTTGACCACAGATTTGGACTTTTTTGGAAAAACATCGATTTTAAATTTTAAGTGCAAAATAGTAAAAAGAATCCCATCTAAGTAGGTAGACTCAACTCTATGAGCTGCTAACATCTGAGCACTCATTTTTACGGGGCATTACAAACATCTATGCTAGTCAACATAGCATGGAGGCCATGTAGAGATTCATCATACGAGCAAAGATTAGCTCTTATCCAGTCTGCTGGCACAAACGCCAAAGGCAGGCGACCGTCCTCCACATAGAAGGACTTACTTGTTTCAAACTCACTTGGTAGCGGAAGCAAAGCTCCGCAATCACAGGATCCAGCTCTCATCTCAAAGGAAACATACTCAAAGTAAACGGATACGCGTAAAAATATATAAAATCCTCCTTGGGAAACGTCACTCGCTCAAATAGATCAGGAGCAATAATATCAAATTTATTACAGTGACAGTCTTCCTTCACAACAAGAATACTGGAAGGACAAATGAAAGAAGGATACCTACTAATAGCCCATGTGTGAGGGTTAGCAGTAGAAAATTTTTCTTCGATGTCTTTTATAGTATTTAAGACTTCTAGGGATTATGGAACCTACCATTTGAAGAGCAAAGTCTTCGGCTTTTTCTCGTTCTTTGAAGAACTCGAACGCTTTTGAAAAAAAGCCATTTAATGGAAAAAGGAAAAAAAAATTTTGAAGAGAGTTAGAAAGAAGATGGAAAATAAAGGTGCAAATCAGAAGCTTGGAAATTTATGAAGTGTAAGGGAAAGAGGATGATGTGTATAAAAATAACTTTAGCGGCTAAATTTATGGCCATGAGTACCTTAATAATCGGTAAAATTTTTGTTGAATCATGGGATAACACGTGCTCAGGGTATTAAATGCGAAGAGATGTTCATTTAGTGAACCTTCAGAAGCCTTCAGAGGGGGTTATAGTAGTTCCCGTCAAAATAATATTTCTACCAATGTTTTGGTGACACAAAGTTATATCAGTGGAAAGCAGAGAACTATTTGTATAGGGTAAAATATGTTATGACACGTGTGTGGAACCTAAGACGGGGATAGCCAAAGGCGGAACATAGTTATTCTGCTTGTCATCGGAAGGGATAACGTTCATAAAGGTATGTTAAATGCCCTGTGCCCGGTAGTATTTAATAAGAAATAGTCTGCGGTATTAAGCGACGATCCGTTACAGGGAATTTTATATTTATGTCCACTGCTACATCTTCATTAATGATCCTGATAATTAACATTAAAGTAGAGCACAATCCTAGGACCTCCTTCACTAAACACAACTATAAATAGGGAGCTTATTTATCATTCTAAAGTGGACGAATTTTCTGGCAAACTTACACCACATTCTATACAAAGCTTAATACAATATTTAGTTTCTCGCTTTTTGATTTCATCGTTGCTGTGCCCGAAAACCTTGCTCGCGGAACTGTCATCTCTGTTGCTTCATCTACATTTTAATGCTAAGTATTGCATAATTCTTTGCTTATTCTATTATTTTCAGGATCAAATTAGTTCAGTTATCTAGAATAACGTATAAATATAATTGTATTGTTTTATGGGTAAACAATAACGATAACGAAAACTTATAAAACAAGTAATGCTAATAAGAAATAATGAAAATGAGCATAATTGAATTTGAACTTTATTAGAGTACCATACATCAATCGTTTAAGGGTCAAATATATCCTTGTACTACTCAAAATAGGCCATATTTATCCTCCGTTTGAATTCTTTAACAAATATATCCCACCGTTATACATTCGGGCCACATATACCCTTCCACCGTTAAAACTTGTTTCCTCATTATTTTTTAACACGTGGCAGTCTTAGATTGGACCAGATTAGCCCACCCATTATATTTTTTAAACCCGCCCCGACCCACTTTTCTAACCCGCCCCGACCCTATTTATTTATATACACTCCAGCTATGTTAGAAACCATGCTCAACTGATGCAGCAGATGTCATATTAGAAGGGAAATCTCTACATCGGAAATCAATTTCTGCATTTAGAAGTGATGGTTCAGGCACTGAAGCTGACGGGATAAGTTTCTCAGTAGCAAGGTCATTAGTGAAAGTATAAGTCTGAGGTTCCGGATGCAAACATCTATCTGAAGAATCATTTATAGAATTATCCCTTGCACGGATCAGAGACCTAGCACTATCACCATCTGAGTGTGCAGCTTCTGATTCAGAATCAGAGCTAACCTTAACCTTAACCTTTTTGTATTCCAAATGAGGCAAACGATCATAGACTGAAACAGATGCCTCATTTCCGTTCTCCTTAGTTTCAGATAAAGGCGCATCAAGTTGAGCTGCATCAGCGCACAAAGATGTAAACTTGAACAATTTTTGGGAATATCCTCTGGAAACACATTCCTCTTTACAACAATAACATTTTCTTGTTCCTGTGCAACGACTAGTTTGCTCCTCGAGTAAAGGATGCTTATCAGCAATGTGAGGATCTGCCCCGAGTTTTCCAACTAGCAATCTATAGGTTTCAGCATTCGGCTTATTTACTGTAGCAAACGAGAAAAGGCAACTCTCACACATCCCATGAACATCGACAAGGTTATCATGAGAATGACAAAGAACTAATGAAGATATCTTCAACTTATGATTGAGGCATATTAAATCCCAGTAAAATCCAGCTTTTTCCTCGCCAAGCACATGATCCAGCCTCGAGCAAAGCAAACACGGAACTTGCAATTGACAATACTGCGCAAACTTTGTAACTAAGTAGGCGAAAGCACCGTCCATAAACAGAAAAATCATGACCAACCATTCAAGAAATGCTGCAATTAATGCTGGAGTGTATTTAAAGAAATGGGGTCGGGGCGGGTTAGAAAAGTGGGTCGGGCGGGTTTATAAGATAGAATGAGTGGGTTAATCTGGTCCAATCTAAGACTGCCACGTGTTAAAAAATAATGAGGAAACAAGTTTTAACGGTGGAAGGGTATATGTGACACGAATGTATAACGGTGGGGATATATTTGTTAAAGAATTCAAACGGAGGATAAATATGGCCTATTTTAAATAGTACAAGAATATATTTGACCCTTAACCGTACATCAATGGCCTATAATTCCATAGTAGACTAATTGGACCATTCAAAATCGTAAGCTAAACATGAATTAATATGTTAATGAAAACATAAACTACGAAAACATAAAGTACGAAAACATAAATACAAAAAATTTCATTATAAAAAAAAGGGTTAAATAGGCACAAATGGACAATCACCCAATATATGCAAGTCTTGTAATCCTCATCCATTCTAATCCACTTTCTTGGAAGGTCTTGGTGTGATACACGCAGCAGACAAAGAGAGCCGATCAAGACAATTGAAGCCAAATAAAGAACGGAAAAGACATAAAATTCTCTACTACATGGGACATCAACTGTGCTTACATCATGGGTTGAATATTGCCATGTCCTGTCTGTCTACAATTATGGACCACCAATGCTTACTGTTTCTTAACAGTGTTGCCTTAATTCTCGTGGGAAATGGCTTACGGACTTCCTCGGCTACTGGGATGAGCATTCATGCAATTCGAATTGAATACAAAAAATTTTGTTTGAATTTTTAGTTTTTGGATTAAAAAATAATAATTCAAATTTAATCCAAATAAACTTAGATTGAATCAAATATTTTAAGTTTGGACTTGGATTAATTGGTTTGAATTTTTAAAATTTTCAATTTTGAGCTAATAAGTTAAAATGTTTCTTCTTTCTACGATAATGATCATCCAAATGAGATATTCATGTTAAATTATCTAAAAAGTCCCTATTTTCAATATAACCATATAAATAAAGTATTCAAGTAATAAAATCATCATAAAAAAATACAACAATGACATAAGTAAGGCCGATAAGAAGAATCAATAGTAAAATCATATCCAAAAAGAAAGTATTCTGACAGTTACTTAGTAATTACCTTTGAACATATGAGTTTATATCTAATGATTAGGATAATTGGACTTGTTACTATCTGTATGGGTCCAAATTTGACCGACCTCGACCTATAACGAGCACGACAAATGACCGAGTACCTTCGAATCGGCGTCCCGAGGGAGACGACCTTAAAGCAGAAGAAGAAACTGTACGACCCTTGTAATAGTATAAGTCTATTAGGGGACATTCCAAATATTCCATCGAATATTCCTTGTATTTGGTTTCTTACAATTCGAAAGGGTTTTTCTCTAGTATATAAGGGGGAACAAGACCTTTTAAGGGGCAATCTAAACTCTAGAAAACTTATCAATTTTGAATGAGAATAAACTTTGCAACTCTCTTCTCTTTACCTATTATTATTATAGATATTGTTATCTTCAACTACGATTTACTCCTTCATCTTTGATTGATTTGTTCAAAAAGGTTTTAACACATTTTGAGTCATACAATTTGGCACCGTCTGTGGGAATTTCTATAGCTGAAACCATAGTTCTCATCTAGATTCCTGATCTAGATTCCTGAAAGTGATAATTACTTTTCTTCAAACTTTGTATGAACCAACAATGGTGGGAAAGGAAGCGAGGCTAAAGGAGGTAGCAAATGTCTCGAATAATCTCCTGAACTCCCTCAACGAAGCCGGCAGAGAAGACAATGAGAATGCAAGACCAAGCGCTACACCGAACGGAGAGATCTCACCTCTTCCACATGGGGATTTAATGATCTTACACGAAAGGGGAACCTCAACATCCACGAGGGAGGAAGCCCCACCAGCAGTCAAAAGGCTACTAAAATAATTGTTAATGAGTGCTTTGAGCAACATGCTCGAGAAACCCACTCATGGAGACATCAAAGACGTGCCACCTATAGAAATTGCAGTTGTCGCCAATGAGTCAAGCGCTACACGAACAGGTAACATCTGCACGGCTACTAATGCAGGTGATGATGCACTCATGGCCATCTTAAAGAAAATGGAAGAGATGGAAAATGAGAACAAAACACTATGCGACCAAATGAAGGAACTTATGGAGAGGGTTGACAAAATACTAGGGACTTTGAAGCTATTACCAAAATGCAATGTGGGCCGATGCGTCAAACAGACATACGACGAAGGGCATGCTTCTCATCCTATTCCAAAGACCCTTCAAGATGATGCCAAACATGTAAATATATGATGGGACCACGGACTCGGAGGATCACCTAATCCATTATGTTACTGAAGTAAGGGCAATGATTTGTCAAAAGAACCGGTACCGTCTATGCTGTTAGGAATGTTCGGCGAGACTTTGACGGGGGGAGCATAGACATGGCACTCCCGGCTACCAGTGTGATCCATATCGACGTTCAAAGAGAAGGCAGATAAATTAGCCAGTGCCTATGCAGGAGCGAAGAAGGCCAAGGCTAGGGTCAATGATATCATCGCCCTCAGGCAAACGACGGATGAGGGACTTCGGGATTTCCTGGACCGATTCAATAGATTAAGGATGAGTCTACCGAATGTGTCATAAGGGATGGTAGTAGCAGCCTTTAGTAATGGGTTAAATAGGAACGAATCGAAGCCAACAAAAAACTGCTCAATAGACTCATGAAGTACCCCCTACCACTTAGGAAGAAATCCACAACGCCGATTGCACCGAGGTAAAGGCATATGAGGATGGCCTGAACGGGCCGCTTCAGCGATTAACATCAGCCCAACCCAAGATAAGGAGAGATCGATGTAACGATTGGTGAAGAGATCAACCACCGCATTTCAATGGAGAAAGGCATCAGCTCTATATCCGCACATCCAACCCGCCCCCTCTGCGACACACGGACATCGTGCCATGACACACGACACCCCTCCAAAACGAAAGAGGTATGCCTCCACTACTATCTGCTCATAATATTTGTGTTTCCTCTTTAGAAATAGTGTACGCACAGGAGAAACTGGGCATGAAGATGCAGTGGCCGCAAAAGATGAAATCGGATCCAAGCACTAGGAGGTCAAACGTCCTCTGTGAATTCCCCTAAGAAAGAGGACACAAGAACGAAGATTGCGTAGGTCTGCGGCAAGACATAGTTAGGATGTTGAACCAGGGGTACCTAAAAGAAATTCTAAGCAATAAAGGAAGGGCCAAGGTCGCTCGAGGGCGCGACCAATCTGAAGGACCTCAAAAGCCACTATCACCAGTGCGCAGCATACAAATGATCATTGGCAGTGGCGATGATACGATAATCAACCATCTGAAGTTCACCACCATGCACAAACTCAAATTGACAGTCGTCCACGAACAGTATGATGACCACAAAGGTAGTATCATCTTCAATAAGTCAGATCTTGATGGTTTGTTTTTCCCTCACTATGATACTTTGGTTATAACTTTATGCATCGCTGACACCGATGTAAAAAGAATCATGGTGGATGATAGAAGCAGCGCGTGTTTTGTTTATCCGCAAGTTCTCATGAAAATGAGGCTCGAGGATAAAATAATACCGTGTTGCATAACACTAACGGGTTTTAATAATTCAGCAGATTGAACATACGGAGAAATAATTCTGCCTGTCCTAGCAGGACGGGTCACCTTAGAAACAACATTCCACATCATGAATCAGGAAACGACCTATAACACCATCATAGGGCGACCATGGATACAGCCATGAAAGCCATCTCCTCAAGCTTCTATCAAGTTACAAAATTTCCCACCCCATTGGATATTCAACATCCGAGGCGAGCCTCGTACCACCCAAAAGTGATACCGGATTGCCCAAGTTTGCCCGCACACCAAAAAAACTAAGAGGGGCAAGAGCAGAAGCATAGCAGTTAGCCATGTCGAGAACCAAAATCGAGATACAAGTAGAGGCCATCAAAGATCCGGACATTGTAGAAGCTTGTAATGAAACTGTAGAAGATCTTAATCTCGTCTAGTTAGATAACACCGACTACACCAAAAAGTCTTATGTTGGACACATGTTCTCGAAGCCAGATGAGTATCGTGAGTTTTTAACTAACAACATCTAGTTGTTTGATTTTTCCCACTCAGATATGCCAGGAATCCCAAGGGAGATCGCCACACACAAGCTAAATGAAGATCGACTTTATCCGTCGGTACGAAAAATGAGGAGAAAGTTTAATGCCGCAATCAATGAGGTGTCAGTGAAGAAGTTGATAAATTACTTGCCAACAGTTCCATCGGAGAACCAAAATACCCCCAATGGCTCGACAATGTGGTCATGGTCAAAAAAGAATAACGAGAAGTGGCGAATGCCGACTTTACCGATTTGAACAAAGCATGCCCGAATGACTCTTTCCAGTTATCCCACATCGACAAACTTATCGATGCAACAGCAGGGCACGAACTGGTGAGCTTCTTGGATGCATACTCTGGTTATAACAAAATTCTAATGGCTGAAGAAGATCAAGAAAAGACAACTTTCATCACTCACTGAGGTACGTACTGCTATAAGGTGATGTCGTTTGGTCTTAAGAATGCATGCCACGTATCAAAGGCTGGTCACCAAAATGTTCAAAGAACAACTCGGTAAGACAATGGAAGTTTACATCGATGACATGCTAGTGAAGTCATCAAAGAAAGAAGATTACATTGGTCATCTGAAGGAAGCCTTCAAAATACTAACCTAGTACCGAATGAAACTGAATCCCGAAAAGTGTGCCTTCGGCGTGACTTCTGGAAAGTTCCTCAATTTCCTAGTGTCACAAAGGGGAATTAAGGTCAACCCGGATCAAATCAAGGCCATCGACGCAATACCAAAAATATTGACCATCAAAAAGTAGGTGCAAAAGTTGACGGGACGAATAGCCGCACTATCAAGGTTAATTTCATAGATGCCATATATTCTTCAATATACTTCATAGATGCCATAATTCTTCAATATACTAAGGAAAGACCACTGGTTGTAATGGAACGATGAATGCATCGACTCAAAGCTGAGAGCATATCTGTCCTCGCCACCATTGCTCGTCAAAGTAGACCCAGGTGAATGCCTACTTGTGTATCTAGCGCTTTCCGAAGTTGCGATAAGTGCAATCTTTGTCCATGAAAATAAAGGTACGCAATCTCCGATTTTACTATGCCAGTAAAATTTTAATCGATGCCGAGATGGGGTACCCTTATCTTGAAAAACTAGCTCTGGCGATGGTCATAGCTTCATGAAAGCTTAGACCATACTTCCAATGTCACCCCATAAAAGTGGTCTTCCCCCTGATGGTTATCCTACATAAACACAAACTATCGGGTAGACTAGCCAAGTGGAACATAGAACGAAGCGACCACGACATACGTACCAACCGCGAACTTCCATCAAGTCATAAGTGCTCACAGGCTTCATCGCTGATTTCGGCAGGGAAATATTGCCTTAGGTAGAATAGGAAGCACTCGGCACTTCTACACATACCGACCTCTGGGTCCTCTACACTGATGGTGCCTCTAATCCATCAAAATTGGGACTGGGACTCTTCCTCGATGTCCCTATAGGTAAAGTAATTCTCCAGTCCATATGATGCTCCCGAGATGACTAACAACGAGGCCAAGTATGAAGCTGTGATTGCAGGTTTGAATTTAGCCCTAAAATATGGCGCTCGACGACTCGTCCTCCACTGTGACTCCTTACTCGTGGGTAATCTGTTCACCAGGGCTTTCCAAATCAAAGAGTATAGGCTACAAAGATACCAGTCAGAAATCCACAAACTACTACCAGAAATCGATAAATGTTGCCTCGACCAAATACCCCGAGCGCAAAATATCGAAGTAGATGTCCTCGCTAAACTGGTTGCGGCTACCAAGAATATCAACAAAGAAAACGTGGTCACTCCTTCATTCCACAATAGACCACATCTAGGTACATTCTATAAACTTAAATTGGATTGGAGTAACCGCTTCATAGCGTATTTGCAGGGTTGAATGCTCTCGCAAGACAAAAAGAAGCCAAAAAACTCTTGGTGTGGGCAGTTCGGTACATCCTAGTAAACGACTATCTTTACCAAAGAACGTTCGACATCCCCTTATCCAAATGTCTTGGGCCACATCAAACAAGGGGAGTACTGGAAGAAGTATACGAAGGGCACTGTGGCGCCTATATAGGAAACCACACCCTCATCTGATACCTCATTCGCGTCGGATACTACTGGCCCACTATGAAAAAAGAAGCTGCCGACTATGTCAGGACATGTGATCAATATCAAAATTACGCCCCTATGATACACGAAGCAAGGGAGATCCTTCATTCTGTTACTTCGCCATGGCCGTTCATAAAGTGGGGAATGGACATAGTTGGACCCCTCCCAACAGAACAAGGTAAGGTACGCTTCCTTTTTATTTTAACTAACTACATCTCTAAATGGGTAGAAACAAGTGCATACACTCAGATACGCAAGCAGGAGGTCATGTCCTTCATTTGGAAAAACATTATATGCCATTTTGGCATCCCCAAAGAAATCAGCTGCGACAACGGACCTCAGTTCATTGGAAAAAAAACGACTGAGTTTTTCGAAAAGTGGTGCATCAAACGAATACTCTCCACACTATACCACCCCGCCGCTAATGGTCAAGACGAATCCTCCAATAAAGTAATATTGAAAATATTGAAAAAGAAGCTTGAGGAAGCTAAAGGGCTATGGCCTGAACTACTACCGGAAGTATTATAGGCATACCGCACTATGCCAAAAACATCACAGGTCATATTCACTGGTCTACGAGACCGACGCAGTTACACCCGTTGAGGTCGAGGAGCCCAGTTTGAGATACTCCAACGAGAGTGAAATAGGCAACGACGAAAGTAGGCTACAAGATCTGGATGAAGTTGAAGAACAAAGAGACATGGCCCACATAAGAATGGTAGCCCGGAAGCAGAAAGTAGAAAGATACTACAACAAGAGATCCAATGTGCGATCACTCAAAGTTGGAGACTACATCCTCAAGGCCATAAAACAAGTGTCAAAAAAACCTAATGACGGAAAATTAGGAACGAACTGGGACAGATCATACAAAATTGTAGCAGCAGCAGATAAAGGAGCATTTCGAGCTAGAAACTATGGAGGGAAAACTACTCCAAAACAACTGGAATGTTACCCATCTCGGGTACTTCCACTTCTAAAAGATGGCCTCACCTAAGTCGTAATCTTATTCCTTCAACTGGGTTCAGGGGCGAATCAATGTAGAGGGAATTGGGTGGTATGCCACCCGATTTCTCCGGTCGAATTTCATATGTATTGGTATTATACTGATATTTCATGTTAAAAAATTATATAGCTAAAGCATGGCACCCTAAGTAACAAAGCTAAGGTAGGTGCCACAGTCCAGGTGCTTCCCGCCATGCCCAATGCCCAGGATCGAGTCCCTATCACTCGTCCTTGTTCTCTCTTTTCAAAATTTTTCTTTACATCTCTCTCTTATTTTTTTAATTTCTTATTTTCATCTTTGTATTCTCTTTGTATAATCTATTTTTATTAGTTATTTAAATTATAAAAGTATATTTATTTTTGTTTTTCTTTTCTAAATCTAATATTTTAATATTTCAATATGCTTTTAATAAATTTTCTTTAGATCTACTTAATGTTATTTTTTCCTCGAAGGACTAAAAATTTTTAGTTTGGTTATCACGTGTGTATTTATGCACCAAAAATCTTATAAAGTAAAGTGAACTGAGCTGAATAATTCAAAACTGAGCGAACTAGCCAAATGTACACCTTAATTTGACATCCTTGACAAGAGGTAAGTTTACATTAAAGACTATGGTACCCATCACCATTAAATTTTAGATCCCTCTCTGCCTGGGTTTTGTCCTAATTGGATTTTCCTAGGGAGGTTTTTTACGAGGAAGCAAGGGGAACACCTTAAGGAGCGACATGTTGTTCATTACCTCGACCAGTCGATATGACCTTTGGATCGAAGTAATCAAGGGACTATATATAGATAATTGAATCTCCATTGTATGTACAGAATCAATCTCCATTTTATTTATGGAATCAAATCTCCATTGTATTTGCAATAGCAGATCTCCACTAGTCGACATGTTACGTCTTCCTACAGGAATACGATCAAATCTCCAAAAATATTAGTTCGACCTCGTTCGAACCATGATGGAATTCTACTTCAACGATAGTTCAAAGTAACATCCCAATGGCCAAAGCCATCGACGAAAGTATAAGTTCGACCTCGTTCGAACTACAACAGGATTCTACTTCGGCTACAGTTCGAAGAAACATCCCAATGGCCAAGGCCATGGACAAAAGTATATGTTCGACCTTGTTCGAACTACAAACGGATTCTACTTCAATGAAAGTTCAAATCAACATCCCAATGGCCAAGGCTATCGACAAAAGTATAAGTTCGACATCATTCGAACTACGACATGATTCTACTTCGACGACAATTTGAAGAAACATCCCAATGGTCAAGGCCTTCGATGAAAGTATAAGTTCGACCTTGTTCAAACTACGAAGGTATTCTACTTCGATGACAGTTCGAAGCAACATCCCAATGGGCAAGGCCATCGATGAAAGTATAAGTTCGACCTCGTTTGAACTACGACGGGTTTCTTCTTCGATGACAGTTTGAAGAAACTTCCCAATGGCCAATGCCATCAACGAAAGTATAAGTTTGACCTTGTTCGAACTAGGATGGGATTGTACTTCGACGACAGTTCGAAGCAACATCCCAATGGTCAAGGCCATCGACAAAAGTGTAAGTTTGACCTATTTCGAACTACGACGAGATTCAACTTCAACGATAGTTCGAAGCAATATCCCAATGGCCAAGGCCATAAACAAAAGTATAAGTTCGACCTTGTTCGAACTACGACTAGATTCAACTTCGACGACTCTTAGAAGCAACATTGTTATTGCCAAGGCCATTAATGAAAGTATATGTTCGACCTCGTTCGAACAACAACGGGATTCTAATTCGACGATAGTTCGAAGCAACATCCCAATGGCCAAGGCCATTGACGAAAGTATAAGTTCGACCTCGTTCGAACTACGATGGGATTCTACTTCGATGACAGTTCAAAGACCCATCTTAATATCCAAGGCCATCAACGAAATTATAAGTTTGACGTTGTTCAAACTACGACGGGATTCTACTTTGACGACAGTTCGAAGGAACATCCCAATGGTCAAGGCTATCGACGAAAGTATAAGTTTGACCTTAGTCAAACTATGATGGGATTCTACTTCGACAACATATCGAAGCAACATCCCACTGTCCAAGGCCATCGACGAAAGTATAAGTTTGACCTCGTTCGAGCTACGACAATATTCTACTTCAATGATAGATTGAAGCAACGTCCTAATGTCCATGTCCGTCGACAAAAATGTAAGTTCGACCTCGTTCGAACTACAATGGGATTCTACTTTGATGGTAGGTCGAAGCAACATCCCAGTAGCCAAGGGCATCAACAATATCGTGCGTGCGATAAATGCAAGAAATAAACAAGCGGACAAAAGTAAATTTTACACTATAGCAAAATATCATTTTACACATGCCCTTACAAGCGGGAACAACTACGACTTATGCAAAAATCCCTAAACAAAAGCAAATAAAAACTAAGACTATACATCATACCCAGTGGGGTAAGCGTCTTCATACGACGAATCTGAAGCAAGGTGATTCGTATCATCAAAGTTGATACCACTCCCGTCAGGTGTAAGGGGGTCTTACCCATATGATTCACGAGCTGCACGAGCTTCGGCGTGCACAACTTGAACCTCCGCCTTAGTAGCCCTTCCTTCAGTGTGAATAGCCTTATGCACATCAAGCCGAGCCTCCGCATGGACCCACAACTCATATAAACTACATGGCATAACTGGATCGACTGTGGCATGAGACGTAGAAGGCTGAGAACATCGACTCACATCCTCCGTCCTCAACGAGGCCATTTGTCCATTTAGCGCATTCAGATCCGCCTCCAGCTCTTTGACATGCCCTTCGAGACCTACAAGCCAGTGACTAGAGGCTTCCTTCTCCCTAACCAACTCCGACCTGGAAATGCGGAGGGCATATTCCAAAGATATCGATTCAGAAATAGTTTCCTCCAGCATATCAATGCTAACGTCCATCTCGCCCTTAAGCCCCTCATTCTCTGCTACCTTAGTACTCAACTGAACGGTCAAGTCGGCCAGCTTCACTTGTAAGTCGGCATTCTCAACCATCACCCCCTTGCTCAACTCGAGCTCGTCCTCTTTCGCCTTAAGGGGGGCCTCCAATTCACTATTCTGGATGGCAACCTTCACGAGCTTCTCGTCCCTCTCCCTCAACTCTTATATCTTGCATCCCAACTAGTCCTCCCACTGCTTGATCCCTCATGAAACACCTGAAACTCAAGATCCTAATGATAAATGTCAGACATCGCACGATGCTTAGCACAATACTGCTGATATTTGGATGACATCTTCTCAAAAAGGCCCATCCTTTTTCTCTCTCGATGCTGTTTCTCAATCTCCAGGACGAGGGTCTGATAAAAAAAGAATGGCAAAAGTTAGAAACAAATTATAGAGCGACGATTACCGCACCAATCAAACGGCAAAAGAGAAGGAAAGGCACATACCTGCAGGGCCATACCAGCAACCTTCTGAGATAACTCCACGTCGCTCATTGCCCCAAGCATCTCGCTTTCAGGAGCGGCACATAGATGAGCTAGGGTCGACGCTACCGCTTGCTGTTCAGCAGCAAGTTGTAGTTCCGCAAAATGATCACATGACGGTCAGATCCATCTATCCTAACCTCCACATGGGTATGGAGAACCAAAAATTCATTATCATCCTCTAGGTCGATATTAGAACCAGAGCTGCCACCCTAAACATGATGCCCTCAAATGTTAGACGATGCACCACCCTCAACAGAGCACACTGAACCAGTTCCTGGGCCAACTCCTTCCTCTTGGGGAGATCGCCCCCACAAAATGGCATCGGCCATGAATTCAGGCACAAGGGATGTTCGAGATGCTCTACTGCCATCAGCGTCTGTAGCCACGCCCTTCCCTAGCTCCATCCTCCTCCCTTTCCTCGACAATGGCTCATCCCTGTTAGAAGATTCATCCAAAGGATGTGAGGTTGGTACCGAAGAAGCCTCTTCCCTCGCGGCCACAACTCGCTACTGATCTCCCAATTGAATAGGTTGAGGACGACCCTCCCGAACAATCTCACTCAAAAAAAACTTCGTATCTGCAGTAGCAAGGGCTTGTCTAAAGGCGGGGACTAGCGCCCTCTGCCTGGAAGCTCCTCGACATTTCATCACAAAGGGTCGTACCAATAAGCAAGGTCGCATGACCAATAAATTAGTAAGTAAGACATTTACCCGAGGAAACATTAGGGCCATAACGCTGCACGAAGGCGGGCCAAAATCGAGTTTCTGCTGCATGAAGTAACATGCGGGCTACCCAATCCTTGATACCCATAGTGGGGCGAGGTGGACGGCCCATAGCTTCAAAATGGAAAGCGAATAAACTTTACAGTGAATACAAAATATAGGGGAACATAACGAATGACGGCACATACAAGTCCCGTTCAACCACTCCAGGAATCTAGCGGAGTTAAAAACAACGTGCTCAGTCTTGACAAAAAAGTAACTGTTCCAAAACTTGTGGCTCGCCCGATCATCTGTCCCGAACACCACCCCTTTCACATAACGAAGCCTCAAATTCACCATGGTACCCCTCAGGAAGCCAGGTGCGAACAGGTGCAAAAGGTGGTGGATAGAAACGCTACACTTCGCCTACTCGACATACTTAGTCAATAGCGGAAGCACCTTGAGCGTGTATGGCGAAAGTTGTGCTGGGAAAACTTGGTAAAATCTACAGAATTCTTCCGCTAACGGGAAGAGAGGGAGGGTATAGCCAATCATAAAAGGATACTCGTAGAAAGTGCAGTACCCAGGTTTGTGGAAGTCCACGTAATATCTCCCCGCTGAAACCATTTCTATATGAGCATGAATGCCACACTTTACACGAAAGGCATTGATATGGACCTGATCCGTCTCAGAAAATATGGGGTGGGGGTAGGAGGTGGATCTTTGAGGAAGTCATTCCGGAATAAGAGGTGCCTCGGTAGTAGCTCCTCTACGATGGGAGGGTGGTCACTCCCTTCTACCACCACATATCCACTGTCAGAGGGAGGCACCGTGGATGACGAGGTGGCTTCAGGAACCTCTTCGCGAGAACGACGGGACCTCGGTATAATATCATTAAAAGTAATATCAATACAAAAGGAGGAAGGCAGAAGGAGCTTCAGGTGAGGACGAATGAAGAGCAAAAGGATATGAGAGCAAGTGTGAAAGAATGAAAAAGTCTTCAAGAGAGGAATGGATAAAGTTTTTCAAAAAATCAAATCTGTCACCTATTTATAGGATTGTGAGGCGTCGGGATCGAGGTGACATGCCTCAAAGCAGCGCAAGAACCGAAGCACCAAGCCGTCAATCCCTGCCTCGAAAACCTGCATAATGATGACGCACGTAAAGCTAACATTACTTCCGGGAGAAGTGTACCAAACAATGTTTTACTAAACATGATGACCTTCTCCCATTGACCACGTCATAGTGTTCCCACATTCAAATTTCTCCAAAAGAATGCACGAAGTCCGCTCATCGAGGACACATCCGGTCGCGACTCCGACAAGCGGAGGGACTAACTGTATGGGTCCAAATTTGACTGCCTCGACCTATGACGAGCATAACAAGCGACTGAGTACCTTCGAATCGGAGTCCCGAGAGAGACGACCTTAAAGAAGAAGAAAAAACTGTACGACCCTTGTAATAGTGTAAGTCAATTAGGGGACATTCCAAATATTCCATCGAATATTCCCTGTATTTTGTTTCTTATAATTCGGAAGGGTTTTTCTCTAGTATATAAGGGGAAAAAAGACGTTGTAAGGGGCAGTGGAAACTCTGGGAAACTATCAATCTTGAATGAAAAGAAACTTTTCAACTCTCTTCTCTTTACCTATTATTATTCTAGAGATTATTATCTTTAGCTACGATTTACCCATTCATATTTGATTGATTTGTTCAAAGAGGTTTTAACATCTTTAAAGTCAAACACTATCGTCAAATGAATTATAGACTGAATATAAAATATAAAAATTTTGACTTTTCCAATATCAAAAAATTTGAAATACCAAATTCAGTATTCTATCCAAAATCTAAAAATTTTAAAAATTAAATTAATTATCCGAAAATTCAAATTAAAAATTCAAACAATTCGAGTTTCGAATTTGGCCAAATTTTGCCCAACCTTATTGGCTGCGGTCGAACTTAATTGGACGTCCTTGGGCACTTGAATTCTAGGACTTGGTCTTATAGTCTTGACTAGTGACTAGTGTGATTCTATATCCTAGTAATACTAATTGTTTAATAATTCTGCAGTATTTAACCGTAAATACTACTTTTAGGAGACTTGCGTGTTTTTTTCTTGCGGAAGTAGATTTACAGCAATTACAGCTTGAGCCATTGGTCTGCAAAATTGTAACAAAGTGGAATAACTCAATGCTAGCCATTATTTGTTTTTTTTTCTTTCTACAACCATATTAGTGTATATATAAGTTATACGTGAAATTTAGAAGGAGGATAAACTAATGGGCGAATTAACACCCATTATAAGTGGACCGAACCCAATAACTGTTTTCTAATAAATTCGAAAACAAAATTTATGAAATTCAATTGAGTTTGCAAATTTAATTTTGGCAAAATTTCCAAAAAACATCGTTAGCAAATGAATGGAGTTGGAGTTGTATCTGAAGACTTGTGATTTTCGTAATCATGCTAAGCTTTTAGGAGTATAATTCTTAGTGGTCTCATTAGTGGTAAGACATCTCAACTATCATGTCTTAATAGATTGTTCTCTATTCTAACTACGTTTAGCAAGAAATCTCCTGTAATACTTGACCGAACGTAGACGTTGAGACGGTTTAGTAATTAAATTGTTTGTACTTGAAAAACTATTACACCCCTTAACAGTAATGAACATACGAAAACGATATTGGTAATCAGATTCTTATATTAAACGTTTGTATATGTAATTTTTTACTAGATTTAAACATTATTATTCCTAAAACCAAACACCCCCATAACAACCCGGAGGGGTAGTATGGTCGGTAAAGACATGAGGACAAAAGTCCTTCAGGTCGCTAGTTCAAGTCTTAGCAATTAGCAGTGTTACTGAAGGTATTACAAACCGATCGCATTTTTAAAATTCCGTAAAACTAATCGTGATATACACCTTAAAATAATAGGATCCGATAAATATAATTAATCAAATTGGTAAAGCGATAGGTCCGAAATCTATAGATAAAAACAAACAACCCCATAACTGATTCGTTACAGAAGCCGAGGTAGCTGTGTACGAAATTTTCTGTTGCGTGGCCCACCAAAAGGGAACCGCGGCACATGGTCGAACGTGAAAAGCGAACAGTGTTTTCAACAAATATGATCCATTTGCAGAGTTGATACGATGTCCTTACGCTCTCTTCGTGGCTGATATTCTCTCAAGTCACTATCATGGGTTAATGATATCCTTTCTTCTACTCTCTCAATTTATTATATGAATATATCTAACTGGATATAAAATTTAAAAAAAATACTTTTTTATGAAATTTATAATTTAAACAAGTTAAAAAAAGATTCAAAATATTTATGTGATTATAAAAACTTATTATTAAGAATAAAATTATAAATTTGAATTAATTACTAAATTTGAAAAGAAATTATTCTTTTTAGAACAACTAAAAAAATAAATTAAATAATATTTATTGTTAAAAATAATAGAGTCTGTATTTAAAAAAAATTATCTTGATCCATTTTCCCACAATTTAAAGCAAGTTTCAGTAGTCTACTTGGATAGGAAAGTAGATTAAGAGATGTAACAAGAAAGTTAAACAAGTAAACAATAAATTTAGTTGGGAGAGCTACTAGCAGTTGTTAGGATTATGATTCCTACTAAAGACAACAACCTTCATATTGAATAATCCAGAATTACAACTACATGAGCGGAAGCTAACCTGAATCCATATGTGGAATTTGATGAACCTCCTTTGAAGATTGTCCTTATGTTCTTGTGAATTCCTTGATCCTTCCTTCAAGTTTCTTGAAGTTGTATATCACCACAAATGCCTCACAAGACTTAAAACAATATATGTGAATTGTTCACAATAGTAAAGGTTATGACAATAATCAAATTTGGTATATGGTTTTCCACCCTATTTGCAAGACAATGGACAATATGGTTCTTAATTCAATGGGAAGAAGAAGAACTTGTCTTTCTAAAGAATGGGAACCATAACCCCACTTTATAACTCTAGGAGTTACATAACCCAAGAGACAAGAGTTACAAGACAAAAGTTATGTCTTGAGTTATGTCTTGCAAGAGTTACAAAACTCAAGAGTCACAAGCATTCATGTAACCATAGTTACATTTGTAACCTTAGTTAGCCCATCATAAACTAAGGTTACCCTTTTGGGTATCTACACATTAGTCCTACACTTTAGTATGACAACACATTGGCCCCCTTAACATAATGTCCATAAGACCACATAATTAGGCCAAACCAAAAGATAGCACATAACATATAATTATCCATATATTGTTCATATGTGTGTAGATATAAGTCCATATATCTAGATATAAATCCATATATCTTACAATGTCCCACTTGGACGAGATATACATACATATGTACAAACATTAATATTATATGTTACAAACCTTAGGTGCACAAAATTGCTATCACAATAAAATTGTCATGAACAATCCGGTCCATCAATCATACCAACATAGGAACTAAGTGCTCGTCGTTACTCATTCGTAACTAGAACCAATCATAGATCATGTATATCAATATAACCAACGACATGGATCAAGTGTAGGTATGTAGCATGGAAATAACATAAAGTGTGGTCAATAGAATGTCTATTTCCAACTGGTTCTCTTTATTGAGATCAAACATAAACTGTAAGAGTACAAAAACTTTAAAACTGAATATCTGCAGATATAACTGAATTACTGAATTTCTGAATATAATGAACAATTACATAAATGTGCAATACAAACTCCCACTAAAATATATAATCCTTATCTGATTTGACACCCATACAAGCAATATGCTCATGAAATACTTTTGGTGTCAATCCCTTAGTTAGCGGATCCGCAAGCATGGAGTTTGTACTAATGTACTCAATGCACAATTGTCCATTTTGTACTCTTTCTTTAACAACCCGAAATTTGACGTCCATATGTTTTGCTTTCGTCAAACTACTGTTGTTATTAGCATAAAGGACTGCTGATCTGTTGTCACATAATAGCCTAAGAGGCTTCTGAATAGTATCAACAATACGCAGTCCACCAACAAAATTCCGCAGCCATAATGCCTCATTGGATGCTTCATAACATGCCATAAACTCCGCTTCCATGGTGGAAGTGGCTGTAAGAGTTTGCTTAATGCTTCTCCAAGAGATAGCACCACCCGCAAGTATGTAAATATAGCCTGAAGTAGACTTCAAACTATCCTGACATCCAGCAAAATCGGAATCGGTATACCCAATGATCTCAAGCTGGTCCGATTTCCGATATGTAAGCATGTAATCCTTTATTCTCTGTAAGTACCTCATGACCCGTTTGGCTGCCTTCCAATGGTCCATTCCCGGATTGCTTAGATATCTGCCTAACATCCCAACAATGTATGCTATATCAGGTCGTGTACATACCTGAGCATACATCAGACTACCTACCGCCGAAGCATAAGGTGTCTTCTGCATTTCCGAAATTTCATAAGAATTGTTTGGGCACAGTTTGAGACTAAATTTGTCTCCCTTAGCAACAGGGGTGTCACCTGGTTTACAATCCTGCATGCCAAATCTTTTCAGAACCTTATCGATATAGCCCTTTTGTGACAGACCGAGAACGCCTTTGGAGCGATCTCTCAGAATTTGAATTCCTAATACAAAAGAAGCTTCACCAAGATCTTTCATTTCAAATTTCTTTGAAAGAAATTTCTTAGTTTCAAGTAATAATGCTATATCGTTACAGGCAAGCAGTATGTCATCGACATATAAAACCAGAAAAATATACTTACTCCCACTGAACTTATGGTATATACAGTCATCAGCAATATTCGGTTCAAAACCAAAAGATGTAATGACTGCATGAAACTTATAATACCATTGACGAGAAGCTTGCTTGAGCCCATAGATGGATTTCTTTAATTTGCAAACCTTCTTCTCTGATTCATCCGAAACAAAGTTTTCAGGTTGCACCATATAAATTGTTTCCTCAATGTCACCATTGAGAAAAGCAGTCTTAACATCCATTTGATGAAGCTCAAGATCAAAATGTGCTACTAATGCCATTATAGTCCTGAAAGAGTCTTTCGATGAAACTGGAGAGAAAGTCTCTTTATAATCAATGCCTTCTTTCTGAGTGTAGCCTTTTGCGACAAGACGAGCTTTGTACTTAATAACATTGCCCCTCGAATCCCTTTTGGTTTTAAAAATCCATTTACAACCAATAGGTTTCGTACCTTCGGGCAATGTAACAAGCTCCCAAACGTCATTATCGCTCATAGACTTCATCTCATCATTCATGGCATCAATCCACTTTTGAGAGTTAGAACACTTAATGACTTGACTGAAGTTGATTGGATCATCTTCCTCAAGTCCAATATCACTTTCTTGTTCTTGGATAAATACATAATAATCATCCGAAATTGCATTTCTCCTCTCTCTAGTGGATCTCCTTAATGGCATTTCAGTTACTTGAGGTTGTTGAGTTTGATTTTCATTAGTTATATCAGGTTCCTGATGGGGGAGATTTTCGAGATTGTCTTGAACCGGAGTTGTGTGATCCGAGTTAGTAAGACCAAGATCAACAATTTGAGGTAAAGACACATGTTCTTCCTCAAAGACAAAATCTCTAACAACTTTATCTCCCCACCCCCCAAACTCAATATCCTCAAAAAACCTAGCATTTCCCGTCTCAAAAATAGTTCGTGATGTGGGATCATAAAACTTAAAACCCCTGGATTTTTCAGAGTATCCAACAAAATAGCTACTAACCGTCTTAGCGTCCAGTTTCTTTTCATTCGGCCTATAAGGCCTTGCCTCAGCTGGACAACCCCAAATGTGTAAATGTCGAATACTGGGTTTATGCCCGGTCCAAAGTTCGTAAGGGGTTTTGATTGTAGCTTTAGTTGGAACTCTATTTAGAATATAAGTTGCAGTTTTTAATGCTTCACCCCAGAGTGAGTCTGGCAAAGAAGTACGAGAAATCATACTTCTTACCATATCCTTAAGGGTCCTATTTCGTCTCTCAGCTACACCATTCATCGTAGGACTTCCTGGCATAGTATATTGAGGGACGATACCACACTCATCTAGGAATTTAGCAAAAGGCCCTGGACGTTGTTCACCGGAACCATCATATCGACCATAGTATTCACCACCACGGTCAGATCTAACGGATTTAATTCTTTTGCTTAGTTGATTTTCAACTTCAGCCTTAAATGATTTGAACACGTCTATGGATTGGGACTTTTCGTGAATAAGATATAGGTACCCATAACGAGAGTAATCGTCTATGAATGTGATAAAGTATTGTTGACCATTCCGACAAGGAGTAGGAAATGGCCCGCAAATATCCGTATGTATCAATTCTAAGACGTCCGAAGCTCTCTTGGCACCTAATCTAGTCTTGTTTGTTTGTTTTCCCTTGATACACTCAATACAAATTTCCGAATTTGAGGTATCAAGAGAATCAAGAATTCCATCTGACACGAGTTTCTGAATTCTTTGAATGGATATGTGACCCAAACGTTTATGCCAGAGTGATATAGAATTCTCATTAGTTAATTTCCTTTTGGTACCACTTAAACTTGTATGCAAAGTTTCTTTATTTGAAGTTATTGTATCAACCAAATATAAGCTATCAAATGTTGATAAAACACCAGTACCAATAAGATTTGAACACTGAAAGAGACTAACTTTATTATCCCCAAATGTACATTTATAACCAGATATGTCCAATTGGGGAACCGAAATTAAGTTCCGTCTAAAAGACGGTACAATAAAAGTCTCATCCAAATCTAAATGAAAACCAGTTTTAAACAACAGCCTAAATTTGCCAATAGCTTCAACTGGCACCTTCTTGCCGTCACCCACATAGATGTATCTTTCACCATCATTTGGTTTTCGGCAGTTCAGGCAACCCTGCATTGATATACTTATATGAGTAGTAGCAGCAGAATCTACCCACCAAGTATCCTTAGGTACTGAAAAAGTTTTCTAAGTTACTGGACCAGACAATCGATTGTCAAAACAGACAATCGATTGTCAGGTATACTTTAAAAACATTTCATCTCACTGGAGTGTATACAAGCGATTGTACAGTGTATACTTTTTCTGAATTATAACATGATTTTTAACATGAATCTTTAAACATGAAAACATGTTATTTACCAACTAAATCATGCTATATACAACGTTTTAACATGATATAAAAACATCAAACTGAATCAAATCATAACATTCATAAGATCATGCTATCATGCTATTTCATGGTAGAATTTCATAAACAAAATTCTAATTATACTTTAACATGAATCCTAATATAACATGAACCTTATGAACATCCAAATTATCCAAAATGAAGGGTGGCTCTGATACCAATTGTTAGGATTATGATTCCTACTAAAGACAACAACCTTCATATTGAATAATCCGGAATTACAACTACATGAGCGGAAGCTAACCTGAATCCATATGTGGAATTTGATGAACCTCCTTTGAAGATTGTCCTTATGTTCTTGTGAATTCCTTGATCCTTCCTTCAAGTTTCTTGAAGTTGTATATCACCACAAATGCCTCACAAGACTTAAAACAATATATGTGAATTATTCACAATAGTAAAGGTTATGACAATAATCAAATTTGGTATATGGTCTTGAAGTTGTATATCACCACAAATGCCTCACTAGACTTAAAACAATATATGTGAATTGTTCACAATAGTAAAGGTTATGACAATAATCAAATTTGGTATATGGTTTTCCACCCTATTTGCAAGACAATGGACAATATGGTTCTTAATTCAATGGGAAGAAGAAGAACTTGTCTTTCTAAAGAATGGGAACCATAACCCCACTTTATAACTCTAGGAGTTACATAACCCAAGAGACAAGAGTTACAAGACAAAAGTTATGTCTTGAGTTATGTCTTGCAAGAGTTACAAAACTCAAGAGTCACAAGCATTCATGTAACCATAGTTACATTTGTAACCTTAGTTAGCCCATCATAAACTAAGGTTACCCTTTTGGGTATCTACACATTAGTCCTACACTTTAGTATGACAACACATTGGCCCCCTTAACATAATGTCCATAAGACCACATAATTAGGCCAAACCAAAAGATAGCACATAACATATAATTATCCATATATTGTTCATATGTGTGTAGATATAAGTCCATATATCTAGATATAAATCCATATATCATACAGCAGTATCTATAATTTTGTTAAAGATTATTTACTGTCTACTTATCAAATGCTGATGAATTTCAGTCACGTACAATTTTACCAGAAGCCTCTCGCTTATTGGGCCCAAGGTGGATTGGGAGTTAGAGGTAGGGATAGCAATAGGACGGGACAAGTTTTATTTAATGAAGGGCGAATTGCGGGTTCAATGCGGTTGACAGTTTTGAATTTCATCTTCTTTTTTTTGTCATAAGATGACCCGCATTGCTTGTCCTGAAGGACAGGGTCCAGCATGATGATGCCAGAGATGTGACCATTGGAGATGATGGCGTATTGCGGATGTATGGCCGAATTTGCGTGCCTAATATGGATGGTCTCCGCGAGTTAATTTTAGTGGAGGCTCAAAGCTTGTGGTATTTGATTTATCCAGGTGCTGCGAAGATGTACCAGGATTTGAGACAACATTACTGGTGGAGGAGAATGAAAAAGGACATTATGAATTACGTGGCTTGGTATCTCAACTGTCAGCAAGTCAAATACGAGCACCAGAGACCCGATGGTGTACTCCAGCGGGTGGATATTCCGGAGTGGAAATGGGAAAACATTACTATGGATTTTGTGAGTGGTCTTCCTCGTACCTCGAAGAATTCGGTTTGGGTGATTGTGGATAGGCTAACTAAGTCCGCGCACTTCATTCCAGTATGTACTACCGATTCGGCAAAGAAGTTAGCAGATATTTTCATTCGGGAGATTGTATGGTTGCATGGGATCTTGGTTTCCATTGTATCAGATAGGAGTACCGTGTTTACTTCCCAGTTATGGAGGAGTTTTCATCGGGAGTTGGGCACGTAGGTACAATCGAGCACAACATTTCATCCACAGACGGAGGGACTGTCCGAGCGTACGATCTAGAAATTGGAGGACATGTTACGTGCCTGTTCTATTGACTTTGGAGGTTCTTGGGCTGAATTCTTGCTACTTGCGGACTTTGTGTATAATAACAGCTATCAATCCAACATTCAGATTGTGCCATATGAGGCCTTATATGGGAGATGGTGTAGATCTCGGTTGGTGGTTTGAGCCCGGCGATGCTAGATTATATGGGACAAGGTTAGTTCAGGATGCCTTAGAGAAGGTGAAAGTAATCTAGGAGAGACTTCGTACGGCTCAGTCGCGTCAAAAGAGTTATGCGGACCGGATGGTTCGAGATATATCTTATGTCGTGGGCGAGAACGTCTTGTTGAAAGTTTCACCTATCAAAGGAGTTATGAGGTTTGGAAAGAAAGGAAAGCCGAGTCCAAGGTTCATTGGGCCTTTTGAAATACTTAGGAAAATTGGGGAGGTGGCCTATATGCTTGCCTTGCCACCTAGCTTATCGGGAGTTCACCGGTGTTTCATGTGTCTATGCTCCGGAAGTATGTTGCGGACTCGTCTCATGTGTTAGACTTCAGCACGATCCAGTTAGATGAAGACTTGACCTATGATGTGGAGCCGGTGGCTATTTTGGGTCGTCAGGTTCGAAAGTTTAGATCAAAGGACATAGCTTCGATGAAGGTGCAGTGGAGAGGTTGGCCCATGGAGGAAGCCACTTGGGAGACCGAGCAGGAGATGCGGAGAAAATGTCCTCACTTGTTTGATACTCCAGGTATGTTTCTTGACCCATTCGAGGACGAACGTTTGTTTAAGTTGGGGAGGATGTAACGACCTGACCCGTCGTCCCATGAATGTCCGCCCCATTTTCCCCATTTTATGTTGCTATATGTTTCAATATATGTATTTGGAGAGTTCGGAGTAATTCCGGTGGAGTTTGGATAGAAATGAGACAATTAGTTTCTTTAAGAGAAAGTTAGTTTGGAAAAGTCAACCGAACATTGACTTTGAGTTATAGGCTCGGAATGGATTTCCGGTGATTCAACTAGTTTCAGATTGTGATTTGTGACTAAGAAACGAAATCATAACTGAATTTGGAGGTCCGGTGTAGAATTAGGCTTGAATTGGCTAACATAAAAATTTGGCGAAGTCCGTTTGATAGGTGAAATTTTGATCTGGAGGTCGGAATGAAATTCTGACAGTTGCAGTAGCTTTGTCAGGTGATTGTGGATATGCGTGCAAGTTTGAAAAGTTTTGGTTTATCTTAGGCTTGAATCCGTGGTAATTTATGGATTTTGATATTTATGATAGTGTTTTTATGTTACGAGCGAGTTTGAATGAAGTAATAGAGCATATATGTGCTTTTGGTTGAGGTCCCGAGGGCCTCCGGGTGATTCTGGATGGCTAACGAGGATTTTTTAAGTGAAAGAGTGTAGCAGAAATTGCAGAGCAGAAATTGCTCTCTACGATCGCGAGCCAAGGGCTGCGGTCGCATAGAAGGATCAGAAGGGTGTGCTAAATTGGTCAATGTGATCGTGTAGGAGTGCGTGCGATCACGTAGGCTAGAGTGGTTGGTCAATGCGATCGTGTAAGAGTGCGTGCGATCGTGTAGGGTCATTGGGCATCGTTCTGCGATCGCGTGGTCTCACCTGCGATTGCGTAAGAGGAAAATTGAGGTTCTGGAATTTGTTCTCCGCGATCCTGTTCCTTGGGTCGCGATCGCATAGAGTAAATCACTGGGCGGACAGAATGTTTTAAGGGTTATTTCACCCGCGGCTTAAACATATTTTCCTCCATTTTTATGCAACTCAAGGAGCCTTTTGAGCAATTTGAAGCGTGTTTTCTGCAGGTATTGATTAGAGGTGAGTCTCTTAACTTAAAAACACCATTTTATTGAAGAATCAACACCCAAATTCGTGAAAGTGGGTTGAAATTTGTGAAGAACTAGGGCTTAGTGTTTAGAAACGAATTTTGGTGATTTGAAGGGTCAAACAGACTCCGTTTTTGGTGAACTTTATATGTACGGACTCATGGCAATACGAGAAATCCAAAGATGTAACTTTCTGAAATTTTTGAGAAGTGGGCCCGGGGCTCAGGATTTACCAACTTTGTGATTTTTAATGTTTTTCGAATAATTTCAATTGGTTTATGTTTATTTAGCCTATAATAACCTATTCATTGTGGTTTTGAATAGATTCGACGCTCGTAAGAGAAGATTCAAAGGGAAAAGGCATCGCAGACTAGGCTACGACCGGCTAGAGGTGAGTGGTTTGTACAGATAATAGCGTGAGGGTTTGAAACCCCGGTTTATCACATCGTGACGCTATGTTAGGGCGTGACTCGCCCCATATGGCAGGTGAGGGGTTGTAGATGATTGGGGATTGTGACTTGATAATTGGGCTTAACGTCATATTTGTGGCCTTGTGCTAATCTGTAGTACCCGTCTAGGGTGAATATCTGTGTGATAACATGATTGCATAATCGTTGATCTCAGTCCTGTGTTTAATCACCGAAATGAAATGCTAAGTCACTTTTCCCAAAATTAAATAATTAAATGATATTTATCTTAATAATCGGAAAAATGGGAATTGGATTGAATCTGTTTATGTGACTCATATACATATTGTGGACTGAGCATGGGTCGGGCTGCACGCCGTAGCGGTGATATGATAATATTGCGCTTGGGCTGAACGAGCCCGTACGGAGTCTGTACACACCCCAGTGAGCGCCGTCGATGTTAAATGGATCGAGCTGCATGCCCTAGCGTATTCATGTGCATTGCATTATATCTTTATCTAATACTTGGTTGTTGTTGTGATACTGTTATGCTGTTAGCCTATAGCTAAGTTATAGGATTGTTAGTTATAGCTTTGTGTGTGGTCTTTCATGGATTTCTTACTTTCAGTCATTTTCTATATTTATTATTCACTGAGTTGGTGGTACTCACCCTTACACCCTGCATCCTGTGTGCAGATTCAGGTACACCGGAGGCTTAGCTGATTCTCGTATTCTCCAGAGATACTTTCAGAGTCGTTGAGGTAGCTGCATGACGTTCGTAGAACCTTGTTGCTTTTCATTTTTTCTTTATTTTTATATTGTTATATACTTTCACAGATTATGGTTTTGGTATTCAGATACTATTTTGAAAATTACTCAGTTTTGTTTAGAGGCTCTAGATTCGTGACCCGAGTTGTCTATGGGTGTGTTATCGGTTTTTCGCACATATATATTACTTTATTAATATTCTTGGATTATTATTCTTAAATTTGCCAGTTTTGAGACTAAGTATTAAATTGAAAGCGATTGTTGGTCAGGCTTACCTAGCCTTAGGTGCCATCACGACCGGGTTTGGATCGTGACATGTGGAAACATGACTGACGTAGGTTGAGAATCGATTAGGGTTTTGGGGAGGGCTATGTAGAGTTTAGGAGATAAAGAGTGTTTCAAGGCGGCTTGTCTGATAGAATGAACTAGGTTAAGGGGGTATAGAAATTAAAAAAGGTAAGACAGAATTCCAGCCATTGATCGAAATGATCAAGACCAAGATTAAAAGAAAACTCGGGTGAGTTTAAAATCGGTTCAAGGGTTCAGGTTAAAATTGGAATTGGGTTGTTTTAATTTGGGCGTAATTGGGGGTTAAACTGAGGTTAAAATTGAAATAAAAATGACTATGTGCTAAATAGCCAATTTTCCCATTTTTTATAGGAATAGTTTATATAATTTTATAAAAAAATTAAAAACCCTAAAATAATTAATAATATATAAATATTAATTTAAGAATACTCGAATTGATTTTTTAATTGTAAATGCTGTTAATTGTAAAATAAGCTATAATTACAATTATATGCAAGTTACTTTAAAAAGATCGAATAAATTTGTAAAATATGCAAAAATCATTTTAATTATATTTTTGGTGTAAATATGCGAAAAGAAAATAAATTATTTTCCAAAGCGATAATTTAGGGCATAATTATTGGATTTTTAATAGATAATAAATTGATTTTAAAATCATAAAAATTAGGAAAAAATACCAAACTCTTGGGCATGCTTATATATGCATACCCATGCTATTTTGAAAGTATTTTGAGTATAAGAAATATAGATGAAAAAGTTGGGTATCAACAGTTGCCCCTCTTTATCCGAGAAGGATGAAAGAGTTGTCGGGTAAAGATATGATGACCAATTTTGACCGAACGAAATTGTAGAATTTTGAACAAGCTCTGGTTCCTGAGCTGCCTACACATACCTGGTCTTAATGAAACCAGGCCATATATAGTTCAGAATCCATTGACGGAATATGCTGATGGAGATTTTCGAAAAGAACGGACGCGTTGTTCAGGTTGAGAAGGGTGGTTCAAGTCTGATAGGCTACGGGAAGTGCAGCGGGATCGCTCCTGCTGAGACAGCTGTTGCTAGCTGGTGTACCTGCAAACAACTAATACCAACATATATTGTGCATAAATTTAACGTGATGCAAGTTCCGATTGGACCTTAAATGATGTGTTCGGATGGTTAGGATGATGTCCTCGGACCATGACATCTTGGGCCATGAAGCGCATGATAAAGGGTTCGCAGGCTATAAAATAATATTCTCGGGCTATGAGAATGATGCCTCCGTACTATGATGCCTTTGAATAATGATATGCAAAAGATAAATTAGGGTCCTTAGGCCATGACATTGTATTCTCGGGCTATGCAAATGGTGCTTATGAACAATGACGCCTTTTGAGAATTTGGTGATCTTTCAGCCCATGACATAGAGAACGTGGCAATATTTTAGTCGATGCAAGACATAAATAAAAAGGTGGCGGTATTTTAGTCGTCCAAGAAAAAAAGTGGCGATATTTCAACCATGCGAGATGGAGGTAGAGCTTAACCGCGGAAGGTAGAAAAGTAGCCTTATGCAACGCAGAGAAATGTAGATGGAGACAATTCCTAGTCTCGCAAGGAAGAAAGGTAGCCTTATGCAATGCAGAGAAATGCGGATGGAGGTAGAGCTTAACCTCAGAAGGAAGAAAGTTAGCCTTATGCAATGCAGAGAAATGCAGATAGAGGTAGAGCTTAACCTCATAAGGCAGAAAGGTAGCCTTATGAAATGTAGAGAAATGCAAATGGAGGTAGAGCTTAACCTCGGAAGGCATAAATGTAGCTTTATGCAATGCTGAGAAATGTAGACGGAGGTAGAGCTTAACCTTGGAATGCAGAAAGGTAGCCTTATGCAATGCTGAGAAATGGAGATGAAGGTAGAACCTAACCTCAGAATGCAGAAAGGTAGCCTAATGCAATGCTGAGAAATGCAGATGTAGGTAGAGCTTAACCGCGGAAGGCAGAAAGGTAGCCTTATGAAATGAAGAGAAATAAAGGTGAACAGTAATAAAACCTCTTAGCTGATATGTCATATCTGATTGCTAATTGCGACATTGTGGCTGCTAGGTATATCCTGTACGAATAGCAATTGTAGATAGGTGATGGTTCTGAGTCTCGTATTCTTGAAAAGTACGAGTGTGTAAATATCTGATGATTTTATGACTTAGGTGCCTGCATCCAAAGGGAAATCGTGAG
Source organism: Nicotiana benthamiana (assembly GCA_034376525.1). Lineage (NCBI taxonomy): Eukaryota > Viridiplantae > Streptophyta > Magnoliopsida > Solanales > Solanaceae > Nicotiana > Nicotiana benthamiana. The sequence goes on along the minus strand of CM067333.1, from coordinate 22,058,497 downwards.
TTTTGTCGAGGGGAAGGTTAATTCGTCTTCCGGTGGACTTTGCTTGTCATGCTTGGCTCTTGTTTATCATTGGGTAGCATCGCTAAACAAAGCAATTTTGATAATAGCCATACATGATTTAGTAAAAAAAGAAAATTTAACGTAAATACATAATTGAAAATAATTTTCTTTTAGATGAACCGACGACTGTGATGCGGTTCAAGACATTGCAACCTCTCTCGCTCCGGAATTTTGAGGGCCTTCCTCAAAATTTAGCCCCAGTTTACTGGGCTGGTGCTTTTAATGGATGCGTGTGATGAATGGCTGAAGATCAACTTTGGAATTTTAAGGGTCCAACTCAAAATTCTGCCTCAGTTTCCAATCGCGGGGGAAATGAAAATTTTATTAAATTGTGACCGAACCCATAGGGCTGCCTATGTATCCCCTCTTTAACGAGACTCAGTTCAGGCGTAGTTCAAAATCTATCATAAGAGAAACCATGAATGGTTACACATAGTATCGCTTCACTGCATCTGAATTAATTGGCTTCAGCCAGACTTCTCCGTTCATTTCTGCAAGTATGAGGTCTCCTCCGGTTAGAACCCGATGAACCATGTACAGACCTTGCCATTTGGGAAAGGATTTCCCCTTGGCTTCATCTTCATGTGGGAATATTTTCATCAACACCAGCTGCCCCAGTGTTAACTGTCTCGGCTTGACTCTTTTGTTGAAAGATGTGGACATTCTGTTCTGATATAGTTGACCATGGCAAACTGCATTCATTATTTTCCCATCTATAAGAGCTAACTGCTCGTAACGCCTTTTTAACCATTCTGCATTGTTGAGTTTCTCTTCTTGTATGATCCTCGATGAGGGAATTTCTACCTCGGCGGGAATGACCGTTACTGTACCATAAACTAACATATAGGGAGTAACTCCGGTTGATGTAAGAAATGTTGTACGGTATCCCAAAAAAGCAAATGATAGCTATTCGAGCCACTGTTTATGCTTTTCTATCATTTTCCTCAGTATCTTCTTGCTATTCTTGTTCGCCGCTTCTACAGCTCCATTCATCTGAGGCCCGTAGGCTGTAGAGTTCTTGTGTTTGAAACTTGAATGTTTCACACATTGCATTCATCAAGTCACTGTTAAGATTGGAACCATTATCAGTAATGATTAACTCCGGGATGCTGAACCAACAAACGATATGGTCGCGGACAAAGTCTGCCATGACTTTCTTAGTCACCGCCTGGTATGTTGCTGCTTCAACCCATTTGGTGAAGTAATCAATTGCCACTAGAATGAACCTATTCCCTTTTGATGCGGCAGGATCGATAGGTGCAATGACATCCATTTTCCAAGCTGCGAACACCCACGGTGAGCTTGTTGCAGAAAGCCCTTTTATCATTTCTGCATGTATCTTACAGCGATGACACTTTTGGACATACTGGATGTAATCCATTTCCATGGTTATCCAGAAATAACCTGCTCGGAGTATCTTCTTTGCTAAGACAAAACCATTCATGTGTGGACCGCAGGTCCCTGCATGAATTTCCTCCAATAGCCTAGATGCTTCATTTGGTTCGACACACCTTAGTAATCCCAAACTAAGAGTCCTCCCATATATTATTCCTCCATTATGAAAAAAGTTGTTAGATAATCTCCAATGTGTGCGCTTCTAAGTAGCATTGCAAGTTTTGGATAATCTCCAATACTCTTTGATGTCATAGAACCATGGTTTTCAGTCTGCTTCTTCCTCGACATGAGCACAGTAAACTGGCTGATCATGAATCTTCACCAGAATGAGATCTATGGTGTTCTTATCCGGATGCTGAATTATAGATGATATGGTAGCCAATGCATCGACAAACTCATTCTGTACTCTAGGGACATGCTAAAACTCTGTCTTTGTGAATCTTTTCATTATCTCTTGTACATGATGCAGATATGGGAGTATATTGGAATTCTTGGTTGCCCATTCCTCTCGAACCTAATATATGAGTAAGCATGAACCCCCAATTACTAGCAGGTCATGAATGTTCATGTCAATGGCCAGCTTGAGCCCTAAGATGCAGGCTTCGTACTCACCCATGTTGTTGGTGCACGGGAACCTAAGCTTGGCAGACACTGAATAATACTGGCCGATTTTTGATACTAGGACTTCTCCTATGCGTACTCCTTTGATGTTTTGATGCTCCATTGAAAAACATTATCTAGCCATCATAGGCATTTGTATATATCTTATCCTATGAAATATACCTCTTCGTTAGGAAAATACGTCTTTAGAGGCTCATATTCAAGATCCACGGGATTCTTGGCGAGATGATCTTCAAATGCTTGTCCTTTGATGGCATTTTGATTTAGGTAGACAATGTTGAATTTGCTCAGTAGGATTTTTCACTTGGCTAGCCTGCCAGTGGGCATGGGCTTCTAAAAAATTTTCTTCAGCGGATCCATCCTTGATATGAGATAAGTAGTATAGGCAGAAAAATAGTGCCTTAGCTTCTGGGCTACCCAAATAAGAGAACAATAGGTGCATTCTAATAGAGAATACCATGCCACGTACGAGGTGAACTTCTTGCTGAGATAGTATATGGAGTGCTCCTTTCTCCTTGATTTGTCATGTTTCCCCAGAACACAATCAAACGCTCCATCATATAATGCAAGGTAGAGCAATATGGGCCTTCCTGGTTCGGGCCGGACCAAAACTGGTGGTGTTGACAGGTATTCCTTGATTTATTCGAAAGCTTTCTGATAGTCATCAGTCCATTTGGTAGCGGAATCCTTCTTCAACATCTTGATGATCGACTCACAGATAATAGTGGACTGAGCTATGAACCGGCAGATGTAGTTAAGTCTCCCTAGGAAACTCATCATGTCGTTCTTGTTCCTCAGCAATGGAAATTCTTGAATGGCCTTAACCTTTGATGGATCCAGTTATATTCCTCGTCAACTTTCAATGAACTCAAGCAGTTTCCCGGCAGGAACCCTGAATGCACATTTCGTGGTATACAACTTCAGGTTGTATCTTCTAAGTCTGTTGAAGAATTTCCTCAGATCTCCCATGTGGCCAGTAGCTTTCTTGGATTTGACAATGACATCGTCTACCTACACCTCGATCTCTTTGTGTATCATGTCATGGAAAATAGTAGTCATGGCCCTCATGTAGGTGGCCCCAATATTCTTCAATCCAAATGGCATCATCTTGTAACAATACATACCCTACAACATAATGAAAGCCGTTTTCTCAACGTCATCCTCATCCATCGATATTTGATGATACCCAGCAAAGCAATTGACGAATGAGTACAATTCATGCTTGGCATTGTTGTCAATTAGAATGTGTATGTTTGCCAAGAGGGAGTCATCTTTTGGACTGGCCTGGTTGAGATCCCGGTAGTCGATACAGACTCTAACCTTCCCGCCCTTCTTCGGCATTGGCACAATATTGGCAAACCATGTCGGATACTCTACCACACTGCGAACCTTGGCTTTGACTTGCTTGGTGACTTCTTCCTTAATTTTCAAACTCATGTCGGGTTTGAATTTTCTAAGCTTCTGCTTTACTGGCGGAGTTGTTGGATCTATTAGCAACTTGTGGGCTACAATAGATGTACTGAGACTATTGATATCATCATACAAAGAGGCGAATATGTCCTCATATTCCCTTAGAAATTCCGTGTACTCTTTCTTTTCTGATGGTGACAGATGAACACTGATTCGCGTTTCTTTGACATTCTTTGTATCTCCTAAGTTGACAATCTCAGTTTCGTCAGAGTTAGACATAGGTCTATTCTAAAAATCCTTAACCTCTTTAACGACTATCATCTTCTTCTACGTCGTCGTGTTGCCTTATTGCATGTCACCATTGCCAGTTCACCAAGATAAGTAATAGTAATCCTATGTAAAATAAAGTACACGATAAAAAGTAATAAGAGCAGATAAATTTCATAATTGTTTTGAACATTGGAGCTCTTATTTTTTAAATTAAAATGTGGAAAATAAGTCAACTAGAAAAAAATAAGAGATAATGCATAATGCTTTGTTCAGCCTTGCTACCTTGATGTTTTTCGGGTTCTGGCGGTTCTGATGGACAAATTTTTGAGGCGCGCTCCTCGGCTCACAGCTTGTATAGAAGGGTCTTCCTCCCCTTCCTCCTCAAAAATAACACAACAGTCCATGTTATCATCTTCTAAAAACAAATTCCTCATCGCCGCCAGCTCTTCCTCTTTTTCTGACCCATATATGGCATCGGCGAGTCAGTAAATCTGCTCCAAAGCGAGGTATCGGATGCTCCAGTGGATAGTAGGGGCTGCGCCATGGTTGCCACCAGTGGTTGAACTCCTCCCATGTGTATTCACATCCCAAACTGAAAGTTGTACCGTATTTCTTCAACTTGATAGGCTTTGCAATCCCTTGATGATTCTTGTCGATCCTTTGCCCGTTTTATTCCCACACCAATCAGTATACTTTCAATCTTGTTATCCCATTATTTATCCTTGTCCAGGGCGTTGACTCGCTCAATGTGGTTGTAAGTTTCCCCGCATATCTTCCTTCTTCCTCTGATTGCCGGGATTGTCTGGCGATTGTATATGGGGTTGCTACAATCGCCCTGAATAATCACCTCTTCGTAATTCCACTCGAACTTCACTGCCAAGTGCATAGTTGATGCTACAACCCTAGCAGCATGGATCCAGGGTCGTCCTAGGGGCAAGTTGTAAGATGATGAGACGTCTATTACTTGAAAATCAACATAAAACCAAGTTGGTCCCATTTGTAAACACAAACGGATTTCCCCAATAGTGGACCTTTGGGAACCATCGAAAGCTTTGACATTGATGGCTCCATCCTTGATCTCATGTAGGCTCTTTCACAATGTTCCGAGAGTGAAAAATGGACAATATTGAGACAGGACCCTCCATCAATTAGAATTCTGTTGATAAAATAATATTCATATTTCATAGTGATGTGCAACGCCTTGTTATGGCTTAACCCTTCTGGTAGCAACTCATATCTGTGAAAAGTGATTTTGTGACTCTCCAATACTTGCCCTACCATGTTTGCCGTTTCTCATCCAGTTATGTTGCTAGGCATATATGCCTCACTTAACACCTTCAATAAGACATTCTTATTTGCATCAAAGCTTTGTAGCAGTGCTAAAATGGAGATCTGCGTTGGCGTCTTGTTCAGCTTATCGATGACTAAATACTCTTTGTCTTGTATCTTCCTTCAGAGATCATCAGGATCAGTTTTGGTGATGGTTGGTCTTCCAGAGTCTTGCTTACTGGACTCAGCAAGATGTTCTGGATTATAAGCATTACCGGTTCTGGTCATACCTTGTGCTACAATTGCTTCTCCAGTTTTGGTTTTCAATTTCCTTCGCGCCTCGACCGTGTAATACGAAGGAAGGTCTTTCGCATGGAATGGTGTTATGGCTGACATAGCTACTGGAATGGGTACCGTTGCCTTGGATGGTAACACAACCACTTCGAACGGTACATGTGCCTTTGGGGATCCAAGCTCGACCTCAATTGGTCCTGGCGCTTTGTAGGAGAAGGTGCTTCGAACTCAAGTGGTGTGGACATCTTCACTTTAACGACTCCATAAGGCCGGATCTGGACGACAATCAGATTAAGTGTGACCGTTGGTTTCTTTGGCTCGTCACCTTCAGCAATTAGTCCGATCATTCCTTTGGGGTCCCAATCATCTTCTATCTCTATCATGTGAATGCCTCCACCCTTGTGGTAAGACATATGGTTGTTGTGAACATTTGGAGCAGGCTCCTTTGCCATTATGATCTTGTTGTCAATTAAAGCTCTGATATTATCCTTCAACGAGCAACACTCGCCATTGGTATGCCCCTTCATGCTGGAGTGGTATGCCTAGTTTTTGTTAGGGTTGACCCATTGGGAAGGATTTTTTGGAGTTATGGCAGGGATTTGGGTGACGTAACCAGCATCTTTGAGTCTTTCATAGAATTGGTTAATAGTTCGGCAATTGCGGTATATTATTTGGGAGGTCTGCGATCAAAGTTAGGTCAAGGTCTAGGAATGTTCTGGCGATGGGAAGGCGACTGATAGCGAGAGTGATGAGTATTATAGGCTTGGTAGACATGTGCGAGTTCATAGTATCTGGGTGAAGTGGGTTGATATGTGGGAGGTGGAGACGATTAGTAAGTAGATGATGGAGCTTGGTTTGAAGGCAATGGTGCTTGGTAATTTGGGGTAGGCTGATATCTGAGTTGATGTAACGGGTAGGTTTCATATTTAATTAGGGATTTTGATCTCCGTGAAACCATTATGGCACTCACATCCCTTTTCTTGGATGTACCACCAGAATGTAGAGCCTTGTTGGTAGCCTGTAATGCTTCAATGTTGGTGACCATACCAGTTTTAATACCTTCCTCGATCCTCTCCCCTAGCTGAATGATGTTAGAAAATTTCTGGCCCTTCTATATCAACCTCTCATAATATTGTGGGTCTTGAGCTCGGACAAAAAACTTGTTAATTTTTCTTCTTCCAAAGCCGTTATGACCTTAGCAGCCTCTGATCTCCAACGAGTAGCATACTCATGGAATTTCTCTGTAGGTTTCTTCTTTTTGTTCTGAATGAGAATACACCTTGTGCATTCTCCGTGTTGAATTTGAATCTTTCCATGAAATTGGAGGCCATACCTACCCAATTCATCCACTTTTTGGGGTCTTGGAAAACGTACCAACTTGGTGAGCATCACCTTTCAGACTTCTCATAAAGAGCTTCATGCGAATCTTTTCCGACTCCGACGAGCTTATTGCAGTACGTCCTCAAATGGACTCTGGGATCCCCTATTCCATCAAACATTTCAAACTTTGGAGGGTTGTTCCCCTCAAGAAGTTCGACATCTTGCTAAATGCAAACGCTCTAGTAATTCAATCCCTTGATACCTTTGTTTCCTTCAACACCGTGGACTCGGCTAGTCAACTTTGTGAGCTCCGCAGCCAAATTCCTGATAATAGAGTCTTTGTCATCAGCCTCAGGTGTGCTTGAAATAGGTTGAGTATAGTGTGGTATGTTTTTCACGTAGATAGGGGTGTTGTGGATATTATCATTTGTGGTATTTAGTGATTCAGGAATGAGCAGTGGGATGTTTTTTTAAGTGTGGCATGTGTTGTAATGTTGATGGGGAGTGGGTTGTTTTTGTTGTTTTGGGATGTTTTGTGGAGGTGTGGGATTTTAAGAGTTGGGAAAGTTGACACCTGTGGCAGTGAGGGAAAATGACAAGCGCGCCAAGTTCCGAACTTGGTCTAGTTCTTCCTGAAACTTCAATAATGTGTTTTTGAGCTGGGGGGCACTTTCCTTGGAAGCCTGAATAACTTGAGGAACCTCTACCCTTTCAACTGCATACTCCTTTATGATGTTTTTCAAATATTCCATTTGCCCTTGTTCTTTTTTATGGGACTCGGAGGAGGAGGAGGTGGAGGGCCCTTAGATCTTGTAGAGTAAAATGGCGATGAAAGAGTGCACGAACTAACCTTGGGGGGGGGGGGAGAGGGAATAAACGATAGTAAAAACAAAACAAGGTAACAAGTTAGTGAGGATTATGAGAATAAAATGTTGCAATATTTAAACACATAGTGCAAGAATATAAACCCTGTCCTAATTTGCGAGCCTCATTGTGCCTGAGCTAGGCCTAGCGACAAGTTGATTTGAAGAAATTATGATGCTAAATGCCTAATTTTATTGATAAAAATAAGACGAATCCCAAAACGACACTAAAATAGCAGAAAGTAAAAATATCACTAATGGCCATTGGCCTTATTACATTCTAAAAGAAAAGAATCCTAACTACTTTGTCCCAAAAGGACCTTCCCCGGACTCGACATACATAGATCCATCAAATAACTTCGCCAGCTCACGTAGTCCCAGCAGCAAGTAATCTCTAGTCAAGTGTCTTCCTTCGTTTCCCTCAGCGTTCTGGCATTTTTCAATCCTCCGAATGAAATTCTTTTCCAACTCTACTAATCCTCGTTCCAAATACCCTAGTTGCTTGCTGGCGCTGACAACCATATCTTTCCATTTTCTAATCAATTTATGATGGGATTCTTAAATTTCCCGATGCTCACTTTCGCATTCGTGGATCCTCTTGCACAATTGGTTGTACTTTAGCCTTTTCGTCGATGATTATGTGACCTTGCACAAGGTCGGGTTTCCCTAACCCACTATGATCGTCTTCCAACCAACTTGGATAGTATGATGCATAACCAGCATTACACCTGTCTGGTTCTATGGAATCCTTTCCCCGGATGATTTTGCAATGCCACATGTATTGATCTTGGAACTTGTATGGACAATCGTCATCTTGAAAGTCCACCCTAAAGTGACTCATTTTGTCGACCCTTGGTGTAACCTGCTTTCTTCCTGCCTGCCTCATGACTTGAAAATGACACAAGGATAAGTTCCTCTCTGACCGATGACTATAAGAAATAGTGCATCTCGATATTGAACAATGAATTCCTTAGTAGGGAACCATTCGAACATCCACTGCACTTGGTCCTCTTTCAGATTTTCAAATAACTCTACCCACCCCTTCAGTAAGTTACCACACTCAAAGTGTTTGGCCCCTCATTAACAGTTTTCCAGGGCTCGGTATATCTCAACAGCAATAATAGGTACTATGCTAAAAGGCTACCCATGAATTCCTTCCATTAAAGTCTTCGTGACCATGGCCAGTATAGTATGAATCCTAGACTTCGTCATAGGAGCACTATCATCCCCAAAAAGTAGAACATAAAGACGAAGACTCATCTGTGGACATGCCCCAATCAGGTGAGGGCGAATTCATCTAGATAAGTGCGGTAGAACTTACTATTGTTGTATCTCTCATACAGATAGTCGAATGAATGTGGAATACTTTAAGCACATCAAGTCTGTGTTCTTCTTTAGTCCCATCATATTGAGAAAACCCCTACCATTGTGATTTTTTGGCATAATGAAACCCGGAGTTTCCCATGGAATACCAGCTAATCCTCCAATTTCCTTGAGCAGAGGTGTCATTTCAAGGTCCTCGAAGTGGAACACTGATCTATCACCATCCTAGAATAAAGTTGCAGCCTCTATGATCTGTTGTCAGGTTGAATTTCAAAGAGAGAAGGCAAATTTCCCAAATATTTGTGGACGAGGGTCTGATCACTGGAGTGAAGGTCTTCCCACCATCTTAGCAACCTTGGGTGGATATTGGTTACCATGCCAAATCTGGGAACTTCGTGCCTCATTTTCTGCAAAACAATGTGTTAGACCCTTACCCAGCCGGACTCGACAATTTAAACAAATAATTAGCATAAGCAGTATTTAGTTCTCCAAAAAAACCATAGACGTGGTAGTTTCCATTTGGGTTCCAAGAAAACCTAGTGGACTTTGGACAAGGCTATCTTAAAGAGTCACTATGCGGACATTATAACTGACTCGACTAGGTTTGACAGTGATGCATGCACAATTGAACAGAGTAAGGTTTCCATGGGGTATTAGACCGGTACCCTTGAGCGAACAATTCCAGAGGGAAAGGCACCGAACTATCGACTGCACCATTGATCGACTGGGTAAGGGCTAGAAATTATCTCGAGGGGAAGGCGTTAGGAACCCCTCAAGATCCACTAGTGTGGTTCCCCGCCATGTTATAATTGTCACTTCACATATCCAAGTAAGCTATTAAGGGCTCAAATAGAAGGGGCTTGCATATAATATTGCAAATAAGTTGAAACTTTGAGGAAAGGTAAAGAGGGAAGAGATTTATGAAGGATTTAAACAATTCTAGTGAAAGTACATGAAAACAAGTAAAAAAGAGGGGGTCCTAGGTTTATGTATATGGATCATGTGAATGCAATATCCAGTAATTACTCATCGAAAGAGGGGCTACATGAGATATTTATGCATCGGTAATCATCTTCATATATACCATTCCTACCCTGTTAAGGTATTAAAGCGCGGAATGGTATCGTTACTTATTGCATGTTCTTACCCGTCCCAATCCTATCAGTCCCGCAGGCATTGAGACCACTAATCCTAATTGGGATGGAGTTGAGGATTTCCAGAGTTTTCAAAAAGATAAAATCTTGGCGACAAGCACAAATAAATAACAGTTAACGGGAGAACAAATAGCAATTAAGGCTCATACCCATCCTCACTTAAAAAGGAAAATATAGCATGACTTCAAATATCGGTTTGGTCTGAGTTAAATTAAGGCGTTCTATCGGTTGATTCATCACATATTTCTGAGATGAGGAGTCTGAATTAGCCTTGTTTGGATGTAGTTATCAAAGACTGACACAGTTAATAGTTTGCCTAGGTTAGTCCTATAGGCATGACATCTACTAGACCGTATTGATGTTAAGGATAAATTTTTCTGATTTTATAAGCAAAATATTTGCAAACTTATGACTGATTTAAAACTCATAGGCGAAACTGATTCAGTTGATTGACTCCTATAAGCATGATCTCTAAGCTTCATAGGTTTTAAAACAGTTACATAAATGCAAGAGCCCTATAGGCATGGTATCTAGAATGAATTGGTTATTATTAATCCTAAGACTATTTGCCTAATGATGTGTATATGCAGAAGTGTAGAAAAACCTATGATCATAATTTCTATATGCAAAACCTATAGGCATAATCTATGAGATGCAGAAATGCAGAACTTATAAGCATGAGTTCTAAAAAATGCAGAAATACAAAAGTGGAGAAAGACTTCTATGCATAATTTCTACGATGCATAAGTGTAGAAAGACTTATAAGCATAATTTCTACGATGCTGAAGTGTAGAAGTGCAAAAAAAAAATTTAAAAGAATGAGGGAAGAATGCAGAAATAACCAACAGGCAAGCTTTCTAAATGCAAAAATACAGAAGTACAGAAATTATCAATGACCTGTAGGCGAGTTTCCTACCCTTTGCATGCATTCATCCTCATCCCTATCCTAACCATCCTCAATAGTTATCATAGTCTATTACAGACCTGAATGAATCAAAAAATAAAAGTAAAATTACATTAGAAGCTCCAACTACATCTAAAATAACCCAATTTAGACGCAAAGTCCAACAATATGAGATAAACTAACTCTTAGGTTAAGATTTCGAAAAGACTTTCTCATATTTTGGTGTGTCAAAGCTCCCAAGAGTCTCAAAGGGCTCCGACCAGTGCTTACACCCAAAAACATTATAGAATTATGAACATAGTGCAGTGTGGAAATGCCAGCCCCCAGATGTCCTAATTCAGAGGGAACTCAAGGTCCCAAAGCAAGGCTCATAAGAGAGGGGGAGAACTTAAGAGTCTAAGAATAAGTACAAGTGCACAGGAGGATGGGAATCAAGGAGAGACATGGCAGGCTGGTGGCTATGCCTAGCAATTAGAATGATGGCACACCCCTGACCATCCTGCTAGCCAAGACTAAGAGATAAGATTCATTTTGGATCAGGATATGGTCTAAGCAATAATTAGGATACTGCCAGGCAGAGCTGCCTTCTCTCTAGTCTAGAGAGAGAAAGCTTGTGAATTTTAGTTCCAATGGCTTAAATCCTTCATTTACTGTGCTTCTATCTCAATTTTAATCCCAAAAGAACATCTTTCCTCTCATATACAATTCCCAACTGGTTTTTCATCTTTACATATACCATTTTGATCCAGATCTTATTTTTTAAAAATTAGGGTTACTGTAGCAACGTCTTCTTCTGCATAATCTGGATTTTCTAAGCACTGACTTCTGTTCCTCAAGCTACTGCGTTTTCTTTTGAGAACTGTCCAGATCTATAGCCATTGTAGAAGTGTTTCGTCGTATATCATTTTCGTACTCTACGCTGACCTAAATTGCTGTACCTGAGGATCGTATCGATTTTCTTATCTTTCTATAAGATCATCGATAATCTCATTTGCTCACAGCTCTTATTCTGTATAGTTTCTTCCAAAACCTGCAATTTCTTGGAAGAACTGGTACCTAATTCATCAGCAAACAGATTCGGGCTGGTTTGTTTCATTTTTGTCGTCGTTCATGGCCTCCATGGCCGGCGACCAGTCATCTCCTATGGCTAGTCAGCCCTTTCAATCGACTTCGCCTATCCCTACCAACACCTCCACGATACCCAAGCCTTTATATTATTCAAATATCTTAAAGCCATCCACAATCAACACTCCGGTCCAGAGTCTTTGTAAAATCAAGCCTACTCCGATACGCCGACCAGTTTTATTACAGGGACAACCTATGGTACGCTTCTCTGAAGCTGAGGTTGATCGAATGAACAAGATTGAAAATCAACAATATGTTGTCGTTTGCAAATCTTCGTATGGTTGGCCTAAGCTAAATGAATTACGTCAAATTGCCCCGATTCAACGTGGAATTAAAGGCGAGTGTACTATTGGTCACCTTCGTGACAAACATGTATTGATAATATTGACGTTATTGCAAGATTTTGTGGCTTTCTAATCAAAGAACGTTTATTACGTTAATGATAGGGCAGGGAATGAATACTAATTGAGAACTTTGATATATGATGTTAAATTCAAAGTCGATGAGGAAACACCTAAAGTTATGGCTTGGATTTCTTTTCCAAATCTACTGCCAACTTATTTCGCAAAAGAATGTCTGTTTTCTTTAGCCTATGCTGTGGGAAAGCCAATACATCTTGATTTGGCTACTATTAACAAGACAAGGCCAAGTTGTGCACGCGTTAAGGCATTAGTTGATTTATTATCTGATTTACCAAAAAAAGTACGCATGGATATTGTGAATGAGCCAACGGGGGAAGTGATGACTGAGTGGGTGACGATTAAATATGATTACCTACCAAAATACTGCAAAGAATGCAAGTTACAAGGACATGAAAACTTTGAATGTCGGAGAATTAATCCGGAATTAAGGGAAAAGACAAATGTCCAGCAACAACAAAGTGTTGAATCTGTGCAACAACGCAATAAGAAACCTGCAAAACATGATGCTCCCATAATGGCTCTTACCAGCGGCAAGGTGGTTGGCAATGTAGGCTCTCAATGTAAGAAAGTCCGCGACAATAGGGTTCTTAACAAAGGAAAGAAACAGAATTTTCTGCTGCACAAGGTAAAGAAATAGCTCCTGGTAACAATTCCAATGTCAAAAAACAAATCCAAATTACCAACCAATTTGCTTTTTAAAAAAAGGAAAATGAAGAGGTTAATATAGGAAACCAACTGGCAGTTGTAGAGAAATCTCAAATCCATAAAACCACAAGCAACAATGATATTCTGCAAAATAACTGCACAACAGATGTGGAAAATGTTTTGCATGAACAGGAATTTTATGCTTCAACTACACAAATGGTACAAAAAATAACTCTCCTACCTCTTCTACGAGACAACCAACCAACACTCAACCAAAGAAAATAAACCATGCAGACCTACATTCAATCATACAGCAAAAAGAAATCTTTAACACAATAGAAAGTCAAGTAGATTGTGTAAAGCAAGAGTTGGGGACAGAGCAGCATCTTCAAAATTATTCAACTGCCTAATGGGTTCAGGCGACTTTCCAAAATAATGCAGTTCAGGTCAATACCTTATGTCAAGACATTCCTTCAAAGGACACAAAAGATGACAACATGTAGCAAACAACAAAGAAAATGAATTTGTTGAAGATGCAGATTTTGACAAATTCAAGGCCAATGAAAAAGAAAAATGGGTAGCAGGGAAATTATGGTTCAACCAAACAGAGGAAGTCTCAGAAGACGGCCACATTCCAGATACGATGCATAGTAATGATGAAATAGGAGGAAATGAAGTAGAAAATGAGGACAAAAGGGTTAATGATAATGTCAAGGCAAATGTTATTCAAATTATAACTGAATGCGCAAATTCAGTAGCAAAAAAGACAACAGAGGGAAACATCAATATCATAGATCCAGGAGGGACTTCACATAATGGAGTAAAGAATGTACTGAAAGAAGTAGAAAATGCAGATTCGAATCAAGACAAAATTTTAGACAAAAACCAAGAGAACATACTGCAGGTCTATACAAGAAGTGATTTTGCTTTAACCACGGCGAAGGGTGAAGCAACAAGTGTTTTTCCTTCGACCAATAATAAGTTACTCACCAATGATCATGAAGAAACTGCTGCTCAAGTTTCCAATCAGGAAAATAATGCTGACCTTACCAATCAACCATATGAAATTGTCACAACAAAAGAACCAATAGAATAACATCACCTAGCTGCCCATGCAGATCTTAGAGATACATACATGGATGAGGAGTCCACTGCCCAAAATTTCCTTACTATTGCCAAGAATGGGGATCTGTCACCAAGGCATACTGAACCTGTAAAATTTCCAACAAAAGGAAAAAAGAAACAGTCAAAAGAGATTTCAAGTGCACATGTCAGTGGAGTACAAAGAAGGAGTACATTGTCCAAACACAAAAACAATTAATGGATGCCATTATATGGAATGTGAGGTCGGTAAACAAAATGCAAGCATTTCAAAGGCTGATTACAATGCATCGAAAACATCACTTCCAGTTCATAGGAATCATGGAGCCTATGCAGCAGTCTCACAAAATCGAGAGGTATAGAGCAAAAATTGGTTTGGCTCAGGCTGTGGTGAACTATTCAAACAAGATTTGGGTTTTTATTGATTAAACTTTTGCAGTTACTATTCTGTATAACATGACACAACAACTGACTTTGAGATTGATGAACACTGAAACTCATGCTGAGCTCATCCTTATTCTAGTCTACGCCAAATGTGATCGGATTGAAATAATTGATCTGTGGGATTCTTTGTATGTAATGGCATCAGATATGACAGTACCATGGCTGGTTGGAGGTGACTTTAATGTGATATGGGACGAGGAAGAGAAGTATGGAGGCCTACAGGTTTCTATCCTTGAAGTAGATGACTTTAGACACTGCATAAACACCTGCACTTTGTCAGATTTGGGATTTAAAGGAAGCATATTTACATGGTGGAACGGAAGATCAGAAGAGGACTGTATATTCCAAAGATTGGATAGATGTTTAGGCAATGACGAATTGCAACAGTAATTTCCTGGATTGGAGGTAACTCACTTGTCCAAAATAGGCTCTGATCATTGCCCGATGCTGCTAAAATGTGATATAAAAACTCCCCCAATAAACAGTCGTTCAGATTTCTTAACTTCTGGACAAAGCATGAAACTTTCAAAGATGTAGTGAAGTTGAATTGGAATGCTGATTTTAGTGCTAACCCTTTATGCATTTTTAACTACAAGTTAAAGAAGCTTAAACATGCACTATCTATCTGGAGCAGAGCTACATATGGGGATATTTTCCAGAAGATTGCAAGTCTTGAGGAGGTGGTCCTAGTTCATCAAAGTCAATTTGAATTTAATCCTACATAGATAAACCGACAGACATTACGACTGGTACAAGCTGAAATGCTTAAATATCTTGGATTAGAAGAACAATTTTGGAGACAAAAAGCAGGCATGTTATGGTTGAAAGATGGCGATAGAAACACTAAATTTTTCCATGCTCAGTTTAATAGGAAAAGAAAGAGATTGAAATTATCAAGGATCCAGAATAGCCTTGGTAACTGGATTGAAGAAGATCGCTTAATAGCAGAAGAAGCAGTAAAATTTTACAAGGATCTATTTACTGAGATTTCTATTCCTAATGCTTTTGATATTCTAAACCAAGTACCTTCAATGGTAGATAATGATCAACATGAGAGATTGATGGCTTTGCCTTCTAATGAGGAAGTGAAGAAAGCAGTTATGGGGCTGAATGGGGACTCAACGGGCGGACCGGATGGTTCCACTTGAGCCTTTTATCAAACATGCAGGGAAATCATTGAAGAAGATGTAGTCGGAATGGTCAAGTCATTCTTCTGAGGTCATCAGCTGCCAAAGAGTGTGACGCAAACAAACCTGGTTTTATTACCAAAGAAAAAAGAAGTCACTACCTTTGCAGACATGAGACCAATCCGTCTCAGCAACTTTGTTAACAAGATTTTCTCGCGGGTCATTCATGAAAGGTTGGTTAAATTGTTACCAAGCATAATCTCAGAGGAACAGGCAGGATTTGTGAAGGGAAGAAACATCGTTGAGAATGTACTGCTAACTCAAGAAATCATTAAGGATATCAGGTTAAGAACAAAAGCAGGCCCAAACGTTGTGATTAAGCTAGACATGACAAAAGCTTATGATAGGTTATCATGGCTATTCCTGACTAAAATGCTAAGGAAGATGGGATTTCATGAAGATTTTATTGGCTTATAAATGGTCAGCCACATGGCTTTTTCAAATCATCTAGGGGTGTTAAGCAGGGAGATCCTCTGTCTCCAACCCGATTTATTCTAGCAGCAGAAACCCTGTCTAGAGGTTTGAACCCACTGCATACTAACCTGGATTTCTGTGGATTTGGACTACCAAAATGGAGCCCATAAATAAACCATCTTGCATATGCAGATGATACAGTCATTTTCTGCTCATCTGATACAACTTCATTGAGACTTGTGATGGACGTTCTGCATGCTTATGAATCATCATCTGGTCAACTGGTGAGCAAAGCCAAATCAGCCATATATATGCATCATTTAACGAATAATGAGGTGATTAACAAGGTGGAAAGGATTACGGGTATAGGAAAATAATGTCTCCCTGTGACTTGTCTGGGATGTCCTATTTTTTATGTCCAGGGATTAATTACAAAGGTTATGGACAAATTGCAGTCATGGAAAGGCAAACTCCTATCAGTAGGAGGTAGAGCGGTATTGATCACAAATGTCCAGCAGAGTATTCCAATTCATATGTTATCAACAGTTAATCCACCAAGCTATGTGATCAACAAATTACATAGCATTTTTGCCAAATTTTTCTGGAGCAGCAATGTGGGAGGAAGCTCAAGACATTGTTCATCATGGACTAACCTGTGTATGCCGCATGAGGAAGGGGTATAGGTTTCAGATCCCTTCATGACGTATCCAAGGCACTGTTCTGCAAATTATGGTGGAATTTCATAACAATACCCAGCTTATGGAGTGCTTTTGTGTGTCAAAAGTATTGCGATAAATTAAATCCTGTAATTGTACCATTGAAGGGTGGATCCCACATATGGAGAAAAATGCAAGAATGCAGGGACTTGATTGAGCATCAAATCTAGTGGAAATTGAGGATGGGATCGGCGCAAATCTGGTTGGACAATTGGACAGAGATGGGAGCGTTATATTTCCTAATGCCTGCAAAGTTTGTAGTTGACGAAGACATTCACAATGTCAATGATATAGTTGAAAATGATATGCGGAATGTGCAAAAATTATTTCAAACTCTACCAGAAAATTTGGCAAACCACATTGTGCAGAATATTAGACCACCAAAACCATGTGCAGAGTTAGATACACCTTTCTGTATGTTGGAAACAAGGGGACATTTTTCAGTGAAATATGCGTGGGATTACCTGCGAAGAAGAGAAATTCCAAGGCTAGCTTTCAATAAGATATGGGTCAAAGGCTTACCATTAAAGATATCCTTTTTCATGTGGAAGGGGTGGAAAGCAAAACTGCCTCTTGATGATCTCTTGCGCAGAATATGATACTCCATGGCATCTAAATGTTGATGCTGTGATGATCCTAAGGAGGAGTCTCTAGTTCATTTGTGCTTCACATCTAATGCAACTACGAGTGTTTGGAGTTGCTTCCTGAGGTGAGCAGGAATTTCATTACAAGCACTATCTTTACAACAAGCAATTACAAAGTGCTGGACGGCATCAGTTGTACCTAGATTGAAGCCAGTCATGCAAGCATTACCAGCATGCATCGTATGGGAGCTATGGAAGAGAAGAAGCAGTTTGAAATATGGAGAAGCAATGTCAGTAAGCATAGTTATTTACCAGGTGTCATCTACGCTACAAGCTCCAATTCAACTTAAAAAACAAGGATTACATGTGCCTCACAAATGGCTGGACTTACTGACAATGATGGAGCAATACACACCATGACTGAAATATGATAAAGTGCTATGCGAATTTCCTCCAAGAGGGTGGATCAAAGTGAATACTGATGGAGCTTGCAGAGGGAACCGAGGGAGAAGTTCAGTTGGTTTCTACTTAAGAGAAGAGATAGGTGATTTGATATACGCAGAAGGAAGAGAAATTAACGAGGAATCAAATGATGAATCAGAAGCAGTTGCTATTGTGGAAGCACTGAAATGTGCAAAAATCTTAATTTGGTCCAGATATGGCTGCAGACAGATTCATTGATTTTAAGGAAAATTATTGAGGAATCGTGGAAGCCTCCTTGGTGTATTACAGAACATGTAGAAGAGATTTTAAGAATGAAAGAACAAAGTATCATCAAAGTCACTCACATATTCAGAGAAGGGAATTCATTAGCAGACCACCTTGCTAACTATGCCCTAGATGAAGCAAATATTGAATGTCATGGTTTCTGGGATATGGATTCAAAAGGAAGGAGGATTATTAATGAAGATAAGATGCAATGTCCATACATAAGAGTGAAAGTGGAAAGAAATTAGAAGGAAAAGTGATCAATATGCACTCTGCTGGAACACGGTGCACAAATACAAACGTATGGGGTGATGTGGTAAAGAGTTAAAACAAAGTAGACAAGGAAAGTGAAGACACAATTGCAACAACCATTAATAAAAGATGCAGTCAACAGGAACAATTAGAGGAGAACATGGGGATAATTTCTTCATTAACATTTGGTTTTCTTTTTTGCAGGGCTGCGCTTGATTTAATCTTTCAAGTAAACTCTCTGTTGAGTTTACAAGGTCATAAGTATCAGGGATTTCACATTGTTTTGAATTGTCTGGTCTATCTAGGGACAAGATTCGAGGTCCCGCAGACTATGCCATGATTTATTAAATCAAGTCAACGCATGCGCTGGATTGTAACCCTTGACAGCACATGGGAGTGCATATCTTTCATCACGCCAATCCTATGTCAAAATATGCCTTGTTTATCAGTTATTATATTCATAAACAAGTGTTGTTTATCACCCCCATGTGCTGCCTTTCATCTTTTAGATTTTTATATAGAAGCTTAGTTATTTGTTTCACTTTTGCATGGCGAATGACGCACAGTCAGAAGCATGCTTCACAATTCAAGATTCGGAATCCCAAGCTAGCATGGTACTCGATAATGCTGTCTCAAAAGCATTCACGCATGCTATTTCACCCTGGAATTGGAGTGCATTCTCGTGGGATTTTCGAGACTAGAGAACAAAACAATTTTCGTTAACGAAAGCTTTCCTGGGGAATGTCGTTCCACTCAAACTCATCTCCAGTCAAGCTTGGGAATCGTGATAAAAACCACTGCATATCGAGCAGTAACACTTGCTTTTTGCTTCGAAGAGTTGGCGTGAAGGGCATTCGGAATTTCGACATAAGTTGATAAACACAGTTGGACATGTGTATTTTGCTAAGACTCATTAAACAATAATGACATTGAAACAGTAACGCTCGCATGGGCTGCTTAGGGTACTGGAATTGCACACTTTCTTCATGGGTCAATGTCGCATATTATACAATTCAATTCATAGGTCGCAGTCACGTATTATGCGATGCCACTCAATACGACCTCTATGGGTGGTATTAGCACTTTCTGCTCATTCCCTCGAGAAAGGAAAGGTGACATTGCACGGGCAGGATGGCAAATTATGGAGCTAATGACTATTATATGGACTGGCATCATTTTTTAATAATAGTTTGCTTTTAATGATACCAAGTTTAAGTATATCTCTTAACTTTGGTAATAGGAAGAATGTAACTGTCAAATTTTATTTCCTCTTTTCGCTAGTATGTGGAACTTGTAATTTCCTTTTGTTAATTTATTAATATAAAATCTAGCCCTAGGCGCTTGCCTAGCGGATTGCCAAAAAAAAAGGATACTGCCAGGCCAAGACCTTAACTCAGGCACATAGAAGGGAATATGGGTAGGGACTCGTAATAGAAACAGACGTAAGGAAGGAAAGTAATTAGCACAAATCACTGAACATGATCAGTAAAGTAAACAAAAGGGTGGAAACTGTAAAGTAAACACATATGGGTGAAGCAGAAAATTAAATAAAAGATATACCAGTTTCAAACAAAAACAAGTAAGAAAACAGTAGCCTCGAGAGAGCCAAGTTGTAGTTCCAAAAGATCTCTAGCAAAATCAAGTGTTTAATTCAAAATAGTATTGCAACAAAGTATGTAACTAGAAGTGGTTTGTTTGTGTGAATTTCAGTGTGTGTAAGGAGAGAAGATTAGGTCTTTATATAGTTTTGAAAAACATGCAGTACATAGGCAAGGAGTGCACAAATATGGAAATAGCAATCAATTAGTGCCAATTAAGATAATTGGACTCCTTCAATGAAGTAGTCTAGTTCAAACGGTTGGCTAACACAGAATAATGGAAAGAAATCAGTTTAATAAGGCTGATTAGGGCAAAGAAATACAATAGTGCATAAACAAGGCCAAATACATATTGGGTACTTAAGAAAAGTTGAAATAATAGTGTGTTTATAAAGTAAAAATAGGGCATCAGTTCGAAAATCAACCAAGAGTATCTCGGATCCAATTGTAATCACAGGGAATCAAGGTAATACAGAAAAGAATCATATAGAAATAATTAAAAATATGGTACATAATTATAGAAGGAATACACAAGATCATGTATTTAAGGAAAACACCACAAGCATACAGCTCAAAAAGAGCCAGTAGGGTAAGGAGGTTCGATCGAAACAAACCGGTGACAAATCACTAGCCTTATTAAAGGGATTTCAGAATCACTCACGTGGTTGGTGAACCTTTTGAAAGAGGAGTTTTCTCATATATAAAGCATTCATCTCAAACACAATAAAAAGTCTAACATTTAAAGTTTTCATAGTTACAAACAAATAGGACTTTAAGTTTAATTACAGACTCACAATGGGTAAGAAAACCTAGGGTCCCTAAGTGGCCCTAGTGCCACTTATCAAAGAAAATCCCCAAATCTAGGGTTTCAAATAGAGTTAGAGGTGACAAGACAGGGTCATTCCGAGAGAGTCTCATAAGCCTCTTTCAAAGTCTTGTGAGAGGCAAACATACACAAACAAGTTCAGAAGAAAAAGACGATGCGAGTTTTAAAAAAATTGGTAAAAACATGCTTAGCAGGAACATTAACAAAACTCAGTAAGGTGAAAAAAAATCAAAGAGCTCAAACTTAAACACATATAGCAATGAATGTCGATTAACAACACGAATTAACATGTGAGCACATGAGTGACAGCAAAGAACATAAAAGGATTTTATAATCAGAAAAGAAATGAGAGAGCAAACTCGTGCATAGTAAGAAGAGTATATACGAGCCTAACATGGATATCACACATGAAGAGAGAACAAAAGAGTCAGACAGACATTTGAAGAAACTTTCCCAAAAACCCTTAAAATCGAATTTGAACAGATTTTGAAACGGAAATTTGGGAAAAAACCTTAAAACGTCAAATAAGGACAAGGTATGTCGCATATCTGAAAGAAATAAGTAAGTATAGAACCTCAAATGGCCTAGAGTTGCAGAGAAAACCCTAGAATGAGAAATGTCTTGATGAAAGTCTGATCCTGAGTCGAAGAGACTCATATTGCTCAAACATGCTGGAAAATGGCCGGAAAGGCCATAGATCTGCAAACCTGAGACAGATCTAAAGAATGCCATTGAAGTCGGGCCTCCAAACTTTCGAGTAGCTTAAGTTTAATGGTGAGAGAGAGTGCGTACAGGTCACCCATGGCTAGGAATGCCTTGGATTCTTGTGGAAACATGATAGACGTAGGTGGAAATCAATTAGTGTTTCGAGGAGGGCTAGGGAGAGTTTAGGAGACGAAGAGTGTTTCAATGCAGCGTCTCTGATAGAATGAACTAGGGTAAGGGGGTATGTGAATTAAAAACGGAAAGCAAGAATCATGGTCGTTTATCATTGATTAAAGGGAAAGTCAGGTGGGTTTAAAATCTGGTCAAGGGGACGGGTTAAAATTGGAATTGGGTATTTTAATTTTGGCAGAATTGGGGGTTAATTTGAGGTTAAAATTGAAATAGAATTGGCTATGTGTTAAATAGCTAATTTCTCGCTTTTTATTTTATAAGAATAGTTTTAATGATTTAAAATAAATTAAAATCACTAAACTAATTAATTATATATAAATATAAATCTAAAAATACTGAAAATGATTATATAATTATAAAATGCTATTAATTATAAAATAGGCTATAATTGCAATTATATACAATTTAACTTAAAAATACGTAAATAAACTTGAAAAATATAACAAAATAACATTAATTATATTTTGGTGTAATATGAGAAAAGAAAATAAATTATTCACCAAAGTGATAACTTTAGGCATAATATTTGATTTTTTAATGCTAGAAGTAGATAATAAATTGATTTTCAAATCTTAAAAGTTAGGGAAAAATACCAAAACTATTGGGAAAGCTTATATATAAATACCCATACAATTTTGAATTTATTTTGAGTATAAAAAAATACATAGGAAAAAATTGGGTATCAACAGTCATCATATCCTTTTACTACCCATTACCCTCCCCTTAGTGGTTATAAGAGAGTTTAATTAACGACCTATACCCGTCCCTTTCTTATGGTCCTAGAGGAATTTAGTACCACTAAATCTAGACAGTTCTAGATAACCTAAGGTTTTTAAATGGTAAAAATTTAGGCGACATGCAAGTAACATGTAGGACAAACAAAAAAGGGACAAAGAGTTAGAAGGCTCAGTTACCTCTGCATGTACATAGACAGTCAAACAACACGTCTAAAGCATAGATTTTCAAAAGAAGTTCAGAAATCCTAAGAACATGATATCTAGATGAATATCACAAAAACAGAACATGCAGCGTTTGTTTGTTTTTTAGGGAAGTGGTATGATCCTAACCAGTTTTCTAACCAATTTTATAGCTTGCTAAATCTGGATAATTTCACATATAAACAAAATCAGTTTCACAATTATTTAACGCCATAAGACTTGCCTAAGTGCATGTACGTCGTCACAATTGTGGAAGACATTTTAAAGTCCTTTACCCTTTAGGCATGCTTACTAGTGATATTAATTAAAAACAAGGTTTGAGGCTATTAAAGAAACAAGTAGGATAATTAATAAGACTAATTCAAGGCTTATAGGCCTGAGTTAAAATTAAACTGATTTTAGATCCTATATGCATGATTCGAATTAAAGCTGATTTTAGATCCTATTGGCATGATTTCTATGATTAAAGCTGATTTTAAATCCTATAGGCATTATTTCTAAAGAGATAAATTAGAATATATGCCATAATGAAAACTTAGTATTTTATTTCCTATAGGCATGATGTCTAATCATGTAAAGTAAAGTAGGCAAAACTTATTTCAATCAAAACAAACCCTATAGACAGGTTGTCTAATACAACACATGTAAACTAAAATAAATGCAATATGCATGATATCTACTCAGCTTTATCCGCAGCATAGAACTACCCTCCCTTTTTACTACTCATCCCAATATCTGTTTATAATTAATTATTACAGACCAATGAATGAATAAATTACATATATATAAATTAAGCTATAGGGAGCATGAAGTTGACCCTAAGATAATCCTGGTGTACCAAGCCTTTAGTAGTCTCAAATGCCCAAAGTTTCACAACCAATTTTGTGACTAGGTGTGTTAGAGTTCCCTAAGGACCTCAAGGATCCCGAGAAGTGCTCACACCAAGACCTTTCTCAAATAAGAATTGATTTATGTGTAGTGTGGAAGTGTCAGCCCTGATATGCCAGAGTTCAGACATGTCTACACTTGTTAATACTTGCCTGACATGTTCATTTCAGTTAATACATGTTCTGCCTTACTCCTTCTATGTTAACTAGTCTCTCCAGTCCAGCTCTAGTTATGATGTTCATGTGCCCTCAACAAATTTCTACTGTGATCTTTTCTTCATGTTTCAACGCGCTACATTATATCTAACCTATTAGTTCTGTAGAACTTATTTGAGAACTCTATGCACCCTGTTGTTTACGTGATCCACCAAGGTGTATTTCATGTATCCCCAACCCTTTTTTTCTTGTGTGGAAACTGTTTGCCAAAGTGTTTTCTAAAGTTTTTTGTTCTGTCACTTGTGTTCTGATTGCAAATTGTTTCCCATGTTTTTCTAATTGCTATTTTACCACTAAATTAGTACTAATTTTCAAAAAATGATTTCACTCCTAAGACCTTTCTTTATAGTGTTTACCAAACTCTTTCAAATCATGCAAAACACTTACTTATTATTAGGTAATTAAGTTCCGCCCCTCTGGCATGTATACTGCTTAAAGGTCCCTAAAATCTCTAATCATACACTTACAAAGCAAAGTTTAGGCATGCTAGATAAACATTAGTCAGGTAACATGCTAGTCACATGTGGAATAAGATACTATATGACATGTTAATCAAGATAGCAAACATGTAAGTAAAGTGGAGATATGCTAATTACATATTTAAAATAAGGCAGTATTTGTCATGCTAGGTGAGAAGTAATCAAAAGCAAGAATGAACTCAGGTTTGATGAACTAAGGTAGTAAATAAACACAAAGGTTTAGATTCTTAAAAATTTAATCAGAAAACATACTAGTTAGAGAAAGAAAACACAAGATGTAAGATATGTGTTGTGCAATTTTCAGCCTTGGAAGAGATAAGAAGTCTTTTGATGGTAAGGAGGAGCATAGACCTGCACCTTTTCCCTTGTCGGGTGAAGAAAGGTTTAAAGAGATAATTGAATTCAACAATATCTGTGGAAAGAGCACTAAAAAAAGGCCTCGGAGTGATAAGGGTCCGTGGGAAAGAGATCCATTGTTTTTGAATTGCCATATTGGATGCATAACAAATAGAGGCACAATCTTGATGTGATGCATATCGAGAAATACGACTTTATTAGAAATAGATGGAAAATCAAAGGATCATGAAAAATCTTGCTATGACTTATAAGAAATGGGGATACGAATTGAGCTACAACAAAGGATAAATAATGATAGAACTATAAGTCTGGCTAAATCTAGTATCTACATAGAACCAAAACAGAAAAGTTTATTCCACACTGTCTTAAAATTATTAAAAGTCGTGGATACATACAAATGGGGGGACAATAAAATTAATAGCATATTGAACTGGTGCGGATATGAACCCGACAAATGACTTGTCAAGAATCACCACGGAATCACTAGGTCTATCAAATTGAAGAAACATGGTACCACCTTTGGTCCTGGATATGAATATACTTGGGAGGAACTCAATAACTGGTCTCCAACATGGCGCGGTCCTTACTACCCGCTGGAGCAGCCAATACCATACGTTGAGCAGACCTTCCAACCAGTGGATGTTCTATGGGTCTGAAGAAGAGGAAGCACTGGCAGCCGTAAGGAATTTGTTCCTAGAGGACGATTATATGGATTGATGTGTCATTTTCGAGGAGGAGGGGGGATGAAGGCCCTTCCATACAGGCAGTAAGCCGAGTAGCATGCCTCAACAATTGGACCATCAAAACCACAAGATTTGGGAAGCCTCAGGGTAGCAAAGGCTGAATAAGCATCACACATTATCTTTTATTTCTACTAGTTGACTTTCCTTTTGCATTTTAAATTCCGCAATAAGATATTCAATGTTCGAAACAGCTATGGAATTTATCAAAGCATTCTAATTTTCCTTATAAATCTTATTCTTATTATTTTCTCTCATTAGTTTATTTATCTAGCATTACTATTACTTGTCTTGATGAACAAATGACTATGACATGCAACGAGACAACGCAACAATGTTGTAGATATGGAATAAATTAGGATTATTTTTATTTATGTCCTTTATAAAATTATTCTGACATGCTTCAATTTTGCAGGAGATCTAGTAACATTATTATAGATATTGAATTAATTGAGAGAGAATTCAGATACATTTATTCGGCTGTTGAGGCCTGTCCCTTCTTCAACGTCCTCTTCTTGTTCAGCTGTCCAAGTCTTCAAGTGTAAAACACATTTGGTAATTTCTATTCTCCATTATATTATAGCAATATTATAGCTAATATAAATGATATTTGGTCTTCACTATCACGCGAGTTGTTCAGCATTCTAGTATAAATGATATTTTGTCTTCACTGATATTCTGGTCGACTCTGATTGACTCTAATTATCAAGATTCATGGAGTTTCAGTGGCCACAAGAAATTGAGTAATGTCACAGAAGGTGTATGTTCAAGGAAGTCTGCCTTGTAGTTCTACACTTGGTTGAATTGTATCGACTATTATTTTACTGAAAAAAGAGAAGCTATTGCTGGTAGCCAGAACATTTTTTGGTTCCTTTTACCCTGTAGTTTTTCAAGTTTCCAAGAGATAAATAAAGTGCAAGACACAGCTACCATATAATAAGGAAAATATGATTAAAAGAAAAAAAAGAAGTATCTACTTAAAATGAACCTGGTAATTTGGATGAAGACGAGGAACGAGCAACCAAGTATAAAATTTAGAGGAAACCACTAAACAGGTGCAAAAGGAAAGTTTTAGTAAGCCATGAGTAATATTAAAAAATGCAACAGATAAGATAAATATCTTTCTAATCTATCTGTGTCAACCAGTTCTTCCTTTGCAAACCTATATTTTGTTTGCTTTTAAGGATGTGAAAAATATTTGAATAGTCATTAATCAAGAAGGGTGCTCAAGCAAAAGTAAGAAAATATCCAACCGCATTACAGCTGGATCACTTGCATCTTTACGAAATCAAAGGGTTTTGTCGTTCACAACAAAAAGAACCTTGCAAGCTTAGGTCAAATGCAAATGAAGAACAACAATCAAAAGGTGGATTACCTTCATCTTTACAAAACCAAAATGTTTCGTCGTTGACAACAAAAACATCCTTGAAAGCTATAAGGTCAAATGCAAATGAAGAACGACAATTCGGAGGTGGAACTCAATTGCAAGAACAACTACAACAAGTGACATTGAATTACAGCTCTTCAGCAACACAAGGAGTACATGAACAAGTGCAACAAGCGAGTATGGATTCCACCACTTCTGCATCATAGGGAGTACATGAACAATCTAGTGATTCTACCAATCATGAAGCAATTGAACAATCTGAGGAACAAGACAAATATATATAAATTTTAATCATAAACTTAACTAAATATAGTGATTAAGAATAATTTTTATTTTGTACTATTGCAGGCCCCTCCTTGCAAAAAGCAAAAGAGGTCGTACACAAATGCCAAGTGTTCACGTTAGGAAGGACCGTAAAATAATCATTGTGACTGAGTTTAATCAACCTGTTGGTCCTACTAAAGAGGTTGTAAATTATTTGGGCAGCTTCCTCGGTATATTGGCAAGGAATGGGACCTTTTATCCTTTTTATATATTTAATTGGAGTAAGCTAGACACAAAAGATGACATGTTAAAATATAGCAAGGTATGAAATTTCCAATATCCAATATACAAGGATGATATTTCTTTTTTCTTACACTAACCCAATTGTATTAAATTTATAGGAAAAATATGGCATTCCTGACTAGGCAAAAAAATGGATTTTTGAAGCAGTTTGTAGGTCTTGGAGAAAATATAAGAGTCAATTGAAGGCAACCGACTTCACAGCCTATGAGAATTATGAGCTTCGAATGGAGAATAGGCCATTAGATGTTCCAGAATATCACTTTAAGGATCTTTTTAAATATTGAAACTTAGATCCTCACAAGGTAATTACAGCACTGCATTATGATTACATACTTGAAACATTTTGAGTGGAATGTTATCTAACGAGGCATGATATGTTGCCTATTTAGAATTATATTGATAGCTCTAAATCTCATGCTTAGTCTTTGGTAGTTTCTTACTCTATTATCTCAGATTTACAATGTGTATAAGTCCTAATACATGAATCGCTTGCAGAAGGTTCAAGACATGATGTTTGACACTTTAGGAAGAAAACCTAGAATTCCAATTGTTATACACTGTGTCTTATTAGGAAAATGCAGCGAACTAGTCTTTGAAGCAAAGATTTAGTCACATCCACTTCAAAGAGTGTAGTCTTATTTACGAAAAAAACCCTACATGTTCCAATAACTTATATTTCAAAGATAATTTTGAAGAGCAAATTATGTTAGCTATGGTTGGCATGATCACTTTAATCTGTGCTTGTAGGTTATAATAACTTGCATGTATATTAATGTTGTTTGAGTTTGTACATAACATGTTTATAAATTCAGCTCATTTACAAATTATAAATAGTTGTCGAGTTACTTCAAGATGTATTTCAAGAAGTGGTTCTATTTGAAAAAAAGGTAGAAGTAGATAACTCCTTGTGGCATTATAGGTTGTACGTACCATTATTATGTTAGCAGTTAATTTGCTTCTTTGTTTAATACTATGAGTGTAGTCTTGGGTCATGATGTGGGTAATAGGCATAACTATTGGTTGCTATTTTGTTTACTTGTTTATTCACAGAAAATGTCCGAAACCAATACAGAGAATCGAAATAAGTTGAAGTGTCCACACACTGCTGGTCGAATACATTTTGCTTTAATTCGCGAGGTTTGATATCTTATATTTTTTTTAAATTATGAACTTGCTAACATTATATGAAAAGATTCTTATACATGTTTTCATGTAACTAGGAAAAGAAGAATGAAACCTCTGATACTTCAGATTTTGTATCAAGTAAGAATATTTTCGTGGCTACAAGAACGAGAAAACTTGGCAGAGTATACAAAAGCTCATATGACAATATGATTAGTAAAATTGTACGAAATTTCTTATTTAAAATTTGTCGTGCTAATTTATTTGGTCTTAGTTATTTATTCAACTTTAGTTACTTAAAAGTCTTTTTTCTCGCATTTTGCTTTGCAGGCTGAAATGGCGTGATTACAATCGACTCAGAAAAATGAAGATGGGAGTCATTCAAATGATTCTTTTGCATCAGTCAAGGGACCTGAACATCCAAGTCGCATGAGATTGTATGGACGAGGGGCTACCTAGACTATGTTTAAAGGGAAAAAAGGGAATCATGGAACTTCTGATAAGAGGATGCAGCAAAAAATGCAGGAAATGGAAGAGAGGATGCAACAAAAAATTCATGAAAAGTTGAACGAACAAACGAATGCTATGGAACACAATATTACAATGAAGGTCATCGCACGACTTCAGCGTCTGAACCCTGATTTGCGACATGATCCTGACATGTTAAGGTTCAGTGCATATTCACTTGTAGATGCTTCCTCTGCACAACAAGTTGTTGTTCAACTAAAAGTCGGCCATCTGCTAGTAGTAACAATCAAGGTCAGTACGTACTAATTGTTATACAAATTCTTCTATTTCTTCTTCTCCTCCTCGTTGTTCTTTGGAAACTGCAAGCTTCTTGTTCTTTCCTTACCTTTTTCAACCGTGACATAGGAACGAGTATGTAAAGACTCCAGCACTATCTGTATGGTATTATATGGAAAAACATATGGTAGTGGCCTACATCCTTGTGAAGGAAATGTAAACTTTTTTACCACATATCTCAGGTGTGATGTGATTTTGTTTGAGCTAATAGGCATTCCCTAGCATGTTTCATTGAGGGTTTTTGTTGCCAACAATCTCTTGAGTTTCATCAGGTTGTTTAACACTGTGTTTGTAGAGGTAAAATGCTAAAGCAGATAACATTCCTACAGCAGATAACTTCAGATGCTAACTAATGTGATTCTTTCATTTTTTTCCCCTCCACTGTGGAGAGGGCCTTACTAGATAGTTGCTTCTAGGATTTTTGTAATCAATTTAATTCTCTCCCGGGCATGAGTTTGGAATACTTAAATACCTAATGAGTAATGTAACATCTGCTTTTTTAATCAGTTTGAGCAAAATATAAGTAAAATAAATTTAATGAGTTTTAAAAAGAAGGTCAATTAGATGATAACAGACTCTAAATAAGTATGGCTTTTTAATCGTGTATATGTTGGCCTTTTGGGCGTTGCACTTAATAGTTAGTTTAGTGGAAGACGCTATTGCAGTATGTGCGCATGAGCAGCCAGTGACACTTCTGTATTGGAAAAAAAATTGAGTTTTTATTAAAGGTGACGTGGCATAATACGTGGATTGGTCAAACAGTCAAAGAGTAATAAATGATTAAAAGACACGAGAGACAACAGGCACGGTGGGAGAAAAGAAAATAGACACGAGAGGGAATCTTAGATATGATTCTCGTGTCTATCCAAGTCATTCAATATCAACGGATAAAAAGGACATTGAAGACACGAACCTGATGACAAAAAGTAGTCTACATTCATTATTAAATACCTGATACGTTAGTTATTTAGTATTTATAGCAATGATTATGTAACGTCTCATTAAATGCTCTTTATTATTTAGATTAATCCGTTACTCCTTGTCAACTATAAAAGGAGGAAGTTCTATCATTTGTGGACACAGAACACTCTTGAGATCATAGAGAAATACATCTTTCTTATTGTTTTATTCTTACTTTTTGAAAGCTAATTATATTTTTGTCTCTTTAATTATCAGTAACCCGATTTCTTCTCTCTAAAATTCAAGCTTTGACCAAATTACATTTTTTGTTAAACAAATTTGTTCCATTTCCGGGAATCTGATAATCTGTTCTTTCTAAATTAACATTCAACCTATTCTTAGTATGTCGAACAACAATGACAACAACAACCAGGCAAATCTGAACCATCAAATTGATGATGATGAACTCAACAACACTAACCTTCAAGCTTCTCTATGTGGATCTCGTGAAGGAACTCCAAATGATGTGTTTGAACATGATGACGGAGGAGCTGAAACAAGAGATAACTGTTAAAGAAAATAATCAACTCACGAATTGGCTAAGCCTTGCGAGCCCTAGTTAATCAATTTCCTGCTGCACCAGCAACACCAAACAACAGCACGTTGGAAAACCCTCGCTCTGGTCTAGTTGATTCTGGCAATGGAGCAATTTCTAGTGACTCACAAGATGGAGAACCAAGTAATACAGGTAATTCTTATCTTTAAAATTTGGTACTAACCTTGCAAAAACAACTCAAGGAACAGAACGAGTGTACCGAGCATATCCCTGGAGTTCCACCTGTGATTAAAGGAGTTGATATGGATAAATACTCGCAACAACTGTGGAAACCAAGTGCTCCTCCTTTACCAATACTAAAGAAATTCAAAATGCCTAATATCCCAAAATATGATGGTACAACAGACCCTCGTGATCGCGTAACTGCATTTGCAATAGGAGTGAAAGGCAACGATTTGACCAAAAAAGAGATTGACTCAGTGTTGGTTAAAAAGTTTGGAGAAACACTCACTAAGATAACATTAACCTGGTATTCTCTTTTACCTAAAAATTCTATAAATTCTTTTGCTGAGCTTGCAGATTCTTTCATAAAAGCACACTCGGGAGCTCAAAAGGTGAGAAGAGAATGGAGGATATCTTCAAAATCAAACAAGGGAATACTGAATTGCTCAGAGATTTTGTTGATACATTCCAACGTGAAAGAATGATGCTGCCCTGTGTACCAGATAATTGGGCTCCACTAGCTTTTGCTAGCAATTTGAATGACAAAAATTCAGAAGCCACTAGAAGACGTAAAGAAAGCCTTCGTGAATTTCCCGAAAATACTTGGAATTATGTTTATAATAGGTACAGTACGAAGCTCAAAATTGAAGAAGATACTGTATCTGAACTTCAACGAGTAGATGGAAGAGGATCCATGTCTAATGCCGATAAAAGGTCAGGCAAGAACTGGTACAATCCATATATAGGACCTGCAGGAAAAGACCCACGTTCTAGGTAAAACAATCAACATTATGATCAGATGTCGAGAGATAGGGGAACCGGATCTTCATCAAGGTTCAAAGGTGATCGAAACAACCAAGAGTCACAGGATGATGATAGAAATTTAATGGCATGATTTGCTGGTCATAGTTTCAATGTAACTAATTCCGAACACCTAGCTGTTCTAAGGAGTATGGGGGATAAGGTACGGTGGCCAAAAGAGATGCGGTCAAATCAAAACAGACATAACCCTGACCATTGGTGCTAATTTCACAACGACCATGGGCATAAAACTTCAGAATGCAGGTTTTTACAAAGTGAAGTAGATCATTTGTTGAAGCAAGGCTACCTCACGGAGCTGTTCAGTGAAAAAGGAAAGCAAGCCTACATGAAAAATAGGCAGGAGCCACCAAAACCACCTTCACCTAAGAGGATAGTAAATGTCATCAGTGGAGGAGAAGATATTTACGGAGTAACATATACGGCTTCGAACAAAGTTTCTAAAATGACGATCACACACGGCAAGTGAGTACGAAAAACCTTAGAACAGGAGAGTATAAGCTTCAATGTTGCAGATACGGAAGGAGTGACTACACCGCATAATGACGCTCTAGTAATATCTTTAATTATATATGACACTGATGTAAAAAGAGTTTGATTGATCCAGGTAGCTTTGTAAATATTGTTCTACTTAGAGTGTTGGGGGAAATGCAAGCTGAAGACAAGATGATACCAAAAGCGCATGCTTTATCAGGCTTCGACAATTCAAGAGTGGTATCAAAAGGTGAGGTAACTCTGACAACTTATGCTGCAGGTGTTGTTAAAGAAACTAAGTTTCAGGTAGTGGATTTGTAAATAGCATACAACGTAATCATGGGAAGACCTTGGATCCATGATATGGATGTTGTTCCATCAACCTTACATCAAGTCATTAAATTTCCATCACCTTGGGGAGTACGTTAAATTTGAGGGGATCAACAAATAGCCAAGAGTATCAATGCAATAACAGATACGAGCACCGCAAGTAAAGAGAAATAGCAATTATCGGAAACAGTTGAAGGTGTCAACAACTAAACTTCAACTGAAACAACAGATTTAGATTTGAGGCCCGATGTAATTCAAGAACCTGAAGAAAATGAGAACATCAAAACGATAATAGAAGAACTCGAGGCTGTGGTGTTATTTGAACAATGGCCAAAGAAAAACGTTTACGTAGGTAAGTTAATTGAATTTTTAAAAGCTAACGTAGATTGTTTTGCCTGGTCCCATGCTGATATGACAGGTATTCCACCAGATGTGATGACTCATAAGCTTAACGAAGATCCATCTTTCACCCCAATTAAGCAAAAGAAAAGAAATCAAGCAGCTTTCAAAATAAAATAATTCATGATGAGGTCCAAAAGTTGTTGAAAATCGGGTCGATTCGTGAGGTAAAATATCATGATTGGTTAGCTAATAAGGTGGTCGTACCTAAGATGAATGGTAAGTGGCGATTTTGTGTAGATTACACTGATCTAAACAAAGCTTGCCCAAAAGATTCTTTTCCTTTACCTCATATAGATCAATTGCTTGATGCAACTGTAGGTCATGAACTTTTATATTTTTTAGATGCATATTCAGGGTACAACCAAATTAAAATTGACTCCGGTGATGAAGAAAATACTTATTTCATCACATACCGGGGGACTTACTGTTACAAAGTAATGCCCTTTCGGTCTAAAAAATGCTGGAGCAACCTATCAAAGGTTAGTTACAAAAATGTTTCAAGAACATTTGGGAAAAACAATGGAGGTATACATAGACGACATGCTCGTCAAAACCCATCATTCCCATGACCATATTTCTAATTTAACTGTTACCTTTGAAACTTTTCGATATTTAATATGAAACTCAATCCTGAAAAATGTGCATTTGGAGTTGCTTCTGGTAAATTTTTAGGTTTTCTTTTCTCTAACCGTGGAATTGAAGTGAATCCTTCTCAGATTAAAGCAGTTGAAGAAATACCTGATATCCTTACTAGTAAAAAGGAAGTTCAGAGGTTAACAGGAAGGATAGCGGCCTTAGGGAGGTTTATTTCAAAATCATCAGAAAAATGCTTCAAATTTTCCTCTACGCTCAAAAATCAAGACCGTTTTGAGTGGAATGAAGATTGTGAACGAGCACTAAGGGACGTGAAAGTTTATTTATCAAATCCTCCTTTACTGGCTAAACCTAAAGAAGGTGAAAAGTTACTCATCTATCTAGCAGTATAGAAGTTGTGGTAAGTGCGTTTTAGTACGAGAAGATCAAGGTAAGCAATTCTCGATTTATTATGTAAGTAAAAATTTATTAGATGCAGAGACAAGGTATCCAAAACTAGAAAAATTAGCATTAGCTCTCATCATGGCATCTAGAAAATTACGACCTTATTTTCAATGCAATCCTATTGTTTTTGTTACTGCTTTTTCTTTAAGAAATATATTGCATAAACATGAACTATCAGGAAGATTAGCAAAATGGGCTATAGAACTAAGTGAGTACGAACTAATTTACCAACCTTGAACTACTATTAAATCTCAAGTACTCGCCGATTTTGTAGCTGATATTAGTCAAAGCATACATCTAGAACAAAAAAAGAATTACAAGTTTTTAATGGAGCTAATCTAGGGACTTGGATATTGGTTACTGATGGTTCATCTAATGTAAAAGGGGCAGGTTTAGGAATTGTTCTTGTACCACCTACGGGTGAAATAATTAGACAAGCTATAAAATGTCACCCTGTAACTAATAGCGAAGTAGAGTATGAAGCTGTGATTGCAGGTTTTGAGCTACTATTAGAACTTGGTATCATGCAAATTGTAATCAAAAGTGATTCACACCTCGTAGTCAATCAAATACTGGCGATTTACGTAGCTAGAAAAACTCGAATGCAAGAATATCTCGGAAAGGTACGTGAGTTAATAAGATATTTCCAAACTTGGAAAGTGATGCAAATCCCATGAGATGAGAATTTGGAAGAAGACGCCTTAGCCAACCTGGCATCTGCAGCAGACATAGCAAAAGATGTGAATTCCTCAATTATACATTTGTTCAATTCCATTCTTGACCCTGATAAAAATGAGGTAAATCTTAATCACTTAACTTGGGATTGGAGAAACGAAATCGTGTCTTTTTTGCAATACGAAATCGTACCTGAAGAAAAGGTGAAGGCTCATGCACTAAGAAAGAAAGCTGCTCGCTACTGCTTATATTAAGGAGACCTTTATCGTAAAAGGTTTGGTGGACCATTAGCCAGGTGTCTCGGACCTTCTCAAACAGAATATGTGATGAGAGAAGTACATGAGAGGCATTGTGGAAATCACGCAGTAGGCAGACCACTTGTTAAAATATTGATTCAAGCGGGATATTACTGGCCAAAAATTAAAGAAGAAGCGAATGATTTCCTATCTAAATGTGATAAATGTCAAAGGTACGCAAATAACATGGATATACCAGCAAAGTTATTACATCATGTCATAGCTCCATGGCCCTTCATGAAATGGGGAATGGATATTATAGGACCATTATCTCAGGCAAAATATCAGCTAAAGTTTCTACTCGTACTTACTGATAATTTCACTAAATGGGTAGAAGCAGGAGCGTTTAAACAGGTAAGAGAGAAAGAAGTTAAGGACTTCATTTGGAGAAATTTAATTTGCCTCTTTCGTGTTCCAAAGGAGATAGTGTGTGATAATGGACAACAATTTGTTGGATGTCAAATCACAGAATTCTTTCAATGTTGGAAAATCAAAAGAATTACGTCAACACTGTATCATCCTGTAGGTAATGGGCAAGCAGAGTCTATAAACAAGGTAATTATAAACAACCTAAATAAAAGGTTATAAGAATCAAAAGGCAATTGGCCTGAAGTATTACCAACGGTATTATGGGCATATCAAACGACAGCAAAAAACAAGTACAGGAGAAACACCATTTTCAATGGTGTATGTTGAGGAAGCTTTGATACCAGTTGAGATAGGTAAACCTAGTACACGACGCGTTCAAACAGAGGAAAACTCGAACAATGAAGAATTACGAGTAAATCATGATTTACTTGAAGGGAGAAGAGAAGCTGTGTTAATAAGGATGGCGGCTCAAAAGTAAGTAATTGAGGATATTATAATAGGAAAGCACGCCTCAGGTTTTTTAATGTTTGGACTTTGTGTTGAAAAAGTTTTCCAAACTACAAAGTCAGCTAATTCAGGAAAGCTATGTCCAACATGGGAAGGACCTTATCGAATTAGTGAAATTGCGGGCAAAGGAGCATACGAGCTAGAGACAATGGAGGGCAAGGTTTTACCTTCACATTGGAATGCTTTTCATTTAAAGAGGTATTACTTCTTAGGAAAGTACCCACGGTTAGGTATCGCCATGTTAAATTTTATCTTTTTGAATTGTTAAAATTATACTAACGATTTTAGATGCTAGGCAAAAATCCTAACTCGTGCCAAATGATCAGTCACGGCTTGCACGGAAAATCGGAATACTATTAAATTCCTAGCCCAGGATTACATTAATCTGATGGAAATACACACGAGTTAGGCAGTCTTTACCTACATTCGCACCTCCGAGTCCCGTGTATTTTTTTATTTCAGGAAAAGGGACAAAATTGGGAGCAAATATACAAGTGTTCGAGGCTTCATACTTCACCGCTCAAACACTTGGGGGACTGTACTATATACACACGAGTATGTGCAAAAATGGATAAGAGAGCAAAATTCAAGATTTACAAATCAAATCAAGTTACGAGAATTCAAGTATCAATCTAAAAACACTCATCATAGTGTTTTCTTCTTTTTAGAACAATAAAGTCATTGCTTAAACCCTTCCTAAGTATGTAAAGGCAGGGATATGATTATGTATCAGAACAGGTTAAAAAAACCTTGTGTATTTTGTAAATCTGATAAAAGAAAACAGTTGCGAGAAAGTTATAGATGTACTTCAATACATGTAATACTTAACAAAATTATCAAAGTTCATGAATAAAAGCATTATGAAGTTGAGTCGTATTCTTCATTAAGTGTCGATAAATAAAAGGGCCCTCTTTTATTTTTTCCCGTGATGAAAACGCTTGAGAAGAATTATGAAAGCATTTTCTGAAAAGGATAAAAAATGCTAACTTATTCTGTAAGTCCTAAAAAAGAAAAATAGGCAAGAGTAAGGTAAAATTATTCTTCAAAGACTAAGTAAGTAAATAGACAAGGATAACATGAAGAAGTATTATACAAACTTCTCAACATAAAAAGCTAAGGGAAAAACTTAGCTATTACAATACATTTGTTTTTCTAAAAACAGATGCCCCATTATAAAAACTGGGGACTTCATTAATTACATCATCAAAACCAAACAAAAGAGGTAAGGTTAAACATTCTCATTCGTCACGAGGAGATTGGAACGGTAGAAGTCGCCGCCTCATTAGGCTCGGTAGGAACTTCTAAAGATGGAGCAATAGAGGCAGTCTCAGCTGAAATTGAAGTATTAACATTTTCGGGAGAATCAGCAAACATGGGGATTTCCATTCCTAAAGGCTGTGTTGTAGGTAAATACTCTCGATCACTGGAATTGTAACTTCAATAGCTTCAACTGTTGACTCTAAGTTCAAAGGCTCTTCAATCCCCGGAGTTTCCACTGTTGGAGAAAAGATGTCAATCACCTGATCGGGAGAAGGAGTTTCAGTAGGTTGCTCATTCTTCTCAATCGTGTCTAAAACTTTGGCCAATTCATATTCAAGTCAAACGTTTCCTGAGAAGCTTCCATTAAAGCATCACAACGAGATTTCAACAAGGCCCAACTAACCTCATAATTGCAATTCTCCACTAAGGAATTGTAATCCTTCTCAATGGTTTCATAATCTCTTCCCCACGTAGCTAAAGTGTTCTTCATTTTTTCATGCTTAGCTAAGTGGAAATCAAAGGAAGATTAAAGTTTGACACAAGAACTCTCCAACATACGAACCTTATCGGAGGAAATCCTCAAATCATTCTGACCACAAGACAAGTTCTCTGCTAATTCCTTTGCATGTTCCTCCTTTTTTCCCAAAAGAGACTTGAACTCATTAACCTCATCATTAGCTTTAGATAAAGTGACTTTCAAAATCTCTTTATCCTTTTTAATTTGAGCCCATGAAGCTTTAGCAACTCCTAAATCTGAAGATAAGCTACGATTCTGTTGCTCCAAATGAACTTTGTTTTCCTGTAACTCTTATATAATCCCTTGAGAACACTCGTATTGGTCCTTCCAATTTGCTGCCTCAAGTAATGCATCCTCATCTATTTTCCTAGCTTCGAAGATAGCCTTTGTAGACTCACGATCCTTTTTCTCCAATAAATAAATTCGGCCCATTAACTCAGTCCCAATGAGATTTGCCTACAATTATGAAATATGAAAGTCACGACTCAAAAAAAGAAAAAAAAGAGGGGAAAATATTTTTCAAGGTCAAGAAAATTACCTTTAAGGTTGAATGAATTATGTCATTCATCAAGGTGTAGCAACAGTGGCTTTGCATCTTATTCTTCTCAATATCCCCAATAAGAGGCTTGAGTCATGTATTTGCACCTCCAGATTTTCTTAATAGGCTTTGAGTAGCAGGAACTTTAAGAGTAACACCTCTCACAGCCACGCCTTTACTGCTAGAGCTAACCTCTACTGGAAGGGTAGATGAAGAGGGAACAGTAGAAGGGGTGTAGTAGAAAAAGTAAATACAATAGGGGTCGTTGAAGTTGAGGTAAGAAGGGAAGGAGAAGCTATAGAAACTGATTAAGGAATAGGAATGGAAGTATTCAAAACTGGTGAAGGAAAGGAACCAATCATTGGTGATAAAGTACTTACAATTGGCAAAGGAATGGAAGGAGAAGGAACGAATGAAGAAAGAGGAGCTTCGTCAAAAACAGGTCCGAGTTCGCCACTCCAAAAACCACTATCCAAGGGAGGTTGAGTTGGTTCACTCGTGGCTTTTGGCACGGTCTCCCTATCGGATTTGATTAAAATAGACTCGGTAATGGAAGTAATTGTAGAAGAAGTTATTGCAGCAATGGTACGAGCAGGAGAATCTTCAATTTCTTCATCCAAAACAACACGTCTCCTAGCTCTTGGTCTAGATACCGAAGAGTATTATCTTCTTCTTCATATTCAGATTTCATTACCAAAGCTTTTTTTTGGCTAAAAGTACTTTAGCCTTATCCAAACCAAGGGAAGAGTTGGCAGTTTTACACATGGCTATAGCAACCTCTGTTGTCATCCCTTTTATTCCAAATCCTGATAAAAAGAAGGATTTGAGTTCATCATCAAAATTTAGTATACGTATCTAAAAAGTATACATGAAAAGAAATATATACTGTGTGTTTTCGCTGTCAACCTGTGTAAGGAAGAGATAGATTTCCAAGTCCTATCTTCATTAGGAGAAATTTTAAAATTTGAGTCTACCCAACCACGAAATTGGGAACGGGTTCCACATCTCCCATGGTTGCTACAAAAAACCAAAAAAGGGATAAATTTAAAGAGAAAATCAAAATCTCATAAAATAGGTACGGGAAAAGTAAAACAAAAACTTACGTGCAAAATTCCACATCTCAGAGAAGGGAATGTTTGATTCTCCCAATAAATCCACTCTGCGCATATCAATGTAACGAAGATACCACCCATGATCTTTATCGTCATCGACGTTTACCAAAACTCTTTTACTCCTTGCAGTTAAAGTAAAAACCCCATGGCGTATCAGACTAGGGTGGTATAAGTGGCTGAGATGGGGGAAGGTAAAAGTAACTTTTGCCTTATTAGACTAAAATCTTAAAAAAGCTACAGCCCTCCAGACCAAAGGTCCAATCTGGGCAAAGCAAACGTTGAAAATTCTACAAAAATCGATGATAACTGGGTTTGTAGCAGGTTTAAACCCCAAAGTGAAGGGATATGTATAAACATAGGAATACCCATTTCTGTATGATGAAACTCTTTTGCTTATGGAAGCAATTGATAAACGAACGACGCCCTCTTTTCAGTTGCAATCTTTCCTCACGGTGGGGATATTGATTTCATTTATAAGAGAGGGATAAGCATCAGTCTTTTCCAATTTTGCAATTTGCTTTTGAAGGGATGCTCTGTCACTTGCAAAAGACAAATCACTTGGTATAATTTCTTCAACTGTGGGCTCTAGAGAAGGCTCTGAAATTTCTTTACCTTTTGAAGATTGAGTTTTAGAAGACGAACCTTTAATTCCAGAATAAGTTGAGCCTCCACGTGTAGATGACATACTTCGGAGACTTCCTCATCTGCCTCTTAAATGTTTGATAGGAGCAGGTGCATTAGGGAATTGATCGAGAAGCAAAACTTTTCTGGGGTTAGGGGTTGGAGATGCCACTGCAAGATTATTTTGAAGAAAGGAAATTCAAAAGTTAGATGGAAGTTGATGAAGAAGAGGACAAAGAAAGTATGAATTAAAAGTTTATATGGGAACAACCGTCAAAATTAAGGGGAGCAATGATGGAAAGTCCATATTAAAGATAATCATCACTTCGTAAACAGAGGAAGTTGAACAAGCCTAGAAAAATGGGAACAAAACTGCAGATCCAACAAGAAGATGACACGTGTACGAAGCATTAAATGAGGAAGACAGATGAGACGTTGATACTGACACAGGCATTAATTGTGACAAAAATTCTTTTTCAAGGATCCACTTCCCAGTTATATAATTGATAAATAAATGATAAGTGGGGGGACTATCTGTATAGGGAAAAATTTGAGTTTTTATTAAAGATGACATAACATAATACGTGGATTGGTCAAACAGTCAAAGAGCAATAAATGATTAAAAGGCACGGGAGACAACAAGTACGGTGGGAGAAAAGAAAATAGACACGAGAGGGAATCTTAGATATGATTCTCGTTTCTATCCAAGTTATTCAATATCAACGGATAAAAAAGGCATTGAAGGCACGAACCTGATGACAAAAGTAGTCTACATTCATTATTAAATACATGATACGTTAGTTATTCAGTATTTAATAGCAATACGTAATATCTCATTAAATGCTCTTTCCTATTTAGATTAATCCGTTACTCCTTGTCAACTATAAAAGGAGGAAGTGCTATCATTTGTGCACACAAAACACTCTTGAGATCATAGTGAAATACAACTTTCTTATTGTTTTATTCTTACTCTTTGAAAGCTAATTATATTTTAGTCTCTTTGATTATCAGTAACCCGATTTCTTCTCTCTAAAATTCAAGCTTTGACCAAATTACATTTTTTTGTTAAACAACTTCCACCGGTGTACTTTCCAAGAGTGGCATCTGAATTGGCCTTGCACCTTATCAAAAATTGCCTCTTGGGCTTTGGAAACATTTTCCTGTTTTGCAGCCCAAGTCTTAAGGGTACTTTACTGCAGAGCTTGACCAAAGGAAAATGAATCTGTTCAGGGCTTCAACACCTCCAATTTGTTCATTGCATCTAGATTCACTGTTGCCTCTTCCTCACTCTGTCCTCCTGACAAGACAACCAAAAAAAGATTACCATTTGTGTCTTCCTTCTGTACTAAGCTCTTCATTATCATATACTTTCGAAGATAATGATTAAGTCATACACTTTCCACTGTCAAAATAGAGTGCTGAAGTTTTGTGCTTGAGTATTTTGCTTTCTGGTTGCACTTCCTTAATAGTATTGCAATAGAAGCGAAGACAAGAGTCTACAATTTACCTTATGATTTTTCTGCGTC
Organism: Nicotiana benthamiana; assembly: GCA_034376525.1. Taxonomy (NCBI): domain Eukaryota; kingdom Viridiplantae; phylum Streptophyta; class Magnoliopsida; order Solanales; family Solanaceae; genus Nicotiana; species Nicotiana benthamiana. The sequence goes on along the minus strand of CM067333.1, from coordinate 22,017,036 downwards.
AAGGGATTAAAATTCGGAGTAGATGTCAAGTATACTTGGCTTTCCTCAATTAAAGTGGAACTTTCCTGGAAAGCCATGAGTACAGGTCAATCGATCTTTTTGGTTGCACTCAAATTGAATGCCACACTTTTGGACATGAATGTGCGAGAAAGGATGAGAAAGTCAATTCCATCGGTGAAGTTACCCCCGGTGTTGATTTACATAGCAGATTCATCTTCTTCTAGCCGTTGTATCTCTAACAAGCTGTGAATTGACACAAGATATATTTGCACATTAGTTTTGTGAGAGACAAGATTTTGTATATTAGTGAAGTGGGAGTGTTAGATTATGGGAACATGATGAATATAGGCTTATCAGAAGTCTGTTCAAAAATTTTACTTTGGATACCCTTTTTTGCCAACATTAGATAATGTCTCTTGTTGATATTTATTATTGCTGTTATACTAGATTTATCACCTTAATTCAGAGTGCACTTCTCTATTCTTTTTTTTTTGCATGGGAACTTGTGCTATGAGTATTTTTAGACCGGATTCTCTTGATGGATAATAAATTTGTCGTGGATTAGATCAAAAAATGGATGAAAACGACGAAGAAATACACCTTACTTGATATAATTTCGAATTGTTATAGATAAATATTCTAGGAATCTTTTAATTTATTTCCAATATTTTTTGAAACTAATTTAACCTCTTGAAATGTACTAAACTTATGCATTCATGGGGTAGAACATTTGCTTTATGGATATTATTATTTGCTTGATGGATAATTTTATATTATTAATAGTTTTATTTTATGATGTAGTTAAATTTTAGTGTTCTTATAATTTACTACATGTATAAATATTTATTTATAACATGTGCAATATTTGGTTTTAATTGAACTGATGTAATAGCCTATAAGAACCGTTGCAATATGACACAAATGATGTTCCATTAGACAATGAAAACTGTTGCAATAGGTCCCATAAACTGTTCCAAAATGATTTGCAAACCGTTACAAATATAAATATAACTGTTACGATAGCTTAAAGTAATCGTTGCTATAGCCAACTTAACTGTAGCAATAGCTTTCATAAGTATTGCTTTAAATAATATGGCAACGATTAATAACTGTTGCATATATAATATAGTAACGATTTCAAATCGTTCCAATTAAAAAATTTATTCGTTCCAACAAAGAATGGGAAAACAGTTGCGATAGATGTATCTATTGTTACGGTAATACAAATTATTGGAAGAACCGTTCCAACAGACCTATAGGTACGCCGGGTGATGTGACGGTTAGTAAACCGTTCCTAAATCCTATAGTAACGGTTTGGCAGTCTATGGGTACAGTTTATCAACCATTACCATAAGCCTATTTTCTGGTAGTGAGGCAAGGATTAGCTTCGTGCGAGTATGGAGAAAAGGGTTAGCCTCATGTACATATGGAGGCAGGTATTAGCCTTATGCAAATATAGAGGCGGGGATTAGCCTCATGCATCTGTGGAGGTAAGGATTAGCCTCATGCGGATAAGGAGGCAGTGATTAGCCTCACGCAAATATGGAGGCAAGGATTAGCCTCATGCAGATATAGAGACAGGGATTAGCTTCATGCAAGTATGGAGGTAAGGATTAACCTCGTGTAGTTATGGAGGCAGGGATTAGCCTCATGCAAATTTGGAGCCATGGATTAGCCTCATGCAGGTGTGGAGGCAAGGATTAGCTTCATGCAGATATGGAGGCAGGGATTAGCCTCATGCAGGTGTGGAGGCACGTATTAGCCTCATGCAAATATTGAGTCAAGGATTAGACTCATGTAAATAAGGAGGCAGGGATTAGACTCATGCAGATATGGAGGCAGGGATTAGCCTCATGCATATATGGAGGAAAATATTAGCCTCATGCAGATATGGAGGCAAGGATTAGCATCATGCAGATATGGAGGCAGGGATTAGCCTCATGCAGATGTAGATGCAGGGATTAGCCTCATGCAGATGGAGACAATGATTAGCCTCATGCAAATATGGAGGCAGAGATTAGCCTTATGAAAATATGCGGGGCAGGGCTTAGTTCCATTCAAAGAACGAGTAGCAAATAAGGATAGCATATTTCTTTGCTCGAGATATATTCGGTGTCTGATGGCCTATTTGGTAGTGATTTTGTTGTATGTATACGTGATTGCGGATGCTATCACTACGTCAAATGTGCCTGCGCTTAAAGAAAACCTGTAAGATTCATGAGGGGGAGGTCAGTACATGCCTTTGTCCGCTAGCTTTTCTTTGTTCCATTCTGGAGGCCTCGTTTAAGTTTCCCTAGGTAGCACATGACTGTTACAGAAATCGAGTTTTTGAAATATGCAATTATTGATAAAAATAAAGTCATATTAGAATCATATTTAAATATCAAGTAATTTTTAGATGAACTAATGACTGTAACATATTTTTGAGACATTGCAACTTTCTCATATTTGAATTTTGAGGATCCTCCTCAAAATTCTGTTCTAGTATGGTGGATGATCCTTCTACCGTTTTCAAGTAATGAGACTTGTCGACACTTCCTCAGAATTTTGAACCCTTCTCAAAATTCTGCCCATGTTTCTTAACTAATATCCTACTTTCTGGCATGCAATGGCGTCGGCTGGACTTGCTCCGAAATTTTGAGGGTCCTCCTTAAAATTCTTCCACAGTTGTTAATCTTCGGGAAAACTGAAAATATTAGTATGATATGACCTAATCCGTAGGCTGCCTACGTATCTCCTCTTAATCGGGAATCAGGTTAAGCGTAGTTCATTTACATTAGATGAAGAAATATAAATAGTCTAAGCATAGTATCTCTTGACTGCGTCTGAATTGAATGGTTTTGGCAGAGTTCTCTGTCCATTTCTGCAAGTATGAGTGCTCCTCATGTTAGCATCATGTGAACCATATAAGGACATTTCCAGTTTGGAGATAATTTCCCTTTGGCTTCACCTTGATGTGGGAAGATCTTCTTCAGTACAAAATATCCTGCTGCAAATTTCCTTGGTTGGACCCATTTGTTGAAAGCTTGGACATCTTGTTCTGATAAAGGTGACCGTGGTATACTGCGTTCTTTTTTTCCCATCTATAAGGGCTAATTGTTCATAGCGGCTCCTTATCCATTCCGCATCACTGAGTTCAGCTCCCTATATGATTCTTAAAGAAGGAATCTCTACCTCAGGTGGGATGACGACTTCGGTACCGTAGACCAACATGTAGGGGGTTGGCCCGGTTGATGTACGACTTGTTGTGCGGTATCTCAACAAAGCAAAAGGTAGCTTATCATTCCATTTTTTGTGGTTTTCTACCATCTTCCTTAGTAACTTCTTGATGTTTTTGTTGGCGGCTTCTACCGCTCCATTCATCTAAGGTCTATAGGATGTAGAATTCTTGTGTTCAATTTTGAAATGCCTTTTATCAAATAACTATTGAGATTGGTGGCATTATCAATATCAGTAAATTTGGGAACTCCGAATCGACGAACAATATGATCTTTAACAAAGTCTGCGACAACTTTCTTGGTCAAAACTTTGTAATATGCAACCTCTACCCATTTTGTGAAGTAATGAATAACTACTAGAATAAACCTGTGCCCGTTTGAAGCCACGGACTCGATAGGATCGTTGACATCCATTCCCCATGTAGCAAATAGCCAAAATGAGCTCGTTGCATTGAGATCATCTAGTGGCACTTATATCTTATAGGCTTGCACTTGATATTAGTAGAATGTCTGGACATACTGGACACAATCTGTCTCCATGATCATACAAAAGTAACCGGCCCTAAGTATCTTCATGGCCACGACAAAACCATTCAAGTGCGGGTCATAGGCCCCAACATGTTTGTCCTGAAGTAGTTTAGAGGCTTATTTTCCGTCAACACATCATAGAAATCCCAAATCAGGAGTTCTATAAAAAATTTCTCTGCTGTGGAAAACGTGATTGGACAATCTCCGGAGGGTGCGTTTCTCGGTGTAGTTTGCATGCCCTGGATATTCTCCTTTCGCCAAATACTCGTTGATGTCATGGAACCAGCATACAAGGGTAGTAGGTGAGTGACGACATTTGGAGATCAAGGTTTAGGTCGAGAACATTTGAGAGAGGAGAGGAACAGATGACGGCGGGGAAGGGTGGTAAAGTGATTAGTGTTTGGGGGTATATGTTCGTTTAATTAGGTAAGGGGAGATCTTGACCGTTGATCAAAATAATCAACGACCAGGATCTAACAAGAGTTGGGTAAGGTGGATAAGGGATTTGGGCTGGGTAGATTTTTCGCCTGGTTTATTTGAATTGGGGTTGAAATTGGCTAGGTAGTTAGGCTAAATCTGAAAATAAGAGGGCCATTTGTTAAACCCCCTTTAATCGATAAAACAATTTTAAAAAATAACCAATGGGTTGTAAAAATGATTTTCATTCCTAGAAGTATTTTAAAATAATTACTAAATTATTTAAAAATATAAAATGCAATTTTCTAGTAAAATATTGTAATAATGCATGCATAGGCTATAATTGCAAAATAATTACAATTGCATCCTAAAAATACAAATGTTGCTATTTGTGCAACAATTGAAAATTAGTACAAATGCAAATGATACAATTAAGCCACAAAAATTATTATAAAAGTATCTGTGATGCAATTAGTTATTGTTTTATGAAATAAATGCTGGGATAAATTGATTCAAATATTTTATAATGCAGAAATTGTATGAAAAAATAGTAATTGATACTCGAGCATAGTTTTCAAAAAATATGAAAAATATTGGGTATCCACATTCTACCCTCACCATGAATTTTCAAGCATCCAACCAATATGAAATATTCCTACAATGTCCATCAACCATCATTAGTCACATAAATACTCAACCATTTGCTTCAAACCCACTAAAATAACATTTTCTAGTCTTTATATACTCCCAAGTTCAAGATTTAGGGCTTATGGATTCTGGCCACTATCCCACAATCCCTACCATGATAACATCCTACTTAATTCATTATTAAACTTTTCATAAAATCTAGAGATGAAGTCTTACCTTGTCAGTAGAAGGTTTTGTGAGTTTGCCTCTTGAATTCCCAAGGTTTATGCAAGAATTGGAGAGCATAATTTGATAGAGCTTCCCCCTCTCTCTCTAAATTTATGCCCTCGCTCTAAGACATCAAGTTATATCTTATAAAATGATCCTCTAAGGCCTTATTCAATATAAACTTTGATAGAAAAATTCCCAAAAATAATCCCTTGATGTCTATTATGTGGTGCAATTCTGTGGTAGTAGAACAAATATGTGGCCAGCAGAATGGCCAAAAAATGATATGTCAACTCTGCGATGCAATTTAGCTGTAGCAAAATGGTTATGTGGCCAATATAATAGCCATAAAATGGTTTTCAAATTCTGTGTTGGGTTTGGTCAATTAGGTGATGCAATTTTGCGGCAGCATAATGGTTATGCGGCAAACAGAATAGCCACAAAATGGTTTTCAAATTTGAATTGCTTGGGATTCATTAAGTGGTGATTCTGTAGTCTGTGGAACATATTCGCTATAGCATAATGGAACACAAAATTGTCATCTTTACAAATTCTTCTACCAATTGTACGATGCATTGCACAATCCAAAAATTCGTGTTGTGGCACATTAGCTTATCTTGGCACCATAAAAACTTAAATTCTTGGTGAACTTTTACGGAGCCTTAAACTTTAAAGCTCGATTTGGTGGTTTGAGGATTTGAGTAGCTTCATATTATGTATTATAACATGGGTGTATGGTTGGTTTGATTTTCGAGCAATTGAGGATTGATTTGGAAGAATGATTCTCTTTCTATAAGATTAAAGACAGAAGAGTTGCCTTAGGTTGAATTTTTGGTAGACGAACTCAGAATCGGGTTTTAATTATTGCAATAAGTTTGTATGATGATTTTGGATATGTCCACTAAGTTTGGTTAAATTCTGACGAGTTTTGAATAAGTTTGGGGTTGTATGGTGATTGTTTTCGATTTCGATATCGAATTGAGCACAAAGGTTACCATATTGAGCAAACAGTATTTAATTCTTATTTCCATTAAATCATCATATCCGTATTATAATTTTGGAACCATAACAACTGAAATTATTATGTTTCGACATCGCATGAGAAATCTATGACCATTTTACTAAAAATTGTGTTTTTAGACTTTTCATATTAATCATGAAATTACCACTGAATTCATTTTAAAAAAATCTGCACTATTTTCAAATATTGAAACCAACGTATATCCTTCATTGTAAGGTCAAATAGAGTGATTATAAATCCTAACTTGACTGGAATTTCAATAGGAATCCATTGAAGGCACCAAAAGCGAGTTTTGAAATTGTTTGGAACAAGAAACAAGGCAGAACACATGAGAAAAATGCATATAATATCGATTAGTTGTTCATTTGGTCATATTTTGAGTTGGGAAGCTCGGATTTGGGTGATTTTGGATGTGATTTTCTCCACATGAATTGGGATAAGTGTTCTATTCTCGGTTTGGTTATATTTCATGAATCCATCTTCATTTTTGGCATTTGATTGATGATTTAAAAGTTAAAATTTGGGGGGTTTTGTCAAAAATTTCATAATACGAATTATTGAGTTTTAAACATCGATTCGAAGTCGGATTTGAGTAAAACTAGTATGGCTGGACTCGTAATTGAATGGATAGTCAAATTTGGTAAGTGTTCCAATATTCTAAGGTATGAGCCTGTATTTGAGTAGTTTTGAGCAGTTTGGAGGATGGTACACACGAGATGGAATTTCTATAGTATTGTTTAGCATGCTCGGTATTTGATTTGATTTGTTCGAGGTAAATAGCTGTGCTAAACTTGGTACTGAGGGTAAACGTGCATGTTATGTGGTTGGTGTTGAGGTCACACACATTCTAGGTGACGGGTGTGTGGGCGTGATCTATGTGAATTATGATTTAGTTTATTCTATGGTAGTGTGTAGTTACCTAATATTGTTTCTATCCATGAAATTTCTACATGGTAGAGTAATTGAACAATGATCCATGTTAGAAATAATGTTTAGGCTATATGCTTATCCTATTGGGATCCATTGAGGTAATTGAAATTTGTTATAATTTACTATTACATCATGTATCATTGTTTTGGCTGATTGGCGTGTGAGTTTTGTGTTCCCGAGAGACTGGAAAGATTAATTACTGAGTAAGGCCAAGGGCATGATTTTATTAATAGAAGTGGGTTGCACGCTGCAGGATGCCATGATTGGATTATATTAGCACTTGGTCGGGATCTGCCCCTCCAGATCTGACAGACTAGCAGTGAGCATAGGTACGGATGAGTGCGAGTGCAAGTGATGTAGAGTGTTGAGTGATTGAGAGTGTTGAGTGATCGGGAGTACTAAGTGATTGAGCATACTGAGTGAGTTTGAATACCTAGAGAGTATGAGTATATCCCTTTATCACTATATAGCATTACAATTGACATGCATACTTGGCATGTAGGCATATAGATGCATTTCCTCATGGTGTATGGTGTTGTCACATTCATAAATTAACATGCAAATTGACATGTAGGCATAGAGACGTACTTCCATCATGATATTTGATAATGAAACATCTTCTCTGTTATTGAATGTTTTTAAGAAAAATTACAGTTTTTTGATATACTCATATTTTTGTCATTTCAGTGAAAGACTGTTGTACTTTAAAATCATGCCTATTTTCCGCAACCGTTATTAAGATGTGCTAAGCATCTTTGAGTTATTTCTTGTACTACTTTTATTATATTGTTGTGAATTTTTCTTGGATGTTGGTGCTAAACTCTGACCCTTGTCCAAGCTCATCACTAGTTTCAACCTAAGGTTAGGTTTGTTACTTATTAAGTACATGTGATCGGTTGTACTCATACTACACTTCTGCACTTTGTGTGCAAATTCTAGAGCTAATATTGCTGTGTATGGCGGGAGCTATCTTTGATAATGAACATGCATTCCGGTTGTAATTTCCTCTTATTATTAATAGCTTTAGATTTATAAATCTGTTCATGTACATTTCAAACCAATTATGTATTTATTTCATATCAGCTTTGTAAACTCTAAGTCTTAGAAGCTCACGATTTATACTACCAATCTTTGGGAGTTTTGTATAAAAGTTCAGTTATTTCATAGCTTATCATATCTGTAAATCTAATTTGAATGAGATATTGTTAATTTTCTTACCTAGCGGGTTGGGTTAGGTGTCACAATTACTAGTTGGATTTTAGGTTGTGATAGAAGCGGGGTATAGCCGTGCGGTGCAAAATGGTAAGAATACTACTTGGAGGGAAAATGGTAGGTAGTCTGAATGGGTGGATGGATGTGGTGCAAAAGATGTGTGCCCAAAAGATTGCTGCCAGCGATCATCAGTGGAGAGATGTAAGTGTGGAGTGGAAGGAAGCGAAGGTGTAGCACTATCCTCATGATTTATAGGCCTCTTATTGTCACGATCAAAAACCCCTCCGAAGGAGTCGCGATGGCACCTATTCTCTAAACTAGGTAATCCTAAAATTAAATGAGATAACATGAATATTTATTAACTTTAAATTAAATAACTCTAAACAATTATAATTTTTTGAAATCGATGGTACAAGTAATAAGTCTTTCTAAGAGTAGTTATACAAAATAAATGCGTCACTGATCCAAAACAAAAGTGACCAATGAAAACAATTACAATTGACAGTAACTCCATGGCCTACAAACACAGCAACAAGTTTACCTTGAGTCTCCGCCGCAACAATCTGCATAGCTACTACCGATCAACACCTGGATGTATAGACAAAAATGTACAGAAGTGTAGTATCAAGACTAACCTCGATGGGGTAGTGACGAGGAACAGTTGAGACACCTACTGGTCAAATGAATTGAATGTGATATCATAATAAAACACCAAAACAAAGATAACAAAGTAATATCAATAGCAAGGAAAAATAAAACTACAATAAGTAGAAATAATAAAGGGGAACACTGATGGAAATGAAAGATAACCAAGTAAATTAACATCAACATAGCTGGGACATAGACAAGCAAAATTTACTCAAATAAGGAAGCAATGTCAACTCAAGCAATCATATCTTTTCTAATGCACAATTCCAACCATCTCAAAACTTGATGTCTCATATCATAATCCTCAATTTCCAAACCTTTAGGATGCCCGACACCTTGTGCCTACACATTCTATCTTACTTTGTACAGGAACATTCTCATGTTACTCAGTATATAATGTGCGTAACAGATACAATTAAATAGTTCAAGGAGTCTCATTTACCTACCATAAGATAGAGTACAACTTCTAAACCAATTAGGAAATACGCAAGTTAAGATGAAGTTATTTTTAGAAATCATTTGAATAAAGAAAGCACCCTTTACAACTAAAATAAAACATCAAATGAATTATTACCTTTAAAATGGAATTTAATAAATTACAACTCAGTATAAATTCCTTTTTAGTTAAAATACAGTCCCAAATGGTTTAAGAAAATTTAATGAATTAAAAATTTAATAATTATTGAAATTGGAAGTGTCAAAATGTATATACAAATACGGCAAGTCCAAACCTTATAATATACACAAAGCAGCACAGTAAAAATTCCTTTATTATTGTCATGACCCAGATTTATGTCTCTTAGGAGTCGTGATGGAACTTACTAATTTGAGCTATGCAAGCCAATGGCAGAACGAATTATCTTTTTACCAATATTATTCTCTTTAACATTATATAAGATAATAACGTGTAAATAATGGAAATTCATAAGCAGAAAAAGCAACAAAATATCTGAAATATATGTAACTATTACAACTAACTAAGCATTAACCACCCAGAACTGGTGTCATAGTGTAACAGACGATCAAGAGTGCGAAATACAAAGTCTGAAAATAAAATATACACTAACTTTGAATCAAAGAGATGAAACATGAAATAAAGGATAGAGGAGACACCACGGCATGCGGACGCCTACACGTCCACCTTGGATCTCCATGTGAATTGAAGGTAGCCACCCACTCTACGGTCCAAAAGCTGCTCAAGGATCCACTCATAACGCAGAGTGTAGTATCAACACAACCGAATCCATATGCTGGTAAGTGCCTAGTCTAACCTCGGTGAAGTATTGATGAGGCTAGGACCAGACTACCAATAATCATATGCAATTCAACTATATACAAAGGAAAAGAAGTACAGGAATAAACAGTCAAGTATGGGAGAAGTAACATGCTGCGTAGGAAACATTAAATTCAAAATGGAAAGACAACATGCATTTGTAACAAGCAACCTATTTCAGATATCAATAAAGAAACAAAAATCAATAAATGCACGGTATCACCCTTCGTTCTTTTACTCTCGTCCTCATCAAAGCAATCAAGTAATGAAAATATGCACGACATCACCCTTCATGCTTTTACTCTCTTTCCTCATCATATAATCAGCATAATTAGCACGGAATGGTACATCGTGTGGCACGGTATCGCCCTTCGTGCTTTACACTCTTTCCTCACAAATAATATACGGCATCGCCCTTCATGCTTTTCACTCTTTCCTCACAAAAACAATACATGGCATCACCCTTCGTACTTTAATTCTCTTCCTGACCAAAATAATAATCACAACAATATGGCAGGGAAATAAATCAAACTACAATAAGAATCTTGGAAAGTGAACAATAATTCAACAAGAAGTCCCAGCAAGAGACAACATCAAAACAACAACAATATTTCGGCAAGGGAGGAAATATAGTGATCTATTATCTTTCTCACTTTTACTTAACAACTTGAGCCAATGCTCTACGGGGTTTAATTATCACTTATGCATTCACTAGGCATTATACAACTTGAGCCAACGCTCCTCAAAGTTGAAGTGTCACAATTACTTCCACAAACTTTGACAAACAATAGAAATCATCAATCAAGGCCACGAAGTCATAATAACCACAATATAAGACTCACGGGCATGCTTGACACCAACATATAGATACTTGTCACCATGCCTATACGTCGTACTCAACAATTATAACCTAGCAAACAGGACTCGATCCCTAATCCCTCAAGCTAAGGTTAGACCAAACACTTGCCTCAATGCCACAAACACAATTCACATCTCAATTATCGCTTTACCGCTTGATTCCACCACCAATTCGCTCATATCTAGTCACAATTTACTTAATTACATCAATAAACGCAAAATGAATCAATTCTAAATCATGAAAATGAGTTTTTAAAAGTTTTGCCCAAAAGTAAAAAATCGCCCCCAGGCCAACATTGTTGTTGATACCCAATCTTTCCCTATATATTTTCATTCTCAAAAGACATTCAAAATAGAATGTGTATGCACATATAAGCATGTCTAAGAGTTTTGGTATTTTTCCCTAATTTTTTAAATATTTTTAAAATTAATTTATTGCCTATTTTAGTAGTACAAAATCCAGTAATTATCCTCAAGATTATCATTTTCCTGAATAATTTATTTCCACTATCATATGCATACCAAAATATAATTAAGGTATTTTACATATTTTTACAAATTTATTTGGTATTTTTATAAGCTAAATTGCATATAATTGTAACTATAAGCTATTTTACGATTAATAGTAGTTTACAATTATAATATTATTTTCAATAATTTTGGATTAATATTTACGTATATTTAATTAGTTCAATGCTTTAATTTTATTTATAAAATCATTTTACCTATTTTTTTATAAAATGAAAAGGGGGAAAATGGGCTATTTAACACATGACCATTTTTAATTGCAATTGTAGCATCAATTGACCCCAATTCCACTCCAATATTAAACGACCCAATTTCAATTTTATCCCCAACCCATGACCCATTTTCAGACCCGTCTGGTTTCCCTTTTAATTCTGGTTGTTGGTCATTTTGATTAACGACCATGGCTCCTTCTTTCCTTTTTAATTACCCTACTCCCATTAGCCTAATTCATTTTATCATGTGTGCCGTCTTTGAACTCTCTTCCTCTCCTAAATCCTCTCTAGCCCTCCCTAAAACCTTAGTTGATTTCCACCTAGTTTCGTCCTATTTCCACAAGAATCCATGGCATTCTTGACCAAAGATGGCCTATACACACTCTCCTTCATCATTAAACCTAAGATAACCAGGTTTCCGAGGCTGACTTCCATGGTTTCCTTTAGATATGTCTCAGATCTACAAGATTCATGGCCTCTCCGGGTATTTTCCGGTATGTTCGAAGTAATATGAGCCTTTTCGACTCAGGATCCGACTTTCCTCAAGACCTTTTATTCTTGGGTATTCTCTACCATTTTTAAGCTATCTAAGGTTCCATGCTTGCTCATTTCTTTTAGATTTGTGACATGCTTGGGATTTACGTAACGTTTCAAGGCTTTTTCCCAAATTTCTCTTTTAAAATGGTTCAAATTCGATATTTAGGGTTTCTGGAAAAAGTTTTCTTTAAATGTTTTCTAACTCTTTCGTCTCTATTTATGTGTGTTTTATTCATGTATATTTATTTCTTACTATGCTCGAGTCTGTTCGCTTATTTCCCTTCTGATTATGCAAGACCTTTTGTTGTTCTTTGTTCAACTGTTAACTCGGTTTGTTGTTCATCATTCTTTGCTATATGGTTTTAATTCTATGCTCTTTGGTGTTCTTTCCCCTTACTGAGTTTTTGAGGTTCCTGCTCAAAATGTGTTTTTACCTACTTTGTTTAATACTTCCGAAACTTGTTTGGATCCCAAGTTTCCTCAAGCATGACTTTGAATCAAATGTTTGCCTCTCAATGACCCTGATTTCTCACATCTTTGTCTGACTAACTTGAAACCCTAAGATTTGAGGGTTTTTTTGGGTAAATTATATCAGGGTCTCAATTTGGAACCCTATGTTTTCAGACTCACTGTGAGTCCTTAATCAAACTTGAATCCTGTTTGCTTATGGCTCAGAACTTTTATTGTTAGACTCTTTCTTTGTTTGATCTGTATTCTTTTTATATGAGCAAACTCCCCTTTCAAAAGATTTCACCAGCCAAGGATTGATTTTGAAATCCTTTTAATCAGGCTAGTAATTTGACACTGATTTCATTCGAGTGAACCCCTCTTCCCTACTAGCATTTTCTTGGTCTTTTGTGTGTAAAAATTCCATACTTGTGATGTTTTCCTTAAATACATGGTCTTGTTATCCCTTCTATTATTCTGTACCGATGTTTGAATAATTTCTATACTTATATGACTCTTTCCCTAATTACTTGAGATTCCTTGTCATTACAATTGGATTCGGGATCCTTTTGACTGATATTCGAACTTATATCATATTTTCACTTTATAAATACGCTACTATTCCATCTTTCCTTAATTACCAACGATGTAACTAACCTTATTTATACACTATGTGGTTTTCTTGTTTTCTTACCCTAATCAGCCTTATTAAATTGATTTTTTCTTCCTTACTCTAACTTGACGAGCCGTTTGAACTAAACCTCATAATTAAAGGAGTCTAGTTGTCTTAATTGATATTAATTGATTGGTTTCCGTGTGTGCGCACTCGTTGCCTACGTATTGCGTTTTTAAAACAATATAAGGACCTAGTCCTCCCTCTTTACACATCATCAATACACGAAAATATACTCACACGAAAAAAGACTCGTTCTTGCAATACTATTTAAAATTATTCTTCACTTAAGATCTTTTGTGAACAACTTTTTACGATTTGGCTCTCTCAAGACTACTTTTCTTATTTATTTTCTTTGAAACTTGTATTTACTTTATTTAAATCTTCTGCCTCAACCCCCTATGTGTTTACTCTACAATTTCAGACTTCTTGTTTACTGTACATGTTCTGCCACTTGTGCTAACTATTTCCACTTCTCTGCTTTTGTTCTAATATTCTTACCCCTATTCCCTTCTATGTGCTGAGTTAATGTCTTGGCCTGACAGCATCCTAATTTTTGCCCAGGCCATGGCATGATCCATAATGGATCCTAATGTTCGGCTAGCGGGCTGGTCAGAGGTGTGCCAGCATCCCAATTTCTCCCCATGACCACCAGCCTGCCATGTCCCTCTTTGATTCCCTTACCATGTGTGCTTACACATATTCTTAGACTCTTCCATTCTAACCCTCTCCTACGAACCTTGCTTTAGGACCTTGAGTTCCCTGTGAACTTTGACATCCGAGGGCTGGCATTTTCACATTGCACCTGTGTTCTTGATTATACAATGTGATTGGGGTGTAAGCACTTACCTGAGTTCCTTTGAGGCTCTTGGAAACTCTAACACACCCCAAAAATGGAAAGTCCTTTGGAAATCTGATCTTTGAAGTTGGTTTATCTCATATTATTTGACATTGAGTCTGAATTAGGCTAACTATATGTAGCTGGAATATTATTATGTAATTTTCGCTTTCTTTCTCTTTTCTAATTCATTTAAGTTGTAATTTATATAGTAAAAATGGGGTAGGGTCTCTCATGTTATGCATATGGAGTAGATATCATGTTTTAGATTTTATTTTTGCACTCACTACATTTTGTTTATACATCAGCCATTTATAAAATCCTGCATATAAGGTTGTTTCGTCATGCATTTAGAAAAACCTGCCTATTAGTGTCCATACTTCTACATGTAAAAATCATGACTATAGGATTTTGCACTTCTGACACTTTTCATATAGAGATCATGCTTTATGTTCCGCACTTTTGCATCCTAGAAATCACGCCTATAAGTTCCTCACATATACCACACTAATGACTTTTGCATTTCTGCATCCCATGTAGAAAATATGCCCAAAGGATTCTGCATTTTGCTTATCATATAAAAGCATATCTGTAGGACTTTCAAAATTCAATATATGTGTCCCTCACTAGGAAAATGATATATATATATATATATATATATATATATATATATATATATATATATATATATATATATATATATATATATATATATATATATATATATATCGTTTTCCTATATATATATATATATATATATATATATATGTTTAAATAATAAAATCCATGTCTAGAAATCATGCCTACAGGAGTAACCAGTCAAATTTGACCTGCCTAGTTCACCACCAAGTCTAAAAATAGTACTGACATAGTTTAAAATCAGTAGATCTTATTTTTTCATAATCAGTAAACCTTCATTAAAATAATTATACTTCCACGTTGTGAGATATGATGTCTATGTGTTTCACCTAGGCAAGCCAGATAATTAATTAATTGTGTCAGTTTAGATAACTACATCTAGTCAGGGCTAATTTGGAATCCTCATCTAAAAAATATGTGATAAATCAGCCTGTCCTACACTTTGTTTAATTGAAGACCTAACTAGTATTTGCAAGTCATGCTAGATAGGTTGCTTCTTTTGAATTAGGAGGCCTACCTGAATCTTAACTGGTTATATGTGCTCCCCTTAGCTGCTATTTGTTATTGCTTGTCGCCTAGCTTTTTATCGTTTTGAAACTCCGAAAGTCTCGAAATCCCTCCCCTTAGGATTAGCAGTCTCAACGTCTCCGAGATTAGTAGAATTGGGGCGGGTAATAGCATGCAATAAGTAACGATACTATTCCGCGCTTTAATATATTAACGGGTTGGAAAGCGTAGATATGGATATGATGACAGTGCGCTAATACTATGTGCCACCTCTCTTTTGAGCCGTGATTGCTCCATATTTGCATTGATGTTATCCATATTAATCGTAAAACTAGGCTCCCGCTCCCTTCTTACTTTCTTTCATCTATTTCTGTGTAGAATTATTTAAATATTTCCTAAAATTTCTACCCTCTTTACTTTTCTCAAGTTTCGATTTACTTGCAATATAATATGTGAACCCTTTCTATTTGAGCCCTTAATTGCCTACTTTATTATGTGAAGTCACAATATAACATGGACGGAAAACACACAAGTGGATCTGGAGGGGTTCCTAACACCTTCCCCTCGAGATAATATCTAGCCCTTACCCAAACACTGGTTCTTCAAAATCAAACCCTTCTTAGTGTCTTAATGCACTTAATCATTAGGTGGCGACTCTTTAATTCACAAGACCCAATTTCCTAAAGGGAACGAGTTGTCCTCCCAAATATCATAAACTCGATTTCGTGAGAAAAATAGGGCATCGACATCATGTCGACTCTGTTGGGGATTCTTTTAAGGCTTTTAACCATTAATGTTATATGTGATTTTATTGCCTCTTTACTGATTTTACTTATTTTTTTATATTTTCTTCTATGAAACTTGCTTGGTTCTTTGTTTCGTTTCTTTAATGCTATCGTTTACCACTTTCCTTTAATACTGTTGTAATTACGAGCAATTATAGTAATCATTATGTATGTGTAAATATGTGACAACTTGTTTCATTTATGTAATTGCATCCTTAACATCATATTCCACTCGTGCCAAACGATATACCATAGCAACGCTTATAATGAGTGGTTGTGCCCTTCCGATATTATCACCCCATAAATTTGGCAAAGACATATTTTCGACAAAACCAGTCAATCAGCGGTGCAGTAGACGGCTCCATGCCTTTCCCTCTTGAGTTTTCCGATCAAAGGTACCAGTCTAATGCCCCATAGAATCCTTGCTCTGTTTAACTGTGCATGCATCATGTCCAAACATAGCTGAGTCAGTTATGTTTTCCACATAATAACTCTTCAAGATAGCCTTCTCCAAAGTCCACTTGGTTTCTTTGAAACTCAAACAGATGCCACTATATTCTGGGCATTTATTTGGAGAACTAAATGATATTCATGCTAATTATTGGTTTAAATAATCAAGTTCGGCAGGGGTTAGGGTCTACCATTGTGTTTTGCAGACAATATGTAACGAAGTCCCCATATTCAGCATGGTAACCAACATTCACCCAAGGTTGCTAAGCTGGTGGAAAGTGCCACCCATCTTGAACAGAAGTTATTGAAGTTTCAGGAAGAACTGGACCATGTTCGGAACTTGGCGAACTTGTCATTCTCCTTCACCACCCTAGATGTCAACTTTCCCAACACTCAAAATCTCCCACCTCCATAGAACATACCGAAACCACCAAACAACCCACTCATACTCAACATTGCAACATATTTCACACTTCAAACAACACCCCACTCATCCCTGAGTCGCAAAAAACACAAATGATCATCTCCACAGCACTCCCATGTGTGTGGAAACCATACCACAATATACTTAACCAATTTTAAGCACACCTGAGTCTTATGACAAGAACTCTCTTATCCAGAATTTGGCTGCGAAACTCAAGAACCTGACTAGACGAGTCCAGGGTGTTGAAAGAAGCAAAGGTATCGAGGGATTGAATTATGAGGACCTTTGCATTCAGCCAGATGTCGAAATTTCTTAGCGGTACAAACTTCCCATGTTCGAAATGTTTGACGACATAGGATATCCCAGAGTCCATTTGAGGACGTACTGTGACAAGCTGGTTGAAGTTAAAACGCATGAAAAGATTTGCATAAAACTCTTTATGAGAAGTTTGAAAGGGGATGCTCTATCTTGGTTCATCAGCCAAGACCCCAAGAAGTGGACGAAATGGGTAGTTGTGGCGTCTGATTTCATGGATAGATTCAGATTCAACACGAAAAAAGCACCAGATGTATTCAAATCCATAACTTAAAGATAAAATCTACGGACATTCCATGAGTACGCTACTCATTGGATATCAGAGGCTTCTACGGCCAACCTTAGAAGAAGAACAAATGAACATGTTTTTCGTCTGGGCTCAAGACACACAATATTATGAGCGGTTGATGCTGATTGAGGGTCAGAAATTTTCCGACATCATCAAGGTAGGCGAAAGGATCGAGAAAGGTATTAAAACTGGTATAGTCACCAACCATGAAGCATTACAGGCTACCACAAGACTGTACATTCTGGCGGTATGTCCAAGCAAAGGTATGTGAGTGTCATGATGGTTGCACAGAGAACAAAATCCCCCATCAAATATCAAATATACCCATTACCCCCACTCATATATAAGCCTAATCCAAATTACCAAACACCCTTGCCTTCTTACCAAGCTCCACCACCCGCTTACCAATCATCTCCACCTCCCACATATCAGCCTACTTCATACAGATATTCTCAACCCACACCTGTCTACCAAGCCTATAATACTCAATTCTCTCACTATCAATCACTTCCCACTCGCCAAAACATCCCTAGACCACAACCTAACTTCGACCGTAGACCTTCCAAAAAATACACTGCCATTGGTGAGCCAATCGACCAGCTGTATGAAAGGCTCAAAGCTGCTAGTTACGTAACCCTTATCTCTGGCATAACTCCAATAAATCCTTCCCAATGGGTCAACCCAAACAAAATATGTGCGTACCATTCTGGCATGAAGAGGCATACTATTGACAAATGCTGCTCGCTATTTGATAATATCCAAGCTTTAATTGACAGTAAGATCATCATGGCAAAGGAACCTTCTCCTAATGTTTGCAATAACCCTTTGCGTGACCACAAAGGGGGAGGCATTCACATGATAGAGATAGAAGACGATTGGGACACCAAAGGATCGATTAGATTGATTGCTGAAGGTGACGAGCCAAAGAAACCAACAGTCACACTTAATAAGATTGTTGTCCAAATGAAGCATTCTAGGGACGCTGAAGTGAGCATATGTATACCACTTGAGTTTGAAGCACCTTCTTCAGTAAAGGTGCCAGGACCAATTGAGCTAGAGTTTTGATCCCCAAAGGCACCCACACCATTTGAAGTGGTTGTGTTACCTACAAAAACAAGGGAACCCATTCCAGTAGCTATATCACCCATAGCACCATTCCATACGGAGGCCATTACTTGGGATTACATGGTCGGGGCAAGAAGGAAAGGGAAAGCCAAATATGGAAAAGCAATTGCTGCACAGGGTATGACCAGAACCGGTAGGGTTTATAATCCAGAACATCTAGCTGAGTCTAGTAAGCAAGCCTATGGACGGACAACCGTCACTGAAACTGGGCTTGATGATCTTTGGAGGATGATACAAGCAAAGGAATACTCAGTCATTGATCAGTTGAACAAGACGACTACTCAGATCTCCATCTTAGCTCTGCTGCAATGCTCTGATGCACATAAGAATGCCTTATTGAAAGTACTGAGTGAGGAATATGTGCCCAGCAACATAACTGAAGGAGAAATTACAAGCGTAGTAGGGCAAGTATTGGAGAGTCACAAAATCACTTTCCATGAAGATGAGCTGCCATCGATAGAACTAAGCCACAACAAGGCGTTGCACATCACTATCCAGTGCGAGGATTATTTCATCGCCAATATTCTAATTGACTGAGGGTCCAGCCTCAATATTTGTCCACTGGTAACTTTCAGAACATTAGGGAAAATCCTGCATGATATCAATGATGGAGCCATCAATGTTAAAGCTTTCTATGGATCCCAGAGGTCCACTACTGGGGAGATTAGTTTATGTCAACAAATTGGCCTGACTTTTTTCGACATCGACTTTGAAGTAATAGACGTCCCAGTATCTTATAATTTGTTGTTGGGAAGTTCCTGGATTCATGCTGCTGAAGCTCTAGCGTCAACCCTACATCAGGTAGTGAAATTTGAGTGGCATCACCACAAGGTGATTAATCACTGCGATGGTAGTAATCCCATATATAGTCGTCAGACCATCCCGGTGATTGGAGGAAGAAGGAAAATAGGCTGAGAAACCTACCATGACATTGAGCGAGTCAATACCGTGGACAAGGAAATATGGTGGGATAACAAGACTGAAAGTATACTGAATTGGTGTGGCTACGAACCTGGCAAGAGACTTGGCAATAATATCTAGGAAATTGCCAAACCCGTCAAGCTGAAGAAACATGGTACCACCTTTGGCCTCGGATACGAATACACCAGGAAAGAGTTCAATAAATGGTCGCCACCGTGGCAGAGTCCCTATTATCCACTAGAGCATCGATACCTCACTTGGAGTAGACCTTCCAACCAATAGATGTCATATGCGGGTCAGAAAAAGAGGAAGTGTTGGCAGCAATGAGGAATTTGTTTCTGGAAGCTGACAATATGGATTGTTATGTAATTTTTAGGAGGAATGGGAGGAATGCCCTTCCATACAAGCTGTGAGCGGAGGATCAACCCTCAATATTTGGTCCATTAGAACCACCAAGGCCCGGAAAGCTTCACGGTAGCAAGGCTGAACAAAACACCATGCATTACCTTTATTTTTTCGGTAGTTGATTTTCTTGATGTATTTCTTTAATTTCGAAAAAATAGCTCCAACGTTCAAAAAAATTATGAAATTTATCAAAGCATTTCAATTCCTTATAAATCTCTCTCTTATTATTTTTCTATCATTTACATTATTTACACAACATTACTATTACTCATCTTGATGAACGAACGATTGCGTCTTGCAATGAGACAACGCAACAAACATACATATACTCAGAAGAGGATGAGATACCGGAAGATGTCATTAAAGAGGTTGAGTATTTTGAGAATAAACCTAAATCCAACTAGGACGAAACTGAGATTGTCAACTTGGGAGATACAGAGAATGTCGAAGAAATGCGTATCATTGTTTATCTGTCACCATCAGAAAAAAGAGTACACAGAATTTCTAAGGAATATACAGATATATTTTTCTGGTTGTATGATGATATAACCGTTCTCAATACATCTATTGTAGCCCACAAACCGCCAACCGATCCGACATGTCCACCCGCAAAGCAGAAGCTTAGAAAGTGCAAATCACACATGAGTTTGAAAATCAAGGAAGTGATCACCAAGCAAGTCAAAGCCAAGGTTCTCAGGATAGTAGAATATCCAACATGGTTATCCAATATTGTGCCAGTGCCAAAGAAAGACGGGAAGGTTAGAGTTTGTGTCGACTATCGGGATCTCAACCGGGCTAGTTCGAAAGACGACTTCCCCTGCCAAACATACACATTCTAGTTGACAACTACGCTAAGCACGAGCTGCAGTCATTTATTGATTATTTTGCTGGATATCTTCATATATGGATGGACAAGGAAGACATAGGGAAAACGACTTTCATTATATTGAGGGGGATGCATTATTACAAAATGATGCCATTTGGGTGTAAGAATGTCGGGGCCACCTACATGAGGGCCAGGACTAGTATTTTCCATGACATGATACATAAAGAGATCGAGGTATATTTAGACAATGTCATCGGCAAATCCAAGAAAGTCACTGACCACATGGGAGATTTGAGGAAACTCTTCAATAGATTAGGAAGATACAACCTGAAGCTGAATCCCACGCATTGTACATTCGGGGTTCCTGCTGGGAAACTTCTTGAGTTCATTATAAGTCAACAAGGAGTAGAACTGGATCTATCAAAGGTTAAGGCCATTAATAAATTTCCACTGCCAAAGAACAAAAGGGACGTGATGAGTTTCCTGGGGAGACTCAACTATATCGGTCAGTTCATAGCTTAGTCCGCTGTCATTTGTGAATTGATCTTTAAAATGTTGAAGAAGGACGCCGCTACCAAATAGACTAATGATTGTCATAAAGCCTTCGACGGAATCAAGGAATACTTGTAAACACCACCAGTTCAAAAACTGCCCAAACAAGGTAAACCTCTATTGCTCTACCTTGTCACATTGGATGGAGCATTCAGTTGTGTTCTGAAAAAACATGACGAAATGGGAGAAAGGAGAAGACCATCTACTATCTTAGCAAGAAGTTCACCCTATACGAGGCGCAATATTCTCTATTGGGACGCACCTGTTGTGCTTTGACTTGGGTACCTCAGAAGTTGAGGTACTATTTATGTGCCTATGCCACTTATCTCATATCAAGAATGGATCGATTGAAGCTTATCGTTCTGAAGCCCATGCCCGCTAGCAAAATAGCCAAAATACAAATCTTGCTGAGTGAATTCAACGTTGTTTACATGACTCAGAAGGCAATCAAAGGACAAGCAGTGGCAGATCATGTTGCTGAAAATCTTGTGGATTGAGAATGCGAGACTCTAAACACGTATTTTTTTGACGAAAAGGTATCTTTCATAGGAGAGGATATTGAAGAATCCTATGATGGTTGGAGGATGTGTTGCGACACAGAAGTAAACTTCAATGGAGTGGGCATAGGAGCAGTCCTTATATTAAAAACCAGCAATAATAATATGTTATCTTCCCACCTCAGGATCTCGTGCGCCTAAAATATGGCCGAATACGAAGCCTGCATATTAGGACTCAAGCTGGCCACTGATATGAACATTCAAGAGTTGCTATAGATCGGGGATTCAGACTTGCTCATACATCAGATCCGCGAGGAATGGATAACCAAGAACTCCAAGATGCTCTCATATCTGCATCACGTACAAGAGTTCAGAAAGCGATTCACAAACATGGAGTTTTAGCATGACCCCATAATACAAAATGCATTTGCCGATGCATTGGCCACATTGTCATCCATGATCAAACATCCTGATATGACTTTCATTGATTTTATCCCAGTAAAGATTCATGATCAGCCAGCTTATTGTGCTCATGTCGAGGAAGAAGCAGACAGAAAGCCTTGTTTCATGATATCAAGGAATATTTGACGAATGGAGAATACTTGGAGCTTTCAAATCTTACTCAGAAACGTACAGTTCGGAGGTTATATAACAACTTCCTTCATAGCGGAGGAATCCTCTATAGGAGGACTCCCGGTTAGGGATTATTACGATTTATTGAAGCAAAGAGAGTGTCTAGACTATTGGAGGAAAATTCATGCAGGAACCTGCAGTCCACATATGAACGGCTTTGTCTTAGCCAAAAAAATACTCTGGGCAGGTTATTTTTGGATGACTATGGAAATGTGTTGGACAATACGCTTTACGCTAGAGGGGGGGGGGGGTGAATAGCGTTTTAAAAATATTAAGCGTTTTAGTGCGGAATTTAAAAACTTTGCCGAAATTAAAACAAGTGCAGTAGAATAAACTTACACAATGATGTATCCTGGTTGGCCACAAACGTGGTTAGTCCAGTCCCAGAGAGACTCTCTCGAGATTTCCACTAAACTTGTCAAGCTTACGGGTGCTTAACAAACCGTTACAACTGAGGACACAAGCCTCACCTAGTTGCTCGGGGATCACAATCCCAAAGACTTCAATTGCTCGGGGATACTAATCCCAAAGACTTCAATTGCTCGGGGATAACAATCCCAAAGACTTCAACTGCTCGGGGATAACAATCCCAAAGACTTCAACTGCTCGGGGATAACAATCCCAAAGACTTCAACTGCTCGGGGATAACAATCCCAAAGACTTCAACCGAGGAATCACAAGTTCCTCAACAAACGAGAATCGCAATTCTCTTACAAACACAAAACACACTCACTTTACAAAGCACTCCTTAATGAGTAGATATGAGTAGAAATAGTACGCTCAAGATCACAACAACTTAGCTCAATAGAATGGCTCTTCAAAAAGCTTTATGGATGAATGGAAAATGATGATCAATGTAAGAAAGCTTTTAGCAATGAAAATACTCAAAGTGTATATGTTGTTGTTGTGAAAACACTGAGTTGAAGCTGTATTTATAGGTGAAAAACTCAGTCTTACCGTTGTCTAATTGCCAATTAAGGATTGCTGAAATTACTCAGTGACAATCGATTGTCAAGACTAAACAATCGATTGTTTGCCTATCAGATTAAAAATTCAATCCCAGATTTTACGTCAACAATCGATTACTTCAAATCAATAATCGATTATTTATAACGTTAAGAAATCCTTTCCAATTTTTGGCATAAAACATCGATTGTCCGGAAATCAACAATCGATTATTTTAACAACGTTCAGAAAATCTTTTTCAGATTTTAAGCAAAACATCGATTGTTAAATATCAACAATCGATTACCTGAAGGTAATTGAAAATATATGACAACGGTCAGCTTCAACAATCGATTATCAAATGGAATAATCGATTATTAATTAATTTCAAAACTCTCTGTCTCATATATAATCGATTATCAAAAGCCACAATCGATTATCATTTTATTTAAAATCACTGGGAGACATTTTTCTCATTCTAATCGATTACCATTAGTTCATAATCGATTTTTATGAGTTTTGAAAACTTTGCCTCAGTTAACAATCGATTATCATAAGTACACAATCGATTGTTATGCAGTTTGCAAAAACCTGATGTTAACTGACTTACTCACAATCGATTATCATTAATTCACAATCGATTGTCATGCAGTCTTGGCTTAGAGATACTCGATTATCATAAGTACATAATCGATTATCTTAGCCCAGATTTTTGAGGCATGCTTGGAAAACATTTTAACAAATGTAAATATGCATAGTTTAAAATCATTTGACACTTAATTTAAATATGCATGATTTTGGAAAAATAATTTTAGTAGAGAAGCCATGTTATGAGCCAAGTTGAGGAATCAAGATCACAATTAATATTGACTCAATTATAACATTTCTAAACTTTGTCTTGAGCTTCTTGTAATGCATCCATTTTGTGCTTGTCCTTGAGTACTGCTATATATCGCTTTTTGCTTTGTTTGACATTCATCAAAACCTACAAAAGAACACACGTTTAGTATATTTCATTTGAAACGTGTTTCCAACAATTTCCCCCTTTTTGATAATGGCAAACATAAGCGGGATATATGCAATAATTATTTTGATAATCCAAGACAGGTGTAAAGTATGCAATTTGATGTTCCCCCTCAATTCATGTTCCCCCTTACTTTAAGCATGAATGAAGTTGAGAGTGATATAGCATACTTCTTGATATCCCGTTTCTTCCCCCTTTTGCCATTAGCAAAAATATATACAAGGGAAGAATATGCAAAAAAACATATGAAATAAACAAAAGTTTATTTATTGGAAAATAACATTACATGGGTGGAGCCAAACACAATAAAACGAACAACAACTAACCAACCAAGGAAAAACAAATCAAAAACAACAATTTCACATCATCAAAAACAACAATTTCATCATTCATCACCCCCATCCCCTTCATCATCATTGGGAGGCGCTTGATATGGCACCACCTGAGCATAGGCATAATGCACGTGATCAAAGTAACCATGGACCTCACGGGTTAATTGAGTAATTTGGTCAGAGATAGTCCGGAGGGTAGGCTCCTGAGGAGGATGAGCACGACGGGCTTGTCGATTTTGAGGAGGAGCGGGAGCATGATCACCATCATGATGAAAGGAAGACTCCGAAATTTCCCAGATTTTGGTGCTCTTTTTGAGAGGACCATTAGCAATATTGACCCCGGAAGCTTCAAGAAATTTCATTATTAAGAGGGCATAGGGGAGAGGTATGTCATCTCTGGTGGCATTGAACATATGAGATTGAATAAGCTTGCACCAATTGATTTTAACACCGGTGATAATGACATGAAGAAATTTGGCATCCTCTTGGGAAATGGTGGTGTGATTGAGTTTACGGGGTTTGAGAACACGAGTGATGAAATAGAGAATGAAACGATAATTCGGGTCCATACCCTTTATGGTGGGACGACGGGAAGAAGACTCATCATAGGCGACTCCGGCTTGGCGGAAGAGATTAGCTTCATCAATCATGTCCCCGGCATCATTTATGTACTGGTAGATGTCTTCACCATCATGCGGAATGCCGGCAATGAGGTGGAGGTTATCTTCAGAAATTAGAATGGAAATGCCGTTAACATTGGTAACGAGTTCACCCTCATCATCTTTGTGAAGGTTGGAGTAAAAAGCTTCAACCAAAGTAATGTTGTAGTAGGGGTGAGTAAGGAGTAGGAAATTGAAAAGTTGGCACTCTCTTAGCATATTCGCGGCTGGAATGAATGGTGCAACAAGAGCGTTTGTTGAAAAGCGAGGAGGGAGAATAAGGCGTTTCTCAAATTTGGTTAAGAAACGGGTGAGCTCTTCATCGGATTCAAAGAATAGAACCGATCCATCTTGATATGGATGGCGAGAAGAAGAAGCACCTTGTTTGGAACGAGCACGTTTGGAGTTGTGGCTTGACATTTTTGAAAAGGATGTGCTAGGATTTTTCAAAGATAACAAGATAATTTGATGCTTGGGAGGCTTGAGTGAGTATACAAGAGCATATGTGCAGCCTATATATAGAGAAGGAATGAATCTTACACTTATTTGAAAAGATTTGAAGAGATTTGAAGAGCTTTGAAGTCTGAAAACGGTAAAAATAAATTCACTGACCGTTCAATAATCGATTGTTTAAATAGAATAATCGATTGTCATTAATGAAAATGATCTGACACATCGATTACACGCCAGAACGGTAAAAAAAATAAAAAATAAAAAAAAATAAAAATAAAAATTTGAAAAAGATAGTCGATTGTCAAACTTGGTAATCGATTGTTTTTCATATTTATGACCTGACAGGAATCGATTGTAGAGCCAAAACGGTAACATAAGTTTAAAACAGATAATCGATTGTCAATATATAGTAATCGATTATTTCACTCACAGAGAGTTTGGATTTTGGCAAATAATCGATTGGCAGAACAAATAATCGATTGTTTGGAAGGGGGATGCTAAAATGATGAGACTTAATTCTATCAAGCAATGTAAACATTCAACAAGATTTCATGACAAAAAAATTGAATCAACAAATAATCGATTATTGATACTGATAATCGATTGTAAGCATAAATAATCGATTATGATCGATTTTTCTTGTATCAAGACAATTTATACTTTCCTCTGACCTTTTGGGGGATACCTGCAAAATAGAATTAAACATCTCCGACGCTCAAGTCAGTAATCTATAAATGAAATAATAACTTTGAAACTAGTGTAGTCGGGTGAAAAACGTGAACTCTTAAGAATTTTGTCCTAGGATGTTCTTAAGAGGGTTTAGGGTACTTACCTTCCCTTCGACTTTGCCAATTACCTGATTTTGAACATCCTCCGTTCATTTTGGTCTTTTGGCTCATTCTTCAATTTAAGAAGCTTCTTCCACAATTTTGCCTTTGTCTTCCTTGTATTTTGTCTTTTAAATTTTTCGAAAATACTTCCGATTTTGAAAAAAAATGCCTAAATCGACTTTTCCGTCTCTTCCTCCTTCTTTGTGCTTTAATTTAAGGAATTTTGAATTCGTCTCCCGTCAAGTGTTTGGAGTATCCACTACACTTGATTCCTTCAAGCACACCTGCAAAACAAATCAATGCTCTTTTGGTACCCATGCCATTTTGGGTCCTTGAGGGTTATGCATACTATAATGATATGTTTGAGTAGCATGTCTATGTCTAGTAAAGCATGCGGGAGCAATATGACCAATTCGTCTACAATAATGACATGTCACATTTGGATTATGCATGCGTCTAGGCTCATAGTAGCTAGAATAATGCACATTGTTTACTCTATTTTCATTTCTCCTAATTTGAGCACCATAATCATTTCTAGGTTGAACATTTCGGGATCTTCTAGCATGATCACTGTTGTGCCTAAAATATGCATCATGTCTATGGTGACGATTGCTAGGCGGAAGGTCATGTCTAGGTCTCCTAATATTTTGTCTAGCATGCATGTTTGTTTTAGGAAAGGCATTTTTGTTATTAATCCTAGATTGAGCTCTAGGTGGTTGGGTTTTTGCACCAACCTCTTCTTCATTTATGAAGCCTATTCCATGCTTGGTTGATTTCAAGTTATCAAGCACCACATTCAAGTTTTTATGAGAGGAGTTGAATTTATCTAGTGTGCCTTTTAATCTACCTACTTCATTCTTAAGGTCTACACAAGAAGCACAATTTTTTGTAGAACTCTCGGGCTTGTCAGAACTTCTTTTCCCATAAAACTTGTTTTGTTCTAGTAGCTTCTCATTTTCCAAAACCAATTTTTCTAATTCTTTTTCTTTTAATGAAAACTGTTTTTGAAAATCTTGTTCTTTTAGAGAAGCACTTTCTCTTAAACTAGTGACGGTTTTTGTAACTTTGAGAAATTCAGCATACAATTCATCAAAGGCATTTCTCATGTCATCAAGAGTGTAAAAATTTTGAGAAGAGATTTGACTTACCTCACTTTGATTTTCTTCCTGTGCCATGAGGCAGAGATTTGCCGCTTCTTCATTTTCTTCTTCACTGGATTCGTCTCCGGAATCTCCTCCCCAAGATATGTATGCTCGTTGCTTCTTGAAGGGTTTCTTCTCCTTTTTAAGATTTGGGCAGTTTGTTTTGATATGCCCTGTTTCACCACATTCATAACATTTAACTTGCTCACCTTGCTTTTTCCCTTTGCGGTCATATTCTTTTCGCATGAATTTTTGGAATTTTTTGATGATGAGTCCGAATTCGCTATCTCCATCCTCTTCAATTGGTGATTGACTTGTGCTCGCCTTTAGAGCAATCTTTTGCCTTCTTTGTTCATCAATAACAGGGTTAAGAATAGTGGATTCATAAGTCTTAAGATTACCTCTAAGAGCGTCTATGGTGACGTTCGTGATTCCAATTGACTCTTGAATCGCATCGGCCTTTGATCGCCATGCCGGTGTTAGACTCCTAAGGATTTTTCGAACTAGTTCTTTATCTGTGAACGTCTTCTTGAGCGCGTGGAGATCATTCACTATTAATGAGAACCGCTTAAACATCTCGTCTACCTTTTCGCCTTCCTTCATATGGAACAATTCGTAAGCATGAGTTAAAAAGTCAATTTTAGCTTCTCTTACCTGGTCAGTCCCTTCGTAAGTGACCTCAAGCTTGTCCCACATTTCTTTCGCTGTTTTGCAGCAGGAGATTTTCCTGTAATCATTAGCATTAACAGCACAAAGTAATAAATTAATAGCTTTAAAATTATTTTGGACCATTCGATTATCCTCGGCGTTGAATTCCTCTTCTGATTTTGGCACCCATTCTCCTTCCACCTTTTTGACAGGAACCTCATTTCCTTTGGTGTACACCTTCCACAAGTAAGGGCTGTTTGATCTGACGAATATCTGCATCCTTTCTTTCAAATATGAATAATTAGTCCCGTTAAACAAAGGAGGTCTTGTGGGGCACTGTCCTTCATCAATACCTGCAAAAGAGTCTAGAGTAGAAGCCATGGAAAGATTCTCTCAAACGGTTAAGTCTTTCAGAGAGTATGGCTCTGATACCAATTGTTGGACAATACGCTTTACGCTAGAGGGGGGGGTGAATAGCGTTTTAAAAATATTAAGCGTTTTAGTGCGGAATTTAAAAACTTTGCAGAAATTAAAACAAGTGCAGTAGAATAAACTTACACAATGATGTATCCTGGTTGGCCACAAACGTGGTTAGTCCAGTCCCAGAGAGACTCTCTCGAGATTTCCACTAAACTTGTCAAGCTTACGGGTGCTTAACAAACCGTTACAGCTGAGGACACAAGCCTCGCCTAGTTGCTCGGGGATCACAATCCCAAAGACTTCAATTGCTCGGGGATACCAATCCCAAAGACTTCAATTGCTCGGGGATAACAATCCCAAAGACTTCAACTGCTCGGGGATAACAATCCCAAAGACTTCAACTGCTCGGGGATAACAATCCCAAAGACTTCAACTGCTCGGGGATAACAATCCCAAACACTTCAACCGAGGAATCACAAGTTCCTCAACAAACGAGAATCGCAATTCTCTTACAAACACAAAACACACTCACTTTACAAAGCACTCCTTAATGAGTAGATATGAGTAGAAATAGTACGCTCAAGATCACAACAACTTAGCTCAATAGAATGGCTCTTCAAAAAGCTTTATGGATGAATGGAAAATGATGATCAATGTAAGAAAGCTTTTAGCAATGAAAATACTCAAAGTGTATATGTTGTTGTTGTGAAAACACTGAGTTGAAGCTGTATTTATAGGTGAAAAACTCAGTCTTACCGTTGTCTAATTGCCAATTAAGGATTGCTGAAATTACTCAGTGACAATCGATTGTCAAGACTAAACAATCGATTGTTTGCCTATCAGATTAAAAATTCAATCCCAGATTTTACGTCAACAATCGGTTACTTCAAATCAATAATCGATTATTTATAACGTTAAGAAATCCTTTCCAATTTTTGGCATAAAACATCGATTGTCCGGAAATCAACAATCGATTATTTTAACAACGTTCAGAAAATCTTTTCCAGATTTTAAGCAAAACATCGATTGTTAAATATCAACAATCGATTACCTGAAGGTAATTGAAAATATATGACAACGGTCAGCTTCAACAATCGATTATCAAATGGAATAATCGATTATTAATTAATTTCAAAACTCTCTGTCTCATATATAATCGATTATCAAAAGCCACAATCGATTATCATTTTATTTAAAATCACTGGGAGACATTTTTCTCATTCTAATCGATTACCATTAGTTCATAATCGATTTTTATGAG
The DNA here is from genome assembly GCA_034376525.1 of Nicotiana benthamiana. Taxonomy (NCBI): domain Eukaryota; kingdom Viridiplantae; phylum Streptophyta; class Magnoliopsida; order Solanales; family Solanaceae; genus Nicotiana; species Nicotiana benthamiana. The sequence continues at coordinate 21,986,759 of CM067333.1, read as the reverse complement.
TTTTGAAAACTTTGCTTCAGTTAACAATCGATTATCATAAGTACACAATCGATTGTTATGCAGTTTGCAAAAACCTGATGTTAACTGACTTACTCACAATCGATTATCATTAATTCACAATCGATTGTCATGCAGTCTTGGCTTAGAGATACTCGATTATCATAAGTACATAATCGATTATCTTAGCCCAGATTTTTGAGGCATGCTTGGAAAACATTTTAACAAATGTAAATATGCATAGTTTAAAATCATTTGACACTTAATTTAAATATGCATGATTTTGGAAAAATAATTTTAGTAGAGAAGCCATGTTATGAGCCAAGTTGAGGAATCAAGATCACAATTAATATTGACTCAATTATAACATTTCTAAACTTTGTCTTGAGCTTCTTGTAATGCATCCATTTTGTGCTTGTCCTTGAGTACTGCTATATATCGCTTTTTGCTTTGTTTGACATTCATCAAAACCTACAAAAGAACACACGTTTAGTATATTGCATTTGAAACGTGTTTCCAACAAAATGGACTGTATCTAACTTGTCTGAAAGTGCCATAGCTGTCAGATACATGCAGACATGATAAAGGCATATCAAATGAGCTTACCAAAACAAGCTCACCGTGGATATTTGCTGCTTGGGGAATTGATTTAATCGGGAAAATCGAGACCTCCGACGGTTCGATTGATTATTTCACCAAATGGGTTAAAGAAGCATCATACAAAGTAGTGAGTAAGAATGTCGTGGCAGACTTTATTCGCGACCATATCGTTTGTCGATTCAGCATCCTAGAGTCAATCATAATTGAAAGTGGTTCCAATCTCAACAGTGATCTGACGAATGTAATGTATGAAACATTCAGGATCAAACAAAAGAACTCTACAGTCTACATGCCTCAAATGAATGGACTTGTAGAAACGGCCAACAAAAACATCAAGAACATACTAATGAAATTGATAGAATAGCATAAGCAGTGGCATGGGAAGTTATCATTAGCCTTAGTTGGATACCTTACCACGGTTTGCACATCAACCGGGGCAACTGCACATATGTTGGTTTATGGCACGGAAGCAGTTATTCTCACCAAGGTCGAAATTCCCTCATTGAGGATCATACAGGAAGCAAAACTTGACGATGCAGAGTGGGTGAAAATTGGCTATGAGCAATTAGATCTTATAGATGGGAAGAGAATGAATGCAGTTTACCATGGTTAATTATTTTAGAACAGAATGTCCAGAGCCTTCAAGAAAAGACATAAGTCAAGTCGATTCACACCGGGATAGCTAGTATTTAAGAAAATCTTCCCACATCTACATGAAGCCAAAGGAAAATTCTCTTCAACTGGCAAGGTCCGTATATGGTTCACTGGGTTCTAACAGGAGGAGCCCTCATACTTGTAAAAATGGACGAAAAAGTTTGGCCGAAGCCGATCATTTTAGATGCAGCCAAGCGACATTATGTGTAGCCACTTATGATTTTTTCTGATGTAATTTGAACTATGCCTTACATGATTCCCATTTAAGAGGATTTACATTTCCCCCGCCATTGGAAACTGGGGCAGAAGTTTGAGGAGGACCTTCAAAATTTTGAAGTTGATTTTCAGCTAGTCATCGCACGTACTCGTTGGAAGCACCAGCCAAATAAACTAGGGAAGAATTTTTGGGAGGACCCTCAAAATTCCGGAGGGAGAGAGGTTGCAATGTCTTGAACTCTGTCGCTGTCGTTGATTCATCTAAAAAGAAAACTATTATTTTCAATTATGTATTAACATTATAAATTTTTACTAAATCATGCATGGCTACTATCAAACTGCTCTGTATAGCGACACTACCCCAATGAAAATTGTAGCCCAAGAAGGACAAGCGAAGTCCACGGGAAGACAAACTAACATTCTCCCTTTATAAAACTCACGATTTTTCTTTAGATGCAGGCCCCCAAGTCGCAAAATCGGCAGATATATTTACAAACTCATACTTCTCAGGAATGAAACTTTCAAGAACCATCACGTATTCACAATTGCTATCCGTACATGTTATCCCTCTCAGCCATAATATAGAAATCGGCTATCAGCTATAAGACTATCTGCTATGAGATTTTACTACTACTCGCCTTTTACATTTCCTGCATTGCATAAGGCTATCTTTCTGCCTTCCGAGACTAAGCATTGTCTCCATCTGCATTTTCTACATTGCATAAGGCTACGTTTATGCCTTCCGAGACAATGTATTTTCTCCATCCGCATTCCTCTGCATTGCATAAAGCTACTATTCTGCCTTCTGAGGATAAGCTCTACCTCCATCCTACATCTCTCTGTATTGCATAAGGCTACTATTCTACCTTCCGAGATTAAGCTCTACCTCCACCCTGCTTCTATTTGCATTGCATAAGGCTACCTTTCTGCCTTCTGAGGTTATGCTCTACCTCCATCTTCATTTTCTACATTGCATAAGGCTACCATTCTGCCTTCCAAGACTAAGCATTTTCTCCATCTGTATTTTCTGCATTGCATAAGGCTACCTTTCAGCCTTCCGAGACTAAGCATTGTCTCCATCTCCATTCTTATGCATTGAATAAGGCTACATTTCTGCCTTCCGAGGTTAAGCTTTGCTTCAATCTTCATAGCTCAAATATTTCCACCTTTATTCATGTCCTGCATATCTGAAATATCACCACCTTTATTTAAATTCTTCATTAGCTAAACTATTGCCACCTTTATTTAAATTCTAGCATCGGCTGAAATATCGTCGCCTTTAATTTACATCTCACATCGATTGAAAGATCGCCACCTGCTGCATTTTCATGGGTTGAAACATTGCCAAATTGTCAAAAGGCATCATTGTTCGGCGGTACCATTTGCATAGCCCGAGAACGCCATGCCATGGCCTGAGGACCCTACTTTTATCTTTCACATATCATTATTCAAAGGCATTATTGTTCGGAGGCATGATACTCATAGCTCTAGAAAATTATTTTACAGCTTGCGAATCCTTTATCATACGCTTCATAGCCTAGGACGTCATGGTCCAAGGACGTCATCCTAACCATCCGAACACAGCATTCATGGTCCAATGGGAACTTGCATCACGTTTAATTTTATGCACAATATATGTTAGTATTACTCAGTTAGAGGTACACCGACTATCAACAGCAGTATCAGCAGGAGCGATCCCGCTCTAGTTCCCGCATCCTATCAGACTTCAACCACCTTTCTCAACCTAAACATCGTGTGCGTTTTTTCAAAATCCCATCGGCATATTTCATCAATGGATCTTGAACTACATACGGCCTGATTCCAGTAAGAACATGGATATGTAGGCAGCTCAAGAACCAGAGCTCGGTCAAAAATTTTCAAATCGTTTCTTTCGGTCAAAATTAGCCATCATAACTTTACCCGACAACTCTTTCATCCTTCTCGGGTAACGAGGGCAACTGTTGATACCCAATTTTTTTCTATGTATTTTCATATTCAAAATACTTTCAAAATAGTATGTGTATGCATATATAAGCATGCCCAAGAGTTTTGGTATTTTTCCCTAATTTTCTATGATTCTTAAAATTAGTTTATTCTCTATTTTACTAGTACAAAATAACGTAATTATTTTCAAAATTATAATTTTTGTGAATAATTTATTTTCATTATCCTATTTACATTAAAATATAACTAATGTGATTTTTGCATATTTTTACAAATTTTTTTGATATTTTTAAAAGCTAAATTGCATATAATTGTAGTTATAACCTATTTTATGATTAATACCATTTTACAATTATAAAATTATTTTTAGTATTTATATATTAATATTTACATATTACTAATTAGTTTAGGGCTTTATGTTATTTTTAAAATATAATAACTATCTTTTATAAAATGAAAAGGGGGAAATGGACTATTTAACACATGATCATTTCTAATTTTAACTGTAGCGTCAATTGACCCCAATTACAACCCAATAATAGAAGACCCAATTTAAATTTTAACCTCAACCCATGACCCATTTTTTGACCGGTCTGATTTCCCCTTTAATCATAGGCGTTGATCATTTTGATCAACGGCCATGATTCGTTCTTTCCTTTTTAATTCTGCTACCCACTTTACCCTAATTCATTATGTCATGTGTGCCACCAATGAATTCTCTTCACTTCCTAAATCCTCTCTAGCCCTCCCCGAAACCCCAGTTGATTTCTACTTACTTCCGACATATTTCCACTAAAATCCATGGCATTCTTGACCAGAGGTGGCATGTACTCACTCTCCTTATGCATTAAACCTAAGCTAACCAGCATTTGGAGGCGGACTTCCATGGTTTCCTTTAGATATACCTCAGATCTACAAGATACATGGCCTCTTAGGCGATTTCTGGAAAGTTCTAAGTAATTTGAGCCTTTTCAACTTAAGATCCGACTTTCCTCAAGACCTTCTCATTCTAGGGTCTTCTCTGCCATTTTAAAGCCTTATAAGGTTCTATACTCTCTCATTTCTTTTAGATTTCTGAGCATGCTTTACTTGACGTTTTAAGGCTTTTCCCCAAATTTCTCTTTTAAAATGGTTCAAATTCGATTTTTAGGGTTTCTGGAAAAAGTTTTCTTTAAATGTTTTCTAATTCTTTGGTCTCTCTTTTATGTGTGTTTTATACTTGTATACTTATTTTTTATTGTGCTCGTGTATGTTCGCTTATTTCTCTTCTAATTATACAAGACCTTTTGTTGTTCTTTTCTCCCATGTTAACTTGGTTTGTTGTTCATCATTCTTGGCAATATGTGTTAAATTCTATGATATTTTGTTTTGTTTCCCCTTGCTGAGTTTGTTGACATTCCTTCTGAACATCTGTTTTACCTACTTTGTTTAAAACTGCCAAAACTTGTTTGAATCCCAATTTTTCTCAAGCATGGCTTTGAGTCATATGTTTGCCTCTCAATGGCCTCGGTTTCTCACATCTCTGTCTGAGTCAACTTGAAACCCTAATATTTTGGGGTTTTATTTTGGTTAATGGTATTAGGGTCTCACTTTGGGACCCTATGTTTTTAGACACACTATGTGTCCTTAATCGAACTTGAATAATATTTGCTTATGACTCTGAACTTTTATTGTTAGACTCTTTCTTTGTTTTAACTGTATTCTTTTATATGAGAAAACTCCCATTTCAAAAGATTTCAGCAGCCAAAGATTGATTTTGAAATCCCTTTAATTAGTCTAGTAATTCGACACTGATATCTTTCGAGTGAACCCCTCTACCCTACTGGTTGTTTCTTGGTCTTTTGTGTGTAAAAATCCCATAGTGATATTTTTCTTAAATACATGGTCTTGTGTATCTCTTCTTCAATACTATTCAAACATTTGAATTATGTCTATACTTATATGACTATTTCCTTAAATACTTCGGACTCCTTGTGATTACAAATGGATCTCGGATCCTTTTGATTGATTTTCGAACTGATACCCTATTTTCACTTTATAAATATGATACTATTCCATCTTTCCTTAATTATCAACTATGTGTTTGACCTTATTTATGCACTATGTGGTTTTCTTACCCGAATCATCCTTATTAAACTGATTGTGTTCTTCCTTATTCTATCTTTACTAGCCATTTGAACTAGACCCCTTAGTTAAAGGAGTCTAGTTGTATTACCTGATACCAATTGATTGGTTTCTATGTTTGTGCACTCTTTGCCTATGTATTGCTTGTTTTCAAAACTATACAAGGACATAGTACTCCCTCTTTACACATCATCAATACACGAAAATATACTCACACAAGCAGAGACTCTTTCTTGATATACTGTTTTAAATTCTACTTCACTTAAGATATTTTGGAACTGCTTTCTACGATTTGGCTCTCTAATACCTACTTTTCTTACTTATTTTCTTTGAAACCGGTATGTTCTTTATATAAATCTTCTGCCTCAACCCCATGTGTTTACTATACAGTTTTAGACATATTGTTTACTGTACATGTTCTGCCACTTGTGCTAAATATTTTCACTACTTTGCTTTTGTTCCTATATGAATCCCTACCCATATTCCCTTCTATGTGCTGAGTTAAGTTCTTGGCCTAACAACATCCTAATAGCTACCCAGGACATGGCTTGATCCCCAATGGATCCTAATGTTTGGAAAGCAGGCTGGTCAGGGGTGTGCCAGCATCGCAATTGCTTGGCATGACCACCAGCATTCCATGTCCCTATTAATTTCCCTTCCCATGTGCATTTTCACTTATTCTTAGACTCTAAAGTTTTGCCCCTCTCTTATGAACCTTGCTTCAAGACCTTGAGTTCCCTCTGAACTTGGACATCTGAGGGTTGGTATTTCCACACAGCACTGTGTTCTTGATTATACAATGTGCTTGGGGTGTAAACACTGCCTTGAGTCCTTTAAGGTTCTTGGGAACTCTGGCACACCCCAATCATGGGAAAGTCTTTTGGAAATATGATTCTGGAAGTTGTTTTATCTCATATTATTGGACTTCGAGTCGGAATTAGGCTGATTAGATGTAGTTGGAATATTCAGAAGTAATTTTGACTTTCTTTCTCTTTTCTGATTCATTCAAGTTGTAATAATTTATAATAACTATGTGGTATATAGTAAAAATGGGTTAGGGTCTCTTATGTTATGCATATGGGGTAGATATAATGTTTGGGGTTTATTTCATGAATCACTACGTGTTTTTTTATGCATCACGCATTTAGAAAATCCTGCATATATGATTGTTTCGTCATGAATTTAGAAAAACTTGCCTATAAGTGTCCATACTTCTGCATGTAAAAATCATGAATATAGGATTTTGAACTTCTTAATCTTTTCAAATAGAGATCCTCCTTTAAGATATGCACTTTTGCCTCCTAGAAATCCTTGCTATACGTTCCTCACATGTACCATACTAATGACTTTTGCATTTCTGCATCCTATATAGAAAACATTCCCATAGGATTTTGCATTTTCCTTATCAAATAGAAAGCATGTCTGTAGGGTTTTCTGAATTTTGTATACGTGTCCATCACAAGGCAAACAATATATATAGGTTTAAATAATAAAATCCACATCTGGAAATTATGCCTATAGGAGTAACCAGTTGAAATTGACCTTCCTAGCTCACCTACAAGTCTAAAAACAGTAGTGACATCGTTGAAAATCTATAGATATTATTTTTTCATAATCAGTAAACCTTCTTTAAAATCGGTATACTTCCACATTGTTAGATATCATGTCTATAAGTTTCTCCTAGGTAAGCCAATAGGTATTTGATTAATTCTGTAACTTTTGGATAATTACATCTAGTCAGGGCTAATTTGGACTCCTCATATGGAAAATATGTGATAAATCAGCCTATCCTACACTTAGTTTAATTAAAGACCTAACTAGTGTTTGCAAGTCATATAAGATAGTTTGATGCTTTTGAATGATAAGGCCTACCTGAGCCTTAATTGCTTCTCTGTGCTCCCTTTAGCTGCTATTTGTTTTTGCATGTCGCCTAGCTTTTTATCCTTTTGAAACTCTGAAAATCCCCAACTCCCTCTCCTATTAGATTAGTACTCTCAACGCCTACGAGAATGATAGGATTGGGGCGGGTAATAGCATACAACAAGTAACGATATTATTCCATGCTTTAATTCCTTAACAGGGTGGGAAGGGTAGATATGGATATGATAATTGTTAGTCTAATATCATGTGTGACCCCTCTTCTGAGGAGTGATTGCTGGATATTGCATTGATGTGATCCATATTAATCGTAAGCCTAGGACCCCCCCTCCCCTCTTACTTGTTTTCATCTATTTCTATGAAGAATTATTTAAATATTTCATGAAATTTCCGCCCTCTTTACTTTTCTCAAGTTTCGATTTACTTTGAATATCGTATGTGAAACCTTTCTATTTGAGCCCTTAATTTCCTACTTGATTATGTGAAGATACAATATAACATGGTCGCGAACAACACTAGTGGATCTTGAGAGGTTCCTAACACCTTTCCCTCGAGACAATATCTAGCCCTTACCCAAATTCTAGTTTTTCAAACTCAAACCCTTCTTAGTGTTCTAATACACCTAATCATTAGGTGGTGACTCTTCAATTCCTAAAACCCAATTCCCTAAAGGGAATGAGTTGTCCTCCCAAATGTCATAAACCCGATTTCCCGAGAAAATGGGGGCATCGACAATGGTCAAAACCAGAGGTTCGAATCAAAACCCGATTACCATTCCCCCATGAACCCAAATATATAATTTATTTTGAATCAGATCTAAAATCGAGGTCCAAATCCCCAAATTTTGGAAAACCTAGATTCTACCCAAAATACCCAATTTTTCCCATGAACATCATAGATTTTGAGTTGAAATCATATTAAAAGATGTTAAGATTGAAGGAAACAAGTTAAAATTAACATAAAATCGATTTACAAGAAGAGTCGTTCTTGAAAAATCGCCCTAGGGAGTTAGTGTTATGAAAAGATGTGCAAAATGGTTGATTTTCAACTAAGTATTAAAGTTGCAGGTTGCAGATATGGGAAATGCGAACAGGGGTTCGTAATTGTTAACCCCGACCTCTACTAGGTTGGAAATTGGGGACAACCTCTCGAATATAAGAGATGGAAATTACGAAGACTCGATTGCATTTGTGGCTTCAGGCATCAAATGAGCATTTTGCATTTGCGAAGAAAGCGTGGCATTTTCCAGTGGGGCCTTTTGCATTTGCGAACAAAGTGGTTGCATTTTTTATCAAACCTGCACAGGTCTTTGTTCGCATTTACAAGCCAGGCTTCGCATTATTCCCAAGTCCAAGATCCACCCCGCGGCCTATATAAAACCCGCTCGAGCCCTCAGGGCTCCAAACCGAACATGTACACCAATCTAAAAACGCCATACGCACTCGTTCGTGAATTCAAATCACTAAAATAACATCAACAACTATGAATATAGCATGAAACCATGAATTTTTCTTAAGGACTTTGAAATTTTAAATTTTTCCAAAAATGATCCGATTCACATCGTTTCAAGTCTGTTTCCTACAAAATCTTACAGACTCATCTTGAATCACATATAAGACCTTTACCGGACAACGAAACAAAATTATGGGCCCAATACCATTAGGTTCTGATCATAATTCATTTCCAAATCTCATAAATAATTCCACAAAGTATTTTATTTCAAAATTCATTTCTCGGGCTTGGGACCTAGGAATTCGATTCTAGGCATACACGTAAGTCCCATATTTTTTCCTATGGACCCTCCGGGACAGTCAAATCACGGGCCTGGGACCATTTACCCAAAATGCTGACCGAAGTCAACATAATTCATTTTATAGGTAAAGTATATAATTTTTCACAGATTTTTACACATTGGCTTTCTGGTTCCGCTCCCGGACTGTGCATGCAAATTGAGGTGATATAGAAAGATGTTTTTAAGGCCTCAAAACACATAGTTCATTTTAAAAACAAGTGATGACCTTTTGGGTCATCACATTCTCCACCTCTGAAACAACCATTCATTTTTAACGGACATAAGAAGGAAGTACCTGAGTCGGGGAAAATATAGGGATAATCGCTCCGTATATCGAACCTGGACTCACAGGTTGAAGCCTTAGTAGGCTGACCTCTCCACTAAACACGACCAGAAGGAAGACTCTTCGATCTCAACTGACGAACATGTCGATCTCAAATAGCTAACGACTCCTCCTCATAAAACATGTCATTGTCCAATTGGATAGTGCTGAAATCTAACAAGTGGGATGGATGGCCATGATATTTCCAAATCAAGGGCACATGAAACACCAGACGCACGACTGATAAGCTCGGCGGCAGCGCAAGTATATAAGTCACCTCTCCCACTCGATGAAGTATATCAAACGGGCCAATGAACCTAGGTCTAAGTTTGCCCTTCTTCAAAAATCTCATCACGCCCTTCATAGGCGACACACGAAGCAACACCCCCTCACTGACCATGAATGCCAAATCACCAACCTTGCGATCGGCATAATTCTTTTACCTAGATAGAGATGTACGAAGCCTACCCTGAATAATCCCGACCTTGTCCAAAAATGCCTAACCATTTCCGAACCAAACAACCTAGCCTCTCCCGACTCAAATCATCCAACCGGCGATCGACATTGCCTACCATACAAAGCCTCAAAGAGAGCCACTTGAATACTGTAGTGGTAGTTGTTGTTGTAGGAAAATTATGCTAAAGGCAAAAATGGATCCCATGAGCCTCCAAAGTCAATGACACAAGCTCGGGCCATATCCTCCAAAATCTAAATGGTCCGCTCAGACTACCTATCCGTTTGAGCATGAAACACTGTGCTCAACTCATCCCGAGTGCCCCACTTTCATAGAATTTCCCTTCAAAAATGTGTGTTAAACTGCGTACATCTGTCCGAGATGATAGACACGGGTACACCATGTAAGCAAATAATCTCCCATATATAGATCTCAGCTAACCTCTCGGAATAATAGAAGACCACCACATGAATGAAGTGCAATGACTTGGTCAGCCTATCAACATTAACCCACATTGTATCGAACTTCCTCTTAGTACGTGGGAGATTAAAAACAAAGTCCATGGTGATACGCTCCCACTTTCACTCAGGAATCTCAATATGCTGAAATAAACCACCGGGTCTCTAATGCTCTTACTTAACCTACTGACAATTCAAACACTGAGCCACATATGCAATGATATCCTTCTTCATTCTCCACCACAAATAATGCTGCCTCAAATCATGATACATTTTCGTGGTGCTCGAATGAATAGAGTACATGGAACTATGGGCTTCCTCTAAGTCCATCATCTCCTAAGGTAACCTGCTTGGCATGTTCGTGCTGCACCGTGTCTCTTAGTACACACAAATGACGATCATCATACTGCCGATCTCAGATACGCTCAAGAAAGGAAGAACGAGTGACCTTGCAAGTATACCCAACTGCGCTCAGAAACGTCCAACCTCATGAACCGATTGGCCAAAGTCTGAAGATTCCAAGCAAGAAGTCTCAAACCGACAAGAATATAAGCACGACTGACCATACTGGCTAACTTCCTACTCAACGCATCGGCCACCACAATGGTATAGAAAATCATTCTATCCATGATATGTGTGCCTTGGTTGTATTAGCATGATTTTCAGGTATAGGTTTTGATGAATGACAAACAACGAAGTCGATGAATGACAAACAATAAAGTTAACTACGAACAAAGTTATTATATGACAAACAATCAAGATTGAATGCCGAGAAGCATATTGATGAACGGATTGCATGGAAAAGCCAAAGACGAGCCCAAAAGTTCAAGACCGAAGACCCAAGGCGTAGGTCGTTAGGTAGAACCAATGTAAGAGCAACGCTTAAGTTATCTCGTCTTTTGGATCAACATAGGTCACCATAAATATGCATAAAATCATTTTATCAAATCATATTTATCATAAACATATTTCAAATACTTCAAACAAAATGATTTTAACGTTTTCATTTTAACGAAAATGTCTTTTGAAGTAAGTTGTGAATAATCGATTATGCAAAAGTGATAATCGATTATTCTGGGAAATTCCATTTATTGGAAATTTCCGCAAGAGTCAATAATCGATTATCCTCAAGAGCATAATCGATTATTCTCTATCCGTTGCCAGTTTTTGAACACTATAACAACATAATCGATTATGCATATCACAATAATCGATTATCCTGCATAAAATCAGCTTCCGATTTTGTAACGGTAAGCTGATAATCGATTCTGCAAATCTGATAATCGATTATCTTGGCATAGAATCAGCATAATTGATTGCCAATTAAGCAACGAACATACAACTTATAACACCTATAAATAGAGGTCTTTTGAGCTGAATTGAAACACACAACACCTCTCATTATTCATATACATATTGATATCATTTGTGCATCACTATAGAGCTTTTGTTGAGCCATTTGAGAGACAACTTTGAGTTGTTCATAGAGCTAATATTGTATCTCTTTATCTACTATTTTGAGAGAGTTCTTGTTGTAAAAGAGAAAGGTGTTTGAGAAGACCACATCTTCTCATTGATTGTCGGGTTTGCTAAGTACCCTAATCTTAGTGTGTGAAGTCTTTTGGTGCGGTATCCACGAGCAAGGTGAAGTCTTGAGGTGCGGTATCCTCGAGAAAGTTGAAGTCTTGTAGAGTGTACATCTACGAGCAAGTGTATCGGTTTGTTAGGCACCAGTAAGCTTAACGGAGTTAGTGGAATCTCGAGAGAGTCTCTCGGGGATTGGACTAACCATACGTTGTGGTGAACCAGGATAAATTCGGTGTGTCCTTTCCTTAATCTTTTAATTTCCGCATTTACTTTACTCCTGCAATTTTAATTTCGCAATATTTATCAATATTCTCGTGCAGCACTATTCACCCCCCCCTAGTGACGGGCATAAATCCTAACAATTGGTATCAGAGCCTAACTCTCTGAAAGCCTTAACCGGTTGAGAGAACGATATATATTTTTTGTTGAGAATATTGAACGCAGGAATGATGAGCGAAGGACACTCAACCTATAGGCCTCCACTATTTGACGGAACATATTACACATATTGGAAAGAGCGGATGAGAATCTTCATCCAATCAAATAACTTTCGCTTGTGGCAAATCATCAAGAACGGTGAACAAATGCCAACAAAGAAAGTTGGGGAAACCACGGTTCCAATGGAGGAAGATGATTATGATGCCGAGGACGTCAAGAAAGTTGAAAATAACGCAAAGGCCGTCAACCTATTATATTGTGCGGTGAATCTGGATGACGATCGGAAGATTTTTTGCTGCACAACCGCCAAGGATATGTGGGATAAACTCGAGATCACTTATGAAGGTACGTCTCAAGTCCGAGAATCTAAAGTTGATTTTCTAACACATGAATATGAACTCTTTAAAATGAGGGAGAAAGAACCCATCGGTATTATGTTCGAACGATTCTCAAAAATCGTCAACGATCTTCATGCTCTCGGGAAAGTGTACACGAACAAAGATCTTGTTCGAAAAATCCTACGGAGTCTCACTCCCGAATGGCGTTCCAAAGCCAATGCCATCCAAGAGTCGATAGGAATCACGGATGTCACAATTGATGGACTAAGAGGTAACCTCGAAACTTATGAAAGCACAATTCTTAATCCCTATCTTAGAAGTAAAAGTTCGAATATTGCCTTCAAAGCCTCATCTTCTAAAAGAGTAGAGGTAAGTGATTCGGAAAGCGGTGATGATATTATTTCCAATGATATAATTGAAAAGTTTTATAAGTCTATGAAGAAGGAAATAAAGAAGGAAGAACCAAGTCCTTCATTCCAAAATTGTGGAAAACTTGGCCACACCAAATCACATCGTCGAAAATCCATGGACAAGAAGAAGAACAAACACCAAAGGCGTGTGACATGGGATTCGGACAGCTCGGGCGATGAAACTACCGCATTATGCCTCATGGCCAACGAGGAAGAAGAGGTAAGTAATTCTAACTCTTATTCTTATGAAGAATTACAAGAAGCTTTTCAAGAATTATATGATGAATTGAAAAAGTCTTCAAAAATCTCCAAAGAGACCAAGGCGAAAATTAAAGTTCTAGAAGAGAAAAATAATTTTTTGGAAAATGACAACATTGATCTTAGAAATAAAATTAAGGAGATGCATGAAGATTATTCAATTGATCAAAATTCTAATTGTTCATCTTGCGATTCTTTGAAAATAGAGAACATAGAACTTAGGAACGCTCTAGAAAAACGTAGTGTTGATGATACTAAAACAAGTGAAGAAATTAAGAAGAATATAAGAAAGGATGATAGAAATGAGGTTGGACCACCTAGAAATAATTCTAGGAACTTCACTAATGAGTCTAAGATTAATCATTTTAGACCACCTAGAAACAACTCAAGGAATTTTATTAATGAGTCTAGAATGAATCATTTTAGACCACCTAGAAATGACTCTAGGAATTTTGTAAATGAGTCTAGAATGAATAATTTTAGACCACATATAAATAACTCTAGGAATCGCAATACGTCTAGGAATAAAGACTTTAGATCACCTAGAACGTTTTTGGCTCAACCAAGACATATGCACAACCCGAATGTTATATGTCATTATTGCAACCGGGTAGGACACATAGCACCCGTATGTTTTGCAAAACATAGGGATTTATCTTTTAGCTATGATTATTATTTGCCTAACCCCCAAGGACCCAAAAGTACTTGGGTACCTAAAACCTATTTTTAGGTACGTTTGCAGGTGTGCTTGAAGACTACAATATCGTAGTAGATGCACCAAGCACGAAACCTTATTGCATCGAGGGGGAATTTTGGTTAGTTATCATATTTTTGATAAAAACATAATAGTTGATATGTGTTAACAATTAATATGTCTTTGTTAACAATTGATATTAATTATTTTTGTTGATTCATGTTTTGATAACTCTTATCTTGAATAACAATTGGTATCAATTATTTTTTTAAAAATGATAATTGATTCATGTTTTGATGAATATTATTTTTGGTTTGAATAACTGTTGATATGTTCTTAAGTAATATGATTTGCGAAAAATAACCGTTATTATGGTTGTTATGTTTTTACTAACATTTGGTATTATTTCATGTTGGTATGACTTTTTAAAAATCGTCAATGTATATTCCTCATTGTATTTCCCATTTTATTCTTGACACTAACAATTGATATACCCAAAAGGCGGAAGTGTCGAAAGGGGAAAATAGCCTTTGTATACTCTCTTTTTGCTAATGCCAAAAGGGGGAAGAGTTTAGGCGATATGCATCAAATAAGGGGGAATGTATCTACGTTATAGTATGCCTTATTTGAGGGGGAATTATCATTAAGGGGAATTGTTTGCATGAATTCTATGTTGAGATTTAGCATGAATTTAGGGGGAATCCGATATGCATATCTCCTGTTGTTTGTCATTATCAAAAATGGGGAAATTGTAGAAAGTCATTATATCCATGATATGTGTGCCTTGGTTGTATTAGCATGATTTTCAGGTATAGGTTTTGATGAATGACAAACAACAAAGTCGATGAATGACAAACAATGAAGTCAAGTGTCGAACAAAGTTACTATATGACAAACAATCAAGATTGAATGCCGAGAAGCATATTGATGAACGGATTGCATGGAAAAGCCAAAGACGAGCCCAAAAGTTCAAGACCGAAGACCCAAGGCGTAGGTCGTTTGGTAGAACCAGTGTAAGAACAACGCTTAAGTTATCTCGTCTTTTGGCTCAACATAGGTCATCATAAATATGCATAAAATCATTTTATCAAATCATATTTATCATAAACATATTTCAAATACTTCAAACAAAATGATTTTAACGTTTTCATTTTAACTAAAATGTCTTTTGAAGTAAGTTGTGAATAATCGATTATGCAAAAGTGATAATCGATTATTCTGGGAAATTCCATTTATTGGAAATTTCCGCAAGAGTCAATAATCGATTATCCTCAAGAGCATAATCGATTATTCTCTATCAGTTGCCAGTTTTTGAACACTGTAACAACATAATCGATTATGCATATCACAATAATCGATTATCCTGCATAAAATCAGCTTCCGATTTTGTAACGGTAAGCTGATAATCGATTCTGCAAATCTGATAATCGATTATCTTGGCATAGAATCAGCATAATTGATTGCCAATTAAGCAACGAACATACAACTTATAACACCTATAAATAGAGGTCTTTTGAGCTGAATTGAAACACACAACACCTCTCATTATTCATATACATATTGATATCATTTGTGCATCACTATAGAGCTTTTGTTGAGCCATTTGAGAGACAACTTTGAGTTGTTCATAGAGCTAATATTGTATCTCTTTATCTACTATTTTGAGAGAGTTCTTGTTGTAAAAGAGAAAGGTGTTTGAGAAGACCACATCTTCTCATTGATTGTCGGGTTTGCTAAGTACCCTCAATCTTAGTGTGTGAAGTCTTGTGGTGCGGTATCCACGAGCAAGGTGAAGTCTTGAAGTGCGGTATCCTCGAGCAAGTTGAAGTATTGTAGAGTGTACATCTACGAGCAAGTGTAACTGTTTGTTAGGCACCCATAAGCTTAACGGAGTTAGTGGAATCTCGAGAGAGTCTCTCGGGGACTGGACTAACCACACGTTGTGGTGAACCAGGATAAATTCGGTGTGTCCTTTCCTTAATTTTTTAATTTCCGCATTTACTTTACTCTTGCAATTTTAATTCCGCACTATTTATCAATATTCTCGTGCCGCACTATTCACCCCCCCTCTAGTGACGGGCATAAATCCTAACAATTGGCCTTTCTTGGAAGATATAAGATGGTAACATCATAGCGTTTCAACAAGTCCAACCACCTTCTCTACCTCAATTTCAACTCATTTTTCTTGAATATATATTGCAGACTCTTGTGATCCGTAAACACCTCATATGCAAACGCCATACAAATAATGCCTTCAAATCTTCAACGCGTGAACAATGGCTGCTAACTCCAAACCATGAACCGGAGAGTTCTTCTTGTTAATCTTCAACTGCCGCGAAGCATAGGCAATGACCTTGCAATCCTACAACAACACTACACCAAGTCATATATGATATGCATCACAATAGATTGTGTAAGGCCCTGAATCTGTAGGTAAAACCAAAACCAGTGCTATAGTTAGAGCTGTCTTGAGCTTCTGAAAGCTCGCCTCACATCGTCCACCATCTGAACTGGGTACCCTTCTAGGTTAACCTGGTCATCGGGGCTGTGAAAGATAAGAAGCCTTCCACAAACCTACGATGGTGGCCTACCAACCCTAATTAACTCCGGATCTCTATAACTTATGCTGGTCTAGGCCAGTTCTTGACTACCTCAATCATCTTCGGATCAACCTGAATACCCCCTACTGATACAACCTGACCTAGGAATACATATGAACTCAACCAGAACTCACACTTCAAGAACTTAGCATACAACTGTCAATCCCTAAAGGTCTGAAGAACCACTTTAAGACGCTGCTCGTGCTTCTCCCGGTTGTGGGAATATATTAAAATATCATCAATGAAGACTATCAGAAGCGAATCCAAATAAGGCCTCCACACTCGGTTCATCAAATCCATAGAAGTTGCTCAGGCATTTTTCAATCTGAATTACATCACAAAGAAAAACTAATGCCCACACCGCGGAACGCTTTCTTAGGGATATTGGATGCTCTAATCCTCAATTGATGGTAGCTAGATCTTAAGTCAATCTTCGAAAATACCTTGGCAGTCTGAAAGTCATAGTGTTGGCATGAGATGCCAAGATAGCGTGGTAAGGTGATAACCAGTCCATCCCCAATATAACATTTAAATCAACCATGTCTAGAAAAAGCAAATCTACATGAGTCTCAAGACCTCCAATCACAACTATACAGGAACGATGGACTCAATTTACCAAGATAGAATCACCCAACGGTGTACACACATAAACAAGAGCACTCAAAGAATCACTAGGCATGACAAGATAGGGTGCAAAATAAGATGTGTCATACGAGTATGTGGACCCTTTATAAAATAGCACGGAAGCATCTCAATCATAAACAAGAACTATACTTGTGAAAATTGTATCGGAAGCCTCAGTCTCGGGCCTGACTGGATGAGCATAACATTGGGGATGGGCCCCATCACCCTGAACTACAACTCTGGGAGAGCTTGCTGTTGGCTGGCCTCAACCTCTAACAGCTAGAGCTCCACCTCTAATACCTCTACCTCCACCTCTAGCACCTCTACCCTCACCTCTTGCTGGCTGGGTGAGCTGGGGAACTCTCGGTTCCTGAACCATGGCATGGTAACCCTGATACAAAGAGCTACTGGGTGCTTAAGGGAAAACCTTGCAATGTGACCAAGGTGTAACAAGCCCTTCGTCTACTGAGACTGCTCACCCTAACTAGATGAATGACCATTGCAAAAACTGTGAAGCGGCAGTGCAGTGATAGGACCTGGTGGTGCACTATAGAACTGTTGATCAGTATACTGCATATGAGGACCACAGCCACCTGAGGTACCATGAAAAACCTGAAGTGTTGACTGTAAAGGCCTAGAAGGATGGCCTCTAGCATATGAATTCCTACCTCTAATCGAGGTACCACCGAATCAACTTGAATTACGAGGCCTCTTTTCAGACCCTTGACCACCTCCCTGCGACAGAACCATCTCCATCCTCCTGGCCACATTGGTCACCTCCTGGAAGGAAATCTCACTCCTAGTCTCCCTAGCCATTTAAAGATGAATCGGCTGAATAAGGACATCAATGAACCTACTCACCCTCTCTCTATCTCTCTCTCTTGGTGGGAAGTATGATAAGAGCATGACGAGCCAGGTCAATGAATCTTGTCTCATACTGGGTAACAATCATGGAACCCTATTAGAGATGTTCAAACTGCCTCCCATAGGCCTCTATCTGAGTGATGGGGAGAAACTTCTCCACAAATAGCTGAGTAAACCTCTCCCAAGTCAAAGCTGGTGATCCGGTTGATTTATCCAAGCATTAATCTCTCCACCAAGTATTGGCGGATCCCGGCAAATGAAAAGTAGCAAAATCGACCCCACTTGTCTCAACTATATCTATGTTGCTGAGATCCTTGTGACAACTGCCTAGATAATCGTGGGGATCATCAGAAAATACACTGATGAAAGTAGTAGGGAAGATCTTGGTAAACCTATCCAACCTCCGTAAAGCATCTGCAGACGTAGCTGCTCTATCACTGTTCTAAGCTACGACACCCGGCTGAACTGCTCCAATTGGCTGAACTGTTGGAGTCTGAAACTTGGGAGCTACCTATTCCGGAGTGGGAGTAGCAGGGCTCTAGGCTCCTTGTCTAGTCTGAGAGATGGCTAGTGCTACAAGAAGGAAGCATGCCCATGTGACGCTTTCCATAAGGCCACTAGACGGACCAGTGAATCCTGGAAAACTAGGGTAGCAATAAGCTCTCTAGGACCTGAGCTGGGCCCACCGGAACTGCTGGGGTCAGAACCTCATCATCAAAGTCAACCTAAGGCTCTGGTGCTGGTGTTGCTTTCCTGGGCTGAGCTCTGCCCCTACCTCAGCCTCTAGCACAACCTTAGCCTCGGCCGCTGCCCCTCGTAAGATTTGCTTCTGGGGGGATAGGGCTGCTGGTAAGTGAATGAGGAAGTGTGTGTTCTCGCCATCTGCGAAAGAACATAGTAGATATTCAATTATCATTGAGAAACCAAACTACACGATAGTAAAGAATGAATTTGATGTTTTTCCTAACTTTGTATCCTCTACGGGATAAATACAAACGCTTCCGTATCGATCCCTCAGACTTTACTAAGCTTGTCTGTTAATTATAAGACCTATGTAACCTAGAGCTCTAATACCAACTCGATACAACCTGGATTTCCCACCCTCGGGAGTCGTGATGCCACCTAGTAATATGAGCTAGGAAAGCAAATTATTGAACTAACTACCTTTTTACGCCTTTTATTCTCTTTAACATTTATAAAATGATAACGTATAAGCAGCGGAAAATTTAAATATAAGTGAAAGAAAGAAAAAAAATATCTAAAATATATGTGACCATTACAACTTATTAAGCCTTAACCACCTCGAATAGGTGTCATAGCGTCACTGGCGATCTAAGAGTTCTAAATACAATGTCTAAAAATAAAAGATACATTGTTTCTTAATTAAAGAGATGAAACGGGAGATAAAGAATGGAGGATATGCCAGGGTCTCCAAACGCCTCTAGATCTATCTTGGATCTCCGCGTGGACTGAAGATTGCCACCCACTGTACGGTCCAAAAGCTGCTCTAGGATCTGCACGTAGCGCATAGTGTAGTATCAGCACAACTGACCTTATGTGCCGGCAAGCGCCTAGCCTAACCTCGACAAAATAATGACGAGGCTAGGACAAAACTACCAACAAACATGTGCAATTTAACTATATACAGCGGAAAAGCAGTACAAGAATAAACTGTCATGTATGGGAGGAGTTGCATGCTGTGGGGAGACGTTAAATTCAAAGTAGAAAGACAACAGGCATTTGTAAGGAAAAACCTATCTCATATATAATTAATGAACCAGAAACCAATAAATGCACGTCATCATTCTTCGTGCTTTCACCCTCGTCCTCACCAAAGCAGTCAAGTTATGAAAATATGCACGGCATCACCTTTCGTGCTTTTACTCTCTTTCCTTACCATATAATCAATGCAATCAGCATAGAATAGTACATCATGCTGCACGACATCACCCTTCCTACTGTACACTCATTCCTTACAAATCATACACGGCATCATCCTTCGTGCTTTACACTGTTTTCTTACAAAAACAATACGCGGCATCACCCGTCGTGCTTTAACTCTCTTTCTCACCCAAACAACAATCACAACAATAGGGCAAGGAAATAAATGAAATTACAATATGAATTCCGGCAAGGGAACAATAATTCAACAAGTCCCGGCAAGGGACACCAACAAAACAAAACAATATCCCGGAAAGGAAGGCAACATAGTGATCTCTTCTCTTTCTCACTTTTACTTCAGAATTCATTTCGCAACTCGAGCCATTGCTCTTAGAGATTCTATTATCACTAATACTTTCACTTGTCATTATACAAATTGAGTCAACGCTCCTCAAAGTTTAAGTGTCATAATTACTTCCACAAACTTTTCCCGGCAATAGAAGTCATCAATCAAGGTGTGAAAATACAACGAAGTCATAATAACCGCAATATAAGACTCACGGACATGCTTGACACCAACATATACATACTCGTCAGCATGCCTATATGTCGTACTCAAAAATTACCACCTTGCAAATAGGACTCAACTCCTAATCCCTCAAGCTAAGGTGAGACCAAACACTTACATCGACGCCATGAACACAATTCACGCCTCAATTATCGTTATACCCCTTGATTCCACTACTAATTTGCTCGTATATAGTCATAAGTTACTTAATTAGATCAATAAATGCTAAATGAGTCAATTCTAATGCACGAAAAAATGAGTTTTCCAATGTTTTACCCAAAAGTAAAAAATCTCCCCCGGGCCACATGGTCAAAACCCAAGGTTCGAACCAAAACACGATTATCCAATCCCCCACGAACCCAAATAAATATTTTTTTTAAATCGGACCTCAAATCAAGGTTTAAATCCCCTATTTTTGAAAACCTAGCTTCTACCCAAAATAACTAATTTCCCCCATGAAAATCATTGATTTTGAGTTGAAATAATGTTAAAAATGTTAATTATTGAAGGAAATGAGTTCACATTATCATACAACCGATTTGGAAGAAGAGTTGCGCTTGAAAAATCGCCCTAGGAAGTTAGTGTTTTGAAAAGATGTGAAAAATTACTGATTTTACTAAGTATAAAAGTTGCACGTTGTAGATATGGGAAATGCGAATAGGGGTTTGAATTGCTAACCCCAACCTCTTCTAGGCTGGGAATCGTGGACAGCCTCTCGCATGTGAGATATGGGAATTGCGAAGATTGTGTCTCAATTGCGACTTCAGCCATCAAATGAGAACTTTGCATTTGTGAAGAGGGCGTCTCTTTTGCGACTTGGCCTTCCGTATTTGCAAACCAAGAGGTGGCATTTACGATCAGGCGTACACATATCTTTGTTCGCATTTGCGATGGAGTTTTCGCATTTGCTAGCCAGGTTTCGCATTTGCGAAGCTTGCAGACCTATTCATATTAGCTAAACCCATTGCCAAGTCCAAAATCCACCCTGTGGCCTATCCAAATCTCACCTGAATCGTCGTGGCTCTAAACCAAACATGCTCACCAACCTAATAATATCATACAAACTTTTTCATTCATTCAAATCATTAAAATAACATCAACAACTATGAAATTAGCATCAAATAATGAATTTTTCTTCAGAACTTCAATATATCAAAATGTTCCAAAAATGATCCAATTTATGTCATGTCAAGTCTGTTTCTCACCAAATATTACAGACTCGTCTTAAATCACATATTAGACATGTACCAGGCACCAGAATCAAAATATTGGACCGATACCATCAAGTTCTAATCACAATTCATTTCCAAATCTCATAAATAAATTCATAAAACAATTTTCTTCAAAAATACATTTCTCGGGCTTGTGACCTCGGAATTAAATGCTGGGCATACGCCCAATCCCATATTTTCCTACGAACCCTTCGAGACAGCTAAATCACGAGTCTGGATCCGTCTACCTAAAATGTTGACAGAAGTCAACGTAATTTATTTCATAGTTAAAATTTCTTTTTTTTCAAAGATTTTTACATATTGGCTTTCAGGCTACATGCCCGAACTACGCACGCAAATCAAGGTATGACAAAAGAAGTTTCTAAGGCTTTGGAACGTAGAATTTATTATAAAAACAGATAATGGCCTTTTTGTTCATCGCAAGTAAGAGTTAGAGGAAAGCTAATAACATCGTATGGAGCATATAGAGGTACACCAAACAATTAGGAAACCCAGTTATACCCGGAAAACTTCTCACCTAACGAACACAAGGACCTAAGAACATCATTTTGTTAATACTTGACGTATCATTTTGGTAAGCAACATCTAGCACGTTCTCAACTTCTATCCTTCCAACATGATTAGTTTTGATTACAACCAACCAATCATCCTTATCCCCCCGCAATGGATATTGAGCATAATATACTTACCTAACATTTTCTAAAACTGTAAAAGGATCATACAGGTCATACTCCCTTTTTTTATTAACCTCAATTATGTTATACTGCGAGTGTACATTTGTACCTCATGTAGGTGTGGGATCAAACTACTTGCATTGAAAAAGTATGATCTTCTTATTTGGCCAATTTGAATATGATAATTTTAGAATCTCTTTGACCACACCATAATAATCATTTTATCCATCATGGTTGCATTTACCACCTTATGACACACCCCACTATTATAGATTTTTTTAATACTTGGAGTATTCGTAGGTGTAGGTTCCCAAGATATCTCTTTCAAAAATTGATCTACACCGTTGTTTGGATTATTATCCTAAATGTAGCGTTAAAAATATCACAGGTGGCCAAGTATATTCACAACTGACCAAGAATGTATATTCAAATGTGAGAAAGTATGTAAGATGCACTTACTCACTCTTTAAACTATGCCTCAAATATAGAATATACAACATCATGGGCAAATTGACTCAAGAAGTCGCTAAGCAACACATTAAAATTTTTGTTAGTTTCATGAAACTAATTAAATAATTTTCCATAGAAATTTATCTTACGTCAACACTTACTTAAGAAAGGGTTTAACTTTCGGAGAATTTAGCAACACATGATTTGAAGTTCATTTGTACTCCATACTACTTAGGTTGCTTTTTGATCGATCTTCTGAACCTATACCTGTTTGGTTTAATATGGACATTGATGAATATAATGCATCATACTCAATCATTAAATCGTACCGATTGGGCCTATTTCTAGCACATAGCACATGATTGTCGAAGTAGTAAGCACATAAATGGCATGTTTCGTTTGCAAGATAGGCATTGCTATGAATCCTTCAATCATATTCATCTGTTTAACAAATAGATTACACTTGCATATAATCTTGCACATTGTAATTTAGACTATAAACATAATGAAAATTACATTAATGAGTCAATGTTTGATTATTACCTCTCGAATGGATAGATCCACCTTAATTTAACCGACCATCCAAGCTACTCCTTGTGTATAAAGTTAATTGGAAGGTGTTCCATCACATCAACGAAACCACATGGAAAAACCTTTCCAGCTTATTATTGTTTATAAGAGTGTTCTGATTCATTTGAAATAGGTTTTCTTCCCTTAATACAGTAGAACATAAGTCTTTGAAGAACAAACTTATCTTTGTCATGGGTTTTCAGATATTTTAAGGCAAATCATAAAATGCTACATGGATTAAAGCTTTCGTGAAGATATGACAGTCATGACTTTTCATATGAGTCAGCTTTCCTTCTACCTTATCGGCGCATTTTCCCTGGTTCGATGCATAGCCCTCACACATATTTAGGTTTGTAACTCAGTCATAAAGTGAATCTGCAGCTGGCTTGGGCTTGAACTCCTTACCATTGCTCGCATACTACAAATGCAATTCAGGTCGCTTGCAAAATTCTTGTAAATCAAGTCTAGCCTTCAAATTATCCTTTGTCTTATTCATATCATCCACCACTAAATTGAAAACATTGTCAAAATATTTCTTCTCAATATGCATAACATCAAGAGTATGTCAGAGAAGATTATCATTCCAATAAGAAAACTCCCAAAATATACTCCGTATTGTGCAGTTATGAGTAACACCATATCTAGGAAATGTAGAAGATGGCACATCAATAACTTTAGTGAATTTCTGAACCATCTCCCGAATTTCCTCACCGGCAAAATTGGAGGTGGAAAATCATGCTCAATTGTGTTCTTTTTGAATGTCCTTTTAATCTCATGGTCAATTCGAGAGAATAGACGATGACAATCAAATAATGAATGCTTTTGGCCATGTCTTTGAGTGAATGCTTTACCATTTTCAATATAGTAAGGACATGATAACTTTCCTAACTTTCCTGCAGTCATCCACCCAGACAACATTCCATATGCAGGTAAATCGTTAATGGTCCACATTAAATTAGCGTGCAAGTCAAAATTTTTCTTAGTTGATATGTCATATATCTCAACTCCATCATACCACAGCTAATTTAGCTCATCAAACGGAGGTTGCAAATTTACATCAATCATACTCCCGGATTTCGGGGACCATGAATAACACACTTTAAATATATATATATATATATATATATATATATATATATATATATATATATATATATATATATATATATTTGGACTAGTCATACCCATTTTAGGCGAAAGATTCAACGTAATAAAGACTGGCCAGCATGAATATGGTATTGTAGAAATAGAAAATGGGGTGAAACCATCAACACACAAAGCCAACCGAACATTCCTCGATTCACTATTATAATCTGGATATGTCCTATCACAATGCTTCCAAGCTTCCCTATCTGAAGGATGCCTGTTACGACCCAAATTTCAACTAGTCATGGTGGCACCTAGCCCAACACACTAGGTAATCCAATTAACAATAATCCAATTCAAATAAGACTTACTGAGAAAATAAGTGATAAAACCTGAACTTTACTACACTTCCCAAGGACTGGTAGTACAAATCACGAGCTTCTAAGATATAGAGTTTAAAATGCTGGTATGAAATAAGTATATCATCTGCTTGACATATACATGAATAGATTTAATAATTCTAAAGCTATGAACATGAGGCATCTATGACCGGAACACAAGTACATCTTCAACGCCTGCTCCTTCCATACACAGCAACATTAACATCAAAAATCTACATGTAAGGTGCAACACTGTAGAACAAGTACAACAAACCTCATGTACTCAATAAGTAGCTAACCTAACTTTAGGTTGAAAGTAATGACGAGCTTGGACAATGTTCAAAGTCTAAAACCAATAGCCAAGAACACCTCAAAGATGCTCCGCTCAACTCGTTCACAATTACGGAAAATAGGCATGCTTTTTAGGGGTAAAAGTAAGTCCCACATATTTAGCAAAATCACAAAAGTATGAGTAAGTCAGAAAAATTATGATTTTCCCAAAAACATTCAATAACTGATAAGATATTTCATTCTCAGATAGCATGAGGAAAGTACATCTATATGCCTACATATCAATGTGCAAAGGATGTCCTAAATGTCAACAAAAATTATATAGCATAAGAAAATGAATTTCTATGCCAGCCAAGAATAATGTCAAATGCAATCATTACAACGATGAACTCATGCACTCCCATTCTTAGAGTACTCAATATCACTACCTCGCAATCCACTCATCACACTTAATGCTCAGCGCACTTAGTCACTCAGCATTGTGTGGTACCTACTGTGTTGCACAGGCGATCCCAACATGGGTCATAAAACCTACCCTCATTGTGGGAATGGCAGACTCCAAATGGGGGTATCCGGGTCAAGTGCTTGTATAACCAGTTGCAGTGTGCAACCTGATCCCATCATCAATCGATAATGCATGTTGCGGCGTGCAGCCTGATCCCATCATGAATTAGTAATACTAGCATGCATCTCGATATGAATCAATAATACTTGCTGCAGCGTGAAGCTCGATCCATTCAATATCGCTCACAATCTGGGCATCAGGCCCCACTCAATCATCAATCTCTCTAGCCTATTAGGCTCACGATGTCATGAAAATCAACCCAAAAATGTTGTATCAATTAATGAGAACAGAGACTAAGATATGGTATGAAAGTGAATGAGTATGATTGAGCATATAATTGCATTGTATGCAAATATTTAACAACATAAATGACCTCGGCGAATCCCAACAGGATAAAATATAGCCTAAACATGGTTTCTTACATAGATCACAACTCAATTACTCTGGCACATAGAAACTTCATGAGTATAAACAAGAATAGGTAGGGCACCACAGTATCACATAATCAAGGGAGTCATAATTCACAAGGTGCATGCCCACATGCCCATCAACAAGCATGAGCGTCACTTCAACACCAAAACATACGTGGTAGATTAAGGAGTTCATAACCTTAGCGCCACGTTTAGAAGTGTTACTTACCTCGAACAAGCCGAATCCAATACCGAGCTTTCCAAGCAATACTCTTAAAACTTAAAATTGCTCGAAATCAGCCAAAAGCACCAAAAGAACATCAACTAATGCTAATGGAAACAAACTCAATGAATAAAGCTAGAATATTTTATCAAAATACCACAATTAACCAAAAAGTCAAACCTAGGACCGCACCTCAGAGTTCGACAAAACTTACAAAATCTGACAACCCATTCAATTGCGAGTACAGCAGTA
Organism: Nicotiana benthamiana; assembly: GCA_034376525.1. Taxonomy (NCBI): domain Eukaryota; kingdom Viridiplantae; phylum Streptophyta; class Magnoliopsida; order Solanales; family Solanaceae; genus Nicotiana; species Nicotiana benthamiana. The sequence continues at coordinate 21,959,925 of CM067333.1, read as the reverse complement.
CTAGATTCACTCGAATCCGACTTCGTATCGATGTTGAAATTTTGGACAAAAACCCCTAATTTCCTTTTGAAATTATTAATCAAAATACCAAAAGCGAAGATAGATTCAGGAAAGATAATCAAAACCGAGTAGAAAAAATTTAACCCAATTCATGTGGTGAAATCCATTTCCAAAGTCGCCCAAAACCAAGCTCCAAATTGTTAGAATTTATGCCCGTCACTAGGGGGGGGGTGAATAGTGAGGCACGAGAATGTCGATAAATTTTGCGGAATTAAAATTGCAGGAGTAAAGTAAGTGCAGTAATTAAAAGAGTAAGGACAGGACACACCGAATTTATGCTGGTTCACCATAACGTGTGCTTAGTCCAGTCTCCCGAGAGACTCTCTCGAGTTTACACTAACTCCGTTAAGCTTATGGGTGCCTAACAAACCGTTACACTTGCTCGTAGATGTACGCTCTACAAGACTTCAACTTGCTCGAGGATACCTCACCTCAAGACTTCACCTTGCTCGTGGATACCGCACCACAAGACTTCACACGCTAAGATTGAAGGTACTTAGCAAACCCAACGCTCCATGAGAAGGTATGGTCTTCTCAAGAACCTTTCTCTTTTACAACAAGAACTCTCTAAGAAGAGTAGATAAAGAGATACAATATAAGCTCTATGAACAACAAAGAGTTGTCTCTCAAATGGCTCAACAAAAGCTCTAAATATGATGTATAAATGTTATCAATATGTTCAAGAATAATGAGAGGTGTTGTTTTTTTTAAAATCAGCTCCAAAGACCTCTATTTATAGGGTGTGGAGGTGATATAGTCGTTGCCCAACGTTCAAACACTAAATCTTATTTTCCAACAGAATAATCGATTATTGACTTTCCATAATCTATTATGTGACTTTAACGTTCAGAAAACTAGTCGTTGGAAGGCAACGGATACAAGATAATCGATTATTTCCACGAGGATAATCGATTATCTTACTTCTCGGGAATTTCCAGCAAAGCTGGAATTTCCCAGAATAATCGATTATTCACTATTCAATAATCGATTATTCTCACTTTCTAGAATTTCCAGTTTTGCTGGAAATTTCCTCAATAATCGATTATCAGCTTTGCAATAATCGATTATTCTCCCATTCTGTCCATAAGTGAAAACTTACTTCAAAAACAATTTTAGTTAAAAAGAAAACGTTAAAATCATTTTGTTTGAAGTGTATGGAATATGTTTATGATAAATATGATTTGATAAAATTATTTTATTCATATTTATGATGACCTATGTTGAGCCAAAAGACGAGATAACTTAAACGTTGCTCTTACATTGGTTCTACCTAACGACCTACGCCTTGGGTCTTCGGTCTTGAACTTTTGAGGTCGTCTTGGCTTGTCTATGAAATCCCTTCATCAATATGCTTCTTGGCATTGAATCTTGATTGTTTGATTCATCATCATTGATTTGTTGACCCTCTTGATTGTTCGCTAATTCATCTTCATTGTTTGTCATACAATAACATTGTTTGACAGTTAATTTCATTGTTTGTCATTCATCAAAACCTATTCCTGGAAATCATGCTAATACAACCAAAGCACACATATCATGGATAGAACGATTTCCTACAATTTCCCCCTTTTTGATAATGACAAACAATAGGAGATATGCATATCAGATTCCCCGCTATTCCCCCTTAATTGAGTATTCCCCCTCAAATAAGGCATACGAAAAAGTAGAGACATTCCCCCTTATTAGATGCATATCGCCTAAGCTCTTCCCCCTTTTTGGCATTAGCAAAAAGATTATACGAAGCCTACTTCCCCCTTTTTGACACTTCCCCCTTTTGGGTATACCAACTGTTAGTGTCAAAAAAAATAGGAAATACAATGAGGAATATACATGATGACGATTTTCAAATAATTAAAAATCATACCAACATAAAATGATACCAAATGTTAGTAAAAATATAGCAACCATATTAAAGGTTATTTTTAGCAAATCATATTAGTTAAAAACATATCAACTGTTAATTTTTAACAAACCAATAGTTGTATTAAAAACATGAATCATTTATTTTTAAAGAATATACCAACTGTTATTCAAACCAAAAATAATATTTATCAAAACATGATTCAATCATTATTTTTAACAAAAATAATTGATACCAATTGTTATTCAAAATAAAAGTTATCAAAACATGAATCAACAAAAATAATTGATACCAATTGTTAAAAAAGACATATCAATCGTTAACACATATCAACTATTACGTTTTTATCAAAAATATGATAACTATCCGAAATTCCCCCTCGATGCAATAAGGTTTCGTGCTTGGTGCATCTACTACGATATTGTAGTCTTCAAGCACACCTGCAAACGTACCTAAAAATAGGTTTTAGGTACCCAAACACTTTTGGGTCCTTGGGTGTTAGGCAAATAATAATCATAGCTAAAAGATAAATCCCTATGTTTTGCAAAACATACGGGTGCTATGTGTCCTACCCGGTTGCAATAATGACATATAACATTCGGGTTGTGCATATGTCTTGGTTGAGCTAAAAACGTTCTAGGTGATCTAACGTCGTTATTCCTAGAAGTATTGAGATTCCTAGACTCATTTCTAGGTGGTCTAAAATGATTCATTCTAGACTCATTAACGAAATTCCTAGAGTCATTTCTAGGTGGTCTAAAATGATTAATTCTAGACTCATTAATGAAGTTCCTAGAATTATTTCTAGGTGGTCCAACCTCATTTCTACCATCCTTTCTAATATTCTTCTTACGCCTTTTATTATTCCTGGGCTTTTTCTTCTTAATTTCTTCAATTGCTTTAGAATCATTTACACTACGTTTTTCTAGTGTGTTCCTAAGTTCTATGTTCTCTATTTTCAAAGAATCACAAGAAGAACAATTAGAACTTTGATCATTTGAAGAGGCTTCATTCATCTCCTTAATTTTATTTTTAAGATCAATATTATCATTTTCTAAAAATTTATTTTCTTCTTCTAAAACTTTAATTTTAGCCTTGGCCTCTTTGGAGATTTTTGAAGTCTTTTTCAATTCACCATATAATTCTTGAAAAGCTTTTTGTAATTCTTCAAAGGAGTAAGAGTTAGAATTACTTACCTCTTCTGCCTCGTTGGCCATGAGGCATAGGGCGGCCGTTTCATCACCCGAGCTGTCCGAGTCCCATGTCACGCGTAGTTGGTGTTTGTTCTTCTTCTTGTCTATGGGCTTTGGACATTGTGACTTGGTGTGGCCAAGTTTTCCACAATTATTGCATGAAGAACTTGATTCTTCCTTCTTAATTTCCTTCTTCACAAACTTATAAAATTTTTCGATCAAATCATTTGAAAAAGTATCATCATCGCTTTCCAAATCACTTACCTCTACTCTTTTAGAAGATGAGGCTTTGAAGGCAATAGTCGAACTTTTCTTATTTCCAAAAGAAGGTCTAAGAATAGTGCTTTCATATGTTTTGAGGTTACCTCGTAGTTCATCAATTGCGACGTCCGAGATTCCTACCGATTCTTGGATGGCATTGGCTTTGGAACGCCATTCGGGAGTGAGACTCCGTAGGATTTTTTGAACTAGATTTTTGTTCGAGTATACTTTTCCAAGAGCATGGAGATCGTTGATGATCATTGAGAACCGTTCAAACATATTATCGATGCTTTCCGACTCCTTCATTCTGAAGAGTTCATATTCATGTGTTAGAAAATCAACTCTTGATTCTCGGACTTGAGGCGTACCTTCATAAGTGACCTCAAGCTTATCCCACATCTCCTTGGCGGTTGTGCAGCAAGAAATCTTCCGATAGTCATCCGGATTCACCGCACAATACAACATATTGATGGCCTCTGCATTATTTTCAACCTTCTTGATGTCCTCGGTATTATATTCATATTCCTCCTTTGGAACCATGGTTTCCCCAACTTTCTTTGTCGGCATTTGTTCACCGTTCTTGATGATTTGCCACAAGCGAAAGTTATTTGATTGGATGAAGATTCTCATCCACTCTTTCCAATATGTGTAATTTGTTCCATCAAATAGTGGAGGCCTAATGGTGGAGTGTCCTTTGCTCATCATTCCTGCGTGCAACATTCTCAAAAAATATATTGAACGTTCTCTCAACCGGTTAAGGCTTTTAGAGAGTTAGGCTCTGATACCAACTGTTAGAAGTTATGCCCGTCACTAGAGGGGGGGGGGTGAATAGTGAGGCACGAGAATGTCGATAAATTTTGCGGAATTAAAATTGCAGGAGTAAAGTAAGTGCAGTAATTAAAAGAGTAAGGAGAGGACACACCGAATTTATACTGGTTCACCACAACGTGTGGTTAGTCCAGTCTCCCGAGAGACTCTCTCGAGTTTACACTAACTCCGTTAAGCTTACGGGTGCCTAACAAACCGTTACACTTGCTCGTAGATGTACGCTCTACAAGACTTCAACTTGCTTGAGGATACCTCACCTCAAGACTTCACCTTGCTCGTGGATACCGCACCACAAGACTTCACACGCTAAGATTGAAGGTACTTAGCAAACCCAACGCTCAATGAGAAGGTATGGTCTTCTCAAGAACCTTTCTCTTTTACAACAAGAACTCTCTAAGAAGAGTAGATAAAGAGATACAATATAAGCTCTATGAACAACACAAAGTTGTCTCTCAAATGGCTAAAAAAAGCTCTAAATATGATGTATAAATGTTATCAATATGTTCAAGAATAATGAGAGGTGTTGTTTTTTCTAAAATCAGCTCCAAAGACCTCTATTTATAGGGTGTGGAGGTGATATAGCCATTGCCCAACGTTCAAACACTAAATCTGATTTTCCAACAGAATAATCGATTATTGACTTTGCATAATCGATTACGTGACATTAACGTTCAGAAAACTAGTCGTTGGAAGGAAACAGATACAAGATAATCGATTATTTCCAAGAGGATAATCGATTATCTTACTTCTCGGGAATTTCCAGCAAAGCTGGAACTTCCCAGAATAATCGATTATTCACTATTCAATAATCGATTATTCTCACATTCTGGAATTTCTAGTTTTGCTTGAAATTTCCTCAATAATCGATTATCAGCTTTGCAATAATCGATTATTCTCCCATTCTGTCCAGAAGTGAAAACTTACTTCAAAAACCATTTTGGTTAAAATGGAAACGTTAAAATCATTTTGTTTGAAGTGTATGGAATATGTTTATGATAAATATGATTTAATAAAATCATTTTATGCATATTTATGATGACCTATGTTGAGCCAAAAGACGAGATAACTTAAACGTTGCTCTTACATGGGTTCTACGTAACGACCTACGCCTTGGGTCTTCGGTCTTGAACTTTTGAGCTCGTCTTGGCTTGTCTATGCAATCCCTTCATCAATATGCTTCTTGGCATTGAATCTTGATTGTTTGATTCATCATCATTGATTTGTCGACCCTCTTGATTGTTCGCTAATTCATCTTCATTGTTTGTCATACAATAACATTGTTTGACAGTTGATTTCATTGTTTGTCATTCATTAAAACCTATACTTGGAAATCATGCTAATACAACCAAAGCACACATATCATGGATAGAATGATTTCCTACAGAAATCTCAAAATATCATTAAAACAACCAAGACCTCGAAATATAAAGAATCTTCGACCTCTGCTTTTGCGGTACAAATCACGCTTCTGCGAGAACCTCTACACTTAGTAGTTGTTGCTTCTTTGACACCAATAAACGCTTATGCAATTGAGATTTTGTGTAAATGATGCCTCACTTGCGGCCTCGCAGATGTTTCGGCACTCCGTATATGCGACCTTCTTGCCCAATGTCCATTTCTGCTTCTGTGATCACAATGTTCGCCTCTACGAAAGAGCTTCAACGCTCAAAGTTTTGCACCTGCGGACTCCTCTAACAAGAAGCACCTTCCGCCTCCGCAACTTCCTAGCCACTTTTGCAGTTCCTCGCCTGTTCCCATATTCCCCAAGTGCGGTAACACCAAAATCCACACCAAATCAGCCTTAGCCAAATTAATCCAAAATTATCCAAAACTTGTCTGAAACTGATTCAAGCAACTCGGGACCACATCCTAATACACCAACAAGTTGCATAACATAATATGGATCTAATCAAGGCCTCAAATCACGCATAACAACATCAAAATGATGAATAACACCTCAAATCAATTATAATGAACTTTAAACTTTCAACTTCCAAAACTCGTGCTGAGATGACAAATCAACTCGGAATGAACTCAAATTTTGTGCACAAGTACCAAATAACATAATGAAGCTATTTAAATTACCCGAACCACAATCCAATCTGATATCCTCAAAATCAACTCTGCGTCAAACTTACATTCCAAATCTTCCAATTTCCAACTTTCGCCAATTAGTGCTGAAACCTTCTAGAAATATCCAAATGCATATCTAGGCATACGCCTGAGTCCAAAATCACCATTCGGACCTAATGAAACCATCAAAACTCCGTTGGGTCAAATATACAAAAGTCAAACTTTGTGAACACTTCCAACTTAAAGCTTCCTAGCTTTCAATCATTTTTCTAAATCAATTCCAATTAATCTGAAAGCCAAAACCGATGATTCACACAATTCATAACACTTAAATGATATTTCTCCAAACTTCAAATAGCTCAACGGAAATGCTAATGCTCAAAATGACTGGTTAGTCATTACATTCTTCCCCACTTAAACATGCATTCAAACTCAAACATGCCTAGAGTCATAACAAAACCATCAAAACACCATGTATCCTTACCATGCATATACCCGGGGATGATCACACATCACCCTAATCTATATAAGCTGGAAGACATAGCGTACCTTAAGATCGTTAATTCAACCTTATCTTACAAACCTTGGAACCAAATTTCCAACATCTATAATTCCTTACAAGACATGAATCTCGCATCTACGCACTATATAAGTCTGAACAAGCTGTAACAAACCATAACCATAACCCAAGATATAATCACATGACATACCATATGATTCACATACCCGTAGCATAATATTCTATCACAATAGCTGGTCTAAACAAATCTGGTACCGGTAGTAAATCTCATATCAAACAAAACCCCGTTCTAATATGTTCGTACACTGTCGATCATGAAATAAACACATAGAAACTCATAACTACCCTCATATCAACATTTCACGAATCTCCCTCGCCTAATCAGAACCAAATCCAAATCCTAAGCTGACAACTGATATTATTATTCCAAATATATCGCAATCAAATCCGATAGCACGCAGTCTAGGTCCAACAACCCCAACTCATCAATTATAGCCAGTCGACTGACATTCCACACCAATACAACCTTAAGCCAAAAATAGTGCAATACGTGCACTAATACACAACAACTCAAATGCAACCCAAAATGGAAAATAACACAAATGAGTAAACCGTCCCGCAAGCTCAACATGTACCACCACAACCGCAATGCTACAAATTCATCATACATAGTAGAACCAAAACACATGAAACTAACATTAAGGATCATATCCCAACATAGCCCCATGGCAATGTGTAACCCATCCAAACATTGGCCCAGATGAAATACCTCAAGTCACCATGCTCAAAACTAAAAACTACACACAATTTGAAATCAAATACACGAAGTGTATGACCATAACCATGGAGAAGCAAATAGCACAATATACCACATCCTGGAGGGAACATAACTAAGGCGTAATCAACCTTTCAACACCCAAATAACCATCTCGATCAAATTCTTCTATAAATCCCTAATAGAACTGCACGATGTGTGTATATAACCAACAAATCAGTACCCCTCGTAGCATAGGAGATAACACACATAATATATCAGAAGACAAACAAGATCAAATCTAACTGAATAACTCACCCCTCAACACTAACAGTTTTGAGTCAACAAATCTGACCCAATATATAATACACATACTCATCAAGCCTACCAATGGCCCCTAAATCACTCTGGTCATCCCTAAATGGCTAAATGGTCCTCCAAAACTCCATAGTGAAATAGCCATAGCACATACTACCATCTAGATAACTTTAACCACATCTTCACAAAACAAAACCGTGAAATAATTCGCTTCTGAGAACTCCTAATATTCTAATCCATAAAACAAAGTGCGCATTCTGAAGTGCGCACCCTTCTTAGGTAATAAACAGTAGTGACAACATTCATCTAGTCGTCTGAAACCGTCCATGTTGTCTAAGAATTCATGACCTTTCCTTCAAAACTGAACTGTGATCTTGCACATGTGAACCTCAATTCCACATAACACACTGCATCTATCATTCCATCGTATGAGAAGTATTAGAATCTCATAATAAACTCTGAGTAACAAGCAGAATATATACCCGGAAAGTTGGAAACATTCCATTTGATTTCACCCAGGAGAAAATCACAATATGTAACATGCTCCTATCGCTAATAAGAAATATCTATCTGAAATGGTGGTAGAAACCATTGAGAACTATCTGGACCCATTTGCGCATAATCAAGCCATTAGAATTGAATATCTTCAACTCAACCAGCCTATGCGGGTCGCCAAACTCAAGAGTATTTCCACAAAACACATGTAGAAACTTACCATATCATAAGTACCCAAAGAGCCGATCATATCCATTACCGTGTGGATCCAACCTACTGCCAAGATGTCCTATTTCTCCGAGTTCCTTCCAAATTACCCTCAATTTAACATTTATCCTTGCGGGAACACCACGATCGTTACCTAAAGCTCACCATAGGAGATCCTAGCATAAAACCACACTGCCTCAAGGCTCTTAAGCTGTAGTATTCCTATATAAACATTCAAATACCGCATTCGAGATACCCTCTATAAAGAGACCTAATGTGAATGTAAAGTTCTTTCATTTTCCTTTCTGATACTGAAATGTAGAATTCATAGTGATTTATAAATATTGTATGTCTCGGCACCATCCATTGCGAATATCAGATCTTATCCATGTACAAATTCAAAAACAATTCTATTGCTATATGTAAACGTTAAATCTATTAGAGCCTTCTCAAGAGTCATACACTCTACTCCAATCTCAATCGCACCGCCCGAACAGACCAAACGACTTGATCCCCTTTAGCATAACAACACCCAAGAATGTAGCCTCGTCTTAACGCAACTGAGTAAATTCCTTCTCTATGCGCTCTCCAACCATCACAAATGACAACTCAAATCATCCCCCAATTTCAATATACCTAGAAAGTGTAATATAACCTGAATCCAGAAATTCCCTTGCTTAATTCATCCTTTGAACTAGCCTTTGAAAGTCATAACTGATTCATGAGAATGCCTTAGACCGAAAACAATGCAATACGTAAACATGGTATCAAATCATCGCTAGCATACTCCCTCACTTGGATCAAGGCCATGGATTCAACCACTCAATAAATCACAATGCCCATATTCTATTATCGACATAATACCCCAGTAAGATTCAACTATATCCTTTCTAAGATCATGTAGCACAACCATATAATACCCCAAATCATCTTCTAATCCCTCATTTATCCTCGTGACGGTCAGGTCAAAATTTCTCAACACATCCCAACTCAAATTATAACGCATATACCCACTGGTAGAAAATAAAGCCTCCATACAACATCATAAAGATCACATCTCCGTAGACCACCCCGTAAGAGATAACCCATCTGCTTAGCCTTGAACTAACATCTCTCAATACTCTTTCATAGCCACAACTTATACGCGATCATTTAATCTTCATGAGTCTGAACCCATCAAGAAGACCTGAGAATCTACTTCGCTCAATAAATAAACAACATGAAAGATTTTTCAATACGATCATAACTCAATACTATACAACACATCAAGACAAAAATAAAGCACCCAATAGTCCTTTTACATGCGAAGAAATATCTTCTCATCACATTCAAACCATATGAAAACATTCTGCATCTATATCATACTCATCATATAGCCATCCTACCACTCATCAAGCCACAAATTTAACTCATAGGAAAACTATTACACATATAAATTCAAAAGCGTATGCTTAGACAAATGAAATTAATGTGCTCAAGCTATAGTAAAAATGCAACCTCAAGTTCTCCAAGTTGTCCCATCATCATGGAATCCATAAGCTGGTGATGTACAGTTGATACCGAGCGCTTACGTACGCATACGAGTGATTGAAAGGAATCAAAGAGATATGCTTCTAGCTGAATCAATATCGTACGATAAAGAAAGAAAGATGGGAAGTTTATCCTAAATGCCCTGTAGCCTCTCGAAGATAGGTATGGATGTCATCATACCAATCCGCAAGACATTACAAGACACTTGATCATGACTCGCAGAACCTATGAGCCTAGAGCTCTGATAACAACTTATCACGACCCAAAATTTAACTAATCGTGATGGTACAAAATCCAACCTGCTAGGTAAGCCATTTAACAAATCCAATTCAAATGAGATTTATTGACAAAATAAGTGATGAAATAACTAAACTTTAATACACTTCCCAAGGACTGATAGTAGAAATTATGAACTTCTAAGATTTAGAGATTACAAAGCTGGCATGAATTGAATACATCATCTGCTTGAAATATACATGAATAGATTTATTAATTCTAAAGCTACAAATAACAAGAGGTAGTTATAACTAGAATGCACGTACATCTTCAATTCCAGCTCCCACAATATACAGCAACATCAACATCTAAAATCTACCCGCAGGTGCAGAAGTGCAGTATGAGTACAACAGATCCCATGTATTCAATAAGTAACAAACCTAACATTAGGTTGAATTCAATGATGAGTTTGGACAACAGTCAGATTCTAACACCAATAGCTAAGAAAATTCGTAACAATACAGTAAAAGCAGTACAAGAAATAACTCAATGATGTGATGCTTATATCGTTCAAAGTTACATAGAATAGGCATTGTTTCTCAGGTAAAACAGTAAAACCCAAGTCTTTTAGGGAAATCACCATAGTATGAAAAAGTAAGAAAAACTATGATTTTTCCCAATAACTTTCAATAACCGATAACATTTTTTAATCGTATATAGAATGAGGGAAGTACATTTGTATATCTACATGTCAATGAGCATGTGATTTCCCAAAAACAAAAATCGTGTAACATTAGGAAATGCATCTCTATTCATGTATACCAATTATACATGTCAAATGCAATGCATCAAAGTGATGAACTCATGTACTCCCGCTCTTAGAGTACTCAATATCACAATCTTACACTCCCACTGATCACGCTCAATGCTCAGCACAATTAGTCACTGAGTATTGTACGGTACACGTTACGACCCGCATCCCGATCTCATCATAAGTCATAAAAACATGTGCTCACTGTGGGTGTGTCAGACTCTTGATGAGCATATCTTTCCTAAGTGCTAATATAACCTACTACGACATTCAACCTGATCCCATCATGAATCTATTAGGCCTGTTGTGGCATGAGGATCGATCCCATTATGGATTAATAATACCTACTGGGACATGCAGTCTAATTCCATCATAAATCAATAACACTTGCTACGGCGTACAAGCCAATCCTATCAATATCACTCGCAATGCCGCCCTCAGGCCCCAACACAATCAACAATCTCTAGAGTCTCTCAAGCTCACAATGTAATGAAAATTAGCCCAAAAATAATGATATAATGTATCAATAAATGGCAATAGAAATTGAGATATGATATGCAAATGAATGAGTATGATTGAGTATGTAATTGCAATGTAAGAAAATAACCCAATAACATAAATGACCTCAGTGGGTCCCAAAGGATAGCATATATCCTTGACGAGGTTTATAATATGGATCGTAGCTCAATTACTCCAGCACATACAAATTCTTGAATAGAAACAAGATTAGGTCACTACCAATTAGCATAAAATCTATCGAGTCATAATTCACATGGTGTATGCCCACACGCCTGTCACCTAGCATGTGCGTCACCTCAAAACCAATAAATAACACGTACATCAAGGGGTTCTGTGACGACTCGGGCGGTCGTCTTTGGAATTTATGCCCGTTTCCCCATTAATTGTTTTCCCTAAGTTCATTTCTGCTATTTTGGTTTGCCAGGACGTTCGGTAGTAGAATTCAGAGTGTTTTGGGACAGTTAGTCCCTAAATGAGAGCAAAGTGTTGGAAAATAATCTGTAATTATAACTGTGTGAAGACGACCTCGAAATGAAAATTCGATGATTCTAATAGCTCTATTTGGTGATTTTGGGGTTGAGAACATGTTCGAAATGCATTTTGGATGTCCGTAGCTCATTTAGGCTAGAAATTCCGAAAGTTAGAATTTTGAGGTTTACGGTCCGATAGTGAGGATGCAGGGTCAGAACTGTGTACCCGATGTTGATGATATTCAGGATTTAATATTGATAGAGGCCCTTTGCTCGCGTTACTGATTAATCCAGGTGTTGCGAAGACGTATCAGGATCTAAGACAGCATCACTGGTGAAGGGAGATGAAGAAGGACATACTATGGTTTGTAGCTAGATGCCTAAACTGTCATCAGGTAAAGGCTGTGCACTAGAGATCGGGAGAGTTACTCAAGTAGATGGATATTTTGGAGTGCAAATGGGAGAAGATCACTATGGATTTTGTGACTGATCTCCCTCTGACGGCGAAGAAATTTGATTCTATTTGGGTTGTTGTGGACCGGCTGACCAAGCCCACTCATTTCATTCCAGTGTGATCTTCTTACTCAGCGAAGCTATTTACGGGGATTTATATCAGGGAGATTTTCCGTCTGTATGGCATTCCAGTTTCTATCATCTCATATAGGGGTTCAGTGTTTACATCACAGTTCTGGAGAGCCGTCCAGCACGAGTTGGGTATCCGGGTGACTTTGAGCATAGTTTTTCACCCTTAGATGGATGGACAGTCTAAGTGCACTATTAAAATTCTTAAAGATATGCTCTGTGCATGCGTGATTCAGTTTAGAGGTTTTTGTGATCAGTTCCATCCAATGTTCTGAGTTTGTGTACAACAACACTTATCAATCCAGTATTTAGATGGCGTCATATGAGGCCTTATGTGGTAGGGATGCAGATCCGTATAGCCCTGGATGTAGTCGAGAAGGTTAAAGTGATTTAGGATAGACTCCGTATAGCCCTGTCCATACAGAAGAGTTACGCAGACCGGAAGGTTCATGATGTTTCTTTTATAGTTGGTTAACGGGCTTCGCTTCGGGTCTCACCTATGAATGGCATCATGAGGTTTGGAAAGAAAGGGAAATTGACCCTGAGATTCATTGGCCCATTTGAGATTTTGAAGCGAGTTGGGGAGGTTTCTTATGAGCTTGCCTTACCTCCCAGTTTGGCTGGGGTTCATCCAGTATTTCATGTCTCGATGCTTTGGAGGTATCACGGTGACCCGTCTCACGTGTTGGATTTCACTTAAGTCCAGTTTGCAATGACTTGTCATATGTTGAGGAGCCAATGGCAATATTAGAGAGGCAGGCCTGAAATCTTAGGTCAAAGGATATAACTTTGGCAAAGGTTCAGTGGCGGGGTCAGCCGGTCAAGGAGGCGACTTGGGAGACCAAGCGGGATATGCGTAGATACCCTCATCTTTTTGCTACATCAGGTATATTCTCTATGCTCGTTCGAGGACGAACGAATGTTTAAGTGTAGGAGGATGTGACGACCCGGCTGGTTGCCTTTGGAATTTATGCCATGTTCCCCCATTAACTATTTTTCCTATGTTCATTTATGTTATTTTGTTTACCGGAACATTCGATAATAGAATTCGGAGTGTTTTGGGACAATTAGTCCCTAAATGAGAGCTTATGTGTTGGAAAATAGTTCATAATTAGAACAGTGTGAAGACAACCTCAAAATGGAAATTCGATTGTTCCTTAGCTCCATTAGTTGATTTCAGGGTTGGGAGCGTGTTCGGAATGTAATGTCCATAGCTTATTTAGGCTACAAATACTAAAAGTTAGAATTTTGAAGTTTCCGGTTTGATAGTAAATTTTGGATTCGAGGGTTGTAACGGGATTTCGAAAGTTTTTGTAGCACTGTCATGTCATTTGGGACGTGCGTGCAAAATTTTAGGTCAATCGAACGTGGTTTGGTTAGGCTTCTGATCGAAAATGAGTTTGGCTGAGTTTTGAAGTTCTTAGGTTCAAATCATTGATTACTTCGAGTTTTCGGCGTTGTTTTAGGCGGTTAACGGATTGGTACAAGTTTGGATGATGTTATGGTTATGTCTGTGGGTTTTGTTGAGGTTCCGGGGGCCTCGGATGTGTTTCAGATGCCCAAGAGGGCATTTTGTGTTGAAAAGGAGGTGCAGATTTTCTGCTATTGCTGTTGTAGACTTTTAATCTCTGTGATCGCATCCTCATCCATGCGATCGTGTAGTGGAAGTTCAGAGATGGCCCTTTTCCTTAAATGGGATCGCACATCTCTTCCTGCGATCGCATAGTTTCTGCTTCCCTTTCTCCGCGATCGCAAACCCCTTCCCTCGTTCCCACTGAGTTAGCTGAGCCGGTGTCTCCAAGCCCAACTTCTTCTATGCGATTGCATGGCCTTTAATGTGATCGCATATGTCTGCTTCTTTCCCTTCTGCGATCGCAGGCCCATCCCTGCGTTCACATAGGCCATTTTCTGGGCCTTCACATTTTGTTCTAAGCGATCACATCCCATTTCATGCGATCGCAATGAAAAATACGTAGGCGGCATTAAATATTTCAAACACGAGGGTTCTTACATTTTTAACAAAACTCAAGCTAGTGAGCTCGGATTTCAGGGATTTTTCGGAGGTTTTTCGGAGGCAACAATTGGGTAACAATTCCTTGCTCCTCTATGACTAAAACCCACTAATCTAACTGTGAATTCAACCTTTAGTTTCGGATTTTGAATGAAAATTAGGGTAAAGATCTTAGACCTAATTATAAGGATTTGGAGAGGCGTTTTAACTCCAACTTGGAAGATTTATATATGGGTAGACTCGTGAGAGTATGAGGTTTCTGAAAATGTAAAAAGTATTCTATTCCAAGACGTTGGCTTGAGGGGCATTTTAGTCATTCGACCTATTTTCGCGCCTTAGCTTTAATTTTAATAGTGGAATTAGTTACTTTCGATGTTATTTACAATATTAATTGGTTTTAATTGAATTAGGCCACTCGGAGTCGGATACTGGTGGCTAGGGCAACGTTTCATAGCAATTTTGGTGCCAATTCAAGGCAAGTGGCTTGTCTAACTTTGTGTGGGGGACCTCTTCCCTTCGGATATCTTGACTGTTTCATAGAATGCCTTGTGCACGAAGTAACGAGCGTGCACTTATGCCAATTGTTGAAATTCACCTTAGTTGACTTATTTAGACTGTGTCCTTCACGTATTTAACTGTTATAAATGCAAATTTCACTTGTTTTAGCTTAGGGAAAGCATGTTAGTTAGCTTGCTTGTTCTATTTGGCTAAATTGCAATACCTGCTCTTTGTGAAGCATGCTAGACAGTAGATTCTACATGTTGTCTTTACTTAGCATTTGTACATTATTGAAGTGTTGTGATGTGTTTACGATTGGGTCTACGAGTTCAATTCCTGGGAGATCCTCAGGTATTTGTATGATAGACTACGGGTTCGATTCCCAGGAGATCCTCTAATATTGGTATGATGGACTGCGAGTTCGATTCCTGGAAGATACTCAGATATTGGTATGATGGAGTACACGTTAGATTCATGGGAGATCCTCGGATATTGGTATAATGGACTATGGGTTCGATTCCAAGAGATCCTCAGATATTGGTATGATGAATTATGGGTTCGATTCCTTGGAGATCCTCGGATATTGACGTGATGGACTACATGTTTGATTCCTAGAAGATCCTTAGATATTGGTATGATATACTACGGTTTCAATTCTCGGGAGATCCTCTGACATTAGAAAGATGGACTACGGATTCAATTCCCGGAGATCCATATGGCATCCTGATATTGAGTGTTACTTGGTTGTGTTATTTTATTTACTTAGTTTAATTATCATTGACTTGTAGCTTCTATCCTATTTTATCGATGCTTTCATGCTTATTTTCTCCCTTACGCTGTTTATTACTGTTGTTATGTTTATTCTCAATAGGGCCCTGACCATCCTCGTCACTACTCAACCGAGGTTAGGCTTGGCACTTACTGAGTACCGCTGTAGTGTACTCATGCCTCTTCTGCATATGTTTTTCATGTGCAGATCGAGGTACTTCTGGTCGAGCGCACTATCAGTGATCCAGGAGCTATACTCTGAGACTTGAGGTATGCTTCTGCTACATCCGCATATCCAGAGAGGCTCCCTCTTATTCTACCTATAGTTAGCTAGTTGCTATTCCGTTCTCTTGTATTAGAATACTCTGGTGTTTAGAGCATTGTACATTTTCTATTGCCTCTGTTGCCCTTGGGTTTCCGGGTCTTGCAAGTTGTTAGTATTTTTTGTTGAAATCTATGTGCCAGGCAGCAAATCTATACATTTCCATATGTTATTCAGTATTTTGTTATTGTTTTTGTAAAGATTGCTAAATTACGCAATGTGTTAGGCTTACCTAGTCACGAAGACTGGGTGCCGTCTTGACAGCTTCACAATTGGTGAACCAGGGTCGTGACAAGTTGGTATCAGTTCTCTAGGTTCATAGGAGTCACGAGACACAAGCCGGTTTATTAGAGTCTCGCTGATCGGTAGTGAGACATCTGTACTTATCTACCGGAGGCTATGTAATTATTTAGGAAAAATCTTCACTTCATTGAGTTCCTTGTCGTGCTATATTTTTTTGACGTTGACTCTAAACTTTTGTTCTCTATTCTATCACAGATGGGGAGGACACGCATGACCCAGGACGATAAAGCAACCGCACCCCCTCCTGCTGCCGCTAGAGGCAAAGGTTGGGGATGCGTGCAGGGTGCAGCCAGAGCACCTGCGCGAGCGGCCACCGAGGTACCGCCAGCAGATCCATGCAGGACTCAAGCACCTTACACACCCACAACCACCACTACTCCAACTGTTCAGGAGGCAATGGTACATTTTATGAGCATGTATACTACACTGTCATAGGCAGGGTTACTTCCCCTTGCTGCAGCCACGTCCCAGGCTGGGGGAGGAGCCCAGACTCCCGTAGCCCGCACTCCAGAGTAGAGGGTGCATATGGGACAGATTCTAGACATTATCCCCGTCTAGCTTGCGGTACCGATTCAACCCTAGGATGGGACACCGGCATCGGAGGATGAGCAGCATAGACTGGAGAGGTTCAAGAAGTATTACCCTCCTGTTCTACATATGATTCTTTGAGGTTTTTTGGAGGATTGTCACCGCATCTTTTACACCATGGGTGTTACTGCCTCAAGTAGGGTTTCTTTTGCAGCTTTCCAACTTCGGGGAATAGCCTATGACTGGTGGCGCACCTTTTGGTTAGACAGTCTGGACGAGGCTGCCTCCCTGACTCGGACTCAGTCTTCAGATATGTTTCAGAGGCAGTTTGTTCCCCGGAGCCTCCGGAATGCATGGCACGTGGAGTTTGAGCATTTTCGCCAGGGCCCTATGACTGTTTCTGAGTATGCCATCTGTTATACTAGGTTTGCCTGGAATGCACCGGATTAGGTGTCTACTATTCGTGAGAGGGTTCGCCGGTTTATTGAGGGTCTTATTCCTCCCATCAAGTCTGGCATGGCTTCAGAGCTAGATATGGATATACCCTATCAGCAGGTAGTGAGCATAGCCAGGAGGATAGAGGGTATGCATGCTAGAGAGCGAGAGGAGAGAGAGGCCAAGAGGTCTCTTGAGTCGGGTCATTACTCTGGCACCTGCTCATTAGCAGCTAGGCGTCATGGTAGGGGCTATAGGGGTCACCCAGTTCACTCAACTCTTCCTTCAACCAGTAGAACTCCCACTCCTCCCAGATCTTAGGAGCCTTATTAAGCACCTTCGGTTTCTAGTGCGCCTTCTGCGCGGGGTACTCCCAGAGGTCAGTCTAGGGGGGGTTGGCCCAGTCATTCACAGCAACCGCGCCCTCCCATAGCTTGTTATTAGTGCGGGGATACTCGCACCTAGTTAGAGAGTGCTTCAGACATCGGAGGGGTGTGCCATCTCAGACTCTACAGCCTCAGCATATTGCACATGGTTAGCAGGCCATTGTTCCAGCTGCAGCTGCCACTACACCTGCCAGCCAGCCAGGGGCGGAGATCAGGGAGATAGAGGTCGCCCTCGAGGGAGGGCTGGGCCAGATTTTATGTTATTCATGATTGTGTCGCGGTTGTCGCCTCTGATTCTGTTATCACATGTATTATATTGGTTAGTCACAGAGAGGCATCGGTTCTATTCGATCCAGGCTCTACATATTCTTATGTGTCATCTTATTTTTCTCCGCATTTCTGTACAGCTCGAGAGACCTTGAGCTCTCCTTTTTATGTTTCTACTCCTGTGGGAGATTCCATTGTTTTGGACCACATATATCGGTCATGTTTGGTTACTATTCGTGGTTTTGAGACCAGGGCAGATCTTTTATGACTTGATATGTTTGATTTCGGTATTATCTTGGGCATTCAACGTATTGAGTGGAGTGGTACTTTTGACCACAGTCCCAGCAGATCTATATGTTTTCTTAAAGCTCATTGTATGGTAGAGAAGGGGTGTGCCGCGTAATTAGCTTATGTGAGAGATTTCAGTGCTGATACTGCTTCTGCTGACTCCCTCCCAGTAGTACGGGATTTTCTCGATGTGTTTCCAGCTGATCTTCCGGGCATACCACTGGATCGGGATATCGATTTTAGTATTAATTTGTTGCCGGGCACTCAACCCATATCCATTACTCCTTACCGTATGGCTCCTCCTGTGTTAAAGGAGTTGAAGGATCAGTTACAGGAATAGCTTGATTAGGATTTTATTCCACCCAGTGTTTAACCATGGGGTTCTCCTTACTTGTTCATAAAGAAAAAATATGGTTCTATGCGCATGTGTATTGATTATCGTCAATTAAACAAGGTTATAGTGAAGAATCGATATCCGTTGCCTCATATCGATGATCTATTTGACCAGCTTCAGGGTGCGTAGGTGTATTCTAAGATTGATTTGCGCTCAGGTTATCACCATCAAAGGATTCGGGAGTCGGATATCCCGAAGACTGCTTTCAGGACTCCGTATGGTCATTACGAGTTCCTTGTCATGTCATTTGGGCTGACCAACGCCCCAGCAGCTTTTATACATTTAATACACAGTGTATTCAGGTCTTATCTCGACTCGATTGTCATTTTTTTCATGGATGATATTGTTGTATACTCCCGGAGTCGGGAAGTGTCACGACCCAAACCCCGGTCGTGATGGAGCCAAACTCCTTGTAAAGAAAGCTCGACCATGTAATCAATCCCAGCGAAAACAATGACTAAATTACCAATTTTAAAATAAAATCTCAATATTAAATAGTAGACAATACTGCGGAAAGAACGAAATCCCAAGTAAATACAGTCAACGGATCTGGTGTCACAAGTCTGATCCTCTAAATACACTGAACAGTATCCAAAACATAGTAAAGTTTAGACATAGAAGGAAAATATAGATAATAGGAGACATCATGTTCTGCGGATGCCAGCAGCTACCTTGATAACTCCGAAACATATCTAGGCCAGAGCAAATGAGCACAGCTATGCCTCCGGGATCCCTGTATCTGCACACAAGGTGCAGGTAGTAAAGTGAGTACTTCCGACTTAGTAAGTAATAGCAATAAATAATAATTGAGTGTAACAAATCCGGTAAAAACACTATACAGTCTTATATTCAACAGTAAGAACATTAAATAAGTACCAAACAGGGAGGGAAATCTGATAAATACTTCCCTTTCCGTCCAACCAATTTCTAACACTGATGTGGCGCGCAGCCCGATCCAACACCAGTATATATATATATATATATATATATATATATATATATATATATATATACTGATGCAGCGCGCAACCCTATCCAATATAATATATATAATGTTGCGGCGCGCAGCTCGATCCAATAGATTTAGCCGGCTCCGCTCACTGGGGGTGTGTACAGACTCCGGAGGGGCTCCTTCAGCCCAAGCGCTAAAATAGTGCAACGTGAAGTCCGATCCATATATTATTGTGGCGTGCAGTCCGATCCATATAATATACTACTGCGGCGTGCAGTCCGATCCATATAATATACTATTACGGCGTGCAGTCCGATCCATATGATATACTACTGCGGCGTGCAGTCCAATCCATACATGTATATGTATATAGTGCTGCGGCGCGCAGCCCGACCTGATATATATCTATATATATCCCATAGTCTCATTACGCGGTGCTTGATCACTCTCAGTCAATATAGACTTGACCTCTCGGGCCCACTTAGCTAAGGCAGGGTATTCAACCCTAGGTATTGCTCTTTTAAGGTTCAAGTTGCAAAGTCCGGTTTATTTAATGATTTACAGTCAAAGTCAGGACAGTTGGTATGTGTCCAATAGGTAAAGTATGGTTAAACAGCTCAACATTCTCCCTAGGAGTTCTACAGATCGGCACAAGGCCCCAAACATGGAACTAGCCCAAAATATACGAGCACAAGCTCAGTCTCAGTCAAGAAGTACAGTAAGACACCAATCGAGATGGACCAAGTCCGAGTCCCTAGCAGATACATCACCACGCTCATCATGAGACGCATGTCTCATCTCAACATAGCACCGCATAGTGCAAATACGGGGTTTTAAACACTCAGTATATAATTCATAACCATTACCCACCTCAAACCGGCAAAAATCCTAGCTCGCCTTGCGCTTTCCTCGCGAATCGACTTCCTCGGGTGCGGAATCTGACAAAAACCACAGGAAATATGTCATAGTAGGCTAATAGAACAAAACCCGATAGAAAAGACTCGAAAAGAACCCAAAAATTCGAAGTTGGCAAAATCTGAGCCCCCAACCCACTTCTAGAAAAACTACAAAATTCACATATTTGGAATCCTCATCTCCTCACGATTCTGTGCATATAAATTTCATCAAAATCGGAGTCCAAATGGGCCATCAAATCCCCAATTTTCATTTCAAAAACCAAGCCCTAGTTTCTTCAAATTTTCCCCAAATTTCAGAGAATTAATGGATGATTGTTCAATAATATCACGTAATTAGTTCATAAATCTTACATCAAGTCAGAACCTAGGTGAAATCGTCTCATTCCCTCGTCCAATAGCTTCAAAATGTGCTCAAAATGGGTGAAAATTGAAATTAGCTTTCGGATGAAATGTTTATAAACCCATCTGTCTACCCAGAAATCCCGTCATCGCGTGCAACCCTAGCCACGCGAATACGATGCCTTATTGGATCTCGCTCCCAGGCCCTCATACGCGAATGCGACCCCTCACAACACGAACGCGATGGCCCACTCCCCTCGCCTACGCGAACGCGTCACCAATCCACGCAAACGCGATCAACGAGATCCCACTACTATATGATCGCGGACTCTCCTTCGCGAACGCAAAGGCAAAAATCCAGGCTCCCTCAAAATACCCTACGCGTTTGAGTTACTCCTCACTCAAACGCGAAGAACAAACATCTGCAACACTCATGACAGCAAAATCTGATCTCTATACAAGCTAAAAATGATCTGTTTGAACCTCCGAAATCACCTCGAGACCCCTAGGACCCCAACCAAAACCACCAACCTATCCCAAAACATCATATGAACATGTTCCAATCATTCAAACACAACCTTTAACACGAAAATCATAAAATCAATACGGATTAAAGCCTAACTTCAACTATAACTTCCACAACTCACATTTGATCAAAAACCCGACCAAACGATGTCCGATTTACCTCAAAATTTATAGACATATCCAACATCACCTAGCAAAGCTACTCCAACTCTCAGAATTGGATTACGAACCCCGGATCAAAATCTCACCTATCAACCGTAATTCGTTGAAATTTGTTTTAGCCAATTCAAGCCTAATTCTACACCAGACCTCCAAATTCAGTTCCGATTTCACTCCCAAGCCATAAATCATCATCCAAAACTAGTCGAATTGTCCGATATCCGTTCCGAGCCCTCTAACACACAAGTCAACATCCGGTTGACTTTTCCAACTTAAGCTTTCCTTAAAGAGACTATTGGTCTCATTTATAACAAAATTCAACCCAACACACTCAAAACTCAATAAACACATATAATAACACACGGGGAAGCATAAAATGGGGATAAAGGGGTGGTAACACACGTGACAACGGACAAGGTCATCACATCCTCCCCAACTAAAACAAACACTCATCCTCGAGCGGGTCAAGAAACATACCTGGAGCCTCAAAAAAACGAGGCTATTTGCTCCATATTCCTGCTCGGTCTCCCAAGTGGCCTCCTCGACGGGCCGACCTCTCCACTGCACATTCACCAAAGCTATGTCCTCAGATCTCAACTTCCGAACCTGACGACCCAAAATAGCCACTGGCTCCTCATCCAGCTGGATTGTGCTAAAGTCTAACAAATGAGACGGGTCCCCAACATACTTCTTGAGCATAGAAACATGAAACACCGGGTGAAACCCCGACAAGCCGGAGGAAAAGCAATCATATAGGCCACCTCCCCAATCCTCCTGAGTATCTCAAAAGGTCCAATGAACTGCGGACTCAGCCTCTCTTTCTTCCCAAACCTCATCACACCTTTCATAGGTGAAACCTTTAACAGAACCTTATCGCCCACCACATAAGATACATCCCAGACCTTCCGGTCCGTATAACTCTTCTGACGCGACTGAGCCGTGCGAAGTCTCTCCTGGATAACTTTCACCTTCTCTAAGGCATCCTGGACTAACTCTGTCCCAATAATCTAGCCTCCCTGGGCTCAGACAAACCGACTAGAGACCTACACCGTCTCCCATATAAAGCCTCATACGGCACAATCTGAATGTTGGATAGATAACTATTGTTATAAGCAAACTCCGCAAGCAGGAAGAACTCAGCCCAAGAACCTCCAAATAAATAACACAAGCACGCAACATGTCTTCCAATATCTGAATAGTACGCTTGGACTGTCCCTCTGTCTGAGGATGAGAAGCCGTGCTCATCTGTATCTGAGTGCCCAACTCCCGATGAAAATTCCTCCAGAATAGGAAGAAAATTGAGTACCCCTGTTTGAGACAATATAAACTTGAACCCCATGCAACCGCACAATCTCACGGATAAAAATCTCTGCTAACCGCTCCGAAGATAGGAGGTACACCGGAATGAAGTGCGCAGACTTGGTCAGCCTATCAACAATCACCCAAATAGAATCAAAATTCCTCGAGGTATGAGGGAGACCACTAACAAAGTCCATAGTAATCCTCTCCCGTCCAAGTGACATAACCAGAAACTCATAATGCTCATATCTCGTCCGGAAAGCTGTCTTCATAATATCAGAATCTCCAATCTTCAACTGGTGATAGCCTGAACAGAGATCAATCTTCGAGAATATCATTGCCCCCTGAAGCTGGTTAAACAAATCCTCAATACGAGGTAGTGGATACTTGTTATTCACTGTCACTTTATTCAACTGTCTGTAATCAATGCACATTCTCATTGTGCCATCGTTCTTCATTACAAATAACACCGGTGCACCCCACGCCGACACACTTGGGCAAACGAACCCCTTATCTAGGAGTTCCTGCAGTTGCTCCTTCAACTCCTTTAACTCTGCTAGTGCCATATGATGGGGAGGAATAGAAATGGGCTGAGTTCCTGGCATGAAATCAATACCGAAGTCAGTATCCCTATCCGGTGTCATGCCCGGTAGGTTTGCTGGAAACATATTAAGGAATTCCCTCATCACGGGGACTGAATCAAGACTAGGAGCCTCCGCTCCAACATCCCTCACAAATGCCAAATATGATAAACATCACTTCCCAACCATTGCTGGTTTTTTAAGAAAGAGATTACCCTGCTAGGTACATAATCAGTCGTACCACGCCACACGATCCTCGGGATACCCGGCATGGCCAATGTAACTGTCTTGGCATGACAGTCCAAAATAGCATGGCACGGTGATAGCCAATCCATGCCGAGAAAAACATCAAAATCCACCATGCTCAATAGCAGTAAATCAGCTAGGATCTCCAAACCCCCAACAGTAACAAGACAGGACTAATACAAGTGGTCCACAATAATAGTATCACCCACCAGGGTAACTACATGTACAGGTAACGCAAGACACCCTCCGGTAGTCCCCAAATGATGAGCAAAGTAAGAAGATATAAGAATATGTGGAACCGAAATCAAATAAATTTGAGGCATCCGTGTGGCAGACTGAAATAATACATGTAATAATAGCATCCGAAGCAACAGCATCTAACCTGCCCTGAAGAGCGTAGCAACGAGCCTGACCACCACCGGATCAGCCTCCTCCTCTAGGGAGACCCCTTACTGCCTTCCTGACCCTCACCCCTAGCTTAATGGGCGGGTGCGGAAGACACTAGGCTAGAAGATGAGGGCTGACCCCTCTGCTAAGATAAACTGGAAGAAGGACGGGGACACTCCCTCCGTATATGCCCAAACTCGCCACACTCATTACAACTCTCTGGCTCTGGCTGGGACTGAATGGAACCCCTCGCACTAGAGTAGCTGGCCAAAGAACTAGGCTGAGATGAACCCTGAATAGATGGGGCATGCGATGAACCATACGCTGGAAGTGCGCTTAGAGGTGGCTGACCCTGCTGAGAGCCCTAATAACCCCGACCAGAAGATGAACCATGGTACTCTGACCATGCTGGATGTGGAGCCCTAAAATAACGACCCCTGCTCTACTGAAATTGGCTCCTAGATGGAGCACCACTGGAACCACCTGATCTTCGAGGCCTCTTGGCCTCCGTCTTATCTCTCTCCTGGCGGTGAGCCGTCTCAATATAGCGGGCTATATCCACTACCTCCTCAAAGGTGTGACTCATGAACCTCTCTCGAGTCATCAAGATACGAATGGGATAAATGAGCCCGTCCACGAATCGTCTGATTCTCTCCAGATCTGTCTGAACCATCCATAGAGCATAATGGGCTAACTCTGCAAATCTCACCTCAAACTGCATCACAGACATATCCCCCTGGCGAAGCATCTCAAACAGCCTCTGTAGCTCCTCCCTCTGCGACCTAGGTACCCACTTCTCCAGAAAGATAGTGTAGAACTCCTGCCAAGATAACGGTGCTGTACGTGTTGGCCTACGCTGCTCATATGCCTCCCACCAGGTGAAGGCTGCTCCTGAGAACTGAAAAGTAGTAAAAGATAACCCACTAGTATCCAAGATCCCTGCTGTCCTGAGAATGCGTCGACACTTGTCGAGAAACCCCTGGAATCCTCGCCCGGAACACCGCTGAATGTTGGGGGTGAAAGCCTGCTAAACCTCTCCAGAGGACGCTGCTCTTCATCTGGCATCACTGGTAGCCCATCACCCTGAACTAGAACAACTGGCTGGACAGGGGCAACTGGCTGCACAGGTGGTGCTAAGGCCTAAAAACCTTGTACACCCTGATCTTTAGTGCGAGCTGCGGGGGTTTGGTGACCACCTCCGGTCTGGGATATAGTTACGGCAGTAGCTTAGGCCGCCTGAGCCAGGGCGGTGCAAATCGATAAGATCTGAGCCAGGTCCTCCTGGAAAGCCGGAATCACAATAGGCATTGCCGGTGCCTGAATATGTGCTACTGGAACCTCTACAGCTAGAGGATGGTCCTAAATGGGGGAAACTGGTACGGCCCATGCTGCTCTGCCTCGACCACGACCACGGCCGCGTCCTCGGCCTCTAGTGGGTGGCAATGGTGGTCGTCTTCCACATTCGATAGGACGCGTTCTCGCCATCTGCGAGAGAACAGAATACAAAAGTTTAGTCCTCAAATCAACAAAGTCGCACGACAAGAATTTCAAGAATATGAGTTTTCCAAAAGGTTCTGCAGCCTCCCGAGGATAAATACAGACGTCTCTGTACCGATCCGCGAGACTCTACAGTACCGGCATATGACTCGTGAGACCTGGTAACCTAGGCTCTGATACCAACTTGTCACCACCCAAACCCTGGTCGTGATGGAGCCAAACTCCTTGTAAGGCAAGCCCGACCATATAATCAATCCCATCCAAAACGATGACTAAATTACCAATTATAAAATAAAATCTCAGTTTGAAATAGTAGACAATACTATAGAAAAAATGAAATCCCAAGTAAATACAGCCAACGGATCCGGCATCACAAGTCTGAGCCTCTAAATACACTGAACAAAATCCAAAACCTAGTAAAGTCTAGACATAGAAGCAAAAGATAGATTAGAGAGACATCAGGTTCTGCGGACCCCAGCAGCTACCTTGATAACTCCGAAACTGATCTAGGCCACATCAAATAAGCACAACTAAGACTCCGGGATACCTGTATATGCACACATTGTGCGGGGAGTAAAGCGAGTACTTCCAACTTAGTGAGTAATAGCAATTAATAATAACTGAGTGTAACAAATCCGGTAAAAACACTATACAGTCCTATGTTCAACAACAAGTACAGTGAAGAAGTACCAAACATGGAGGGGAATCTGATAAATACTTCCCTTTCCGTCCAACCAATTTCTAACACTGCTGCAGCGTGCAGCCTGATCCAATATAATATATATAATGTTGTTGCACGAAACTCGATCCAATAGATATAGCCGGTTGCGCTCACTAGGGTGTGTACAAACACCAGAGGGGCTCCTTAAGCCCAAGCGCTAAAATATTGCGCCATGCAGTCCGATCCATATATCATTGCGGCGTGCAGTCCGATCCATATAACATACTACTGCGGCGTGCAGTTCGATCCACATAATCCGATAGAAGATGTTCCAATCATAAAAACACAACCTTTAACACGAAAATCATCAAATCAATACGGATTCAAGCCTAAGTTCAACTATAACTTCTGAAACTCACATTCGATCAAAAACCCGACCAAACGACGTCCGATTGACCTAAAAATTTATAGACATATCCAAATCACCTATCGAAGCTACTTCAACTCTCGGAATTCCATTCTGACCCCCGGATCAAAACCTCACCTATAAACCGGAATTCACCGAAATTCAACTTAGCCAGTTCAAGCCTAATTCTACAGTGGACCTCCAAATTCAGTTTCGATTTCACTCCCAAGCAATATATCATCATCCAAAACTATTCAAATCTTTGGAAATCCATTCCGAGCCCTCTAACTTACAAGTCAATGTCCGATTGACTTTTCCAACTTAAGCTTTCCTTAAAAAGACTATTGGTATCATTTCTAACCAAATTCAACCCAACACACTCCAAACTCACCAAACACATATAATAACATATGGGGAAGCATAAAATGGGGAAAATAAGATGGTAACACACGTGACGACGGGCCGGGTCGTCATAGGAAGATCATGAGCAGTGCCTGAGCGCAGTGCTTCAGACCCTGAGAGAAGAAATTATATGCAATGTTCTCAAAATGTGAGTTGTGGTTGAGTTCTGTGGAATTCCTAGGCCATATAGTATCGATTCAGGGCATTTGGGTAGATCCAAAGAAGGTGGAGGTCGTGCAGAGTTGGCCCATGCCCTCCTCAGTTATAGAGATCCATGGTTTCCTTGGCCTGGCGGGGTATTAACGTCATTTGATGGAGGGGTTCTCAACGATTGCAGCCCCTATGACTGGATTGACCCAGAAGGGTGCTCCCTATTAGTGGACAGACGAGTGTGAGGAAGCTTTCAAAAGCTCAATACGTCTTTGAATTCAGCTCTTATTCTGATTTTGCCTACTGGTTCGGGGTCCTATACAATTTATTCTGATGCCTCGCCAGTTGTACTTTTAGTGTTGTTGATGTAGGACAGTAGGGTGATTGCCTACGTGTCCAGACAGTTGAAGTAACATGAAAAGACCTATCATGTCTATGACATTGAGTTAGCCGCTGTTGTTCATGCTTTGAAGATCTGGCATCATTATTTCTATGGCGTGCCTTCTAAGATTTATATGGATCATCGGAGTTTACAACACTTATTCAAGAAGAAGTATCTGAACTTGTGCCAAAGTAGATGGTTGGAGCTACTGAAGGATTATGATATTACTATTCTATATCACCCGGCAAGGCCAATGTGGTAGCCATTGCCTTGAGTCATCGGGCGGACAGCTTGGGGAGCTTGGCATATTAACCAGCTTCAGAGAGACCTATGGTGATGGATGTTCAGTGTTTAGCCAGTCAGTTCATGACATTGGACATTTTGGAGCTCAGTCGGGTCCGAGCCTGTGTGGTTTGTCGGCCTTAATTATTTGATCATATCAGGGAGCGGCACTATGATGACCCTCATTTGCTTTTCCTCGAAGGACACAGTTCGGCATGGTGATGCTAGGGATGTGACTATTGGAGATGATGGGGTATTGAGGATGCAGGGTCCGATATGTGTACCCGATGTTGATGATACTCGGGAGTGGATATTGACAGAGGCCCATAACTCGCGGAACTCTATCCATCCGGGTGTCACGAAGATGTATTAGGATCTGAGACAACATTACTGCTGGACGCGGATGAAGAAGGACATAGCAAAGTTTGTATCTAGATGCCTCTATTGTCAGCGTGTAAAGTCCGAGCACCAGAGACCGAGAGGGTTACTCTAACAGGTGGAGTTTTCGGAGTCGAAATGGGAGAAGATTTCTATGGATTTTTTGATTGGTTTCCCTTTGACAGCGAAGAAATTTGATTCTATTTGAGTTTTTGTGGATCGGCTGACCAAGTCCGCTGATTTAATTCCAGTGTGTACTTCTTACTCAGTAGAGCGGTTAGCAGAGATTTATATCAGGGAGATTGTCCGTCTACATGGCATTCTAGTTTCTATCATCTCATAAAGGGGTTTAGTTTTTACATCACGGTTCTGGAGAGTCGTCCAGCACGAGTTGGGTATTCGGGTGACTATGAGCATAGCTTTTTACCCTCACACGGACGGATAGCCTAAGCGCACTATTGAGATTCTTGAGGATATGCTCCTTGTGTGTGTGATTGAGTTTAGAGGGTCTTGGGATTAGTTCTTCACATTGGCTAAGTTTGCATAAAACAACAGTTATCAATCTAGTATTCAGATGGCCCTGTATGAAGCCTTATATGGTAGGAGATGCATATCCCTGGTGGGTTGGTTCGAGCAGGGTGAGGCCAGGCTATTGGGCACTGATTTGGTTCAGGATGCGGTCGAGAAGGTTAAAGTGATTCAGGATAGACTCCGTACGGCCCAGTCTAGAAAGAAGAGGCGGACTGGAAGGTTCGTGATGTTTTCTTTATGTTGGGGAGAGGTGTTTGCTTCGCGTCTCGCCTATGAATGGCGTCATGAGGTTTGTAAAGAAATGGAAGTTGAGCCCGAGGTTCATTGGCCCATTTGAGATATTGAAGAGAGTTGGGAGGTTTCTTATGAGCTTGCCTTACCTCCCAGTTTGTCCTGGGTTCATCCGGTATTTCATGTCTCGATGCTTCAGAGGTTTCAAGGTTACCCGTCTCACGTGTAGGAGTTCACTTCAGTCCAGTTTGACAATAACTTGTCCTATGTTGATGAGCTAGTAGAAATATTAGACAGGCAAGTCTGAAAGATTAAGTCAAAAGATATAGCTTCAGTAAAGGTCCAGTGGCAGGGTCAGCCTGCCAAGGAGGCGACTTGGGAGACCGAGGGGGATATAGCTACAGGTATGTTCTCTATGCTCATTCGAGGACGAATGAATATTTAAGTGTAGGAGGATGTGACGACCCGGCCGGTCGTCTTTAGAATTTATGCCCCGTTCCCCCATTAACTATTTTCCCTAAGTTCATTTATACGATTTTGGTTTGTCGAGATGTTCGGTAATCGAATTCGGAGTGTTCTGTAACACTTAGTCCTAAATGAGAGCTTTATGGTTGGAAAATGGTTCGTAATCATAACAGTGTGAAGATAACATCAGAATGAAAATTGGATTGTTCAGTTAGCTCCGTTAGGTGATTTCGGGGTTGGGAGCGTGTACGAAATGTATTTTGGATGTCTGTAGCTTATTTAGGCTAAAAATCCCGAAAGTTAGAATTTTGAAGTTTTCGGTCTGATAGTGAATTTTTGATCCGAGGGTCGGAACAGGATGAGAAAGTTTTTGTAGCACTATTTGTCATTTGGGATGTGCTTGCAAACTTTTAGGTCAATCAAACGTGGTTTGGTTGGGTTTCTGATCGAAAGCGAGTTTGGCTGAGTTATGAAGTTGTTAGGTTCAAATCATTGAGTAATTCGAGTTTCCGGCATTGTTTTAGGTGGTTTAAGGATTTTTACAAGTTTGGATGATGTTATGGCTTATGTCTGTGGGTTTGGTTGAGATCCCAGGGGCCTCGGATATGTTTTGGATGCCCTATGGTGCATTTTGTGTTGAAAAAGAGTTGCAGATTTTCTGATGTTACTTTTGCAGACTTTTACTCTATGCGATCACATCCTCATCCATGCGATCGTGTTGTGGAATTTCAGAGGTGGCCTTTTTCCTTCAATGCGATCACACATCTCTTCCTGCGATCGCATAGTTTCTTCTTCCCCTTCTCCGCAATCGCAAACCCCTTCCAGCGTTTGCACTAAGTTAGCTAAGCCGGTGTCTCAGAGCCCAACTTCTTCTACGCGATCGCAGGGCCTTTAATGCGATTGCACAAGTCTGATTCCTTCCCTTCCGCGATCACAGGCCTATCCTTGCGTTCATATAGGCCATTTTGTTGGCCTTTATATTTTGTCTTTTACGCGATCGCATCCTATTTCATGCAATCGCAATGAAGAAATACCTGGGCAGCATTAAATATCTAAAAAACGAGGGTTCTTCCATTTTTAAAACTCAAGCTAGAGAGCTCTAATTTGAGGGATTTTTTGAAGGTTTTTTAGAGGCAAAGATTGGGTAACGATTCCTGACTCCTCTATGACTAAAACTCACTAATCTAATCATGAATTCAACCTTTAGTTTCGGATTTTGAATGAAAATTGGGGTAAAGTGCTTAGACCTAATTCTGAGGATTTGGAGGGGCATTTGACCTCCGATTTGGGATATTTTTATATGGTAAGACTCGTTAGAGTATGAGGTTTCTAAAAATGTAAAATGTATTCGATTCCGAGACGTTGGCCTGAGGGGCATTTTGGTCATTTTACTTATTTTAGTGCCTTAGCTTTTATTTTAATAGTGGAATTAGTTACTTGCGATGTTATTTACAATGTGTAATTGGTTTGAATAGATTTGGACCACTCAGAGTCGGATACTCGTGGCAAGGGCATCGTTTCTTAGCTGTTTTTGTACCCATTCAACCTAAGTAGCTTGTCTAACTTTGTGTGGGGCCTCTTCCCTTAGGAGTGATGACCCGACCTGTCGTCTTCTGAGTAACTACCTGGTTCTTCACATTTTCTACTTTCATATGTTTCACTATCAGTATTGGATGCGTTAGAATTTAATTTGAGTGATTTTATTAGAAAATGAGACACTTAGTCTCTTTTAAGAAGGCTTAAGTGGGAAAAAGTCAATCG
The DNA here is from genome assembly GCA_034376525.1 of Nicotiana benthamiana. Lineage (NCBI taxonomy): Eukaryota > Viridiplantae > Streptophyta > Magnoliopsida > Solanales > Solanaceae > Nicotiana > Nicotiana benthamiana. Next base: position 21,928,476 of record CM067333.1, on the reverse strand, counting down.
AATATTGATTTGTGAGTTAAAGGGCTCGAAATTTATTTCCAATGATTCCCTTAGTTTCGGGGGATGAATTAAGGCTTAGGAGAGCAACTGGAAGTAATTTTGGAGGCTCGGTGAAAGAGTTAACTTATTTTGGCGAAGTTAGTATTTTGACAATTTCCGGTTGATAGGCGATGTTTTGATCCTGAAATCGGAATGGAATTCCGAGAAGTGCTGTAGCTTCTTTATATCAGTTTGGACTTTTCTGCAAAATTTAAGGTCATTTGGACTGGTTTTGACGTGTTTCGGCATCGGATGTGGAAGTTAGAAGTTTCAAAGTTCTTAGGCTTTAATCCGTTGAGAATTGGTGATTTCTGTGTTGTTGGATGTGTTTGTATGGTTGGAAGCTATTCATATGATGTTTTGGGATGGGATTGCACTTTTGGTTGAGGTCCCAAGGACCTCGGGGTAATTTTGGATGGCTAATGGGAACTTTTGAAGTTGGGAAATTTCATAATAGTCAAAATTGTGAGTATGCACAAGACCTCACTTTAAAGGACCATATATCCGGTTATATAAGGAGTTGTGTGAGGATCTACCTATCAAATTAAAGCATTTGAGTCTAGTTTCCAATTCACCAAACCATTTGTAATTTGGAGTTGTCTACAGAAAGTTATGATCATTTTACTCGGCATGTGTCAGTAGCACGGCCTTAGCACAAGAGCACGTAGCCGGCGCTATTTGAGCTTTCTTCTGCCTCACTAGCAAGGGATCAGCGCGGGCGTGCTAGTGTCAGGCCTCTAAATACACCTAAGGATGGGACACGATGGACTTTGAGTCATTTCTCAAGCCTAGGACTTCCCCAACACCCCCAATTCGACCAAAGCACCCAATTGCACTCTTAAGGTACGATTTTTGGAGTATTTTTAGCTGATTACTACTCCAAGACACTTATATTAACATGGATTGATCTTAAAAATCCTTTGATTTTCAAGAAATTCCTTCAAGAACTCAAAGGAAAGTTTTGCAAGATTCTTCCAAAAGGTAAATCCTACACCTTAGACTTATATATATATGGTTATATTATGGGAATATGAGTATGAGTCAAGTATTACAACTTATAGTATGGTGGTTAGAAGCCATAAATTCCCAATTTAAATACATGAACATGGTAGGGATTTAAAGGTATTCATTTGATGGAAATTTTATTGGTATGGGTGTGAATGGTTGATCACATATGCAATGTTAGGAGTATAAATTGGTAAAGAATAGTAGTGGGTGAATTGTTGGTTAATGGTGATAGTTTGAGGAACCAACACTATTGTAATGAGGTGTAAATATCTATGCCTACAAGGGGTTTGATAATATGCCTAAATGGCATAAGTTATGGAATTTCTTAGTAATATTGGCCCTATTGAATGTTGTATTATGGATTTAAGTTTAGCTAATAGTAGTGGATCTTTGTAGTATCATTAAGAGACAAGTCCCAGATATGTATGGCTAAACCCCCCCCCCCCCCTTTTAGAAATTGAGCTTCATCAATGTTTGTGTTATTTGGGCAAATTCGTCACAGGAGGATGCCAATTCGAGAAGCAAGGGCATAGCGAGCTAGACTTTTGGCCGTCTTGAAGTGAGCAATACTTGAATATGATATCTTGAGTGTTTGAAACCCTGGATTTGCACATCATAGTGCTGTATTGAGGTGACTTGCATGCCGGATATGAGCGTGGGTTAGATTACCATTGGGGATTGTGACTCTGTCGTCCCGATTGTTGATTTTACTGCGTATATTTACTTAAATTATTTGTCATCATCATAATTTGGGTTGATTGCCATGTTTGGGGCCTTTTGCCGACTTGCAGAATCCTTCAGGGATTGATATTACTGTTTTAGCAAAATTTGCATATCATACGGTCTCCGACCAAGGTTTTAAATACTATTTTGCAAACTCAGCCATATTTCTTAGTTTTGAAAACTCAAATGATATTTTAAATATTATTTCGGGCTGAGGACTACTATTTTATAAATGCCCAAGGGGCTTATATTGTTTTTTGTACCGAGCAAAAATTTGAAACAGTGATAACAATGACACTGTAAGATGTAACTGAAAATAGTGGTAACAATGACATTGTATGATGTAACTTTAAATAGTGGTAACAATTGTATGATGTGACTCGAAACAGTGGTAACAATTACACTGTATGATGTAAATTGGTCAGGTAATAATGACTGACCAAGATATTGCGCTTGGGCTGTAGGAGCCCCTCCGGAGTCTGTACACAGCACTAGTGAGCGCCTTCGAAAATAAATTAATATGGATGGCTCAGGCTGCACGCCGCAGTGGGTACTGGAATGTACCATCATATGCATTGCATTGCATTCATACATTTGTTCATTGTTTGTTGTTGTTGTGATATTTCTTGAGATATTTATCTATTGTGCTAGTATTATCTGATCATTGACTGTTGGGGACCGAATGGCTGACCAGGAACAAGCATATTACCCAAGGGGCAGATTTCTGTGCATAGTGTCAAAAATTATTTTTGAAAGTATATTCACAACCATTGAAAAGATCATTTCTAAAAGAGGTTTTAAACTGAGCTGGATATTTTCTAAAGGATATTTTCCGGACATTCTATTTTTCTTACAGAGTTGTGTTGTCCCATATTTCATACTGGTGTGCTCTTACGTGATTTATTGATGCTCAGTTACAATTTACTCATATTACCACTGAGTTGTATGTACTCACTTTACTCTCTGCACCGCGCGTGCAGTTGCAAGTATTGTTCACCCGGTAGCGGGTTATTAGCGGACTGAAGATTTGCTATCATAGCTGAGCCAGGTGACCGCTAGCGTCTGCGGCAGCGGATCTTCTCCCTTATTTTATTTTATTCATATTAATTTCAAACTTTGTTTCCCATTTTCGGACTTGTAGTTCTTTAGCGAATTCTGTAGTAGCTTATGACTAGTAACACCCCGATGTCGGGCTGTGACGGGATGGTTTCCAGTTGTTATCATTATTTTTCCGCACTTATGATTATGCTTATCATGTTTTAGCTATATAAATGTTAAATAAGTGTTACAAGGAAGCGTTTGTATTGTTGGCAGGCCTTGTTTAAACGAGAGGCGCCATCACGACCGGGTTTGGGATTTGGGTCGTGACAAGTTGGTATCAGAGCCTGGGTTGCATAGGTCTCACAAGTCATGAGCAGGTTTAGTAGAGTCTCGCTGATTGGTATGGAGACGTCTGTACTTATCCTCAAGACGCTGCAGAATCCTTAGGAAAAACTTCTGATTCTTGATTTCTTATTGTGCGTCCTTGATTCAGCGTGAATAAGTAACTTTTGTAATTCCTTCCTCACGTTTGTATGCGCACATTAGCGCTCAGTATTATATGTGCCTTGATGGCTCGTGATTCCCCGATCAAGGGGCAAAATGTAATTTCTATAAGTCGATGTTGGGCCAGTCTGGAGGACTTGAGGCCGAATCTTCGCCTATGGCTTGAGCACCGAGGTGCTAATTTTGTGAGCTGGTAATATGAACTTATATTTTCAGTATTGTCCTTAATTGTGGGAATGGCGGCTAGATAGCTACGTGATGAGTATATTGGTGTTGTGTGGTATGTCTATATGACCTCGAAATGTCGAAGAAGGACTTCTAGGTGATAGATGTACCATTAAGTGTTTGATTTCCATTGTGATTTGATGTGTTTCCCTGAGTTGTGTGGTGCGTGGAGTATCTTTTCAGTTCTCCTAGTTGGGAGCGAAGTAAATAGCACGATGCGGGTTGAGTTCAGACCCAGGAAGATTATATGAGCGTGAAACGTATATGGCAATGGAAGGTATACAAAAATAGTAACTAAAGGTAAAGTTAGTGGGTAATTGGCTTATGAGGACAATCAATTGTCATAGTACTTAGATAAGTATGGGAGCTGAGATCGCTTCTGTAAATGTACTATGACAAAATCTATGAGTCGAGGAGACCACCTTGAAGGTCGAAACATTAAAGAAAGAATATTTTCTTACTCGGTTAGATAGCCCAGTAATGGAGGATTGAAAGGTAATTTATATGTGCTATGATTCGAATAGGTGTAACGCATGTCCATGTATCAATTTTGATAATATAATACATATTGTATTGAGATTAATGTTGCAGATATACATTGTGATGCTTTGTCAAGTTGTGGATGTGTTGTTAGGATGGTTTTGGTGATTCTCTGGAAGGTGGATAGGTCCAATTACAAAGGAAACTCTGCCTAAATTTTTGAAAAATTTGAGACAGTTAAAAATTTGTGGCCTAAAGAGTGGACTTAATTATTGTCTGAGTGAATGCAAAATTTGTAGAAGAGTTAATATTTCTGATGATTCGTGTTTCCACAAGCAAATGAAGGAGTGAGTTTAATACATCTATGGTATTATGACAGCAATGGAGTATATATGTTATGAGTATAGTGTGTTGTGATATATAGTTTTGAGCCAAGTTGGGGAGCTTGCTATTGGTTAGCAGATTGTGTCGGTTATACTATGATAGTTCTGATTTGATGTATGCCGATAAATCAGTTCTTGTTGTGGAAATTGTGTCGAGAATGGCATGAGTGAAGGAAAATTTTTGACAAGGTGTCATGAGCTCGGATGAGAAGGATATAAGTTTCGATGTTTACTCTATGTTGGCATTGTTTTCAGCTACACCTAAGGCCAGCGCTGTGAAAAAGACGTTTTGCATCCTGGTTACTAATTCTTGATCGCGCTTCAGCATTAGTGCAACTGGTGGTTTGGAGGTATGTTCCAGACATTATTGCGGTATGTTGTGGGAGTGTGTACCACGGGAAGATTATATATGTGTGGCATGTGATCACTTGATTGATTAAAGATATAAACCAAGAAAGAAATTTGTGATGGTTGTTCTTCTGTGTTATCAAATGGGAGTTATTATGGACCTTGGAAAGGTTATCAAACTAGTTTAGTGTGATCAGAATCGGCTTGAAGTAGATGGATCGATTTAATGTGAATAATGGCTCCATATCAGGCCAGATGTGTGCATTTTTATAACGCGGTCCTCATAGAGGAGTAGTTAGGTTGATGTTTCATTGTCAGATATTTTGCGTATGGATGCATTGTGTCGTGTGAGTTGTGAGACGACTTGAGAAATTGATATATGTTGAAGAATTTGTGTAGGAATGACGTTATATGAGCATCTTAGCTCTCTAAATTCATATTGTACATCGCACCTCAGTTGTGCTTGAGTTTTGTAGCTTATAAAGCTATATGTCCCTCAGAGATATTATTATGCACTTAGCATGCATATGACGGATACTCAGTATTTTGTTGTAATAAGCAAATTTGGCTCGATGTGCATCTCCTTATGTGAGATCTATGTATGGATCGGGTGGCACACCGCATGGGTATGTTAGCTGGATTGGCTTGCACGCCGCAATAGTGTGATACTAAGTATAGTTTTCTATATGCTATTTTGCATGCCTTGCTTCCTATTTTCTAAGGAAAGTCCATATTAGTGCGTAGGATTGGTAATTTCTTCCAGAGTTTGTTTTCCTTTTTTACACGTTCGAATTAGTATCCTATTGGCATATTGGGGCATCAAATGCAGATTTTGATTATATTTGAGGTGGCTTATTACCTAGGAAGTTCGTAATGGGTGAGACAAGATCATTGAATTCGAGATCAGTGCAATCTGAGTATATGAAGTAAATTAAGGGGATAAGACTATTTTCTGGTTCAGAATGAGGTGATAGTTTTTGCCAAAAGTATAGACCCAATGAATTGTTGATTCGACAGTATTATGAATTTATGCAGATCTTATCCGTCATGTCAGCATTGTAAGAATTTTAGCAATACCTATGTGTGTCATACAGAGCATGGGATGTGTAATGGTTTTTCTTCTTAAGGGGATCAAAGAATGTTCTTGACTAATTGAGTACGTAAATGTTCCTAGTTTAGAAAGGGAGGTGAAGTCTGTTGTACAATACGCTTTACGCTAGAGGGGGGGGGGTGAATAGCGTTTTTAAAATATTAAGCGTTTTAGTGCGGAATTTAAAAACTTTGCAGAAATTAAAACAAGTGCAGTAGAATAAACTTACACAATGATGTATCCTGGTTGGCCACAAACGTAGTTAGTCCAGTCCCCGAGAGACTCTCTCGAGATTTCCACTAAACTTGTCAAGCTTACGGGTGCTTAACAAACCGTTACAGCTGAGGACACAAGCCTCACCTAGGTGCTCGGGGATCACAATCCCAAAGACTTCAATTGCTCGGGGATACCAATCCCAAAGACTTCAATTGCTCGGGGATAACAATCCCAAAGACTTCAACTGCTCGGGGATAACAATCCCAAAGACTTCAACTGCTCGGGGATAACAATCCCAAAGACTTCAACTGCTCGGGGATAACAATCCCAAAGACTTCAACTGCTCGGGGATAACAATCCCAAAGACTTCAACCGAGGAATCACAAGTTCCTCAACAAACGAGAATCGCAATTCTCTTACAAACACAAAACACACTCACTTTACAAAGCACTCCTTAATGAGTAGATATGAGTAGAAATAGTACGCTCAAGATCACAACAACTTAGCTCAATAGAATGGCTCTTCAAAAAGCTTTATGGATGAATGGAAAATGATGATCAATGTAAGAAAGCTTTTAGCAATGAAAATACTCAAAGTGTATATGTTGTTGTTGTGAAAACACTGAGTTGAAGCTGTATTTATAGGTGAAAAACTCAGTCTTACCGTTGTCTAATTGCCAATTAAGGATTGCTGAAATTACTCAGTGACAATCGATTGTCAAGACTAAACAATCGATTGTTTGCCTATCAGATTAAAAATTCAATCCCAGATTTTACGTCAACAATCGATTACTTCAAATCAATAATCGATTATTTATAACGTTAAGAAATCCTTTCCAATTTTTGGCATAAAACATCGATTGTCCGGAAATCAACAATCGATTATTTTAACAACGTTCAGAAAATCTTTTCCAGATTTTACGCAAAACATCGATTGTTAAATATCAACAATCGATTACCTGAAGGTAATTGAAAATATATGACAACGGTCAGCTTCAACAATCGATTATCAAATGGAATAATCGATTATTAATTAATTTCAAAACTCTCTGTCTCATATATAATCGATTATCAAAAGCCACAATCGATTATCATTTTATTTAAAATCACTGGGAGACATTTTTCTCATTCTAATCGATTACCATTAGTTCATAATCGATTTTTATGAGTTTTGAAAACTTTGCCTCAGTTAACAATCGATTATCATAAGTACACAATCGATTGTTATGCAGTTTGCAAAAACCTGATGTTAACTGACTTACTCACAATCGATTATCATTAATTCACAATCGATTGTCATGCAGTCTTGGCTTAGAGATACTCTATTATCATAAGTACATAATCGATTATCTTAGCCCAGATTTTTGAGGCATGCATGGAAAACATTTTAACAAATGTAAATATGCATAGTTTAAAATCATTTGACACTTAATTTAAATATGCATGATTTTGGAAAAATAATTTTAGTAGAGAAGCCATGTTATGAGCCAAGTTGAGGAATCAAGATCACAATTAATATTGACTCAATTATAACATTTCTAAACTTTGTCTTGAGCTTCTTGTAATGCATCCATTTTGTGCTTGTCCTTGAGTACTGCTATATATCGCTTTTTGCTTTGTTTGACATTCATCAAAACCTACAAAAGAACACACGTTTAGTATATTGCATTTGAAACGTGTTTCCAACAATTTCCCCCTTTTTGATAATGGCAAACATAAGCGGGATATATGCAATAATTATTTTGATAATCCAAGACAAGTGTAAAGTATGCAATTTGATGTTCCCCCTCAATTCATGTTCCCCCTCACTTTAAGCATGAATGAAGTTGAGAGTCTATCCCGTTTCTTCCCCCTTTTGCCATTAGCAAAAATATATACAAGGGAAGAATATGAAAAAAAACATATGAAATAAACAAAAGTTTATTTATTGGAAAATAACATTACATGGGTGGAGCCAAACACAATAAAACGAACAACAACTAACCAACCAAGGAAAAACAAATCAAAAACAACAATTTCACATCATCAAAAAACAACAATTTCATCATTCATCACCCCCATCCCCTTCATCATCATTGGAAGGCGCTTGATATGGCACCACCTGAGCATAGGCATAATGCACGTGATCAAAGTAACCATGGACCTCACGGGTTAATTGAGTAATTTGGTCAGAGATAGTCCGGAGGGTAGGCTCCTGAGGAGGATGAGCACGACGGGCTTGTCGATTTTGAGGAGGAGCGGGAGCATGATCACCATCATGATCAAAGGAAGACTCCGAAATTTCCCAGATTTTGGTGCTCTTTTTGAGAGGACCATTAGCAATATTGACCCCGGAAGCTTCAAGAAATTTCATTATTAAGAGGGCATAGGGGAGAGGTATGTCATCTCTGGTGGCATTGAACATATGAGATTGAATAAGCTTGCACCAATTGATTTTAACACCGGTGATAATGGCATGAAGAAATTTGGCATCCTCTTGGGAAATGGTGGTGTGATTGAGTTTACGGGGTTTGAGAACACGAGTGATGAAATAGAGAATGAAACGATAATTCGGGTCCATACCCTTTATGGTGGGACGACGGGAAGAAGACTCATCATAGGCGACTCCGGCTTGGCGGAAGAGATTAGCTTCATCAATCATGTCCCCGGCATCATTTATGTACTGGTAGATGTCTTCACCATCATGCGGAATGCCGGCAATGAGGTGGAGGTTATCTTCAGAAATTAGAATGGAAATGCCGTTAACATTGGTAACGAGTTCACCCTCATCATCTTTGTGAAGGTTGGAGTAAAAAGCTTCAACCAAAGTAATGTTGTAGTAGGGGTGAGTAAGGAGTAGGAAATTGAAAAGTTGGTACTCTCTTAGCATATTCGCGGCTGGAATGAATGGTGCAACAAGAGCGTTTGTTGAAAAGCGAGGAGGGAGAATAAGGCGTTTCTCAAATTTGGTTAAGAAACGGGTGAGCTCTTCATCGGATTCAAAGAATAGAACCGATCCATCTTGATATGGATGGCGAGAAGAAGAAGCACCTTGTTTGGAACGAGCACGTTTGGAGTTGCGCCTTGACATTTTTGAAAAGGATGTGCTAGGATTTTTCAAAGATAACAAGATAATTTGATGCTTGGGAGGCTTGAGTGAGTATACAAGAGCATATGTGCAGCCTATATATAGAGAAGGAATGAATCTTACACTTATTTGAAAAGATTTGAAGAGATTTGAAGAGCTTTGAAGTCTGAAACGGTAAAAATAAATTCACTGACCGTTCAATAATCGATTGTTTGAATAGAATAATCGATTGTCATTAATGAAAATGATCTGACACATCGATTACACGCCAGAACGGAAAAAAAATTTGAAAAAGATAGTCGATTGTCAAACTTGGTAATCGATTGTTTTTCATATTTATGACCTGACAGGAATCAATTGTAGAGCCAAAACGGTAACATAAGTTTAAAACAGATAATCGATTGTCAATATATAGTAATCGATTATTTCACTCACAGAGAGTTTGGATTTTGGCAAATAATCGATTGGCAGAACAAATAATCGATTGTTTGGAAGGGGGATGCTAAAATGATGAGACTTAATTCTATCAAGCAATGTAAACATTCAACAAGATTTCATGACAAAAAAAAAATTGAATCAACAAATAATCGATTATTGATACTGATAATCGATTGTAAGCATAAATAATCGATTATGATCGATTTTTCTTGTATCAAGACAATTTATACTTTCCTCTTACCTTTTGGGGGATACCTGCAAAATAGAATTAAACATCTCCGACGCTCAAGTCAGTAATCTATAAATGAAATAATAACTTTGAAACTAGTGTAGTCGGGTGAAAAACGTGAACTTTTAAGAATTTTGTCCTAGGATGTTCTTAAGAGGGTTTAGGGTACTTACCTTCCCTTCGACTTTGCCAATTACCTGATTTTGAACATCCTCCGTTCATTTTGGTCTTTTGGCTCATTCTTCAATTTAAGAAGCTTCTTCCACAATTTTGCCTTTGTCTTCCTTGTATTTTGTCTTTTAAATTTTTCGAAAATACTTCCGATTTTGAAAAAAATGCCTAAATCGACTTTTCCGTCTCTTCCTCCTTCTTTGTTCTTTAATTGAAGGAATTTTGAATTCGTCTCCCGTCAAGTGTTTGGAGTATCCACTACACTTGATTCCTTCAAGCACACCTGCAAAACAAATCAATGCTCTTTTGGTACCCATGCCATTTTGGGTCCTTGAGGGTTATGCATACTATAATGATATGTTTGAGTAGCATGTCTATGTCTAGTAAAGCATGCGGGAGCAATATGACCAATTCGTCTACAATAATGACATGTCACATTTGGATTATGCATGCGTCTAGGCTCATAGTAGCTAGAATAATGCACATTGTTTACTCTATTTTCATTTCTCCTAATTTGAGCACCATAATCATTTCTAGGTTGAACATTTCGGGATCTTCTAGCATGATCACTGTTGTGCCTAAAATATGCATCATGTCTATGGTGACGATTGCTAGGCGGAAGGTCATGTCTAGGTCTCCTAATATTTTGTCTAGCATGCATGTTTGTTTTAGGAAAGGCATTTTTGTTATTAATCCTAGATTGAGCTCTAGGTGGTTGGGTTTTTGCATCAACCTCTTCTTCATTTATGAAGCCTATTCCATGCTTGGTTGATTTCAAGTTATCAAGCACCACATTCAAGTTTTTATGAGAGGAGTTGAATTTATCTAGTGTGCCTTTTAATCTACCTACTTCATTCTTAAGGTCTACACAAGAAGCACAATTTTTTGTAGAACTCTCGGGCTTGTCAGAACTTCTTTTCCCATAAAACTTGTTTTGTTCTAGTAGCTTCTCATTTTCCAAAACCAATTTTTCTAATTCTTTTTCTTTTAATGAAAACTGTTTTTGAAAATCTTGTTCTTTTAGAGAAGCACTTTCTCTTAAACTAGTGACGGTTTTTGTAACTTTGAGAAATTCAGCATACAATTCATCAAAGGCATTTCTCATGTCATCAAGAGTATAAAAATTTTGAGAAGAGATTTGACTTACCTCACTTTGATTTTCTTCCTGTGCCATGAGGCAGAGATTTGCCGCTTCTTCATTTTCTTCTTCACTGGATTCGTCTCCGGAATCTCCTCCCCAAGATATGTATGCTCGTTGCTTCTTGAAGGGTTTCTTCTCCTTTTTAAGATTTGGGCAGTTTGTTTTGATATGCCCTGTTTCACCACATTCATAACATTTAACTTGCTCACCTTGCTTTTTCCCTTTGCGGTCATATTCTTTTCGCATGAATTTTTGGAACTTTTTGATGATGAGTCCGAATTCGCTATCTCCATCCTCTTCAATTGGTGATTGACTTGTGCTCGCCTTTAGAGCAATCTTTTGCCTTCTTTGTTCATCAATAACAGGGTTAAGAATAGTGGATTCATAAGTCTTAAGATTACCTCTAAGAGCGTCTATGGTGACGTTCGTGATTCCAATTGACTCTTGAATCGCATCGGCCTTTGATCGCCATGCCGGTGTTAGACTCCTAAGGATTTTTCGAACTAGTTCTTTGTCTGTGAACGTCTTCTTGAGCGCGTGGAGATCATTCACTATTGATGAGAACCGCTCAAACATCTCGTCTACCTTTTCGCCTTCCTTCATATGGAACAATTCATAAGCATGAGTTAAAAAGTCAATTTTAGCTTCTCTTACCTGGTCAGTCCCTTCGTAAGTGACCTCAAGCTTGTCCCACATTTCTTTCGCTGTTTTGCAGCAGGAGATTTTCCTGTAATCATTAGCATTAACAGCACAAAGTAATAAATTAATAGCTTTAAAATTATTTTGGACCATTCGATTATCCTCGGCGTTGAATTCCTCTTCTGATTTTGGCACCCATTCTCCTTCCACCTTTTTGACAGGAACCTCATTTCCTTTGGTGTACACCTTCCACAAGTAAGGGCTGTTTGATCTGACGAATATCTGCATCCTTTCTTTCCAATATGAATAATTAGTCCCGTTAAACAAAGGAGGTCTTGTGGGGCACTGTCCTTCATCAATACCTGCAAAAGAGTCTAGAGTAGAAGCCATGGAAAGATTCTCTCAAACGGTTAAGTCTTTCAGAGAGTATAGCTCTGATACCAATTGTTGTACAATACGCTTTACGCTAGAGGGGGGGTGAATAGCGTTTTTAAAATATTAAGCGTTTTAGTGCGGAATTTAAAAACTTTGCAGAAATTAAAACAAGTGCAGTAGAATAAACTTACACAATGATGTATCCTGGTTGGCCACAAACGTGGTTAGTCCAGTCCCCGAGAGACTCTCTCGAGATTTCCACTAAACTTGTCAAGCTTACGGGTGCATAACAAACCGTTACAGCTGAGGACACAAGCCTCACCTAGGTGCTCGGGGATCACAATCCCAAAGACTTCAATTGCTCGGGGATACCAATCCCAAAGACTTCAATTGCTCGGGGATAACAATCCCAAAGACTTCAACTGCTCGGGGATAACAATCCCAAAGACTTCAACTGCTCGGGGATAACAATCCCAAAGACTTCAACTGCTCGGGGATAACAATCCCAAAGACTTCAACCGAGGAACCACAAGTTCCTCAACAAACGAGAATCGCAATTCTCTTACAAACACAAAACAGACTCACTTTACAAAGCACTCCTTAATGAGTAGATATGAGTAGAAATAGTACGCTCAAGATCACAACAACTTAGCTCAATAGAATGGCTCTTCAAAAAGCTTTATGGATGAATGGAAAATGATGATCAATGTAAGAAAGCTTTTAGCAATGAAAATACTCAAAGTGTATATGTTGTTGTTGTGAAAACACTGAGTTGAAGCTGTATTTATAGGTGAAAAACTCAGTCTTACCGTTGTCTAATTGCCAATTAAGGATTGCTGAAATTACTCAGTGACAATCGATTGTCAAGACTAAACAATCGATTGTTTGCCTATCAGATTAAAAATTCAATCCCAGATTTTACGTCAACAATCGATTACTTCAAATCAATAATCGATTATTTATAACGTTAAGAAATCCTTTCCAATTTTTGGCATAAAACATCGATTGTCCGGGAATCAACAATCGATTATTTTAACAACGTTCAGAAAATCTTTTCCAGATTTTACGCAAAACATCGATTGTTAAATATCAACAATCGATTACCTGAAGGTAATTGAAAATATATGACAACGGTCAGCTTCAACAATCGATTATCAAATAGAATAATCGATTATTAATTAATTTCAAAACTCTCTGTCTCATATATAATCGATTATCAAAAGCCACAATCGATTATCATTTTATTTAAAATCACTGGGAGACATTTTTCTCATTCTAATCGATTACCATTAGTTCATAATCGATTTTTATGAGTTTTGAAAACTTTGCCTCAGTTAACAATCGATTATCATAAGTACACAATCGATTGTTATGCAGTTTGAAAAACCTGATGTTAACTGACTTACTCACAATCGATTATCATTAATTCACAATCGATTGTCATGCAGTCTTGGCTTAGAGATACTCGATTATCATAAGTACATAATCGATTATCTTAGCCCAGATTTTTGAGGCATGCTTGGAAAACATTTTAACAAATGTAAATATGCATAGTTTAAAATCATTTGACACTTAATTTAAATATGCATGATTTTGGAAAAATAATTTTAGTAGAGAAGCCATGTTATGAGCCAAGTTGAGGAATCAAGATCACAATTAATATTGACTCAATTATAACATTTCTAAACTTTGTCTTGAGCTTCTTGTAATGCATCCATTTTGTGCTTGTCCTTGAGTACTGCTATATATCGCTTTTTGCTTTGTTTGACATTCATCAAAACCTACAAAAGAACACACGTTTAGTATATTGCATTTGAAACGTGTTTCCAACAAAGTCCTCATGTTACCTTTGGATGATATGGTATATGCGATATGTTGTGAAGGATTGAGAATTGCATGTGTAAGGTCATGTTCAGTCCTGAATTGATATTCATAACATTCTTAGGCAGTATAGGCAACTTTGGGTGATTAGAGAAAGGAGATTCAGATGATTAGGGTGAATGATCTTCAGATGATTAAGGAAATTTTATTTCCAATCATACTGATTTGTACATGTATTATGTTTCAGAAAAAGGCCAATGTGATTAAGTTGATGGCACTTCAATTGTATTGGCGTAAGGTATGATGATGCGTGTGCTATATGCAGTTGGAGAGTGGGAGTTCTCGTGTACAGGCTATATTGTGGTTGTGGATTGTGTGCGTCAGTACTATTTAACGGCTATCAAGATTTGGAGGTTCGAGTAGATTTTTACTTATTGGTATATTAGATTTTGTATGTGATGTCAGAATTTAGACTGGTTGCCTTAGCGTCGGGCAATTCTGAACTATTGTGCCATGGGCTATGCCGGGAATGCCACGGGTTGAGTGGCGAGGTGAGTTGGATTATGCTCTATCAGGTTTGCATAGTAGGTGTTATTTGTTTCACTGTGGGTGTAATGATTTTCCTCGGCTCCAGCCATGAAATGATCATGGTTGTCGATTTCAAGCATTGTGACTTGAGGTGTTTCATGTGAAATAGTATTTGGATAAGATCGCGCGTTGCAGCAAAGTTTTGTGGAAATGTGACATTGCTAGTCAAATTTGTGTGTCCTATTTCTATTATGTGAGACCGGGTCTCAGCCTTTTATTGTGACAGTACTAGCGAGTTTGAGGTACAACTCTCTCAGTTGAGTCATTTTCATAATTTGAGTATGTTCGAACAGTTTCTTATGGGTGCGCATATTATGCAAGTTGTGGCTTAGGCCTGTATTGCAGTTTTATAACATTAGAGTGGTGTGTTGGATTTGAGGTGATCATTAGGGGCAGTGATGAATACAAACAAAATCGATTTCGGCTTGTTAGGAGGATAATATCAAGGTTCGGCTCGGAAATCTGTTGCGATATTAGTTAAAGAGGGAATGACTTCATAAATGGTTGATCTAAGAAATGGTTATATTTTATCTCGTGTTTTATATATAGTTGGCAGTATATGAAAGTTTTGGAATAAGACTTTAGCTAACAAGTGGTTTCCTATCGGTATTTGGGTATTGTAGGCAACTGTTGTGTATAGAGACTAACATTTCGAGTGTTGTATTTTGGGTTATTACAGCTGGTTCGTGTTAATTCTGGGTATGATTTTGGAAAGTGCAATGTGGGTCTACGGTTAATGGTCTAAATGGCTGTGAAATTTCAGTTGTATTGTATTATCAGACCTATGTGAGATAGGGTTATGTGAGTTCATCCCCCGATTTATACATGGTAAGGTTATTCAATAATTGTTGGGCTTTCGGAACAAGTCTGGGAACGTTCGAGGACGAACATTTGTTTAAGTAGGGGAGAATTTGACGACTCGACCCGTCGTTTCATGAGTAAATACCCCGTTCTTCCCATTTTCTACTTCCTTATGTTGCATTATTAGTATTGGGTGTGTTAGAATTTAATTTGAGTTATTTTATTTAGAAATGATACTCTTAATATCTTTTAAGAAGGATTAAGTGGGAAAAGTCAATTGGATATTGACTTGTGAGTTAAAGGGCTCAGAATTTATTTCGAATGATTGGGTTAGTTTCGGGGGAAGATTTAAGGCTTAGGAGAGCAACCGTAAGTAATTTTGGAGGCTCGGTGAAAGACTTAGCCTATTTTGGCAAAGTTAGTATTTTGATGATTTCTGGTTGATAGGAAATATTTTGATCCACAAGTCGGAATGGAATTCCAAGAGTTGCTGCAGCTTCTTTATGTCATTTTGGACTTGTATGCAAAATATGAGATTTTTCGGACTAGTTTTGACGTATTTCGGCATCGGATGTGGAAGTTAGAAGTTTCAAAGTTCTTAGGCTTGGATCCATTGAAAATTGGTGATTTCTGTGCTGTTGGATGTGTTTAAATTGTTGGAACCAGTTTATATGATGTTCTAGGATGGTTTTGCACTTTTGGTTGAGGTCCCGGGGACCTCGAGGTGATTTCGGATGGTTAATGGCAACTTATGAAGTTGGGAAATTTCATAATAGACGAAATTGTAAATGAGTGTGCACAAGACCTCACTTTAAATGACCATATCTCCACTTTTATATAGAAGTGTGTGAGGATATACCTATCAAGTTGAATTCCTTTGGGTCTAGTTTCCAACTCAACAAACCTTTCGTAATTTGGATTTGCATACAAAAAGTTATGATCCTTTTACTGAGCATATGTCAGTAGCGCGGGAGCGCGTAGCCAGCGCTAATTGAGTTTTATTTTGCCTCACTAGCGCGGGATTAGCACGGGATTAGCGCGGGCACGCTAGTGTGAGAACTCTAAATACACCTAACGACGGGAAATGACGGACTTTTAGTCATTTCTCAAGCCTAGGGCTTCCCCAACACCCCCAATTCGACCAAGGCACCTAATTGCACTCCAAAGGTAAGATTTTTGGAGTATTTTATGTTGATTACTACTCCCAAACACTTATATTAACATGGATTGATCTTAAAAATCCTTAAATTTTCAAAAAATTCCTTCAAGAACCCAAAGGAGGGTTTTGCAAGATTTCTTCCAAAGGATAAATCCTACACCTTAAATTTACATATACGGATATATTATGGGAATATGAGTAAGAATCAAGTATTAAAACTTATAATATAGTGGTTAGAAGCGATAATTTCCCAATATAAATATGAACATTGTAGGGATTTAAAGGTATTTATTTCATGGAATTATTAGTGGTTTGGGTCTGAATGGTTGATCACACATGCGATGTTAGAATATAAATTGTTAAAGAATAGTAGTGCGATGCATTGTTGGTTAATGGTGATAGTTGGAGGAACCAATACTATAGTAATGAGGTTCAAATATCTATGTCTACAAGGTGTTTAATATTATGCCTAAATGTCATAAGTTATGAAATTTATTACTAATATTGGCCCTATTGAATGTTGTATTGTGGATTTAAGTTTACCTAAGAGTAGTGGATCATTGTAGTACCATTAAGAGGCAAGTCCCAGATATGTATGGCTAAAACACCGCCTTTTAAAATTGAGCTTCATCGATGTTTGTGTGATTTTGGGCAGATTCGTCGCACGAAGAGGCCGATTCGAGAGGCAAGGGCATAGCGAGCTAGACTTTTAGCCGTCTTGAGATGAGTATACTTGTAAATGATATCCTGAGGGTTTGAAACCCCGGATTTGCACATCAAAGTGTTGTATTGAGGTGACTTGCACGCCGGATATGAGCGTAGGGTAGAGCACCATTGGGGACTGTGACTTGGTCCGTCCCGTTTGTTGATTTTACATTGTATTTAACTGAAATTACTTGTTATCATCATAATTTGGGCTGATTGCCATGTTTGGGGCCTTGTGCCGACTTGTAGAATCCTTCGGGGATTGATATTACTGTTTTAGCATAATTTGCATATCATATGGCCTCAGACCAGGGTTTTGAATACTATTTTGAAAACTTAGCCATATTTCTAAGTTTTGAAAACTCAAATGATATTATAAGTGTTATTTTGGGCTGAGGACTACTAATTAATAAATGTATAAGGGGCTTATATTGTTTTCTGGACCGAGTAGAAATTTAAAACGGTGATAATAATGACATTGTATGATGTAACTTGAAACAGTGTTAGCAATGACACTGTATGATGTAACTTGAAATAGTTGTAACAATGACACTTTATGATGTGACTTGAAACAGTTGTAACAATGGCACTATATGATGTAAATTGGTCAGGTAACAATGGCTGACCGGTCAGGTAACAATGACTGACCAAGATATTGCACTTGGGTTGTAAGAGCCCCTCCGGAGTCTGTAGACACCCCCAGTGAGCGCAGTCGATGATAAATAAATATGGGTGGCTCGGGTTGCACACCGCAGTAGATAATAGAATGTACCATCATATGCATTGCATTGCATCCATGCATTTCTTCATAGTTTGTTGTTGTTGTGATATTTCTTGAGATATTTATCTGTTGTGCTAGTATTATCTAATTATTGACCTTTGGGGCCCGAGTGGCTCACCAGAAACAAGGATATTGCACAAGGGGCGGATTCTGTGCATAGTGTCACAAATTGTTTTTTAAAGTATATTCGCAACCATTGAAAAGATCATTTTTAAAAGAGGTTTTAAACTGAGCTGGACATTTTCAAAAGGATTTTTTCAGGACTTACTATTTTTCTAAAAGAGTTGTGACGTCCCATATTACATGCTGGTGTGCTCTTACGTGATTTCCTGCCGCTCAGTTATTATTTACTCCTATGACCACTATGTTAGAAGTATTCAATTTACTCCCTGCACCTCGCGTGCAGTTGCAGGTATTTTTCGCCCGTTAGTGGGTTATAAAATGTAACGACCCGACCCATCGTCACGTGAGTTACTTCCCCGTTTTCCCTGTTTTATGCTTCTATATGTTTCAGTATACGTGTTTGGAGAATTTGAAGTAATTTGGATAGAATTCGGTTAGAAATGAGACAATTAGTCTCTTTATTAGAAGGTTAGTTTGGAAAAGTCAACCGAATATTGACTTATGAGTTAGAGGGCTCAGAATAATTTTCTATGATTCGAGTAGTTTCGCATGATGATTTGTGACTTAGGAGCGCAATCGGAATTGAATTTGGAGGTCCGGTGTAGCATTAGGTCTGAATTGGCTAAGTTTGTATTTTGGCGAATTCCGAATGATAGGCGAAATTTTGATACGGAGGTCGAAATTGTCAATCGAAAATTTTTTGGCTTTGGGGAGCTACAGAAATGCATCAGAAAATGTTGCAGAGGAATTGCTCTATGCGATCGCAGAGGAGGCATTGCGATCACATAGAAGGCTGGAAGAGGAGCACTGTTTTGTGCTATGCGGCCGCATAAGGGCCCATGCGATCGCATTGGAGTTAGTGCGATCTCATAAAAGGAATTTAGGGGCCCTGGACTTTGGCCTATGCGATCGCAATGGGGTGGATGCGATCACATAGAGGAAATATCTGGGCGGACAGAATGTTTTATGGGTTAATTCATGCGCGACCTATCATAATTTCCACCATTTCTACTCCAGCAAGAGAGATATTTGAGCGATTTGAAGAGGGTTTTCAATGGATATCAATTGGAGGTAAGTCTCTTGACTTAGAAACACCATATTAGTGAAGAATTAAAACTCAAATTCATAAAAATATGTGGAAATTGTGAAGAACTAAGGCTAGTTATTGAAAACATATTTGCGGATTTGAAAGGCCATTTGAAATCCATTTTTGGTAAACTTTATATGTACGGACTCGTGGCGAGATGAGGAATACGTTGATGTAGTTTTCAGAATTTTTCGAAGAAGTGGCCCGGGGCTCGGGTTTTACCAACTTCGTGAATTTTAGTACTTTTTGAGTTTTTTTGGTTGGGTTATGTTTCTTTAACCCTTTTTGTTTGTTTTCATTGTGATTTCGACTAGATTCGACATGCGAGGAGATCGATAGAAAAGCAAAAAGCATTGCGAACCAGTCTACGACCGGTTAAAGGTAAGTAATTTGTATAGATGATGGCCTGAGGGTTTGAAACCCCGGCTTATCATACTGTGACGCTATATTACAGCGTGACTCTTACCTAATGGCAGGTGTGGGATCGTATATGATTGGGGATTATGACTTGGTCCATCCCAAATGCTAACTATAATTTATTAGCGACTGATATACGCAACCTGTATTGAATATATCTGCACTTATTGCCATGTTTGGGGCCTTGTGCTGATTTGTAGCATCCGTCTAGGATGAATATCATTGTGATAGCATGATTTGCATAATCATTGACCTCAGTATTGTGTCTAATCACTGTTATGAAATGCTAAGTCACTTTTCCCCGAAATTAACTAATTAAATGATATTCATCTTAATAATTGGGACTGGAAAATAAATCTAATCTGGTATGTGACTCAGATGCATATTGAGGACTGAGTATGGATCGGGTTGCATGCCGTAGTGAGGATATAATGATATTATGCTTGGGCTGTAGGATCCCCTCCGGAGTCTGTACACACCCTAATGAGCACCGTCGACGTTAAATGGATCGGGCAATGCGCCGCAGCGGGTTCATGTACATTGCATTGCATTTTTGTGCGTTATACTTGACTGATATACTTGATATTTCCTTGCTGTTTATTCGTAGTTAAGGTGTCGGAATGTTAGTTTTAGCTTTACTTTGTGGCATTTCGTTGATTTCTTAACTTCAGACATTTTATATGCTTATTAATCACTGAGTCGGTAGTACTCACCCCTACTCCCTGCACCTTGTGTGCAGATTCAGGTGTACTGGAGGATTAAGTGAGTAGTCGTAGCCTCCAGAGATTTTCCATTGTTGTTGAGGTAGATGTTTGACGTTCGTAGGACCTTGCTACTCTTCATATTTTAGTTTTATTATTATATACATTTCCAGACTTGGGTATTTTTGTTCAAATATAACTTTTTAATTTGTTTTAGAGGCTCTAGGCTCGTGACCCTAAATCTTATGGGAGTGTCTTATTAATTATTCGTATTTCTCAGTATTATTTCCTATAAATACTGGATTATTATTCTAGAACTATTATATTTTTCCTTAAATTATCAGTTTTGAGAGTTATTGTTAAATTGAGAGTGATTGTTGGTCAGGCTTGCCTAGCTCTAGAGTTGGGCGCCATCACAACCGGGTTTGGGTCATGACATTAGCGGATTGAAGATTTGTCATCGTACTTGAGCCAGGTGACCGCTAACGTCCACGGCACCGGATCTTCTCCCTTATTTTATTTTGTTCATATTAATTTCAGACTTTGTTTCCATTTTCAGACTTGTAGTTCTTTAGCAAATTTTATAGTAGCTCATGACTAGTGACACCCCGATGTCGGGCTGTGATGGGATGGTTCCCTATTGTTATTGTCGTTTTTTTCGTGCTTATGATTATGCTAATCATGTTTTAGCTTTATAAATTTTAAATAACTGTTACAAGGAAGCATTTGTTTTGTTGGATGGCCTTGTCTTCACGAGAGGCGCCATCACAACCAAGCTTGGGATTTGGGTCGTGACATTACGATATCTTGATTGTTGTTTAGAATGCCTTGTGCGCGAGGTGACGAGCGTGCACTTGTGCTAATTGTTGAAAATTCACTTTACTTGACTTTTATAGATTGTGTCCTTCACGTATTTAATTGTTATAAATGCAAATTTCACTTGTTTTAGCTTACGGAAAGCATGTTAGTTAGCTTACTTGTTCTATTTGGCTAAATTGCAATATCTGCTCTTCGTGAGGCATGCTAGACATTAGATTCTACCTGTTGTCTTTACTTAGCATTTGTACATTATATAAGTGTTGTGACGTGTTTACGATTGGGTCTACGTGTTTGATTCCCAGGAGATCCTCAGATATTGGTATGATAGACTACGGGTTCGATTCTCGGGAGATCCTCGGATATTGGTATGATGGACTACGGGTTTGATTCCCATGAGATACTTAGATATTGGTATGATGGACAACAGGTTTGATTCCGGGGAGATCATCGGAGATTTGTATGATGGATTACGGGTTCGATTCCCAGGAGATCCTTAGATATTGGTATGATCGACTACGGGTTCAATTCCCGGAGATCCATATGGCATCCTAATATTGAGTGATACTTGGTTGTGTTATTTTCTTTACTTAGTTTCATTGTCATTGACTTGCAGCTTCTATCCTATTTTATCATTGCTTTCCTGCTTATTTTCTACCTTACAATGTTCATTATTGTTGTTATGTTTATTCTCAGTAGGGCCCTGACCTTCCTCATCACTACTCAACCGAGGTTAGGCTAGGCACTTACTGAGTACCACTGTGGTGTACTCATGCCTCTTCTGTGCATATTTTTCATGTGCAGATCTAGGTACTTCTGTTCGAGCACACTATCTGTGATCCAGGAGACATACTCGGAGACATGAGGTATGAATCTGTCGCGTCCGCAGATCCAGAGTGTCTCCCTCTCATTCTACCTATATTTAGCTAGTTTCTTATTTGTTCTGTTGTATTAGACTACTCTGGTGTTTAGAGCATTGTACATTTTCTATTGCCTGTATTGCCCATTATTTTCCGGTTCTTGGAGGTTGTTTCAGTATTTTGTGTTAAGTGTATATGCTAGGCGGAAAATCTATACATATTTTTATGTTATTCAGTATTTTGTTATTGTTTTCATAAAGATTTCTAAATTCCGCAATATGTTAGGCTTACCTAGTCGCGAAGACTGGGTGCCGTCATGACAGGTTCACAATTGGTGAACTAGGGTTGTGACAGGTTCATACCCTCAACATTAAGTTTAGAAGTGTTACTTACCTCAAGCATGCCTAATCCAATACCGAACAAGCCAAGCAATACTCTAGAAACACCATCCCGCAAGTATCGACCTCTAATAACATTGAAACTAGCCAAAAACAACTCAAGAATATTAAATAATGCTAAAGGAAACAAAACCAATCAATAAAGGTGGAATCGTTAATAAAAATCCCTAAACCAAAAAGTTAAACACGCGCCCGCACCTCGAAACCAGAAAAACTCACAAAATCTGATAATTCATTCAATTATGAGTCCAACCATACAAGTTTCACTCAAATATGGCTCTAAATCGATGTTCAAAGCTCAAAAATTCACTCTATGAAATTTTTGACAAACCCCCCCCCCCCCCCCAGTTCTCTTTAAAATTCATAATCCAATTACCAAAAAATGAAGATAGATTCATGAATCAATACTGAGTAGAGAATAATTACCCCATTAAATTTGGTGAAATCCCTCTCAAAATTCACCCAAGACCAAGCTCCAAATCTAAAAATATCATAAAAAGAACCAAGTCCTCAAAATATATAGAATCTGCTCAGGATTTCCGTATATGGGCAATGTTGTCGCATCTGCGACCTCCACTTTTGCGTTATAAATCGCGTTTCTGCGAGAACCTCTGTACCCATCAGTTGTCGCTTCTTTGACACCAATAAACTCTTCTGCACGAATGATGCCACACCTGCGGCCTCGCAGATGTGTCAGCTTTTGGTATCTATGACCTTCTCGCCCACCATCCATTTTTACTTTTGTGATCACAATGTATGCCTCCTGCGGATGCGCTTCTTCGCTCAAACTTTAACACATACGGACTCTACTCCCAAGAAACACCTTCCACTTATGCGACTCCCTCACTGCTTTTGTGGTTCCATACGTGCAACCACAGCTCCACAGGTGGAGTCGCACTAGAAACCATACCAAACATGCCTTACCCAAATTAACCTAATCCAAACCTCGTCTGAAAGTTATCCGAGCCAATTGGGAACCCGTCCGAATATACTAACAAGCCCCATAACATAATACGGATCTATTCGAGGCCTCAAATCACACATAATAACATTAAAATAATGAAGCGCACTTCAAATCAAATATAATGAACTTTGAACTTTAATCTTCCAAAACTCGTGCCAGAATATATTAAATCAACTCGGGATGAATTTAAAATTTGTGCACAAGTTCCAAATGACATAGCGAAGCTATTTCGATTCCTGAAACCACAATCTGAATCTAATATCATCACAGTCAACTCTTGTTGAAACTTACAAACATTCCAAACCATTCAACTATTAAAATCACCATCCAGACCTAATAGAACAATTAAAACTCTGTTCGGGGGTCAAACACACAAAAGTCAAACTTGGTCAACTCTTCCAACTTAAAGTTTCCTAGATGAGAATCATTCTTCCAAGTCAATTTTGAATAATCTGAAAGTCCAAATCGATGATTCACACAAGTCATAATACATTATACGATGTTTCTCAAGATTTCAAATAGCTGAATGGAAATGCTACTGCTCAAAATAACCGGTTGGGTTGTTATAATGACACATAACACCAGGCAACCTTCTATTTTCATAGTGTCATCTCATATAAGGAGAGACAAGTTTCAATGCATACAACCTCTTTAATCTAGGAATAAGAGGTAAGTAATGCATCGACTTCACAACAACCTTCTTCCCACCAGAGACTCTCTTAAAATGATTCTTTTCACAAAATTGATAACTTTCTAAATATGCATCACCTTATAATACAATGTGCAACCATCTTCACAACAATCGATTCTCATAGACGAGAGTCCTAACTTAGAAACCAATCTTGTAGCCAATAGAAATCTTCAGGTAT
This sequence comes from Nicotiana benthamiana, assembly GCA_034376525.1. Taxonomy (NCBI): domain Eukaryota; kingdom Viridiplantae; phylum Streptophyta; class Magnoliopsida; order Solanales; family Solanaceae; genus Nicotiana; species Nicotiana benthamiana. Next base: position 21,904,270 of record CM067333.1, on the reverse strand, counting down.
GTCGAAAGTTGAGTTAACTAGTTCACTCATAAGGCCAATACAAGAATTCCTTCCTACTTGAGAAATAATGGTATCTGATTTGATACTTAATAGTTTAACCATAAAAGACAAATGAGAGTGCATACTCCATTAACTTAGTGGAGGACTAGTAGCCTCTAACTATTCATAAAATTATTTTACCTCTTCGTTAGGAGCTTATTCAATACTTTCACGAGGTTCAAACTCGAAGTGCACCTCAAACGAATCTGCAATAATTTCATGGAATCTAGGATGTTGAACGTTATTTCCCACCGACCTACGACTTTCACCAACAAATCTGATATGAAATACACTATCAGTACCATCAAACTCTCGAGGAGTAGTCCATACAAAATAATTATCCGTAAACCCCTTTTCATAAAAATAAGTCTTAATACCATGCGATCCAAAAAATGCAAATATTTGCGCTTCACACAAGGATACCTAGTTATCCCTCCAAACTAATATGGTTCAAGTGATATTGCATACCTAATAAATTCGTTACACCCTTTTATAAATTCCTCCCTGAAAAACTGACGATTAGGATAATTTTTATTATACATCCAATGACGAGATTACATCTACATAGAGAACAAATGAGTTGCATGTTATTTTAATTGAGTATTCAAATTATTTTATAGTTTATGTTACATAATAAACTTTAGTAACAATATCGTAAATTTAAATAATTTGAGTGCTTATTGATTTAAAAGTTCACATGTATCCCTATATATTCTTTTAAATTTCAATTAGAGCATTAAATGGCAATATAATTAAAAATATTAAAATTATCTATCCTAGCATTAGTCATAATTAGGATGCCACACTCAATTCAAATGGATTAAAAATACTATGTGACCCAATAAAAATAATTTGTCAATAAGAATAATTTTGAAACATTTGTTGCGCCCAAGTGAGCTAGTTAATATTTTACTCTAATTCCTCTTTTCATTCAAATATTATATCCTCTTTATTCTTTTAATGGATTTACAATCTAAGTATCTTTATCTTAAGGCATGCATATAACTTATTTCTTAAAAGAAAATTTTAAAATTTAAATATTTAACGAAATGTACCATACGTTGTAACCCTGGTATTATCATAGTCTTTTAACATAAAAAATGCTAGCATAAACATAATCAATAGGAGTAAACCTTAAATTTAATAAAATATTAACTAAACCCTATTTTATATAATTGATATAAGTAAAATTTCTTAAATTAAAAAATGATGATAACAACCCTTGAAAGAGAAGAGAGGGGGTTTGATTTTGGGTGGTGGATAATGAGCAGTGGTTGGCGATGATGGGGAAGTGATAAGTGGGGATTTTGACTATTTATTTGCGCCCTTTAGCTTTTGTTTAGTCTAAAAGTATTGAATTGTGTTCCTGAAACTAATGGTATTCTAAAAAAATGCATGAATGATGGAAATTGACCACCCGAGATAAAATCTATCTCAAAAAAGAGTAGTCCAAGGCACACGGCAATGAAAGGCGCATAAACACAACTGTGCGGTCCACAGAAGAAATAGCGGACAATAGATTTCCATCTGCGGTTGCAAACAAAGGAGGGAAATCTAGCAGACATTTGCACGAATTTTAGATTGCACAGGAATTGTGTGGACGCAAAGAAAATCTAAGAGTTAGAGATCCGAGAGTGTGCAAAAAGACCCTATTTAGAGCCTCTGTGAATTGCAGACCGCACAAGAATTGTGTGGATGTAGTCCTAATTCTGCGGACCACAGAAGAGTTTCCTCGCGGCCGCAGTTCTGAATTGTGTTTCAGCACCTCCTGAGGAGCATTTTTGTTCGAGATTTCATCTTTGTATAAATAGGCGTGTTTCATAAAATTAGGTCATGTTTTGAATATCTAAAGTACTATAGCCATTTCTTTTTGATATTTTAGAAACTTTAGCTTACTTTGGTAATTTACCATTAGATTTCTCTTTAAATCTTCAGATATGAGTTTTATTATGTTTTCTTCTTTGTTTTATTCTACACCTACTATGAGAAGCTAGATATTTACTAGGCTTGTAACCCAACCCTAGTGTGTAAATCTCATGCGTGATTATTTTTATAATTATTTATGACTGGTGTTTATTATTTAGTGTAATTCATGCTTAAATTGTACAATTGATAGTTGCAAACATTAATTCATTCCTACTTGACTTAGTCTCTTCTTGAGAAAGAGGAACCTAGTCTAGGTTTACTTAGCTAACAAGGAATTGGGTCAGTTAAGAAATTTATTAACCTAATTAAAGGTTCACCCTAGGGATAGTAACAACTCAACTTGAGCTCTCATCAATTATTTTGGTAGATACTCATTTGGTCTTGAGAAAGCTAAATTGGAAAAAACCACTCTCTGACTTAGAGGTATTGAGTGGATAACGGGTAGTTGTGATCTATAATACACCTCAATCAAATAAGAGAGAGTAAAAGTCCTTATCCCATTAGGCAAACACCTAGGTCATCATAGGTACAATTATGGCGGAGAACAACAATGAACTCAGAAGCATGCTTTTGGGGGATGCAAACATTGATGATGACCACATTAAAGATGTTCCTCTTGAGCCTCAAGCAAATAGAAAAGGTCGGGCGCCTCATGACAATGTCCTAGTTCCACCGCCACCTCTACCACAAGAAGATCCACACCGGGTGTTGCCCAATGAAGAGTATGAAAGTTCCATAGTCCATTGATTTCTCTTGCTTTATTTGATGTTATTAAGTTAATTTTTGTAAGATTTAAGCCGAGCGGAGGTGAATTGTAAAAAAAGCCATCTTAGAGTGTTGATTGAAGGCTTTTGAGGTAAGTATCTTGCCTAACTTTTTGTAGCGAAATTACTCCCTCAGTATTTTGAGTCTTTTGTGCGATTTTTGTGTCATGTGAAAGCCATGTACATGAGGTGATGAGTATGTACATAGGCTTATACGTGATATTTCAGCGGTGCAGACTTCTAAACTTCTTTCATGCATTTAATTGTATTTGTCACATCATGTTATATCTTTTGTTATTCAATTATTTCTTACGAGCCTTAAAGTTTTTAGTTTACATGTCTATACTATTATCACGGCCCATTTATATAATAGGTTTTGAGGGCGCCCGGCACCATTGCTAGGCAAGCCATTACGGAATTTTCTAACATCTTGTGCTGATTTTATCATAAATTAAGTGAAATAACCATTTCCAATTTGGATTTTTGACAAATGAGATAGATACTGTAAGTAACATAATATTACAACCCAAAAATAGTCTACTAATGCGTGTGTGTGCCAAGACCTGGTATCACAAGTATGGGTATCTAGTAGAATATATAAAGAGAATATCTCTATCCTACTGTCTGAGATAAAGAATGACAGCAAAAGCAAAAGAATACTCCATCCGACTGCTGAGCGGCATATGAAGGGAAGCAGCTCACCGTAAAAGTCTCTTCCTCAACTCAAGGGCACGCACCAGATCGGTAACCAGATGTATCAGCCTTAGATCCTGTACAATTAAGTACAAAAGTGTAGTATGAGTACATAAATAAGTAAGTATCCCATCTAATCTCGAAGAAGTAGATACGATAGGTCGACTTGATATCTACTAGGGTCAAGATAACATAATAATAATTTGCTATATAAAGCATGAAAAATTTCCATTAACAACAAGTTAAAATAAGAAGTCATAATCATGTTCTTGACCATATTTATATTTTCATTTTTCCTTTTTACATACTTAACAAGTAATCATGTCATGTCTATGCTTAATTATATATGTCATGCGCAATCATGCCGAGGTTGACGGCCCGCTCCAAAAGAAAATAAATTGTGCACTGGCAAGGGTCGAACGACCTGTACCATAGATGCATCTATTCTCACCGAGGCGATCAGCTCGGTCCATAATTATCAAGAAAACATCAGGTATGCACACAAAGGCTCATTTACATACAAGGAAACTACTACCAAGGTTCAACAAGTTCATATGTTCACTTTTTCGTTCTCTCAAGTCTCTAGCAAATCATAAATAATCATATTGACAATTTAAATAAAAGATATCTTCCAATTAGGCATGATGTAGGTCCTAAACTACCCAAGCAATTAACATTATAGTAGCTACACATGGACTCTCGTCACCTAGTACGTACGTAGCACCCGCATTTAGCAGTAATTTCTCATTTATTAATCCTATGGGGACAATTCACTCTTACAAGGCTAGAAAGGAGACTCACCGCGCTCCAAAGCGCACTTTCAATATAGAAAACAAGTCCAAACCCTCAAGTTGGAGCCAAACGATCACAAACTAGTTAAATGAAGTAAGAACTAGTCAATATCAGTTTACAAGATCAAATTCTAGCTATTTAAGCCATTTTCAATCCCTTTTCACAAGTTTACTAAATTCCGACCCCGGGCCCACGTGCCCGGATTCCGAGATTTTTTGAAGGAAATTTTTCTATAGAACCTAATGATCAATAATATATCATTTCTAGTTCATTATATAGCAAATTACATGATTAAAGCTTAGTTTTATTAAAACACCAGGTCTAGCGAACCCTTGATTTTTACTTAGTTTTTAATATTTAATCCACCTAATGTACGTGTATTTAAACTAAGGATGAATGAGGATTACTTACCTTACAATATTATGTTGAAACCCTCTCTTTGGAAGCACCCAAAGCACCCAAGTGTGGAGCTGTGAATGAAGTAAATGGCTTTGAGTTCGAATTAAATGAACTCTCTGCCCCCAGCAATTTCCGCTTCTGCAGTGCCTTTTCCACTTCTGCGGTTTTGGGACACTTCTGCGGTTCTAGCCCGATTTGGCTTGACCACTTCTGCGGTCGAATTCCCGCTTAAGCAGAACCGCTTGTGCGATTTTTCCCAAGGCCAGCCCTTGGCCACCTCTGGGGAGGCCTGATAGCATCTGCGGTCCAGCTTTTTCGGTCTTAGAACCGCAGATGCGGATTTTATAAAAGCATCAAACTCAGCACTTCTTCAACTTTTAACTTCACTCGAGCCTCGATTGTTTGACGCTCGGGGCTCCCATGCCCCGCACGAACATACCGACAAGTCCAAAATTACGAGGCAGACCTACTAGAACCCTAGGATCACTCAAAACAATGTCAAATCTAGGAATCACGTCCTACACCCAAATGAATGAGTCCATTGAACTCCAAGTTTTTAATTTTCTTCTAACGGGTCAAAACGCCCTATAACTACTCGGATTGACGCTAAATTCTACGGTTGAGTATTAACTGATATTTTGGACTTGTACCGAGTTTTAGAACAAAAATCCGAGTCTGGTACCTAGGAAATTAATGAATACTTAGTTTCTTTAATTCTTCGAAATTTCAATTTAACAATTTCACATAAAAATTCAATACTTGGGCTAGAGACCTCGGAATTTGATTCTGGGCATACGCCCAGGTCCCATATTTTTCCATGAACCCATCGAGGCCGTCAAATCATGAATCCGGGTCCATTTCCCAAGAAAGTTGACCGAAGTCAAACTTGGCCTTTTAAAAAAATCTTAAAGAAGCAAACAGTCATATTCTTACTCAAAACTCGTCCAACTTCCGAACCAACCATCCGCGAAAGTTATAAATTAGCTAAAACAAGTACAGGAATTTTCATTTAATGAAAAAAAGTTCTATTATGCAAAACGACTAGTTGGGTCGTTACAATTTTATTGTCAAGTTTACTCCTTACTTGTTGAATTCATGCCTTATCCATTACGTGCCATAATTGTTAATTGATTATTCATGATCGTACCTTTATTATGAACCGTCACTACTTTCTATTTGAATAGGTAAGTCTTCATGTAACTATTTTATCCTTTCGTGACCTTTTTTATTTAGTTTTTATTTCGTTCAATTTTGTGATACGTCATAGTTGTTATAGTTTGTTTCCATTATTCATGTTGTTTGAGGATCGAGTTTCACGTCTGTAACGACCTGACCTGTCGTCCCGAGAATTATCGCTCGTTTTCCCCGTTTTATGTTTCCAAATGTCCCATTATATGTGTTTGGAGAGTTTGAGGTAATTCGGATGGATTTAGGGTAGAAATGGGACATCTAGTCTCTTTTTGAGAAGGTTAGTTTAGAAAAGTCAAACGAGTATTGTCTTATAAGTTAGAGGACTCGAAATGGATTTTCGATGAACCGAATACTTTCGGATGGTGATTTGTGACTTACGAGTAAAAAAGGAATATAATTTGGAGGTCCGGTGTAGAATTAGGCTTGAATTGGCTAAGTTAGAATTTTGGTAAAGTCCGGTTGATAAGTGAGATTCTGCTTCGGGGTTCGGACTGGAATTCCGACAATTGCAGTAGCTCCATTAGGTGATTTTGGAGATGCGTGCAAATTTTCAGATCATTCGGAAGTGTTTAGGTCGGGTTTTAGATCAAATGCAAGTTTCGGAAGTTTTAGTTTAGGTCGGGTTATGTTTATTTAGCCTATAGTAACGTATTCATTGTGGTTTTGAATAGATTCGATGCTTGTGGACAGAGATTCGAAGGGAAAAGGAATTGCAGACCAGTCTACGACCGGTTAGAGCTGAGTAGTTGGTATTGATGATGGCTTGAGGGTTTGAAACCCTAGTGTATCACATCGTGACGCTACGTTAGGGCGTGACTCGCACCCTATGGCAGGTGCGGGATGGTATATGGTTGGGGATTGTGACTTGGTCCATTCCAAGAGCTGAATATAAATTATTGGCGGCTGAAACGCATATTGTGTTGTTGATAATTGGGCTTAATGCCATATTTGGGGTCTTGTACCGACCTGTAGTACCCGACTAGGGTAAATATCTGCGTGATGACATGATTTGCATAATCATTGATCTCAGTCCTGTGCTTAATCAGTGTATTAAATACTAAGTCACCTTATTTCTGAAACTGATTAATTAAATTATATTCACTTTAATAATTGGAAACTGGCAAAGAATCAGATTGAATCTGTTATGTGACTTACATGCATACTGTGGACTGAGGATGGCACAGGCTGCACACCGTAGCGGTTATATATAGATATTGCACTTGGGCTGAAGAAGCCCCTCTAGAGTCTGTACACACCCCCAGTGAGCGTCGTCGACGATAAATAAATATGGATGTCTCGGCATGTACGCCGCAGCGTATTCATGTGCATTGCATTGCATTTTATCTGATACTTGACTGTTATACTTGACATTGTTTGATGTTAGTTCGTAGCTAAGGAATAGGACAGTTTGATTTAGCTTTGCTTTGTGGAACTTCGTGGATTTCTTACTTTCAGACATTTTTTTATACTTATTATTCACTGAGTCGGTAGTACTCACCCCTACTCCCTTCACCTTATGTGCAGATTTAGGTACGCTGGAGGATTAGCTGATACTCATACTATCCAGAGATTTCCAGAGTCATTGAGGTAGCTGCATGACGTTCGCAAGACCTGGATTTTCTTCATTTTTCCAGTTTATTATTATTACAAACATTCTATATTTTAATATTTTCATCTAGATATTATTATCTAGTATTGTTTAGAGGCTCTAGACGCGTGACCCCAGATCTTTGGGAGTAATTATTCAGATTTCGTAATATTCTATTATTATTATCGGATAATTATTCTAAATTACTATGGTATTCTTAAATTGTCGGCTTTGAGACTCGGTTTTTAATAGAAAGCGATTGTTGGTCGGGCTTACCTAGCTTTAGGGTTGGGTGCCATCACGACTGGGTTTGGGTCGTGACAAGTTGGTATCAGAGCCTAGGTTACTAGGCCTAACGAGTCATGAGCCGGTTTATTAGAGTCTTCTTTCTGGGTGTGTCGTGCACCCCACTTATAAGCAGGAGGCTGCTGAACTTTTAGGAAACACTCCACTTTCTTGAAATCTTATCGTGCTTCCTTGATTCAGCTGGAAAGAGTAACTCTTGAAGTTCCTTCCACGTGTTTGCATGCACGCATGAGGGCTCGGTATTATATGTGCTTCAATGGCTTGTGATTCCCCGATCGAGGGTCGAGATGTAATCTTCGTGAGGTTGATATTGGGCCAGTCTAGAGGACTTGAGGTCGGGCCTTGCCTAAGGCTGAGCACTGAAGTGCTGATCATATGATCAAGTGTTTCGAACGTATATGTTCGGCATTGTCGCTATTAGCTGGAATGGCAGTTTGGTGATCGTGTGATGAGTATGCTAGTACTGCGAAATGCGATTATATGACCTGGTAGTGATGAAGGAGTCTACTAGATAATGGATGAATTGTCAAGTGATTCATTTCCTATTATGGTCTGATGAGTAGCCCGAGTTGTGGGCGCGTGAAGAATCTTTTTGAGTATCCTAGTGGGAGTGGAGTAAATTGCACAATACGATATGAGTTTAGACCCAGAAATACTAAGTAGTTGTGTAGTGTGTATGACAGTGGAAGGTATACAGAAATTTTATACTGAGGTGAAGCGGGTGGGTTATCTCCTGCGGAGTGTTCTGAAGTGATGTGGTTCCTATGTATATTGTGAGAAGATCTCTGTGTAGTTGAAAGGTGTTTTTCTATGTGTTATGATTCGAATAGGTGCAACGCATGTCCGTATATTAATTTTGATGATATAAGACATGTAGTATTAAAGAGTGAGTTTACTCTCACCATGATGTTACGACAGCAAAAGAGTATATGTGTTGTGGTATGTATGGCATCGAGCTAAGTTGGGGAGGTTGCCGTTGATTAGCTGATTGTACCATTAGGTAATGTGTTAGTTCTGATTTGATGCATACGGGTGAATCAGTTCTGGTTGCAAAAATTGAGCCGAGGGTGGCATGAGTGAAGCTAAATTTCAACAGAGGTTATATGATGCTTAGTAGATGTGAGAAAATAATAGGATGTCTTGAGTTGTTGATAGATAATGCTTAGTGTAAAGAGAAGGAAGTTGTTTGGTTGTATCGGAATGAGATCATGTCCTGAGGTGTCAGAGTGCTGATAAGGCACGAGTGGTTCTATTCGATAAGTCAAGTAATTTGCAGTGGGTTTGAGGGTGTATGACTCTTCAAAATGATTATGATGTGTTGAAGATTCTATTGTAGCACTCAGATGTTTTAAGGTTCAGTAGATGACCAAGTCAGTGTTTTCATTAGAATAGGTCAAAACTTGTGGTATTTTTACGTCAATTACAGGATTCTGTGTATCAGTATCTAGGAAGCAAAGCTAGCAGACTTAGATTCGCGGGAAGTTCTTCAAGGTATGGTATCTTAGAAGTGGTATTTTTGGGAACGTTTGAGAGAGTGTGCAGTGGCCTATTGGTTTTAGGCAGTGTGGTCTTACATTCGAGTCTCGTGTGGTAAGCCTGGGTTGAGGCATTGTGGCGCTACAGCAAGAGAGTATATCAAGCTGAATATGAATTAGAAGGAAATCTAGACAAATAAAGTAGCTTGTTAGTGTACTGAAATGGTATAGTAAAGATATGATCAATTCCTTGTTTATGTTGAGGTTCTGAGCCCTTACGGGGTATTGGGCGGCAGAGCTTTAGAGCTCGGACAGCTTGCTTAGGCTGGTGTGGATAGAAGGACTTAGTCCTTGCAGTATAGCTTGTGGATAAGAAGAAGGAGATGGAGTTCTCAGGTTACCCTACTATGGTATCGTATGTGTAGTCTGTTGTGGAGGAATGGGATTTGTGTGTGTAAGGTACGGTTCAGTCCCCAATTGAAATTAATTAAATTGTTAAGCATCTCGGGTAGCTATATATGATTTAAGAAGCGACTCTCAGATGATTAAGGAAAATGATATTACTATTCTAGTAATTTGACGGGAGTATACATTCCGTAAGAGGGCAAGGTGATGTAAAGTGATAACAATTCGGTGGGATTGCGGCAGATTCCTATTGGACCGAATGTTGGCATATAAGTCTGTTGATGGCAGGGAAATTATAGGATATTTTTCGTGGAATGAATGGTTACGTGATGTGTAATATGTATTCCTGCGGCAGAATGTGGGACAAGTTATAATGATTTGTATGTTATATGGAGTTGGAGACTGGGTGTTCTCCAGTGCAGTCGATGTAGTGGTTGTGGATCGTGTGCATTGGCACCGTAAGTGGCTATTGGGATTGGGAAGCCAGAGTGGATCTTTATTTGTTGATATGTTAGATTTTGGACATGATGTTGGGGGTAGAGTGGTTGTCTCGGTGTTGGGTTATTCTAGACTATTGTTTTATGGGCTAGGTCGAAAAATGCCACAGGTTGCGTGGTGAGGTGCATCGTACTATGTTCTAGCATGAATGGTTGTATTCCAAGGACCAGCAGAAGGCTGGTAGGAGTTGCTTTCCTTAATTTGGCCTTTGAGGCGGGAGGCAGTGTAGAGGTTTCTACTAGTGATTCAATTCTGGGATTAAGGGACTTTTTGGATGCGTGTTCCAGTCTGAGTCGACTCGAATGGCTCCAAATTGTTTTGTTGAGGGATAAGTTGACCGGACCATTGTTGAGATTATCAGCGATCTGGAGAGATCTATGAGTTGTTTTCTACATTGCGAGACGTTATGATTTACAGACTATGGGCACATATGGTGCGGCGCTATCGAATCATAGTGGAAGTAGAGTTTTGTAGCTTACACTGCCATAAGTAGATATGATTAAGTATTCAGTGTGCTTGCGAACGATACTTGGTACTCTGTGATTATGAGCAAATACGGGTCGATGTGCATCTCCCTATGTGAGATATTTGAGTGGATAGGGTGGCACGCCGCCACAGGGTATGTTATCTGGATCAGGTTACACGTCGCAACAGTGTGACGTTAAGGATAGTTTCCGTGTGTTACTTTGTATGCCTTGTTTCATGGTTTCTCAGGAAAGTCCATATTGGGAGTTGCTCAGCGAATAGCGCATCGACTGGGTTCTTTCAGGATTGAATGGTGTATATAACTCGCTTCACTGTGGGTGTGATGGATTGTTTGGGTTTGGACATCAATCTGTCCGTGGTTGTCAAGTTCGAGTATAACAACTCGAGGTGCTTCATGTGGAATGGTGTTGGATGAGATCGCGCATTATAGCGAGGCTACGTGGAGATTAGACCCTTCAGAAAAGGTTCATGTATTATATTTCCTATGATGTGAGACGGGGTCTCAGCCTTGTGTTGTAACGGTATTGATGAGCTGAAGGTGCAGCTCTTTTGTTTGAGTTATTTTCATGACTTGAGTGTGTTCAGACCGTCTCTTATTGGTGTGGCGTTATGCAAGTTGGGGCTTAGGCCGTATTGAAGTTTTATGTCACCAGGATGGGGTGTTTGGTCATACGATACCTTTGGGGTCAATAATGGGTACGAACGGATTTGGTTTCAGCTTGTTGGAAGGTTAATATCGAGTTTCGGCTCGAAGATCTGTTGTGGTATTAGTCAAAGGGGAAGCAATGTCTTCGTGAATGGTTGATATGAGAAATGGTTATGGCCTACTGTGTGTTCATTATCATTGATAGAGCATAGCAGTGTTGGGATAAGCCTCCAGCTAATAAGGGGTTTCTATCGGTACAAGGTTGTCGTGGACAGCTACTATGGATATAAATTATCGTTTCGAGTGTTACAATTATGCGTTATATCATGTGAGTACATGTGAGGTTGCAGGTATGGCTTATTTCAGCCGGTTCATGCTTATTCTGAGTATAAATGTGAGGTTCTGATCTTGTGTATGGTTAAATAGGTGCAATGTGACTCTACGGTTATGGTCTAGAACACCTGTGAAATTTTAGTTGTGTTGTATTATCGGGCATATGTGAGTTAGGGTGACGTGGGATCACCCCGGGTATATGATTAGTAAGGTCATTCGGAGATTGGTTGGATCCTAGTGCAACTCTGGGCACGCTCGAGGACGAGCGTTTGCTTAAGTTGGGGAGGATGTAACGACCTAACTCGTCATCCGGTGAATTATCGCCTGTTTTCCCCATTTTATGTTTCCATATGTCCCATTATATGTGTTTGGAGAGTTTGAGGTAATTCAGATGGAATTTGGGTAGAAATGAGACAACTAGTCTCTTTATGAGAAGGATAGTTTGGAAAATTCAACCAAGCATTGACTTATGAGTTAGAGGATTCGCAATGGATTTCCGATGATCCGACTAGTTTCGGATGATGATTTGTGAATTAGAAGTGAAATTGGAACTTAATTTGGAGGTCCGGTATAGAATTAGGCTTGAATTGGCTATGTTAGAATTTTGGAGAAGTCCGGTTGATAGGTGAGATTCTTATCCAGGGGTCGGAATGGAATTTCGACAGTTGCAGTAGCTCTGTTAGGTTATTCTAGAAATGCGTGCAAATTTTCTGATCATTCGGAGGTGTTCAGGTCGGGTTTTGGATCAAATGCATGTTTCGGAAGTTTTAGTTTAACTTAGGCTTGAATCCGGGGTAAAATAATGATTTTGACGTTTATGATAGTGTTTTTACGTTGAGAGCAAGTTTGAGTGAAGTAATAGAACATATATGTGTTTTTGGTTGAGGTCCCAGGTCCTCAGGGTGATTTCGGATGGCTAAGAGGAATTATTGAAGTTAAAAAGTGCAGTAGAAAATTTGCAGCAGACTTTTGTTCTATGCGATCGCATGAGCATCATTTCGATCGCATAGAGGGAAGAAAGGGGCTCAAAATTTGGTCTATGTGATCGCGTAAGGGGTGATGAGATCGCATAGGTATAGGACTGCGTGCAGTTCGGTTGCGTAGAGGTCAATGCGATCGCGTAGTTGTGGGGCTCAGTGATATGTTATCGCATGGGGAGTTATGCGATCGCGTAAAAGGAAATTGGAGGGCCGGAATTTTGGTCTATGCGATCGCAGGAGTAGGGATGCGATCACATAGAATAAATCACTGGGCGGACAGAATGTTCTAAGGGTTATTTCACCTGCGACTTAAACATAATTTCCTCCATTGTTAAGCAACCAAAGGAGCTATTTGAGCGATTTGAAGTGTGTTTTCAGCGGGTATCGATTGGAGGTAAGACTCTTGACTTAAAAACACCATTTTTAGGAAGAATCAACCCTTAATTCCATTAAATTGTGTAATAATTGTGAAGAACTAGGGCTTAGTTTTTAGAAACGAATTTTGGGGATTTGAAGGGTCAAACGGACTCCGCTTTTTGGTGAACTTTGTATGTGCGGATTCGTGGCGAGACGAGGAATCCGAAGATGTGATTTTCAGAATTTTTTGAGAAGTGGGACCAGGGCTCGAGTTTTATCAACTTCGTGATTTTTAGCATTTTTCAAATAATTTCAATTGGGCTATGTTTATTTAGCCTATAATAACGTATTCGTCATGGCATTGAATTGATTTAACGCTCGTAGAGGGAGATTCAAAGGGAAAAGGCATTGTAGACCAGTCTACGAACGGTTAGAGGTGAGTAGTTTGTATAGATGATGGCCTGAGGGTTTGAAACCCCGGTTTATCACATCGTGATGCTATGTTAGGGCGTGACTCGCACCCCATGACAGGTGCGGGATGGTATATGATTGGGGATTGTGACTTGGTCAATCCCGAGAGCTGAATATAAATTATTGGCGGCTGAAACGCATATTGTGTTGTTGATAATTGGTCTTAATGCCATGCTTAGGGCATTATGCTGACCGGTAGTACCTGACTAGGGTAAATATATGTGTGATGACATCATTTGCATAGTCATTGATCTCAGTCTTGTGCTTAATCAGTGTATTAAATGATAAGTCACCTTATTTTCGAAATTGACTAATTAAATTATATTCACCTTAATAATGGAAAACTGGCAAAGAATCAGATTGAATCTGTTATGTGACTTACATGCATACTGTGGACTGAGGATGGCTCGGGTTGCACACCGCAGCGGTTATATATTGATATTGCGCTTGAGCTGAAGGAGCCTCTCCGGAATCTGTTCACACCCCTAGTGAGCACCGTCGACGATAAATAAATATGGATGGCTCGGGCTGCACGTCGCAGCGTATTCATATGCATTGCATTGCATTTTTATCTGATACTTGACTGTTATATTTGATATTGTTTTGCTGTTAGTTCGTTGCTAAGGAATAGGACTGTTAGATTTAGCTTTGTTTTGTGGCACTTCGTGGATTTCTTACTTTCAAACATTTTTCTATGCTTATTATTTACTGAGTCGGTAGTACTCACCCCTACTCCCTGAACCTTGTGTGCAGACTCAGGTACGCTGGAGGCTTAGCTGACACTCATAGCCTCCAGAGATTTCCAGAGTCGTTAAGGTAGCTGCATGACGTTCCCAGGACCTAGCTGCTCTTCATTTTTCCAGTTTATTATTATTACATACATTCCAAATTTTACTATTTCCATCCTAATATTATTATCCAGTTTTGTTTAGAGGCTCTAGACTTGTGACCCAGATCTTTGGGAGTGATATTAAGATTTCGTAATATTCTATTATTATTATCGGATAGTTATTCTAAATTACTATAATATTCTTAAATTGTCGGTTTTGAGACTCGGTATTTTATAGAAAACGATTGTTGGTTAGGCTTACCTAGTTTAGCGATGAGTGTCATCACGACCGGATTTGGGTCGTGACAACGTCGTAACGGAAATTGAAGGAAAATAAATTAAAATGGTGGAATAAGGGACGATTATAATATTGATAAATGATGATACGGTGGGATCAGGTTGTGTGCCGTAACAAATTTTTTGTGTGTTGTACTTGTTTTTGTTGAGTCTTGTGTGAGTCCTGCACCCTATGTGAAATATTCTATTACTTTAATGTGTCGATTTATGCTTTTATGGTTATTTGGTGAATTGATATTCAAGATGAATTTACTGCGATGAGTCATTATCATATACTTTGGTGAGTTGTTGGTACATATTACTGCGATGAGTCATTATCTCGTAATATGTCGAACTGTTGGTAACAAAATGGTTTTAAATTAAAGAATTATGAACATGCTTGCCTTATGTGACTCTTAAGTTGAACTCGACATTTTATTTTGTACTTTACTATTCTTAATAGTTGTCATATCTTACTTTAACTGATTTCTAAAATTAAACTCCTTGCATTATCTGATGTTTTTACTTTACTTAAAAATCTCTACCATATTTTATTTTAACAAAATTCTACATTTAATTTGGTAACTTATATGATTCTTTGTTTTGTTTAAAATGTTATTTTCTTTACCCAATTTATTATTAAACTATACCATACCTTGTATAAATCGTACCTTATATCGTTGTTTCAAGATTTTTATTATGTCTTATTTTATGTAAATAAATCTCTCTAACATTTTATTTAGCATTAGACATGGATATATTGTACACGCTAACACGTGAACTTGGCCGTGCGAAAGTGATATGGAAAACGATACTGGGTACAATCTGTTTCCATAGACATCCAAAAATATCCTGCCCAGAGTATATTCTATGCTAAGACAAACCGATTCATGTGCGAACCATAGGTCCCTGCATGCACTTCATCCAATAACATGGATACTTCTTTTGCTTTCACACACCTCAGTAATCCCAAATCGGGAATCCTCCTGTACAGGATTCCTCCGCTATGAAAGAAGTTGCTAGACAAACGCCGAAGGGTGCGCTTCTGAGTAGCACTGCCAAGTTCTGGGTATTCTCCTATTGTCAAGTACCTCTTGATGTCATGGAACCATGGTTTCCCATCCGCTTCTTCCTCGACATGAGCACATTAAGCTGGTAGATCCTAAATCTTTACCGGGATGGGATCAATGAAATTCTTATCTAGGTGTTGAATCATAGATGATAAGGTAGCCAATGCACAACAAACTCATTCTGTACTCGAGGGACATGCTGAAATTCCATTTTTGTGAACCGTTTCCTGGACTCTTGTACATGATACAGGTAGGGGAGTATCTTAGAGTTCTTGGTTGCCCATACTTCTCGGACACCATGTATGAGGAAGTCTCAATCCCCGATCACTAGCAACTCCTGAATGTTCATGTAAATGGCCATCTTGAGCCACAAGATGCGGCAATCGTATTCGGCCATATTGTAGGTCCATCGGAACCTGAGTTTGTCGGATACCGGGTGATGCTGACCAGTTTCTGATACTAGGACTGCTCCTATGCCACCTCCTTTGAAATTTATGGTTCCGTCAAAAAACATTCTCCAGCCGTCATAGGATTCTGCAATATCTTTTCCTATGAAAGATACCTCTTCGTCAAGAAAATACGTCTTTAGAGGCTCGAATTCTCCGTCCACGGGATTCTCGGTGAGATGATCTTCCAATGCTTGTCCTTTGATTTCCTTCTGAGCCAAGTAAATAATGTCAAATTCACTTAGCAGGATTTGTCACTTGACGAGCTTGCTAGTGGGCATGGGTATCTGGAAGATATACTTTAGTGGATTTATAATGGATATGAGATAATTATAGTTGGCATAGAAATAATGCCTCAATGTTTGAGCTACCCACATTAGACAACAACAGGTGCGCTCTAATAGAGAATACCAGGCCTCGCCAGGGTGAACTTCTTGCTGAGGTAATAGATTGCTTGCTTCTTTCTCCCTGTATTGTCATGTTATCCCAAAACACAACGGAACGCCCTATCCAATACTGCAAGGTAGAGCAACAGGGGTCTACCTGGTTCGGGCGGCAGCAAAATGGGTGGTGTCGACAAGTATTCCTTGATTCTGTCAAATGCTTTCTGGCAATCATCAATCCATTTGGTAGCGGCGTCCTTCTTCAACATTTTAAAGATGGGTTCACAAATGACAGTGGATTGAGCTATGAACCGGCTGATATAGTTGAGTCTCCCTAGCAAACTCATTATTTCCTTCTTATTCTTTAGCGGTGGCAGTTCTTCAATGGCCTTAACCTTTGATGGATACAATTCTATTCCTCGACGACTCACGATGAACCCCACTAATTTTCCGGCAAGAATCCCGAATGCACACTTGGCGGGATACAATTTCATATTGTACCTTCTCAATCTGTTGAAGAATTTCCATATGGTTAGTGGCTTTATTGGATTTGATGATGACATTGTCTACATACACTTCGATTTCCTTATGTATCATGTCATGAAAGATAGTACTCATGGCCCTCATGTAGGTGGCCCCAGCATTGTTTACCACAAACGGCATCATCTTGTAACAATACATTCTCCACAGCATGATGAAAGCTATTTTCTATGCATCTTCTTCATCCATCAATATCTGATGATACCCAGCAAAACAATTAACAAAGGACTGCAGCTCATGCTTGGCACAGTTGTGAATAAGAATGTGTACGTTTGGCAAGGGGAAGTCATCTTTGGGACTTGCCAGGTTAAGATCCCGGTAGTCGACACAGACTCTAACCTTCCCATCTTTCTTCTGTACGGGTACAACGTCTGATAACCATGTTGGATACTCTACCACCCTGAGAACCTTGGCTTTGACTTGCTTGGTGACTTCTTCCTTGATTTTCAAACTCATGTCAGGCTTGAACTTTCTAAGTTTTTGCTTTACCGGCGGACATGTTGGATTGGCAGTTTGTGAGCTACAATGGATGTACTGAGACCAGTCATATAATCATACGACCAGGCTCATATGTCCTCATATTTCTTTTGAAACTACAACAACTACCAGAATAGACAACCTTGGAGGTGACACAACAACTTCGAATGGCGCAGGTGGTTTTTGAACTCCAAACTCGACTTCAAGCAGTCCGAGCACATTCGCAGAAGAAGGTGCTTCAAATTCGAGTGGCATAGACATGTTTAATTCATCACCCCCAGAGGGATGGATCTGGACAACAATTGGTCTAAGTGTGACTATTGGTTTCTTTGGCTCAACACCCTCAACAATCAATCATATCAAACCTTTGGGGTCCCAATCATCTTCGAGCTCGATCATGTGAACGCCCCCACCCTTGTGGTCAGGCAGAAGGTTGTTGCAAACATTAGGAGTAGGATCCTTTGATATGATGATCTTATTGTCCATCAGGGTGTGGATCTTGTATTTCAGTGAGCGGAACTCATCAATGGTATGCCCCTTATGCCAGAATGGTACGCACGGGTCTTGTTCGGGTCGACCAATTAGGAAGGAGTTTTTGGAGTTATGGAAGGGATACGGGTGACGTAACCAGTAGCTTTATGTCTTTCATGCAGCTGGTCAATTGGTTCGGCGATGGCTGGGTATTGTCTAGGAGATCTGTGGTCAAAATTCGGTCTAGGTCTAAGGAAATTTTGGCGGGTGGGAGGTGATTGGTAGTGAGAGGGTTGAGCTTCATAAGCTTAGTAGACAGGTGCAGGTTGAGAGTATCTAGGTGAAGTAGGCTGATATGTGGGAGGTCGAGACGATTGATAAACCAGAGGTGGATTTTGGTAGGAGGGTGTGGGTGCTTGGTAATTTAGGTAGGCTGATATAGCAGTGGAGGTGATGGATAATTTTGGTATTTTATCGAGGATTTTGTTCATTATGAAATTATCACGTCACTCACATCCCTCTTCTTAGGCGTGCCACCAGATTGTAGAGCCTTGTTGGTGGCCTATAAAGGTTCACGGTTATTAAGCATACCACTCTTAATGCTTTCCTCAATTATTTCCCCTAGCTTGATGATATCGGAGAATTTTTGGCCCTCGATCAGCATCAACCTCTCGTAATATTATGGATCCTGAGCCTAGACAAAGAATCTGTTCATTTGTTCCTCTTCTAAGCCGGCCTGACCTTAGCATCCTCTGATCTCCAACGGGTAGCATACTTGCGGAATGTCTCCGTAGGTTTCTTCTTCAAATTCTGGATGCACAATACGTTTGGTGCATTCTCTGTATTGAATCTGAACCTGTCCATGAAATCGGACGCCATACCCACCCAGCTTGTCCACTTCTTGGGGTCTTGGATGATGTACCAAGATATAGCGTCCCTTTTTATACTTCTCATACAGAGCTTCATATGGATCTTCTCATCCTTTCCAACTACGACCAGTTTGTCACAGTATGTCCTTGAAAGGATTCTGGGGTCTCCCGTGCCATCGAACATTTCGAGCTTAGGAGGTTTGTACCCCTCAGAAAGTTCAACATCTGATTGAATGCAAAGGTCCTCGTAATTCAGCTCCTCAATGCCTTTGTTTCCTTCAACACCCCGGACTCGGCTAGTCAACTTCTTGAGTTCTGTGGACAGGTTCTTGATAAGAGAGTCTTTGTCATCAGGCTCAGGTGTGCTTGAGATTAGTTGGGTATAGTGTGGTATGATTTCCACATATATGGGGGTGTTTTGGAGAGGATCATTTGTGGTGTTTAGTGGTTCAGGGATGAGGAATGGAGGTATATTGGAAGTGTGGCATGCGTTGGAATGTTGAGTATGAGTGGGTTGTTTTTGTGGTTGTAGGGTGTTATGTGGAGATGCGGGATTTTGGGTATTGGGAAAGTTGATATCGGGTGTGGTAAGGGAAAATGACAAGTTGTCCATGTTCCAAACTTGATCCAGTTCTTCTTGGAACTTCAATAACTTCTTCTCAACTTGGGCAGCACTTTCCTTGGAGATCTGGCTACCCTGAGTAACCTCTATTCGTTCACCCGAGTTTTCTTTTGTGATGTTGTTCATGTCTTCCATTTTAGCATTGCTCTTGTTTCTGATAGGCCTTTGAGAGGGAGGAGCTAGAGGGCCATTGGATCTCGTAGAGTATGATAATGATGCCAGAGTGCACGAACTAACCTTTTGGAGAAGGGAATAAAATATAAAAGTAAAACAAAAAAGGTAACAAGTTAGTGCAGGTTATGAAAAGGAAATGTTGCAATATTTAAACACATTGTGCAACAATATAAAGTGTGTTCTAATTTGGATGCCTCATTGTGCCCAAGGTAGGCCTAGTGATAAATTAATTTGGAGAACTTATAATGCTAAATGACTTATTTTATTGATAAAAATAAGACGAATCCCAAACGACACTAGATAATGGAAAGTAAAATATCACTAATGGCCATCGGCCTTATTACATCATTAAATCAAAAGAAAAAAAACTCCTAACTACTTGGCCCCAGAAAGACCTTCCCCACACTCGTCATTTTTATCCCCATCAAATAGCTTCACCAGTTAGCACGGTCTTAGGTGATGGGGCCAGATATCCTCCCGCATTTCCCTCGTCATTTTGACAGTCTTCAATCCTCTTGATGAACTTACCTTCCAGCTCCACTAGACCCCGCTCCAGAAAACCCAGTCGCTTGTTGGCGCTGATAGCCATATCTTTCCACTCTTCAATCAACTTCTGATGGGCTTCTTGTATTTCTAGGTGCTTGCTTTCACATTCTCAAATTCTCTTGCACAGTTGGTTGTACTTAACCCGTGCTTCAGCCTTTTTGTCGATGACCCTATGACCTCGAATGAACCCGATCTGACCCAAACTATTGTGATTTTCTTCCAACCAGATTGACTTGTGTGGCACACAGCCGGTGTGATACCTGTCTGGCTCAATTGAGTCTTTCCCCAAGATGATTTTGCAGTGCCACATGTCCTGAGCTTGGCACTTGTGAGGGCTATAATCGTCCTAGAAGCCGGCCCTGAAGTGAATCATCTAGTCGACCCTTGGTATGACTTGCTTTCTTCCTTCCTGCCTCATGACTCGGAGAGGGACATAGGGATAAGTTCCCCTCAAACAAATGAGTATGAGAAATGGTGCATCCCGAGATCGGACAATGAATCCTTCCGTAAGGAACCATTCGAACATCCACTGCATTTGGTCTTCTTTCAGACTTTCAAATAACTCTACCCATCCTCCACCGCCCTCTAGCGGGGGGAACATGTTAAGCATATAATTCATTTGCATTGGCTGATGGAAGGCGATGTGATCATCCCAGTCTCTGCGTAGAATCTCTTTCCGGTACTCACCCTTTTGGAGGTGCTCAATGAGCCAGAGTTGGAGTAATAAGTTGCAACCCTCAAAGTGATTGGCCCTTCATTGACAGCTGTCCAGGGCTTGGTATATCTCAGCAACGATCATAGGTACTATGCTGAAAGGTTGCCCTCCATATCCTTCTATCAAAGTCTTGGTTACCACGGCTAGTCTGGTGTGGATCCTAGCCTTCTCCATGGGAAACACTATCATTCCCAAAAAAATAGAACATAAAGACGAAGACCCTCCTTTGGATATGCCCTAATGAGGTAAGGGCAAATTCATCTGGGTAAGTGCGGTATGACTTGCTATGGCCGTATTTCTCGTACAGATAGTCAAATGGAAGGTAAGAGTCTTTCATACATGTTAAGCCTGGGTTTTTGTTTAGTCCCATCAGTTTGAGGAAACCCCTACCCTTGCAATTTTCTGGCATAAGCAAATCCGGCATCTCCCAAGGAATACTAGCTAACCCTCATATTTCCTCGAGCAAATGAGTCATTTCAAGGTCCCTGAAGCGGAACATTGATCTGTCACTATCCCAGAACAGACTTGTAACCTCTATGATTTGTTATCAAGCTGGATTAGAAGAGGAGGAAAATTCCCCAAATACTTGCGAACGAGCGTCTGACCGCTAGAGTGAAGGTTTTTCCTCCATTTTAGAATCCTTGGGTAAATGTTGGTTACCATGCCAAATCTGGTGACTTCGTACCTCATTTTCTGCAAAACAAAGCGTTAGGCCCTTACCCCACCGGACTCGACTATTTATACCAATAATTACCATAAAAAGCATTTACTTCTCCAAATAATTACATAGAATATTGTGGCGTCCGCTTGGGTTTCAAGGAAACTCGGTGGACTTTGGACAAGGCTATCTTAATAAGTCATTATGTGGACAACATAACCGACTCGACTAGGTTTGACCATGATGCATGCACAGTTAAACAGAGTAAGGTTTCTATGGGGTATTAGATCGGTACCCTTGAGTGGACAACTCAAAGGGAAAGGTACGGAACCGTCGATGGCACTGCTGATCGACTGGTTTTACCGCAAATACACCTTTGCCAAATTTAGGGGGTGATAATATTGGAAGACCGCAATCACTCATTATAAGCGTTTCTATGGTGTTTTGTTTGGCACGAGTGGAATATGATGTTAAAGATGCAATTACAAGAATGAAACAGATTGTCATGTATTTCCATATTCATAAGATAATAATCACAATAAATTCTCGTAATTACAATAGTATTAAAGGAAAGCGGTAAAGAAAGCATTAAAGAAAAGAAACAAAGAAACGAGTCAGTTTTATAGAAGAAGAGATAAATACATTTAAGTAAAAGCAATAAAGAAGCAATAAAATCACAAATAACATGCAATGGTAAAAGCCTAAAAGAAAATCCCCAACAGAGTCGCCATGCTATCGACGCCCCCTTTTCCTAAGGCGAAATAGGGTTTACGACATTTGGGAGGACAACTCTATTACCTTTCGAGAATTGGGTTTTGGAGTTAAAGAGTCGCCATCTAATTATTATAGTGCATTAGGAAACATAAGAAGGGTTTGAGTTTAAGAAACCAGAGATTAAGGTAAGGGCTAGAAATTATCCCGAGGGGAATATGTTAGGCACACCTCAAGATCCATAAGTGTGGTTCTCGGCCATGTTACAATTTTGACTTTACAAGTAAACAATCAAGGCTCAAATAAGGAATTGCATACATCATTGTAATGAAATTGAAATATTTGAAAGTAAGTAGAAAGCGAGCAGAAATTTGAAAGGTTTAAACAATTCTAAAGATAACAAACAAAGACGAACAAAGGAAAAGGGGTCCTAGGTTTATGATTAATATGGATCACTTCAATGCAATACCCATCAATCACTCCTCAAAGAGGGGTCGCACGTGATATTAGCACATTTGTCATCATCTCCATATTCTACCCTTCCTGCCCCATAAAGGTTATTTAAACGCGTGGATTGGTCACGAATGTTTATTGCGTGCTATTACCCGTCTGTCCTATAAGTCCTAGAGGGTATTTAGGACCACTATTCCTACAAGGTAAGGGCTAGGCTGAACCCTTAGGCTTAAAGGACAAAATACTAGGCGACAACATAACAAGTAGGACTACACGTAAAGGAACCATACAAAGGAAAATAAGACGCTCACAAACCCCTTCACAAGTAAGCATGTAATTAGCACGTCTCAAACATTTTTAAGGTCTTCAAGAGATAAGACTTTAAAAGCAGGAATGCCGAAAAGATAAGTTTCAGCAGAATGTTTAATCACAACTGAGTGACCCGAAAAGTGTTTGATTTTCATGAATACATTTAAAAGCAGTTGAGTAAGTAAAAGGGTAAGGGAACTATTAAAACATCACTTTGAAGAAAGTGAAAATACAGTAGCTTAATTAGACAAGTATCAAAATAACACGTTCCACGGCGGAAAGATAAACCAGTAGTTTGAAAGCTTAATAGAGAAAGAATTAGAAAATTAATGAGAGTATGTAAATACGAAGCTGGTTTTCAGATAGAGAGATTATTAGTAAAAGTGTGAACTTCAGAGAGGTGTATGAGAAAACAGAGTTGGGGAACGTTAAAAGAGGCTAAGTGGTATGAAACTGGTAAAAAAAGATCAATCAAATTTTTTATTGGCCCTAGAGCTTGCCTATGCATTGTATGTATTGCCTACTTGTCTTCAACAAAAAAAAGTAACCATGCATATTTATTCCAGTTTTAAAGAGAAGCCACAGTTAACCAAACTTGTGTTATTAAACAATTGGTGAGGCGTTCAGCAATTGCAACTCAGATGAAATAAAAAATCCTAAGTAACATGATATCTAATGCACATAAAGTTCCTAAAGCATGGTCTCTAAATGCAGTAGTAATTTTATATCAGTTGTTTGTTGAATACTAACTTATTACAAAGTGAGTATAACAATCTGAAAGTAAAGAGCCTAAAACAGGATATCTAGACGTAAGATGCATGTCCTACACATAGTTTCTATTGCACAAATAGGTAAGTAAAGCCCTATAGACATGTTTTCTACCCATTCATTAAACTAAGTATGCATAATCCTACCCAATTTCACTATTGCCCCAATCAGTTGTTTACAAGTTATTAGAAACCGTGATAGCTGAATTACATAATGAAAAATAAAATAATAAGTTACTCTATAGGGAGCCTTCAACCAGGCCCAATATTCCAACCTCACTTCTTTCGCGTTTCACAGCCTCGGCCATGGTATAGGTGCGCCAAAGCTCCCTAAGGGCCCATTGGGAGTCCTTGGCCAATACTAGCACCCAAACACTACCAAAATATTGAATAAGTGCAGTGTGAAATTACCACCCTTGTGCATCAAAGTTCAAGGGGTACTCAAAGGTACCCAAAGCAATGCTTACACGAAGGGGGTAGAACCTAAACTTTAGGAGTAGTAAGAGTGTGTGATAGAGTTTTTGTTTAAAGAAATTGTGTTGAAAAACATATCAAAAAAGGATCCATATATAACTAGTTTTGAAAGAAAAAAATGTGACAATTCTAACAATCTCAGAACCAAAATACCACATATAATTCAGGGAAGTAAATGCAAACAGGGAAAAAGGGAAATGGGGACAAGTAGTTCACATGTAAGAACACAGACAACATTTTAGGACTTAGACAGTCACACCAGGTTTCAACCTAAAGGGCTTAGGATTACATACTGATAATGTGTTGGGGCTAGGGGCAGGGGAGAACATATATTAGGCAAATCAATAGGCATGCTGAATTAAGAGAAGGATAGTCACATTAATGAGCTAACATAGGGGCATGTTAGTTGCAATAGGAATAGCAGAACCTTAAGTAAAAGCATAGAAGAAAGAAAATAAAGTGCAGTATGTATAAAAACATATTGTTTTGGAAACTGTAAATCAAATAGAGGGCGTACCAGTCGAGGATGAGATAATATAGAGCAGTAGTGTGCAGGGAAGTGAGCACTAGTATGCAGACCAAGCAAGTAGTAATGTATAGAGCTGTAGAATAGTTGAGCAGTACCAAAATCACTCAATCTTGGCTTTCCGCCGACTGAATAACAAGTATTCAACAGGAAAACCTCCAAATAAATCACATACAAAAATAAAAAATTCATAGAGACGAACATAATTGGCAGAACATTTAGCAAATAGAAAACAATTAGGCCTATTAAACCAATATGCACAAAACCAAAGAACCCTAAGTAAGAAATCACGGAATCACTGGAACGTTAGAACAAAATTAAAGCATAGAAATTGGGGAATAACCCAGAAGATCACACAAACAAGCAGAAAAACAAACACAAACATATAGTACTAGAAAAAATTAGAAGACATAATGATTTCAAAAGAGGTTCAGAACCCTAGTTTAAAAAAGAAGAACAAAACCTTGAAAACATGAGCAATCGTAAAGATCGATTAGAAAGTAGTGTAAAACACAAAAGAGTAAGTTAAAAATCATTAAAAAGACGGGGATTTAAGAGGTATAGGTAGAAATTAGGGTTTCATAAGAAATCTGTTGGAAACACGTTCTCAAGGCATTATACTAAACGTGTGTTCAAATTTGTAGGTTTTGATGAATGACAAACTATGCGCAAATTGACATATGACGAGGTCCAAGCACAAGCGCAAAATTGATATATAACGAGATTCAAGCACAAGACAAAGATCGAGATTAAGTTTTATATGAGTCGGTATTTAATTGTGATCTTGATCCGACAACTTAAACTCAAGACTTGGCTTCTCTCGTAAAAATATTTTTAACAAATCATGCATATTTAATTTAAAGCAAAATAATTTTAAATAATGCATATTTACTTTAGTCAAAATGATTTTTAATCATGCCTCTAAAATCTGGACTAAGATAATCGATTATGTACTTATGATAATCGATTATGTTTAAGTCAGCTGCTTGACAATCGATTGTGAACTAATGACAATCGATTGTGTTAAGGCAGTGAGCATCAGATTTTTCAAATCTGCATGACAATCGATTGTGAACCGTATGACAATCGATTGTGATGAGGCAGTGTCCATCAAAGTTTTTCAAAGCTCAAAATAATTGATTGTGAAGCTAATGATAATCGATTGTGAAGAGACAGTGTCCATCAGATTTTTCAAAGTCACAAAATAATCGATTGTGAACTTATGACAATCGATTGTGTTGAGGCAGTGTCTTCCAGACTTTTTCAAAGTTATTAAATAATCGATTGTGAACTTATGACAATTGATTGTCAAGAGGCAGTGTCTAAATTGATTTTTCAAGACTGATATATAATCGATTGTTAACTTAGTATAATCGATTGTATAACTGACCGTTGCCAAAATGTTTTCAAATACCGTCAGGTAATCGATTATTGATTTCTTATAATCGATTGTTTTAATTAAAATCTGGAAATGATTTTTTGAACGTTGCCAGTAATCGGTTATTGATCTTAGATAATCGATTGTTAAGCGTAAAATCTGGGATTGATTTTTGGAAGAACTGGCAAACAATCGATTGTGGTAATTTGACAATCGATTGTCACAGAGTAAAATCAACAATTCTTATTTGGCAACTAGGCAACGGTAATACCAAGTTTTTCAACTATAAATACAGCTTCAATTCAGTCTTTTAAGTATAACAATACACAACAACTGATCATACAATTGCTAAAGCTTGCATACTTTATTGCTTATCATTTTATATTCATTACATAAGCTTTTGAGAGCCAAATTCTTGTCAAAAGTTGTTGCGATCTTGAGCGTATTCTTTTTACTCATATCTACTCTTAAAGGAGTGTCTTGTTTGAGTGCTAAGTGTTTTTGTACACTTGAAGGGAAGTGTTAGTCCCTTGTGTTGTAAGAAGGAACTTATGTTTCCTTGGGTGAAGTCTTGGAGTGTTGTATCTCCGAGCAAAGGTTGTTGAGGCTTGTGTCCTCAAGTTGTAACGGTTTGTTGAGCACCCGTAAGCTTAACAAGTTAGTGGAAATATCGAGAGAGTCTCTCGGGGACTGGACTAGCCACGGGCTGTGGTGAACCAGGATATATCGGTGCGTTTGTTCTAATTTATTTACTTATCGCACTTATTCATTTCCTGCAATTTATAAATTCCGCAAGTTTACGCTAATTTTTATTATAACGCTATTCACCCCCCCCCCCCCCTCTAGCGTTAAGCATATTATCTAACAATTGGTATCAGAGCCCAACTCTCTGAAGACTTAACCGTTTGAGAGAAACATCCATGGCTTCTACTCGTGATTCTTTTGCAGGAATAGGTGAAGGACAATGCTCCACCCGACCATCGCTATTCGATGGTACAAATTATACATACTGGAAGGAGAGGATGAAAATATTTGTACAATCAAATAGTTTTCATCTTTGGAAGGTCATAATGAATGGAGAACAAATTCCAACCAAGAAGGTTGAAAATGAATGGGTCCCAAAGTCCGAAGATGAATACGATGCGGATGATATCCGAAAGGTGCAAAATAATGCTAAAGCTATTAATTTATTATATTGTGCTGTAAATACTGATGATTACAGGTAGATATTTTGTTGCACAACGGCGAAGCAAATGTGGGACAAGCTGGAAATTACGTACGAAGGTACGGACCAGGTAAGGGAAGCCAAAATTGATTTCCTAACCCATGCATATGAATTGTTTCACATGAAGGAAGGAGAAAAGGTCGATGAGATGTTTGAACGATTTTCAAAAATCGTAAATGATCTACATGCTCTTAAGAAGACCTTCACGGATAAGGAACTTGTCCGAAAAATTCTCCGAAGTCTCACTCTGGAATGGCGATCCAAGGCCGACGCGATTCAAGAATCCATTGGCATTTCAAATGTCACCATCGACGCATTAAGAGGTAATCTTAAAACTTATGAATCTACTATACTTAACCCACTTGTTGATGATCAAAGGAAGCAAAGAATCGCTCTCAAGGCAAGCACAAGCCAACCTCAAAATGATGAGGACGGAGACAACGAGTTCGGACTCGTTATCAAGAGATTTCAAAATTTCATGCGAAAAGAGTATGAACGAAAGGGCAAAAAGCAAGGAGATCAAATAAAGTGCTATGAGCGCGGAGAAACCGGGCACATTAAATCAAATTGCCCAAATGCTAAAAAGGAGAAGAAACCCTTCAAGAAGCAACGAGCATACATATCTTGGGGAGGCGACTCCGGTGACGAGTCAAGTGAGGAAGAAGAAGACGAAGCCGCAAATCTTTGTCTTATGGCACAAGACGACAACAAAGAAGAGGTATGTCAAATTTCTTCCAAAAATTTCTTTTCCCTTGAAGAAATGCAAAATGCTTTTGATGAGTTGTATAGCGAATTTATTAAAGCTTCAAAAACTGTTATGAGAATAAAAGAAAATGCTTCTTTAAAAGAAAAAGATTTTCAAAAACAACTCTCTTTCAAAGAAAAGGAATTGGAAAAACTAATATTAGAAAATGAGAAGTTGAAAGAGGAAAACAAATTTTTTGGCAAGAGAAGCGCCGACAAGCCCGAGAGTTCTAGAAATTGTACTTCTTGCATGCATCTCAAAAATGAAGTAGAAAGGCTTAAGGGCACCTTAGATAAGTTTAACTCTTCTCATAAAAATTTGAATGAAGTGCTTGTTAATTTGAAGTCGACCAAGCATGGCATAGGTTTTAGAAACGAGCCTAAAGAGAAAGTTGAAGCCAACCCCCAACCACCTAAGGCTCAACCTAGGATAAATAAAACAAATGTTCATCCTAGATACAACAAACCTAGAAATGGTTTTCATCAATCGCAACATAGAAATAATCATGCTAGAAATAATGCAAATTCTAGGCCAAACACTAGAAGGAATTTTGAACCTTTTAGAACACCTAGAAATGACTTCCAACCTAGAAATAACTATTCTAGAAATGATGCATATCCTAGAACAAATGGTAGGAGAAATGATGTTCATGATTTACGCAATAGTTATATTGTCAAGAATAGAGCAAATGAATTTCGTCCGTCCAATTACTATCAACCTAGAAGGATGAATAATCCTAACGTGACTTGTCATTATTGTAGACGAATTGGACATATTGCTCCTGCTTGTTTTACACGACATAGACATAACACTCAATCACATCACTATGATTTGCCTAACCCCCAAGGACCCAAAATGGCATGGGTACCTAAAACTCATTAATCTGTTTTGTAGGTATGTTTGAAGGGATCAAGTGTACTATGGTACCATGATAGTGGATGCTCCAAGCACATGACGGGAGACGAATCCAAATTCCTTCAACTAGAACACAAGGAAGGGGGAAGTGTTATTTTTGGTGATAACAACAAGGGAAAGATTATCGGCATCGGATCAGTCGGTAAGGATGAAATTTCTTCCATTAAGCATATATTACTTGTGAAAGGTTTACAACATAATCTCTTGAGCATAAGTCAATTATGTGACAAGGGAAATCTTGTTTTATTTGATTCGGATGAATCCTTAGTTTTTAGACGTAGCGATTTTAAAACTATCCTTCGTGGTTTTAGAATGGATAACATTTATATGGTTGATCTTGCAAATTCTTCACCCGAATATGTGAATTGTTTAATGAGCAAAGAGGATGATTCTTGGTTATGGCATCGTAGAGTAGCTCACATCAACATGCATCTTTTGAACAAATTGGTTTCACAAAATTTAGTTGTTGGTCTTCCAAATTTGAAATTTGAAAATGACTCTACTTGTGATTCGTGTCAAAAAGGGAAGCAAACAAAAGCATCTTTTAAATCGAAAAATATTGTTTCAACTACTAGACCATTGCAATTGCTTCACATGGATTTGTTTGGACCATCTCGCACTGAAAGTCTTGGTAGAAATCGTTATGCTTTTGTTATTGTTGATGATTATTCCAGATTTACTTGGACTTTATTTCTTGCCCATAAAAGTGATGCTTTTGAGAATTTTAAATATTTTCTTAAACGTGTTCAAAACGAAAAGGAAACAACCGTCACTTCAATTAGAAGTGATCATGGGGGAGAGTTTGATCACAATCTCTTTGCGAATTTTTGTGACGAACTCGGTATCGAGCATACCTTTTCCGCTCCACGAACACCACAACAAAATGGGGTGGTGGAAAGGAAAAATAGGTGTCTCGAAGAGATGGCTAGAACCATGCTCGAAGAGGCTAAGATTCCCAAACATTTTTGGGCGGATGCCGTGAGTACCGCATGCTACGTTTTAAATAGAGTAGTCATAAGGCCAATACTCATGAAAACCCCTTATGAACTCTACAAGGGAAGGAAACCAAATATCTCCCATTTTAGAGTATTCGGTTGTAAATGTTTTATTCATAACAATGGAAAAGATCAATTGGGAAAATTTGATGCCAAATCCGATGAGGGAATTTTTATTGGGTATTCTTCACGTAGCAAAGCATATAGGGTATTTAATAATAGAACCCAAACTGTGGAGGAATCCCCTCATATTGTGTTTTCCGAAAATAATGCTCGCTTGGCGAGAAAGGATTCTTGTTCTGATCTTGCCGGTATTTTAAATAGTTTAAAAGACAAAGTACAAGAGGAAACTCCTAAGGAAATTCAAGATGAAGTCTTGGAACAATCAACGAAGGAAACGCCACAATTGGAGAAAGAAACGAAAATGCCTAACGAGTGGAGGACAATCAAAGATCACCCTCTCGAACAGGTAATTGGTGACGTCGAAGAAAAGGTAAGTACCCAAAACTCCCTTAAGAACACCTTAGGACATACTGCTTTTGTTTCTCAAATTGAACCAACAACCATCTCCGAAGCAATTGGGGATGAATTTTGGACCTTGGCAATGCAAGAGGAGCTTAACCAATTCAAACGGAATGACGTTTGGGATTTGGTGCCAAGACCCGAAAATTATACCATAATTGGTACGAAATGGGTTTTTTGAAACAAAATAGATGAAAATGGTGTAACCACTAGAAACAAATCTAGGCTTGTAGCAAAAGGCTATAATCAAGAAGAGGGTATTGACTATGAAGAAACATATGCTCCCGTAGCTAGATTAGAAGCTATTCGTTTATTGCTTGCTTTTGCCTCTTCTATGAATTTCAATTTATATCAAATGGATGTGAAAAGTGCTTTTCTAAATGGTGTTATTCAAGAAGAAGTTTATGTTGAACAACCCCCCGGTTTTGAAGATTTTAAATCTCCCGATCATGTTTTCAAACCCAAAAAGGCTCTTTATGGTTTAAAACAAGCTCCCCGAGCTTGGTATGAAAGATTGAGTAAATTTCTATTGGAAAATGATTTCATTAGGGGGAAAGTTGACACTACTCTTTTTGTTAAGCATAAAAACAATGATATTTTATTAGTTCAAATCTATGTAGATGATATTATATTTGGTGCTACTAACAATGTTTTGTGCAAGGAATTTTCCGATTTAATGACAAGCGAATTTGAGATGTCTCTGATGGGTGAGTTAACATTCTTTTTGGGATTACAAGTAAAGCAAATAATAGAAGGTACGTTCATTTGCCAAGCGAAATATTGCAAAGAATTGCTGAAACGATTTGAAATGACCAATGCAAAAGCAATGGCAACCCCCATGAGCACATCCGATCATCTAGACAAAGATGAAAAAGATAAGGAAGTCGACATCAAAAAGTATCGAGGTATGATTGGCTCTCTCCTTTATCTTTCTGCTAGTCGTCTGGACATCATGTTTAGCGTGTGCTTATGCGCTCGTTATCAATCGTGTCCGAAGGAGTCTCACCTAAATGCGGTGAAACGGATATTGAAGTATCTTGTTGGTACTGTAAATGTGGGTCTATGGTACCCCAAAGGTTCTTCATGCCAACTTGTTGGCTATTCCGATTCCGATTTTGCTGGATGCAAATTGGACCGCAAGAGCACTAGTGGCACTTGCCATTTGCTCGGTAGCTCTCTCGTTTCTTGGTTTAGCAAGAAACAAGTAAGTGTTGCGTTGTCCACAACCGAGGCCGAATATGTAGACGCGGGGAGTTGTTGCGCTCAAATCCTTTGGATGAAACAACAACTCTTGGACTATGGCCTAAGTCTTGATCATATCCCTCTTAGATGTGATAATACTAGTGCCATATGCTTGACGAAGAACCCCGTTCTTCATTCGCGAACAAAACACATTGAAATTAGACATCATTTTATAAGAGATCACGTTCTCAAGGGCGATGTCGAAATTGAATTTGTTGAAACCAAAGATCAATTGGCCGACATCTTTACAAAGCCCTTAGAGAAAGAGTCCTTCTTCCGAATTCGTAGTGAAATCGGGATCCTTGACTCCACGTTGATCTAAGTCATGCATTGCATTTTCCCTTTCACATGTTTTCTAACTTGAGCGTCGGAGACGTTTAACGTATTTTTGCAGGTATCGCCCTTAAGGCAGGGGGAATTATAAAGCTTGACGCACAGAACAATCGATTTCTCTATTATATAATCGATTATCCAGTATCAATAATCGATTGTCTTGTCATTATTTGCGTTATTATTTAATAAATAAACAAGTTTTTTTTATTATTCTATTTTTTTTTTTTGCTAATGGCAAAAGGGGGAAGATAACGGGTATGCACTCTCAATACTTATCGGCATAAATTGAGGGGGAATTCATATATTGAGGGGGAACAAATTGCATATCTATATACTTGTTACATATCTTTACTTGTCTTGAATCGTCATTATGAATTGCCTAATATGCATATCCCGCTTAAAGTTTGTCATTATCAAAAAGGGGGAAATTGTTGGAAACACGTTCTCAAGGCATTATACTAAACGTGTGTTCATATTTGTAGGTTTTGATGAATGACAAACTATGCGCAAATTGACATATGACGAGGTCCAAGCACAAGCGCAAAATTGATATATAACGAGATTCAAGCACAAGACAAAGATCGAGATTAAGTTTTATATGAGTCGGTATTTAATTGTGATCTTGATCCGACAACTTAAACTCAAGACTTGGCTTCTCTCGTAAAAATATTTTTAACAAATCATGCATATTTAATTTAAAGCAAAATGATTTTAAATAATGCATATTTACTTTAGTCAAAATGATTTTTAATCATGCCTCTAAAATGTGGACAAAGATAATCGATTATGTACTTATGATAATCGATTATGTTTAAGTCAGCTGCTTGACAATCGATTGTGAACTAATGACAATTGATTGTGTTAAGGCAGTGAGCATCAGATTTTTCAAATCTGCATGACAATCGATTGTGAACCTTATGACAATCGATTGTGATGAGGCAGCGTCCATCAAAGTTTTTCAAAGCTCAAAATAATTGATTGTGAAGCTAATGACAATCGATTGTGAAGAGACAGTGTCCATCAGATTTTTCAAAGTCACAAAATAATCGATTGTGAACTTATGACAATCGATTGTGTTGAGGCAGTGTCTTCCAGACTTTTTCAAAGTTATTAAATAATCGATTGTGAACTTATGACAATCGATTGTCAAGAGGCAGTGTCTAAATTGATTTTTCAAGACTGATATATAATCGATTGTTAACTTAGTATAATCGATTGTATAACTGACCATTGCCAAAATGTTTTCAAATACCGTCAGGTAATCGATTACTGATTTCGTATAATCGATTGTTTTAATTAAAATCTGGAAATGATTTTTTGAACGTTGCCAGTAATCGATTATTGATCTTAGATAATCGATTGTTAAGCGTAAAATCTGGGATTGATTTTTGGAAGAACTGGCAAACAATCGATTATGGTAATTTGACAATCGATTGTCACAGAGTAAAATCATCAATTCTTAATTGGCAATTAGGCAACGGTAATACCAAGTTTTTCAACTATAAATACAGCTTCAATTCAGTCATTTAAGTATAACAATACACAACAACTGATCATACAATTGTTAAAGCTTGCATACTTTATTGCTTATCATTTTATATTCATTACATAAGCTTTTGAGAGCCAAATTCTTGTCAAAAGATGTTGCGATCTTGAGCGTATTCTTTTTACTAATATCTACTCTTAAAGGAGTGTCTTGTTTGAGTGCTAAGTGTTTTTGTACACTTGAAGGGAAGTGTTAGTCCCTTGTGTTGTAAGAAGGAACTTGTGCTTCCTTGGTTGAAGTCTTGGAGTGTTGTATCTCCGAGCAAAGGTTGTTGAGGCTTGTGTCCTCAAGTTGTAACGGTTTTTTGAGCACCCGTAAGCTTAACAAGTTAGTGGAAATCTCGAGAGAGTCTCTCGGGGCCTGGACTAGCCACGGGTTGTGGTGAACCAGGATATATCGGTGCGTTTGTTCTAATTTATTTACTTATCTCACCTATTCATTTCCTGCAATTTTTAAATTCCGCAAGTTTGCGCTAATTTTTATTATAACGCTATTCACCCCCCTCTAGCGTTAAGCGTATTATCTAACAAAATCACTGAGAGGTAAGAAACCTGACTGTGAAACTATATCAATAATGGGGTTCGTAACACCATCGGACCAAAATCCATCGGAGAGAGACCATAGAAAAACCAGGAAAAGCTTCCGATGATCATTTTGTATGGTGGGGCTTCTGGGGTCTCGAAGATAGAGGGAATCAACCAAACAAGGTTTCATGGTGGCTGGTGGTCGAGAGAGGTGAGGCTGGAGGTGGCCGGAGAGGTGGTGGATTTATCAGAGAAGAAGAGAGAACCAAAAGTTCTATACAAAAGGGAGAGATAGAGAGAGAGAGAGAGAGAGAGAGAGAGAGAGAGAGAGAGAGAGAGAGAGAGAGAGAGTCTCGTGAAAAATAAGGTATCGGGGAAGGGTAGTTGGGATTTAATTTAGAAAATAAAATTCGGGTCGTTGATCTCATTTGATCAACGGCTCATATTAGATCAGAGTGGGACTGGGTAATTGAATTGGTTGTGGGTCGGGTCTAAGGTTAAATTGGGCTGGAAAATTGGGGTTAGAATTGAAATCTGGATGGGCTATAATAGTAATGAGATGAGGCAATATGTTAAATAGCCTGGTTTTCCCTTTTATTTTATAAAAATACTTAAAATATATTTTTTAAAAAATTAAAAATACCGAGCTAAATAATAATTTATAAATATGGTTCTAATAATGGAAATAACTTTATAATTATAAAATATAATTAATTATAAAATAGGCTATAATTATAATTATATGTAATTTGGCTTTTAAAATACCAAATAAATATGTAAAAAATATGCAAAAATTTATTTAAACTATATTTTAGTGTAAATATGAGAATGAAATGGGTTATTCACCAAAATGATAATTTTGGAAATAATTATTGACTTTTATAGTATTAAAATAGATAATAAATTAATTTTGAAATTCTATAAAATTTGGAAAAATACCGAAACATTTGTGTATGCTCATATATGCATATATATGTTTATTTTGAAAGTATTCTGAGTATAAAAAATATCTAGAAAAAAATTGGGTATCAACACCACTTACACTCACGAATCTACAGCTTCTGAAGCAAACACTAGGCCTCCGGTGCTCGTACTTAACTTGATGACAATTTAGACATCGAGCTACATATGCTAGTATATCCTTCTTCATCCGCATCCACCAATAATGCTACAGCAAATTCTGATACATCTTAGTGGCACTCGTATGAACAGAATATCGAGAAATGTGGGCTTCCTCAAGAATCAACTCACGAAACCCGTCCACATTGGGTACACAAATATGACCATGCATCAGTAAAACCCCATCATCTCCAATAATAACCTTCTTGGCACCACCATATTGCACCGTGTCTTTAAGGACAAGCAAGTGGGGCTCATCATGCTGACGCTCTCTGGTTCGCTCAAACAAGGAAAACTTAGAGACTATGCAAGCTAGAACACGATTTTGGATTATGAAATATCTAACCCCACAAACTGATTGGCGCCTGAACATCTGATGCTAGTGGCCTCTCACCAGCTAGAATATACACAAGGCTACCAATACTCACAACCTTTCTACTCGAGGCATCGACTACCATATTGGCCTTCTTGGGATGATACAAAACGGTGACATCATAGTCTTTTAATAGCTCCAACCACCTCCTATAACTCAAGTTGAGATCCTTTTTCTTGAACAAATACTGTATACTCTGATGATCCGTGAATACGTCATATGATACGCCGTAAAGATAGTGCCTCTAAATATTTAATGCATCAACAATGCCTGCCAAATCTAAGTCATGAACGGAGTAATTCTTCTCATGAACCTTCAACTGCCGCGATGCGTATGCAATCACCCTTTCATCCTACATCATTACTACATCGAGCCTTATACAAGATGCATCATAATACACCATGTAGGATCCTGAACCTATGGGCAACACCAACACTAGTAACATAGTCAAAGCAGTCTTCAGCTTCTGAAAGCTCAACCCACACTCATCGGACCATCTGAATAGGGCACCCTTCTAGGTCAATCTAGTCAAATAAGCTTCTATGGATGAAAATCCCTCCACGAACCCGTGATAATAACCTACCAAACCGAGGAAACATCGGATCTTAATAGCTGAAGTAGGTCTATGCCAGTTCTAAACTACCTCAATCTTCTTAGGATCCTCTTTTATGCCCTTTGTGGGTACAATATGCCCTAAAAAGGAAACTTAGTTCAGCCAAAACTCACACTTCAAAAACTTGGCATATAACTGACCATACGCTGCTAATGGTCCTCTCGACTACGGGAGTAGATCAAGATATCATAAATGAATACAATCATAAAAGAATCCAAATAGGGCTTAAACATCCAATTCATCAAATTCATAAATGTTGTTGGGCATTTATCAACCCAAATGACATCACTAGGAACTCATAATGCTAATACCGAGTCTGAAAAGCCATCTTAGGGACATTTGATGTCGTAATCTTCAACCGATGGTAGCCTGAGCTCAAATCAATCATTGCAAACACCTTGGAACCCTTAAGATGAGAAAATAAGTCAACAATCCTCGGTAACAGACACTTGATCTTGATACTTTTTCAATTATCGATAGTCTATACACATCCTTACTGATCCATTTTTTCTTCTTCATGAATAACACGAGCACACCCCAAGGCGAAACACTAGGTCTACTGAATCCCTTATTAACCAAATCTTACAACTTCTCCTTATATTCCTTCAACTTCGCGAGGAGAATTTCAGAATTATTTTGCATAAATAAATTACAAAAAAAAATAAAAGAATCTAGAAATCGATGATTCTTTCCACCTAAAAGTTGTTCCATGATCTATTCTTGCCTGATATCGCAAAACTCCTCCAAAAATTGTGTTTACTACCTATTTATATGTGAAGGAAAAGACCTAAATGACATAGCCCAAGCCCAATTCAAACAAGGAGACGAAATAGGCCTTTAAAATCCGGGTCAGGCTCACCAAGTACCTTGCCTCGCGAGGGTTAATGCGAGCTTTACCTTGCCTCAGATCGTGCGGCACGAGGCTTACGGCATGCTCAACCTCTCCTTCCCCTAGCAGTACGCGCTTCTTCCCGAGCTAAAGGGCTCGCCTTGCCTTCTCTAACATGAGTCTGGCTTGCTTCACCTGCTACTTCATTTTCCCAGAAGTCGTCCGTATCAAGTGATACGTGAATTGCTCAGTGCTCAATTTTTCTTTCTTCTTTCCTATTCTTTTCGAGCATAATTTACACTTTGAATATTCGCTTTGCTTCAATTATAGTATAATTTAGCATTAAAGCACCTAAAATGTAAGGTAAGTATTGTACTGAGAATATGGAATAATAGTCGATCAGTTTATCCCTTGCTTCCTTAATTGTTTTATTTGTACACTTTAATTGTCATATATTTGACTGTCTTGTTGCTTTGCATTAATTGTAGTGTTCCTTGATTATGTACGAGGTTCTATTATGACTTTGCTTTCATATTCTGTAATCGTAGAGATTCTTGTGATCTGAGTTGCAGAGTTGCTTTCATTTATTGAACTTATTTATGAATCGGGTTGCACGCCGCAACAGATGGAATAAGGTAGGATTGATATTGATATTGATATGGTGGGATCAGATTGCACGCCGCAATGAATTTTGTATGTTATATTGATACAGTGGAATAAGGGAGGATTATGATATTGATATAGTGAAATAAGGGAGGACTATGATATTGATATTGATACGGTGGGATCAGGTTTCATGTTTCAATGAGTGAAATAAGGAAAGATTGTGTTTGTACGGTGGGATCGGGTTGCGCACCGCAACGGATTGTGTGTTGTATTCCTTATTACATTATGTTAACTTTTAGTGTTTTCATATGAGTTTCTGAGGATTGATGTTTCTGATTTTACCGATTTCGAGGGTTGAGTTCAATTTTCATTTGTTAACTATTTTACTTTTCCTGTATTTCTTTTCTGTTATTATTATTATATTGCGTACATGTTATTGTAAGTGACCCGCCTTAGTCCTGCCACTACTTCGTCGAGGTTAGGCTCGGCACTTACAAAGTACATGGGGTCGGTTATACTCATATTACACTCTGCACTTCTTGTGCATACTTTTGATTCGGTCCCAGCGGCGGTTAGTAGATTGCTCGAATCGGACATCTGTCAAAGACTTGAGGTGTAGTTTCTCGGTGTCTGTAGCCCTAAAATCCCCTTCTACTTTTATCCCAGCTATTTATTTTATGTAAGATAGTTTTACTTTCACTCAGACTATTATCTGTTTATTTTAGTCGCTCGTACACTTGTGATACCAGTTCTGGGATTGTAGTTATATATACTGCAGTTATTATGATTTGTCTCACTTTATTTCTGTTCTATTTTAGTTACTCGATTAAATTGGCACCAGTTAATCTATATTGTTAAAAATGACTATAAATTATTCTAACGTTGGTTTGCCTAACAAGTGAATATTATGCGTCATCACGGTTTGAGGATGGGAATTCCAAACACGGGTTCAACTGGTTAAAGATTAATTGCAACACAGATCGTTCAAGTGACAAGAACTTTAAAATACATCCTCAACATTAATTAGAGTCGTAGGAATCTTCTTTCTTAATTCAAGATTTCAAAGAACAATCAATGACGTCACGTTGTTTTCAGTGGTATATAATCATCTCTAAAGGCGTATTAGCGGCACTCGCAACTCGCGCGCACCAAGATTAATCCTAGCCCTCTTCTTGCTTAAAGTGAGTGCAATAAGACTATTGTTTATTTGATTAAGGTGAAATACATAAACAGTCCTTTTAAGTTATCTTTTATGGTTAGATTGACACCTCAATTATACTAATGACCATAGAGATACCTCTTCTTGATTTAAGTGTGTCTCATGAACTTCTCACGTTGACATGGTAAAAAGTATGCTTTTTGTTCATGTTTGGACGCGTGAAACCCTTAAAATCATTTTTGTCTCTTTTTTCTTTTTAAATTAACCTTATTTAATAACTCATTTACCTCCATTTTCATACTTCTTTCTTCTTCAAGTTTCACTATTGATGAAAAAACAAGAACAATTAAAAAGTTTCTTCCAAATTACAACAACTGGAAAAAAACATAAAACAAGCACACCAATTTCGTGTATGTTTTGCCTAAATGCCTGCTTTATTTTGGTTGCCTTCATGTGATTTAGCTGTATTATGTGAACAAATTATGGTTACTCTAATATTATAGACCAAAAGGTAATGTTTTGGAAGTGTGTATAAGTGGGATCTCACTGTCGATGACTGGAAATTACTTCTCTTGATTTTTCCTAAAAACCAAATCCGAGGAAACAATAGCCACAGTATTGAGTAGAATTTTAGGGAGTGTTTCAGCTGTATTTGATGTAGTTCAGCAACTGAATTTCTATTCTTTAGATGGTTTATATGTCATATGAGAGTGATTTTTCTATGTACTTCAGAATGAATTCAGAATTGGGAGATGAATGCCTTATGCGGAAACGAAAGAATTTGAAGCAGAAACTGGAAGTTTCTTGTTCTTCTGAAACGCCAGAAGCTCTCTTTTTTATGTTGTTGATTGTTGGGCGTTCGCAGGCGGATTTTCAGCAAATTTGAGAGGGACGGGCGACGACTGCTTGTTTGTGTGATTAGGGTTCTTTGGGGCGTAAGGAAGAAGAATAGGTTGGGCGGTTTGGACAGGGGGAGAGGGGATGGTGTAGTTGGAAATAAGGAAAAAGATATTATTTTCTTATTAATTACATGTGTCGAATATTTTAATTATAAATTACATTTGTCATTCTTTGATTGGTGTATTGACACGTCACTCGGCAATTGTAACTCAAGCGTGTAGTGCTCCACTCGAATGTTTGCCTGATACATTTAATAGTTATTTGAAGTATCTAAATGTTAAATGGATTAATTTAGATGTCCATCTGACCATTGCGGAGGACTTGAAGGGACTGTTTATGTATTTTGTCTTTGATTATTAGTAAAGTTAGAATCTAAATTAAATATGCCGCCTTAAACTCAGCGATGAATTACGTCCTTCTGGGTATGTATATTCTCATTTCTCACATAAATGTAATGCAGAAAGAAATGAATTTGTTACCTGTCCTATTGTGTACTTTATTTTACCGAGTTTCTTTTCCAATCAATTATCACAGTATGCATTACACACACGTTAATGAAGCTTTTAAGTTTTGTATTTCTTTATCTGTTTGGAGGGGTGGCGTGTGGGAAATTTGATAAGAGTTGCAGATAGCTGCAACCACAGTATATTCCAGATTTTCTTTACTAGGTATCTATTGACTGTAGTATATTTTGACTTAGATTGCCAAATAACATACTCTCTCTCTTTAAATTGTAGGGCTGATTTTTTCCACAAACGATAAATACTGAAATAAAGACGCTCTATGTCTGAAGGATTCGGCATCAGAATTTACAAGCCAACTAGGCTTCCAAGATGCTCCTAGTACAGTTGTAATAGAGAAAAAGAATAGTTAACTAAACTATGCGTAACAATATTAAAGGATCTATGAATATATACAAACTTTAATTTCAAAAGTAGAAGCCATTTGCCATATATTCTCACATATCACGTCTACTTTCCATGGATTCCACATTTTATCCATGAATATTATATTCGACAAATACCGATAGGTGAAATTGGGTAAATTAGGAAGCGATACGTGTCAATCAGCGCCGGATAAAAAGCAATTCAAGATAAGACCGTTATAAAAAACGTTGCATAAGACCCCAAGACTCCTCCAGCTTTTATTAGTCTTTATTAAGCTTTATTACCCTTTATTATTGTTTATCACATTTTTATGCCTCATTTGTTTTTATTAAGATTAAGACGTCTGAATCTAAATACACATTTAAATATCAAGATATGCATTAAGATGAAGACATCTGAATCTGAATATATTAAGATGTGTATTAAATTCTGAATAGAAATAATTAAGATTATTTGATTTTTAACATCTGAATATATAAAATTTATTTTTATTTAAAAATTAATAACATAAAATTCAAATAAAATACTAACTAATCCAATATTCTATCAATAAAATATATAATTTTTTAAAATATGATAGTTTGTAGTGGTCATGGCTAACGGGCAAATGCTGACTAGAGGCGGTGGTTTGTGGTAGTTTTGGTTGATGATGGTGGTTCGTACTACTAGCTAGTAGTGATTGGTAGTGGTGGCAATTATGATTGAGGGTGGTGGTGGTAGGTGGCGATAGTTAATAATGGAGGGTGGTGGTAGTAGTTGTGACCGAGGAAGGTGGTGGGTGGGTGGGTGGTAGATTATAATGATGGGCAGTTCCATCTGTGGTTGTTGATGGTGATAGAGTGGTCAGTTGTGGTAGTTGAGGTAGAGTGTGTTGATTGTGGGTGAGAATGCTATATGGTAGTCGGAGTGATCCTGGTCAGAGACCACTGTGTTCGCGCCGGCGGACCAACAAAGAGGCGAAGTAGTAGTATCTTTCTTTCCATTGGGAATAGTCGGTGGTGATGGTCGATAATGCTGGCGACTATGATTGAGGATTATGGTGGCGTGGTGGTGGTGGTGGTGGCAGCGACATGGTAGTAGTTGATAATTGTAGGCGGTGGCGTCAGTTAATAATGAATATGTGATAACATCTCAATAAAATTATGTCTCTATTGTAGATCTTAATCATACATACCTATTCAGACTTATTAAGTGGTTGTGAAGTAAAAAAAACAAACACACTTAATGATTAAGGTCTGAATAATTAAGATTCAAACTTTAAAAATAAACAAACTTATGTCTGAGATCTAAATAATTAAGATTCAGACCTCCATTAAATACAAATAAATGAGGCCTTAGTACCTCATGTCGTTTACAGGTAAATTAGAAGAAAAATCTCATAATTAAAATAAAAAAGAATATAAAAGCAAGAGGAAGCGCGGTGATTTAGCTAGTCAAGGGCGGTTAGCCTCACGCATTGCTGAATGCTGAAAGGGGCAAATATTATTGTATTATAAGGACCTCTTGTTAATTATTTTATGTTGCTATTAAACTTCAACTAACTGAACATAATTATGCCGATGACCTAATCGGAAGCGCGTTACTGAACAGAGAAGCATTTTGTCCCGTCATGCCAATACATGACCTATATATATATATATATATATATATATATATATATATATATATATATATATATATCATACTATGTTATAAGCATGACGATCAAAAGTTATATGTGAAAGACCAAAATACCCATATAAACTTAAGTGACTATACTACCCTTAAAAAATTATACCTTCATAAATAATTACAATAAGCAAACTTACATTAATTTTCATTATTTCAAAATATCAAAAAATGTCCGGCTGTGCATTGGATAATAACGTGTAGACTACTTCAATTACTCCTTGAAAGAAAGCTCAAGAAATTTTAACCAAGAAAGGAATAATTAATATCTTTAATTTTAACGTAGAAAAGAGGAATAATTAATATCTTTAATTTTAACGTAGAAAAGTTATAATCTGCACATTTTTAACCATAGATTCATAGTTCATTATGAAGTTACAACTTTTTGGTTTCCTAAATAAATGAGAAATCGATTGCATATAGTTTATA
Organism: Nicotiana benthamiana; assembly: GCA_034376525.1. Taxonomy (NCBI): domain Eukaryota; kingdom Viridiplantae; phylum Streptophyta; class Magnoliopsida; order Solanales; family Solanaceae; genus Nicotiana; species Nicotiana benthamiana. The sequence continues at coordinate 21,861,597 of CM067333.1, read as the reverse complement.
TGCAAGTATACATTTTTGAGATATAATTCAAATTGTACGTTTGTTCGAGAAGTCGATGCAATCCTCACCGAAGGATCTGAAGCACGTGAGTATCTATTCATTTAGGTATAACAACAACTTCTTTTTTTTCTTATTAAATGATAGTCATATATTCAATTCTTGATCCTATGTTTACAATGTAATGAGACCTTTTGATAAATTCAAAAAAAAAAAAAAAAGAAGCCAAAAATGAGAGAAGGAAAATAAAAATTGTCCGTGGAAGCAAGAATTTCCCCATTAATTTGAATATTGGTTAATCTTGGAGCATATGCCTCTAATTACAATTTAAGTATAAACATTTTGTTCCTAGATTAGCATGTAGTTAACTAATTTTATTTTTTAATTTTTTTGTCTAGAGTATTCATGGCTACAAAGGTTGAAAAGAATGGACCTTAGGCCTAACTCAACACCAAAAGCTAGCTTATGAGGTGAGGATTGCCCAAGCTATATAAGGAGACCAAGAACCTCAAATCCCTCCGATGTGGGACAACTCAACACCCCCCTCACGCGCAGATCTCTGGAGCGTGGACAACATAAATGGGAGCCCAACATCGGTAATAATAATTGGGATGGGTCTGGCTCTGATACCATGAAAAGAATGGACCTTGGGCCTAACTCAACTAGCTTTTGGGGTTGAGTTAGGCCCAAGGTCTTCTTATCATGGTATCAGAGCGAGAGATCTTCGGACGCTTCTCCGTCATTTGTTATTAACTCTGTCAGAGTTGTATTGAAGATTTTTTTTGGATATTTGTGAGAGATTTTGTTGTTGACAAACTCTATGTCTATCGAGCGGTCAATCGGAACTTTTACCGCTATCTGATGGTTCGATCTTACCTGGGTGGACGTTTTGGGTAACTTTCCGACGTCATCGACCTGATTCCGGTAAGTTTCCAGGTTCTAGGGTTTCTGCTGTTCGGAGCTAGGGTTTTTTCTGTCAATCGAAGGCCGTTCTTCTCCAATCGCGAAGAAGGCGGGTAAATCTATCCTTGTTCTAGGTTCTATATGCTTTGCATGTGGTTTTTGATACAACTCTAGTTTTCCAAATTGATTACCGAGAGTGTTTTTGATTTCAAACTCATTGTTGTTCATGACTTCTAACATGAGTGTTAATACATCCTCTGTTGACCCGATCAACCCTCTTTTTGTTTACTCCTCTGATATTCCTGGAGTTTCTCTTGTCTCCACTCCATTCTCGGGTAGTGGTTGTGGGGGTTGGAAAAGGAAAATGATTGTCGCCCTGTGTGCTAAGAATAAATTTGGCTTTGTTGATGGTACATGTCCCCGACCAGACACTAATGTGGCTGAACAAAAGTTATGGGACAGATGTAACAATATGGAAATCTCCCGGTTAACTGCCTCCTTATCTCCTCAGATAGCTGAGAGTGTGCAGTATTCTTATACTGCACAGAGTATATGGGCACAGCTCGAAGCTAGATATGGTACTCCTAACGGAACCAAAATTTTTGAACTAAAAAGAGAACTGTCTCATACTTCTCAAGGATCTCTAGATGTAGCCTCATATTTTAACAAACTTAAAGGACTGTGGGATGAATTAGGAACAATATGTACCAATCATGGGCGAAGATGTATTTGTGCTGCTAAAAATGGCATCATACAGGAAGATGATGAGAATAAGGTGTTTTAGTTTCTCATGGGCCTTAATGAAGCATACATGGGGGTAAGGAGTAACTTACTGATGATACAACCTCCTCCTACCCTTGATAGTGCCTATAATATAGTCCTCAATGATGAGAAACAGAGACAAGTCCAGTCCATTTCTCAGTTTAATCCAGACTCTATGTCTTTCAATGTCAACACAAACAAACATTCAATTGGAATCAATCAGGTCACAGTGCCTAATCCTTCTCCTTTCACACAAAGAGTTAATTTTGACCCAGCCAGAGGTTCTGTATTCTGTAGATACTGCGAAAAGTCTGGGCACTTAATTAATAAGTGTTACAAGATTCATGGGAATCCACAAAATATAAAACTTAACAAGGGAAGGAGACCTGTTGCTGCTCATATCACTACTGGTGTGGATTTCCCTTCTTCTGAAGGAAATATGTCTCTTCCTCATGGGAATCCTCCTGAAAGCCATCACCCTGTTCCAAACATGGATGGCCAGAGTTCTGTGATACCAGGGTTGAGCAGACAACAATATGACCAATTGATGACCTTGCTACAACAAACTCAGTTAGGGGACTCTACTGCCCAGACTCCTCCTCCCATGTATGCTGCCAATTTTGCTGGTACTATGCTAACTGAGAGCCCTGTTTCTGATTCTAAATTTTGCATGCCTACTCACATTGATTCTGCCACTTGGATAATAGACTCAGGGGCATCTAACCATATGACCTCTAATAAAAATTTACTCTTTAATATCACACCTTTAACTGTGCCCTATCTTGTAACCCTTCCTAATGGATATAAAGTGAAAGTGACATGCACAGGATCTTTTGCATTAAATCCATTCATCATTCTTCATGATGTCTTGTTTGTTCATTCTTTCAAACACAACTTAATTCTGTCCACAAACTAGTAAAACAATTGCATTGCATAGTCTTGTTTACTGCAACTTCCTGTTTCCTCCACATGTTACAGGCCCCTTCTCTGAAGATGCCTCTGGATCTTGGTAAAGAGGAGGCTGGTTTGTACAAGTTTGCTTGGGTGCCAACTTCCCCTTCTTCTTTTAAAGGTTGTTCTTCTGCTTCTGTATGTTCCCTTTCTTATTCTTGTAATCATGACTGCTCTAGCCATTAAGTTGTTGCTTTACCTTCAACTGTAAACAGTTCCATCTGTAATAATGTTGTTACAACTGACATGAATTACATTTGGCATTTGAGGCTGGCTCATATTTCATTTGCAAACATGAAACACATTTCTGCCTTGTCATTTCCATTTGCTTCTAAACAGCCCTTCCCTTGTTCTATTTGTCCTATGGCTAGACAAACTAGACTTCCCTTTCTTGATAGCACAATAAGTACATGTAGACCTTTCCAATTGATTCATGTAGATACTTGGGTTTCTTATCACACTCCCACTTCTTCTGGCTCTAGATACTTTCTTACAATAGTTGATGACTTTTCTAGAGCAACCTGGATACATTTACTGGGGTCTAAAAGCAATGCTTTCTGCATGCTTAAGTCTTTCTGTGTATGGTTAAAAGCCAGTTTAATGCTGTTGTTCAAACTATTAGAAGTGACAATGCTTTAGAATTGGGGTCTAGCATTGATGGTGCATCTTTCTTTAGCCAACAAGGCATTATTCATCAAACAACTTGTCCCCATACTCCTCAACAGAATGGTGTTGTTGAAAGGAAACATAGGACTCTTCTTGAGACCTGTAGAGCCTTACTCTTCCAATCTGGTTTACCTATCTCTTTCTGGGGAGACTGTCTGTTAACTGTTACATACCTTATTAACAGAATACCCTCCAGGCTCCTTCAAGGCAAATCCCCTTATGAAATTTTACATGGCAAGGCCCCTACTTACTCTCATTTAAGGGTATTTGGTTGCCTTGCCTATACTTCTGTTCCAATCCCACAGAGGGATAAGCTGAAACCTAGTGCAATTTCCTGTGTTTTTCTAGGATATCCTTTTGCCAAAAAGGGTTACAAGTTCTATGATCTCAGTTCAAAAAAATGTTTTGTGTCCAGGGATGTTGTGTTTCATGAGACTTCATTTTCTTTTAGAACTGCCTCTAACCCTTCCATTTCTTCCTCTTCCTTTCCTTTTGTTTCTTCTCCTGAGCAGTCCTTTTCTGAAACTGGCCTGTCTGTTCCTATTTCTGCATTTCCTTCTTCTCCTTCTGCTACTCCTCCTTCTTCTTCCAGTCCTGTTACTTCTTCTGTTCCTCCATCACTGCCTCCTCCTCCCAACCTTCCTGCTTCCAGCCCTCCTTTAAATCTTGATATTCCTCCTCCTGCTTTACCTCCTTTCACAGCACCTAATGTTCCCAGGAAATCTGGAAGGCAGCACAACCTTCCCTCTTATCTTAAGGATTATGTCTGTCACCTTATCATGCTGAGTTAGGCCCAATGTCCATTCTTATTATGGTATCAGAGCCAGACCCATCCCAATTACTGTTACCGATGTTGGGCCCCCATTTATGTTGTCCACGCTCCAGAGATCTGGGCCTGAGGGGGGGTGTTGAGTTGTCGCACATCAGAGGGATTTGAGGTTATTGGTCTCCTTATATGGTTTGGACAATCCTCACCTCATAAGCTAGCTTTTGGGGTTGAGTTAGGCTTAAGGTACATTCTTACCAAAGGTAAAGAACCTTATCGATGAGAAGCCAACTGAAGAGAAGAACGCTAGAGACCAAGTTAAGAAGAAGAAGAGGAGAAGAGCTCTTGCAACGGAAAAGCCAATTAGTAATAGTAAAATCCTGTCAGTCCATTTACTTTTTGGTAATCCATTTCACTTATCTTTCCTGTATATAAAAAGTAAAATAGATATATTGTTCCGTCATAAAAGTTTATTGATTTTACTCATATGTTAGTTTTATTTTTTATCTTTTGGGTTGAAAATATAGTTTCCCAAGTTACTGTGCAATTAATATTTAAGGTAATTCTTGTATCACTTTGCATAACTATATTGAAAAATAATTCTTTTTATGTTCTTATAATGTCAGTCACTTCTTACTTAATTGTTCTCAAAAAATTACAATTCTTTATATATATATATATATATATATATATGTGTCTGTGTGTCTGTGTGTGTGACTATAAATTATACCTGTCTAAGACTAACAATATATTATTATTTATCTTCGCAGGGCTATCCAATCAATCTGAATTCGACACCATATCTCTTACACTATTTAGTATTTTCAGTTTGTATTTTTTCCTTTAAAATTTTTGTGTGTAATAATTTACATACTTTAATAATATTTATATTGTATTTAAAAGTTTTTACTGCTTATACGGCCTAGCTCCCCTCGCCCAAAGCCGCAGAAGCGGTAATCAACCGCAAAAGCGGTATTCGCAGAAGTGAAAAATGCACCGCTAAAGCGAAAAATGCTGGGCAGTAGGCTTATTTTAAAATCGTGATTGAGAGTTCATTTCTCTCATTTTTCATGGCTTGGGGCGATTGTTGGAGAGCTTCAAAGAGGGATTCTCGTCTGCTATACTAAGGTAAGTGATTTCCACCCATTTTTTGAGTTGAATACATTAATTATGTATGGATTCTAGTATGAAAATGAGAAGAAAATTGAAGGTTAAGGAAGACCTAGAAATATTGTTTCTTGGGATTTGACCATGATTTTGAGTATGAAATTAAGAGAAAATTATGTATTTGAGTTCCTAAGGTCCTGGATAAATTTTATCTTCGAGAAATTTCTAATTTTGAGCACGTGGGCCCGAGAGCATTTTGTCAACTTTTTGTTCGTGATTAGAAATTGTTATAAATTAGGTTGTAAAGTATACAAGGCGACTTGACACCTCTCTTTGGCCAAGGTTCCTATTTAATTTTTTTCTCAATGTTTTGAGATTTTTCTCTAATTTTAGTACAAATAAATCATTTACTACCTAAGAAAGCGAAAAAATGAGGAAGTAGATGAGGCTTACGGATGAGGAAATTTCAGTTATGGAATATACAATAGTGTCATTGCTACTCAATTATGAAGAGAATTCAGTTATGGAATATAAAAGGAGAATAATTAATTAACTTGTAACTGAAGAGCATATTGGTTATATAGGCTACCATGTTGTTCACAATCCTCCAAAAAGCATATGCAAAGTTGCAAACTAGGTCATCAAAGATAATTATTATTTTTTCTTTTTTATTGTCCTTTTTCACCTAAATTTTCATTTAGCTAATTTTTATAAGCCCAATGTCTCTAAATTTATAACTATTCAACTTTTCCATTCTATAATATTCTATTTGCTTCTTTTAACATCTATCTGTTAAAAGAAATAACTACAACGAGGATCCTCCGTCATTAAAGTTTCGTTTCTCATATAGTTTGGGGAGAAAATGAAGTCGGAGCTGCCAAAGAGGGTATGTAATATAATGTTAGACCCTCTAGCTTCTTATTTTCAACAAGTATTTGCAAGCATTGAGTATCATAACATCATTAGATTTTGTATTCATGTGATTTGTTGAAGATCAATATCATTTTTTATTAATAATGTTTAATAATGTCTTTTGTCTTTGTTTTGTTTTTCCTTTCCTTCACTAAGCCGATGGTCGATTGGAAACAGTCTCTCTACCCTTTCGGGCATGGGTAAGGTTTGTCTACATATTACCCTCCTCATACCCCACTTTGTGGAACTATACTGGATACACTACAAAAAAAACTCAATTACCAACAAAAAAAATGTTGGTAAATTGATCAAATTGGTTGGTATTTTAACTTACTAACCGATTACCAACGAAAATTTGCCTGTTGCTAAAAGCTCGATGGTAAATTTTACCAACCATATTGAATTGGTTAGTAAACTTACCAACTAAAAATTAGTTAGTAAACATCAAATAAGTTTGTTGGCAATTTTTGAATCTTGAGTCCAAGATTTTCGTTGGTAAATTTACTAACAAAAATTCATTGGAAGTTCGTTAGTAAATTTACTAACATATGTAAATTGACTTAGTAAAATTGGTTTTTGATTATTTAAATTGTGTTTGTAATTGGTTGGTAAATATAGTAACAAGAAAAATTTCATTAGTATTATGTTAGCAACTATACTAATGGATACCAATTTGGTTGTTAAATCCGATAGTATATTTTTAAAAATACATTGGCAATCGGTTTGTAATTTTATCTATAGAAAAGTTCTATTTAGTAAATTGTAGGCAATTTACAAACAAATTTCAAATTCGTTAACAAATATGGTTATAATAATTGTATTAATATTCATTAAAGCTTTAAAAGATCCCAAAAAAACGAAAACAAAATAAAAAACATACTAAAACTTTATAAATAATAATATCTATCATGAAGTTGAAAGCAGAATCCAAGATGTGTCTAATATAAAAGAAGCTAACATAAATCTAAATGTGACTCGTGTCATTTGGCGACGAGTTACAGAATCCAAGACGTGTCTAACATAAAAGAAGCTAACATAAATCTAAATACGACTCGTGTCATTTGGCGACGAGTCGTGTCTACGAGAAGGCGGTGTAGGTAAGCCACCTATGAGGACCGACAGACGGTTTTGGAGTAGTTGATTAACTTGCTCGCGCACCTCTTGCTGCATTTCGTGTCTCATTTCTTCACGCATTTCTTCTCTCATTTCTTGTCTAATCTCTTCTCTGATCTTAGATCTCATCTCATGCTTCATCTCTTCCTTAATTTCTTGCAAACGATGTCCTACACATTCACTCACCCGAGTATTGAAGTCTAGATCTTGAGATGGAGATATCGAACTAGAGGAAGCACCAACATGCCCATAAAAAGGAGCTTGAGAACCAAGACCATAAATGCGCGTCTTCTTAATACCGACTTCCTCCAAATATATTTGTGAGAAATTAACTTCAGGAGGCTCACTGGACCCATCTTCAGGCTGAGACGCAGATAGAATTTTAGATATTATGGCGTCCTGGACAAAAAGAAAATGATATAAGCTCTATAATAATAACTTTGACAGAGAAAACATCAAGAACACAGTCATAAAAGGTAACAAAACTGAAAACTCAAATGTCAATAAATGAGCTAAACTCAATTCAATAGAAAAAGTTGAGCATCAGAATTCATTCTCTATGCAAGTTCTGATAAGTGGAGATTTTGTAGTCAATTGAACTGGAAGACAACCAATTGGAGGCAATCCAGTCAGTACAATCATACGGCATCCAAACTAGAGGTTCAGTTAACCTCAACCAAACAAAAGAAATTGAAGTGAATTAGTAGGTTTTTGCAGGTGATATGTATCAAGAACTCTGCAGGTGTTCTGTACCAAAAAGATGGCAATCACTTCAATTGGATACTGCGCATGGGACATTTTAAATGCTGCATATGCACCACATTTAGAAAATGTGTATCCATTCTATTTTGGTTACTATAGTTCCTATACTTCATCCGAATCATGTCCTATAACCTTATGAGCTGCAGGAGAACATCAACCACATTTTACAGAATGCAGAAACAACCTACAGAGTTTGAGATCAACAGAAAACCGCTACTTGAGGAACAGAGAAGCAAGCCTATATGGTCATGCTGTATAGTTGCATCTGATAATACTCATATCTGCAGGTACAATTGTGTTTAACTCTGCAAGTGTAGTTTCCATCAGTGGTATTAGCAATTATGTGCTCAATCTGATGAAACTGTACCATTTGCACCAATTATTCATCCATACATGCCTCCAGGAATACAAAAATACTACTGAAACAGCATAGCAATCTCACCAGATACTACTTTGAATTACAGCTACTAAACAGTGGTTTGAAGGAACCTAAGAAACATACTGCAGTGCATTACCAGCATTCAACCTTCATGGAGCCTTTCAAGATGGGCATCTATACAACATTATCCAGTCAACCTTTATGGCTGACATGAAGAACAACATGAGAAGTTCACTGGAGACGCATCAACCACCAGTAAACAACAACTCTGCCCCTATTTACTCAACTGGGCAGGCAACCACTCACTCGGCTGATGGATCCTTCTTGATTGCTCTATTATCTAGCTTTCATTCTCACATGGTATTTGGAATACACTTGTACAACTGGTGCAGTTTCAATAAGTGGTATCAGCATTCTATGTGCTCATTCTTGTTGAAATTGTGCCAGTTGCTTCAGGTTATTCTACAGTTCATGTACACTAAAGTGCAATCTGATCCGCCAGTCCCAACAACAATACAGAACATTTGCACCTCTTTCCAGGAAATAAATCTCACTGAATCAGTGCAGAATTTCAATCGACAACAAACTGGAGGTTCAACCATAACACAACAGTTATATGGAAAATCATATAATCTGTCCTGTTCATTCACCAGATACCTCAACTGTCCACAAAGGACCAGTGTAACTGAAAATGGACATTTGCAGCAGAAAAAACTTCAGGGTCACTCACTTCTTTCACAGTCACAAGACATCTATCAGTTTCACTTTGCCTTGGAGATCATCTTGATACATGTCTTCTACTATGCTTTAAACCAATAGTGTGATGTCGACTTGAAGGAGAAAGAGTAAAGAAAACGCGAGTCCTAATTTTTTGTTTAAATAGATCATTGTTACTGCCTTGTTCTTTTCTTTTTTGCAAAAAGGGACTCTACAGGTCGACTCATGCTACATGTCGCCACACGGCACAAAGGCGGATGCGCTCACTTTTTTGAAAATGCTATGCCACACTGTAAAATACTGATGGCAGCTCGCATCACCTCGCCTCACGCTATTAGTGCTGAGGCGAGCGCTATTTACAAAACCGGTACAACCAGTTGCCAGAACGTAAAAACAGCATGTGAAGACATATCAAAATATTGAGCAAGTAAAAGGTGGTATATATAACCTGTAGTTGGGACCCTTAGACAAAATATTGAAGATTCACAAAACCAGAAGAATGCTTTCCACTGGAAAATGACATTCAATTATTATCAATTCTTTGACTCTTAAGTAACATCTTGCATGCTTTGTGCTAATCCTATAAATTGTGACACTGACTACTATAGATATATATGTTAAATCTGAATGGCCATCGCAATCAAATTAGCAAGCGTTAAAGCAAAAATGGGAGAAGTAACTTACATAGGTGCTCTTAGATTTGTGGTCCACAAACTCGTTGTTCGCCTTGGAATACATTTGTACAACTACTGCAGTTTCAATAAGTGGTATCAGCACTCTATGTGCTCATTCTTGTTGAAATTGTTCAGTTGCTTCAGGTTATTCTACATTTCATGTACACTAAAGTGCAATCTGATCCACCAGTCCCAACAACAATACAGAACATTTGCACCTCCTTCCAGGAAATAAATCTCACTGAATCAGTGCAGAATTTCAATCAACAACAAACTGGATGTTCAACCATAACACAACAGTTATATGGGAAATCATATAATCTGTCTTGTGCATTCACCAGATACCTCAACTGTCCACAAAGGACCAGTGTATCTGAAAATGGACATTTGCAGCAGAAAAAACTTCAGGCTCAATCACTTCTGTCACAGTCACAAGACAACTATCAGTTTCACTTTTCCTTGGAGATCATCTTGATAAATGTCTTCCACTATGCTTTAAACCAATAGTGTGATGTCGACTTGAAGGAGAAAGAGTAAAGAAATCGTGACTCCTAATTTTTTGTTTAAATAGATCGTTGTTACTGCCTTGTTCTTTTCTTTTTGGAAAAAAGGGACGCTACAGGTCGCCTCATGCTACATGTCGCCACACGGTACAAAGGCAGAGGCGCTCGCTTATTTGAAAATGCTATGCCACACTGTAAAATACCGATGGCAGCTCGCATCGCCTCGCCTCACGCTATTAGCGCTGAGGCGAGCGCTATTTACAACACCGGTACAACCAGTTGCCAGAATGTAAAAACAGCATGTGAAGACATATCAAAATATTGAGCAAGTAAAAGGTGGTATATATAACCTGTAGTTGGGACCCTTAGACAAAATATTGAAGATTCGCAAAATCAGAAGAATGCTTTCCACTGAAAAATGACATTCAATTATCATCAATTCTTTGACTCTTAAGTAACATCTTGCATGCTTTGTGCTAATCCTATTAATTGTGACACTGACTACTATAGATATATATGTTAAAATTAAATGGCCATCGCAATCAAAGTAGCAAACGTCACAGCAAAAATGGGAGAAGTAACTTACATAGGTGCTCTTAGATTTCTGGTCCACAAACTCCTTGTTCGCCTTGACATGTGTCTTATTCAGAAGCTCATGTGGATAAGCTGGTCTTCCCAGTTCTTTAGCCTAGAATTGAAAACCACACTCACTATATTAATACATAATCACTAGCTTTGGAGATATTATAACTAGGCTAATAAAAAAGGAATATACCATTTGTCTTGCATGTTCTCGGTGACTTCTAGAGCCTCATGTATGGCCTGAGGGACCAGAACCTTCACCACCTTTTTCACTTAGCTGATTCCTTGAGCATTGCGCAGACTTGGCTTTAAAAGCCTCAGTCTCCCAGTGAGGCTTCCAACTGTCCCAAATAGATACTGGAATAGTTTTGCGCTTCTTCTCACAACTTCTTGCTTCAGATAAAATACCCTTGTATCGTTCTGCACATTTGCTCATAAACTTATCCTTTACGAAACCTTCAATTGCAGTGTCCCACTGAAATCATTTCTGTTTGAGAAGATCAAATGAAAATAACACAAGATATTGATAATAACAACAAAAACAACTTATACCGAGTGTAGTAAATCCTCGGCTCAAGAAAGATAAAGGAAGTCCAAATATTATTGATCTTATAATACTATAACTTTACCTTAAACTCTTCCCAATAGAAGTCTTTTGTCTCTGGTGTAACAGACTTCCAATTATGTCCTTCAGGATCCAGTTTCTCCTTGAAGATTTTTGTGACAGACCGAGCGACGTCATTGCCCCAGTCCAGTTGGCTAAAGAAAATAAGAAATGAATTATGTTGTTACTCCATTCCATTTAAGCCTTTCATATTCTTCAAGAAGCATTTGAGATGCACTAATGCATACCAGATAAGCAAGAAACAAAAATTTTAAAAAATATAAACAAGTGACACTTTTACTCTTACCCTCCAGGGACGATTGTAATTGGGATACGGTTACTGCCAATTGTGTTGGACGAACTTGCTGATCGGATTTCATCTGCAGGTGTACCAAGATCAGAAGAAGAAGATGGTAAGGATCTGCTTAGAGTTGCATCCAAATGTGGTGTTTCTGTAACTGGAGGTTCAGGTGACTGATCAGGTTCGGGTGACTGATCAGATGTGGGACTCAACATCTCACGAGATCTCGGTGTGTTTGAATTCCTGAGCATATCTACATGCTCCACCTCCCCTAGGTGCCATATCTACGATTCCAAAGCCAGATGTAGATGAACAAATAACATATTTAATGAATCATGGTCAAATCTAATTGGATACAATAATTGATATATTATTCCAAGAGTAATTAAATGATATGTTACTCCAAGAACAAAATGCTTTGAAAAAAATAAGGCATACAAGTATTAATCTAAACATGGCAGATTCAAAAGACAAACATCTAAAAAGGAACAAATTTACTTTATAAAGTATTTCAAAAGACAAACATCTAAAAAAGAACAGATTTACTTAAGTTAAAAAAACAAGAACCCATAAAATCTGAAATCCAGGAACTTTTTCTTAAAAACTAAAAACTAAAAATAAATTATATACTATGTTTCATTCATTCAGACTCTATAATTGAAGAGATTGAAGAACTTTGACTCTATTCACTGTCAATTTCATCATATAGCTCTTCATTCTCATTATCATCATCCTTATCTTCATCTTCGTCCGATCCAAATTCAACCTGAAGTTCTACCTCATCATCTAAATCATCATCCTCGTCTCTTATGTTTGTGAATCCACCATTTGGATCATTAAGGAGAATAATTTCATTGTTAGGTACCACATCAAATGTTAAACCAACTTCCTCAGATTGGAATGGCTCAACACCATCTGTCGGAGTTGACTGTGAAGATGATGGAGGCATGTCCACCAAACCCCGTGCTTTTACTTTGCACACAGCCACCACTCACTCTTATCACGTCGTAAGCTAGGATAAGTTTTATAATACAATTGAGCCGCTTGCATTTCCAAAACAAATGGTTCATACTTCTTTAACTTCTTTTCATGGTTGATATCCACAAGTTTATATTGTGGGTGAATCTTCATTCCTGCCTTTGGTGTGGGATCAAACCACTCGCACTTAAATAAAACAGTTCTCTTTATATACTCACTACCCTTGTACTCCAATTCAAGGATATCAGTTAGCACGCCATAGTAGTCACTATCATCTGCACAATAATTAGTTCCTTTTATGCATACACCGCTGTTGTTAGATGATCTAGAAGAACTGCGGCTTTTAGTGTGAAATTTAAAGCCGTTGACTGTATAACCAGTCCATGGTTGTGTTGTTCGACATGGACCTTCTGCAAGGGCCTTGATGAACTGATTATCTATATGGACACGTGCCTATAAAAGAAAAATAATTAGAGTTTCTTATAAGTGAGGTAAGTATAAGTGGAAGGATATTGTACAAGTACTCACATATCTTTTAAACCATGATGCAAAATCTTCATCAAGTTTCTTATCTACTTCCTTCTCTGTAATTTGTAGGAAATTTTGACGAAGGGAGTCAATAAAAATCCTTTGAATCACATCCAAGAAAATATTTTACTAAGGTTTTGATGATTTTGCTAATCTACAAACGAAAACAAAAGCTTGAAGTCTTACTCAATATATGGGTGTACTTCTTGGCAATTTAATAAAACATAAATATGAGCTACATCAAGTTCTTCTTCATTCATATATCTTGGTTTACATCTCCCAAATGCTTTACCTGGATAGGTAAATATAGAAAGATTACCATCGCGCTCATCTTTTTCCCTTGTAACACCATCATCATTCCGTGGAACATTCCTATGCCTTGTGTAAACATGAGGTTCAAAGTAGTGTGAACAAAAAGATGAAGCTTCCTCAACTAAATACGCGTTGCATATTGATCCTTCAACTTGTGCCTTATTTCGAACATTATTTTTCAATTTCCGAAGGTTCCTGGAAATAACACATAAGCTCAAATAAGAAGTCTGAATTAAAAGAGTTTCTGGGATCAGAAGATTACAATAAACTACTGCTTTTATAATTTAATGACAGCTATTAGCACACCTATGGTTCATAGAGAACTGACTACAACGTGAAGATATATAATGAACATGTAGAGCAAGAAACTGGTTTGTAGATATTAAAAAGTTCCAAAGAGTATCTGTCAAGAGATACAATGCAAAGCAAGTGGAGCAGCAACTCGCACCATTCAGGGACGTACAATAGTGTTTAAATGATAGAACTACGCACAAGGATAACGCACAAAGTGAGAAACGGTCCAATTTATTAATTGCAGGCAAGATCGAGCAGCAAATTGTTTCATTCCATTATTCAAAACTTGCTTTCAGTACACTTGTTACTTGATAGTAACAACAAGAAACCTACTGAAGTCACTGATGACGGTTAAGATAATGTAGGTGCAGTCGAACTGTGACCCTGTATGCCCAGTAATTCAGCACCCATAACATTACCCTTTAGACCTGTTGCATCACCTTCATGGTCTTCAGCAGTAGCAAGAACCTCGAAGTATTTGGACAGGAACCAATATTAAGGTCATTTCGTCGAGCACCTATATTCTGAGATTTTGGTGATGCCCCATTCTTTACAGGAGTTGTTTTTGCTGCTACTACCTTCCATTCTCCTTCCTTTTTGTTCTTACCTCCTCCTTTATCATCCTTGCCACCTTTCCCAGTTCTACTTTTCACCAAGTTGTTTTTTTGTCCATCGTGTTTAGCCTTAAATCTGGGCAGTACCTGTTTTGTTAGAGGCTTGTTCTGCATTTTTCTGCTGACCATCAGGAGACATATTTTGTGCATCTGTTTGAATAGCCTGCATACCTCTCCCTTTTGTTTCTTTTAGCTGTTGTTCCAATCCATATGCATGTTCTTTCAAGAGTTGTATATTAGATTGCATCCCCTGCTGCATTTGATCCCCAGTTGCATACACTACATTGGTTTGATCTGCAACAGTTATTTTGTCAGAGAGCTGCCTTTGATTTTTTTTTTTCTGCTCACCTCCTGTTGGATTTTGAGAAATAGGATCCACAATATTAGCAGTATCACCTGAAACGATATAGCCAATATCTACCCCATTTTTGTCAGCATTATTCTGAATTCCAACAACTTCATTTACTGTTACATTCCCTTGTTGTACACTACCATTTACTGTTTTATTCCCCTGCTGCACACTAATAGAGGTTCCTGCAGCATTTTTTGGATCCAATACAAGTTCCAACATTTGTTTTTCCTCGATCTGTTCCACCTCCTGGTTTACACCTTTGCCAATAGGATCAATATGGATTTTAGTACCAGGCCCAGCTTTATAGCCATAGCAGCAGTCCCTTTTGGACATGTACCAAGTGACAAAAGTGTTGCAGTAGTGGCCAGATTGTCGTAGGCTTGAACTATTAGATTTACAACACTAGAGATCCTTGCTAAAGCCACCTTAGCAGGTACATCTCGAGAAGGAGGATTTGGACCTTTATCAACCATTGAACCTCACCAACATTGTTTACCATATATAGCAGATTGAGTACCTACATTCTGATAAACTCGGCATAGCTGGAAATAGTTATCAGGATTAGAACTTGATGGACGTATAATTAAGCGAACGATTAAGCTTCATTAATTTATTGCAAAAGTAATAAAGTGTGCTCTTTTTTCACACGAGCTGCTTTAAATTAATCTGGTGAATCTTTACCTTTTAATCTTTATGATGACGCTTATCACTAATCGAAGCTATCTCTTGTTTCATATATAATCCACTTAATTTTTATGTTGAATTTGAATCAGAAGCTTATCACTAATCAGAGCTTCTATTGCTGCATTTATAATTCCAGTTAAATCTTTATGTCGAATTTAAATCAATGCAGTCTTATCAGAAAGCACTTAAAGCTGACCCCTCATATAAACCAGTAGCAGAATGCCTTGCAATTCAATGAACACAAAATGTTCTGCTTCCTCAATAAGAGAACAATATGCTTTGTAAAATGCTCTGTTCAGTTTGAGAACAACTATGTAGGGCAGCAACTATAAACAACAACTATAAAATCTGGACAACAGCAAATTGAGGTAACTAATCCAGTTTTGGATGCAGGGCAGCAACTATAAAGATACAAGTATAAACATCAACTATAAAGATACAACTTATAGGATTCTGGTAACTAATCCAGCTGCTACTGATCGAACAACAACAACTATCAAATCTGGACAACAGCAAATTGAGGTTTGGATGCAGGGCAGCAACTATAAAGATACAAGTATAAACATCAACTATAAAGATACAACTTATAGGATTCTGGTAACGAATCCAGCTGCTACTGATCGAACAACAACAACTATCAAATCTGGACAACAGAAAATTGAGGTAACTAATCCAGTTTTGGATGCAGGGCAGCAACTATAAAGATACAAGTATAAACATCAACTATAAAGATACAACTATAAACAGCAACTACAAAGATACAACTATAAACGGCAACTACAAAGATACAACTATAAATAGAAACTATAAAGATACAAGCAGAAAGATGAAATTTTACCTCTCAAATGGGTACATCCATCGATATTGCATCGGACCTGCTATCCTTGCTTCGTAAGCAAGATTCACGGGGAGATGCTCCATTGAATCAAAGAAGCTGGGAGGGAATATACACTCCAATTTACAAAGAATTTCAGGTATTTTTTGTTGAAGTCTAACCATATCCTCTTCCCGGATTGTTGTTGAAGTGAGATCCCTAAAGAAAAGGCTCATCTCAGCAAGTGGTTCCCAAACTTTTTGTGGTAATAGCTCATGAAACGCAATAGGGACCAATCTTTGCATGAATACATGACAATCGTGGCTTTTCATACCAAACAATTTATGTTTTTTCATGTCCACACACCTTCCCATATTTGAGACATATCCATCTGGAAATTTCAGATTCTCCATCCATTCACACAACACTTTTTTCGACTCTTGTCTAGTGTATAACAAGCTTTCGGATATTCGTCACCAACGGTATGTAATTCAGGGCGTCGGCAGAACTCTTTCAAGTCTTCTCTAGATTTGGCATTATCTTTTGTTTTACCATCTATGTCCAGCACTGTGTTGAACACATTTTCGAAAAAGTTTTTTTCGATGTGCATAACATCTAGATTTTGTCGGATCACATTTGTACTCCAATACGGCAAATCCCAAAATATGCTTCTTTTCTTCCAACCCGAAAACTTACTAATTTTGCCATTAACAATATCAGCCCCAAGCTCTGTCACCTTTTTCAACCCCAATTCATTTATCTCCTTCAATATATCATCACCTGACTGTATCGGTGGAGGATGCTTTCGGACCACTTTATTTTTTCTAAATGATATTCTGTTATTTCTGTATGGATGATCCAGTGGTAGGAACTTACGATGATTGTCAAACCATGACTGTTTGCCACCTTTAGTCAAAGTAAAAGCATCTGTATTCTCCATACAATATGGACATTCTAGCTTACCCGCAGTACCCCATCCAGACAACATCGAATATGCAGGAAAATCACTAACTGTCCACATCAAAGCAGCTCGCATGTTAAAATTTTGCTTCTTGGAGATATCATATGTGTCCACACCTGTACTCCACAATTGTTTTAGTTCTGCAATCAAAGGCTGCAAGAAAACATCAAGCTTTTGCTTAGGGTTCTTCGATCCAGGAACTATAACCGACAAAAATAAATAGGACTCTTTCATACACATCCGAGGCGGCAAGTTGTATGGTGTCACAACTATTGGCCAAGATGAATATTGTTGACCTGTTTGTCCAAATGGTTGAAAACCATCTGTGCATAGCCCTAATCTGACATTACGACTTTCTGCTGCAAAAGATGGATGCATCTTATCAAAGTGTTTCCATGCGGGCGCATCTGAACAGTGACGCATCACATTTTCCTCAACTTAGCCATCGCATATGTGTAGCAGTCATGTCGGAAGCATATAACTGTTTTAATCGTGGAGTGAGGGGAAAGTAGTACATATGTTTAAAAGGTACAAGATTTCTCTTTGAATTCGATATTTGCCTAGTAGGCTTGTACCTGGGATGGCGACAAAACGTGCAATGGGTAAGTTCGCTGTCTTCTCCCTAATAAATCATACAGGCATTTACACAACTGTGGATTTTTTCTACTGGCATGTTCATTCCCTGCATTAACTTCTTAGTTTCATAGAAATTATTTGGCATTAGGTTATCCGGAGGAATCATCTCATTCACATATTGACAAATGTCATCAAAACATCTATCAGATAGATGGTGTTCAGACTTGATGTGCAATAAGCGTGCAACAGCTGACAATTGAGAATGTGTTTCACAGCCAGGCCACACCTCTTGATTTGCAGAATCTACCAGATCATAAAATTTCTGCGCAACCAGATTCGGTTATTCATCCCTATCAATCGGATCGAATGAGGGGCCAGCGGCGTCAAGGACCATTCTGTGGTATGAAGTAGGTGATCCAGGCTCATCAATTGCACCCACATTTACGGATTCGGTATTCATAGACTGATCCCAATTTCGCATTTCTTCATGTTGATTTATATTTCTCGTAACCTTATTTTCTCCATGCAAGTACCATATATGATATCCAGGTACAAAGCCATCGCGCAATAAATGCTCGTGGACAGTAAGAACATCTTCCAAATTTCTATTCTGCCACTTTTTTCGGTTACATGGGCAACTTAGTCTCTCACAATCCCTCCCTTCACGATGATTTCTTGCAAACTCGATAAATTGCTCAACACCCCTTATGAATTCGGGATTATACAAACCTCTCGTTAGCCTTTTGTACATCCACTCGCGATTTGAAGTCATTTTTCTGACAAATTTTCTTTCCTGATAATGAAAAAGGATTACAGTAGCATTTATTGATTACAAAAAATCTTTGGACAATAAAAAAAGAGTACTAATAATCAAATTAGGTTTAAAATCCCCGTATAATGAGCGCGAGCTTTCAAATATTTAGCAAAAAACTGGCAGAATAAAAGTTCACATAGAGATTGGAAGAGATAGTTACATACCAATAGCAAAGGACTAAAAAACAATCAAGTGAAGCTCACAAGCATATCAATTCATATCTACAATATACTGAAAAAATAAGATTGATAAAAAAAACACTCGCCACTTAGCCGAGTGGGTTGTGGAATTGAGAAGAATCCAAATAATAGCTTGTGAGAGACTTACCACTTAGCCAAATCTATTGTGCAATTGATCAGAAGAATCCAACCGATAGCTTGTGATGAGAGGCTGCTTGAGATAATCTTTCAGTTGGGAAAAAAAATTGGACGAACTTGCTGATCGTGGATAGAACTGTCAAGTCGTGAAACTGAATGAAAAAACGCGCGGGGGTTTTTCAGAAACAGAGGAACGTTTTGGCGGCTTTTTTTTGTTTAATATATCTTCTTCTTTTGTGTTTAATTTCTCTTCTTTTTTGTTATTTCTTCTTCTTTTTTGTTTAATTTCTCTTCTTTTTTGTTTAATTTCTTCTTTTTTTTTTTGTTTAATTTATTCTTCTTTTTATTTAATTCTTCCGCATTCTCCATTTTTTTTGGAGTATTTTAGTAATTTTATTTTATTAGACTCTTCTATATTAATCAGTCACATGGCATAAATAAGTATCTTTGGTTATTAAATTATCATATAAAATAATAAATTTTAATTGCACCAAACTATATATGCATATAAAAAATTAAAAAATAATTGCATTCATGTTTAAATTACAAAATATAAACTAAGTCCACAAATAAATTACAACTTGTTTGGATAGTTGTACCTATTGTATTGTATCGTATTGTTACATTAAATACAATATTTTTTAATTGTTACTAAAATTGTATCTTATCGTATAGTTAAATATATCGGTACATAACGACAAAATGTGCCACTTTATATAACGACCCATTTGGTGTGTCGCGTCGTTACCTTGTATTTTTCTCTCAATTTCACCCTTCATTATTATTAAATAATTTTATTTTATCATTTACCCTACCTTTTATATAATAATTTTACCATGTATTATACTTTCTTTGGGGTCTTCTTTTACTTGTGTTGCTTGTTTGAAATATCTTGATTTCAAATCTTGCTATTTTTGCCATTATTTTTTATTAATTATAAAAGAAAATACTATAGTTTTTTCTTTGGTGATAAAATAAAATGACGATATTCTCAACCCCTGGGGTCTCCGGTAGCGCGGCTCGATGGAGTACGGGGCTTGAAGCTGAAGCGTTATTGGAGGCCTTCGGCGGCAAAGATGTTAACTATATTTTTTACAATCAACTTCTTTTTATATTTTTTATAATTTATAACCAATTTATTTGATTATTCTTGAGAT
The DNA here is from genome assembly GCA_034376525.1 of Nicotiana benthamiana. Lineage (NCBI taxonomy): Eukaryota > Viridiplantae > Streptophyta > Magnoliopsida > Solanales > Solanaceae > Nicotiana > Nicotiana benthamiana. Next base: position 21,841,497 of record CM067333.1, on the reverse strand, counting down.
ATTGTTGATCTTAGGTAAAGTTTTTTTAATTTTGTTTTCAAAAAACACTTTCCGTTGGAGGAAATGTCTTCATGTTTTTTTATGAGCAATATATTTTTTCATATAGGCATGTGAAATTAATACGAATTAGTAAATCTTTTATTTCATTGAGTATATTTGTTAATTAGAATATTATTTTATACATGTAAAAGTTTTTCGTAGTATTGTTATTACAAAATTAGTCCAAAAATCAATATCGAGCCAATTATCTCAAGGTATTTACTGAATCCACTGTAAAGTGAAAATTAATCCAAGTTGAAGAGAATAGGAGGAATGAAGTGAAAAATTATTTAATTAAGTACATATCAGATCGATCATACTTTCGTTATTCTTTAATTAATAATGTAAGTATTATAAGAAATATTAATAATTAATTTCAATCTATTATAAATTACAAACCAAAATCCTGATCTATTAATAAAGTTTTCCAACCGATTAAGTATTAGTTGGCAAGTTTACTAACAGATACCATTCGGTTAGTAATTTACAAACGCATTTTAATTTAGTTGGTAAAATTAGCAACAAAATCTTTCTGTTGGTAAATAATTGGTTGGTAATTCGTTACTAATCTGTTAATAAATAATATTTCATTTTTTACACCATGTTTAACAACGGATATGTACTCCGTTGGTAATTTTACCAACGAAAAATATTTGTTGGTAACATTTGAGTTGGTAATCCATTAGTATGCAGTTGCTATATTAGCCGCCTATTTTTCCCGCCATATTTACCAACTAAATTATTTTGTTAGTAACATTTTGGTTGGCAATTCGTTAGGAATCTGTTACTAAATTCTGAAAAATACATTAGTTACCATTTGGTTAGCAATTTGTTGCTAATACACCAACAAATTCGGGGCGTTGATAAAATTCGTAAGCAATTGGAGTTTTTTTATAGTGATTATTGTTGTTGTTGTTGTAGTCATATATTATAAAAAATATATTACTTTAAATCTGAGGAATTTGTGCTTCTCAAGCTGAAGGAACAAATATCAATAGGTGCAAATATGAAAGTCAGAAGAGAGAAAGTCACGGCCATTAGTTGCAATTATTTGTTTCCTTAATGTGTAAATAATTATCATGTAACTGCTACAAAGTATTAAAGCCTTTATGTTGGTATGCGTTATTTCAAGTCTGTGGGTAAATATTACTCTTTTCGGTCAAAAAAAAGTTATTTTTGAATGATTTTATACATATTATAAAATTCACTTTTTAGCATTAAGTAATAATAAAATTGACCATATTAATTTTTACTATCTCACATAAATATTTTTAACACATACTTTAATACTATTTAATCCAAAAGCAATATAAAAAAAAATTAATTCATTCTTGAAATCTGAAAAAATCAATTATTTTAACCCACAAAAAAAATCAAAAATTATTTATTTTGAACCGAAGAGAGTAAATTTTCTTGAATTCTATTATAACCTCATGACGAATAGGTCTGTTGTGGGACGTGAATTCTGGGTAGAGGTGCAATTAAGAGATTGGGGGGGTCGACGTGACTTTTAAACTTTTTATATTCAAAAGTTCATTTTGGAGGAGAAACGGTTAATAATATTGTATGCAAACAAATGGACTTATATATGTGGATCTTATTTTATTTATGCATTTTTCATGATGCTCAATTTTAATATCCGTTTGATCTTTTTTCTGTGGCAATGTTATGAATATTTGACTTATATGTAAATTGAAACAAAGACTTAGAACATATGATTTTTTGGGGTTTACGAAAATTTGAATAGATGATATTTTTCTTTATTCGTTTTTTTTTTTTGGGGGGGGGGGGGGGGGGGGGGGGGGGGTTTGTTATGAAGGTGATTTGAATGATATCGTTTTTTGACATTTTGGAGAAGCTGATTTGTGATTATTTATGGACCCTGAAAATTTATTTTATATGTTTTGCTGTCTTGGATTTATGAGGGATTAGGCATTAAGTTCAGTGAATGAGATACTGGGAACTTTTTCTTATAGATATTTTAATGAAAAGCAATATATCATGGCTACATTAAAGATATTTTAAAGAAGATTTCACGAAATAATTTTATAAGTTATTATGTCATCAAGATTCATTTTTTTAATAACTGCACGAAGCGCGGACCATTGCACTAGTAAAATTTTAACGCTCCATCTTTTATTTCTATAATCCGGGACTTCCACAAATGATTTACACCGACACGCTGGATGTTACTAAGCACTAGTAGTTATCTGAAATACAAGCGTTGCTTCTTTCATAAAATAATAAATTTAAAAAGAAAACAAAGGCAAAAAAGAGAGTCTGATTTATTAATTTACTGTTATAATGTGTCACGCCCCTAAATGTAGAAGCGCGATTGACGCTCAAACGAATAAACTCGACTGAGCAAGCCTGTTAGATTTAATTCTATCCAAATTCATCCTTGAGTAAAGAAGAGATGTACACCATTAATCATACTCTGAAAATATTTCATTAACAACTTCCATTTCGTTTTCATTAGGAGATTCTACCATAATTTCCAAAATTTTTTTATAAGTTAATAAATATTTTGAAAAAACATGTTTGCCAAATATCAATATCTAATTCAATTCTCAATATCAAACATCACCCACAATCTGTCTACGGAGCCTCTAAGTACAACTGGAGAGTAATATAAAAATACCGGTAACAAGGCTCCGGCTATACCTCAAAATACAAAGTATATGGGAAACAAAATATACAGGACCCTAAAATGAAGTGGGGGTCCACCAAACCATCTGAAAAGAGTACACTGCTATTACTGATCGATACCGCCTATTGTGGAACCACCTGTATCATTTAAAGATACAGCCCGGCAAAATGAATGTTTGTGCCGTCAAATAGTACTAGTATGTATAGCTAAAAGCCCTCTTTCAAAAAAGAAAGACCATATAAGAAAGAAAAACCATAGAATCAGCAAGTCACAATCAACAATATCCAAATGCCCAATTGAGACATAACGATTTTTAAAGTACAAAAATAACATATATTTTTGGCTGGAAGATCATTAGCATCGTACCACCGCCTCTCACGACTCTAGTTCACCAATCGTGAAACTGTCATGACGTCGCCCAGTATTCGCAACTAGGTAAGCCTAACACATTGCGTAAATTCAACAATCTTTGCGGAAACGATAAATAAAACATAAATAGCATAAGATAATGTATAGAGTGTGCCTGGCACATACATGTCGACTCAAAATAACGTAAAAATCTCCAAGACCCGGAAACCCACCGGCAACACAGGCTAAGAGTAAAGTATAACACACGGCTTTAACATCCAGGAGTATCTACAACAAGTGAGTACATGAATGAAACAACTAGCTAAATGGAGAATAGAAGGAGAGTCTTCGGCTATGCGGACGCGACAGATACATACCTCAAATCTCCGAGTATAGCTCCTAAATCACTGATAGCGCGTCAGATCAGAAGTACCTGGATCTGCACAACAAAAGTGTGCAAAAGAGTAGCATGAGTACACCACAGCGGTACTCAGTAAGTGCCAAGCCTAACCTCGATGGAGTAGCGTCGAGAAAGTTCGAGGCCCTACTGAGAAGATCATAAGAAATAATGTAAAAATAAATAAACAGTAGATAATGAAGTAAACCCCGAATATTTAACAAGACAACAATTAAAACAGAACGGCTACAAGTACAGACTACGAACACAAGGCAATCACTCAAAAGTCAGGATCTCCACATGGAGCTCTGGGAATCAAACCCGCAGTCCATTATACCAATATCGGAGGATCTCCCGAGAATCAAACCCGTTGTCCATCACATCTCTAACAGAGAATCTTCGGAAATTGAACCCGCAGTCCGTCATACCAATAACAGAAGATCTCCGGGAATTGAACCTGCAGCCCTTTATACCAATAACAGAGGATCTCTAGGAATTAAACCTGCAGTCCTTTATACCAATAACATAGGATCTCCGGAAATTGAACACGTAGTCCGTCATATCAATATCATAGGATCTTCCGGGAATTAAACCCGTAGTCCGTCATGCTAAAATCAGAGGATCTCCTGGGAATCGAACCCGTAGTCCAACATACCAATAAGAGAGGATCTCCGGGAATTGAACCCGCAGTCCCAAAATTAAAATATACCACAATAATTCAATATTTAACGGAAAGGAAGCCAAATGCGAATAACAATTAAAGTCGAGAATCTAACATGCTTCGCAAGAAAGACAAATATGGCAATTTAGTCAAATAGAGCAAATAAGTCCCTAGCATGCTTCCCAAGGAAAAGCAGATATTTCAATTTATTCAAATAGAGAAAATGAGTTACTAACATGTTTTTCCCTAAATCAAAATAAGCGAAGTTTCATTTGTAATAGTTAAATATGGAAGAATGCACAGTCTAAATAAGCTAACTGAGGTGAATTTCCAACAACTAGCAGCAGTACATGCCCGTCACCTCGCGCACCAGGCTATTAAACAATGACAAAGATATCCTAAGGGGAGAGGTCCCCCACACAAGGTTAGACAAGCCATTTACCTCGAACCGGTACAAAACCGCTAAGAAACAATGCCCTTGCCACGAGTATCCGACTCCGAGTGGCCCAAATCTATTCAAACAAATTACATATTGTAAATAACATCGCAAGTAACCAATTACAATGTTAAAATTAAAGCTAAGGCGCGAAAATAGGTTGAATGACCAAAATGCCCCTCAGTACAATGTCTCGAAATCGAACTATTTTTTACATTTTTAGAAACCTCGTACTCTCACGAGTCTATCTGTATAAAAGTCTCCCAAATCGGAGGTAAAATGCCCCTTCAAATCGTCAAAGTTAGGTCTAAGAACTTTACCCCAATTTTTACTCAAAATCTGAAATTAAATCTTGAATTAGAGGTTATATTATTGGGTAATAATCATATGAGAGTAAGAAATCATTACCCAATATTTTGCCTCTGAAAACTCTTCGAAAAATCTCCCAAAACCGAAATCTCTTGCTTGAGTTTTTGAAAAAATGGAAGAAGGGTTTGTTTTTGAAATATATGAACTGGTCAGAACATTTGTACATCGCGATTGCTTGGATGGGCACGCATTTGCGGAGAGTAAAATTTAAGTGGCTGAAAAATGGTCTTTGCGATCGCGAAGGTAGGGATACGAACATGATGATCTGGGATTGGACCCTACGCGAACGCGAAGGGTATCACGCGATCGCGTTGATGGAACTGAAGGGGGTCCAGGGCTTGGTCTTCGCTATCACGGGGAATGGAATGTGAACGCGATGAAGGGAATGGATGGGCTATGCAAATGCGGGGAAGGGTACGCGATCATGATGAAGGGTAAGGCACAGCTACGCGAACGCGATGCCCACTTTGCGATCGCGTATAAGAATCACTGACTGCAATTTTTCTGCTGCAAACTTCAAACTCCAATTGCTCCATGAGCATCCGAAACACACCCGAGGCCCCAGGACCTCGATCAAACCTACAGACATATCCCATAACATCATTCAAACTTATACCAATCCTTAACCACCTAAAACAACGCCGGAAACTCGAATTAATCAATGGTTTGAACTTAAAAAAAAACTTCAAAACTTAACCAAACTTGCTTTCGATTCAAAACCTAACCAAAACACGTCCGATTGACCTGAAATTTTGCACGCACGTTCCATATGACATGAGGGTGATACAATAACTTCCGGAATCCCATTCCGACCCTCAGATAAAAAATTCACTATAGGATCAGAAACTTCAAAATTCTAACTTTCGACATTTATAGCCTAAATGAGCTACGGACACCCAAAATACATTCCGAACATGCTACCAACCCCTAAATTACCTAATGGAGCTAACAGAACCATCGGTTTTCCGTTCCGAGGTTGTCTTAATACTGTTCTAATTACAGACTATTTTGCCAACACTTAAGCTCTCATTTAGGGATTAAGTGTCCCGAAACACTTCGAATTCTATTACCGAACATCCCGACAAATCAAAATAGCATAAACGAACTTAGGGGAATCAAATAATGGGGGAACGAGGCATAAATTCCAAAGATGGTTGGCAGGGTCATCACATTGTTAGCATGGAGTCTGATCACGCTAGATCGGCTATGTCATCTCCCCATGGACAATGTGGTTTGACATGATGATGCGAAAGAAAGTTTAACAAGAGTTGTACCACCATGTGCGCAACATATTCCGTGTGGGTTGGCTTTTTATTTTCCAATTCATAGGTACCAATTTCATCCCAATTAAGGGAAATAATCATAATTTCATCACAAATGAGGGAAATAATCATAATCACCATTACATTGGCACACATAGTTTCAGGTGTGGACCTTATGACCGAGCCTTCCTCGATTTTGCTGATACTCCCAAAAATATTTTTAGTTTGATTTGAATACAAATGTAACATAAATAGAAATGTATTCATCTCAGAATCTTTCACATTGTATAGATCTTTATTAGTATTGACAACCATCCACATTAATAATATTTTTTTGGCTCTTTGGACAGTTCACAAGATTCTTTATTCATGTAACGATGGCCGCATTTTATATTTCATATTCTCACTTCTATTAATTTCAAGGATCACCATCAAATACCAACATATTGAATATTTTAGAAATCATATACCTCTAGTTTTTTAGTAATGAAAACTTTAAACACAAAGGATTCTTTCCAAAGAAGAGGACATACCAACCAGCAATAGAAACACACATCAAAGTCAGAAACAAGCCATACACTAATTATTTATGAATTACTCTTTTCTAATCATGACAATGTACAATCTCAACACTGGAGTATGTAAGAACTCGGATCATATTGGATGTATTTATAAGGTAAAGCATTATCTAAAATAGCCACTTACGGGCATAAGTTGAGTACAAAAGCTTTTAGGTCATTCTATTGTTGATGTCATTTATGAATAGTAAAGTCGAGACTCATTTCATAATCTTTTTCACTTTTTCTCATTATATTGGCAACACTAGTCACAATTATAACTTAAGTTCTTGGCACGGTCGCCACATTCTATTAACCCAATTCACTTTAAAACATCTTTATAGATTATCAATAGCAAGGCATTAGGTACACATATGAGCAATTAGGAGTCTTAAGTATATCGAGTTTCTCTCACCCAATTTATACTAGTTTTCATTTAAAACACGATTCAAAGACATCATATTTTGATAAGCAAACCATACTTGGAATGTCTATCCTTCGACATAGGGCTCATTCAGAATAATCAAGTTTATAGGGGACAACCTGGAATATAGAAATTAGAAATATTAAGTCAATCATACTTGAGCTTATGGAAACAATATGGAATTCAATTATGAGAGAGAAAGTTTAGCTAACATACCATGTTTGAGCTTTCCTTAAGTTACTACAATGTCCCAACAATTCTAGCAATAACAATCTATAAGAAGATAGCGAAAATCGGTTAATAATTAGAAGGATCCCTACGGTGTAATTCTCTTAGGAATTTTGTCAAACACCTATCATGCGAAATAGACTACAAGGCTCTTAAATTATAATACTTTCCTCCTTCAACAAACTTCAATAAGAAACTACCTAAAATTATTAATTAATCCAACATACCACAACCTAGTATCACATGCATGGCCTATTTCCACCCACACAATATATTTGAACTCTTAACCTCTTGCATGAAAGTTTAGGAGTAGGACTTACCCAGATAGATAATAATCTAGTGGCTAGCTTCCTTGATTCTGGAAGATTTGAGCAAGATTGGATAGTTGGAATGCTAGGTTCCCTCTTTTTCTCTCTAAATTGCTCTTATCTCTCTCTAAAATTATCAGATAAACGTTCAAAAATAAGCCTTAAAGACTTTTTATCAAAATGAGGTGGGGTTATGAAAATAGGAAAATGAACCCCCTAACTCAGATCTGCGGTCGCAGAATGGACCGCATAACAGGTTGCGGCCCGCAAAATGGGCTGTGAAAATGATGCAAAGGAACTGGGCTGCACTGGACTGGTTTGCGACATGTCTACGGTATGCATAACACTTATACGACCGTAGAATGGGCCGCAGAATCGCCAAACAAAAGTTCCTCATCCTAGCCATGCGACAGAAGTGCAGACCGCGAAATAAGTATACGATCGCACAATGGACAGCAAAAATAATCCTCAACATTCAACAATTTCTCTACTCGACTTTGTGATGATTTTTCGACCCGCGAAACAGTTCCACGGTCCCGAAATGGACCGCAGGATTGCCTTCTTCTGCCAAAAATTTCAATCCACTCCTCAATGCATTCTTCGAAGAAAAAAGTTCGTGATGTGGCGAGCGATAATATTTTACTACTTCTTAACACTTTAATCTAACTCGGCACCACCAACGCTTAAATTGCTCAGCAAAATTTTATGGGGACTTACATAATGAATAAAATTCAATAATACAATAAAAAATTATGGTAGAGTGGTAAATATACTTTTGTTCTTAATAAGAAATTTTATATTCAAGCTAGCTAGTTAAGGAGTTGGCTATGGTAGGGATCACTTTACCTCCCACAGTAGATTATTAAGTGCGAATCAAAATTAATTGGGTCCAAAATAAATATTATATACCGAGTGAAAAAAAAGGGAAAGAAGAAGAACAATAGAATTCGACAAGCATATCCAGAATGAACTCAAAATATTCACCAATTTTATTTGGTGAAAGCCTATTATGTTTAAGAGTTAAGACAGATAAATACAACAATTAACAACAACAACAACAACAACAACAACAATAACAACAACAATAACAACAACAACCTAGTATGTTCCCATAAAGTGAGATCTGGGGAGGGTAATATGTAGACAGGCCTTACCCCTATCGAAAGGGCAGAGAGGTTGTTTCCAATCGACCCTCGGCGTAGGGAAGGGAAGCAAAACAAAAACAAAAACAAAAATAAAAACAAAACAACATTAGTTACTCCAGGAGAAATCGCATAAATAATTATCTAAACAAAAGAACCATAAGTACCACAAATAAAATGGCATGCAGTAATATTAAAATAGTAACTACCATAAGAGGACACAAACCAATACACAAATCATCAATGGAGAGCCCTACCAAGCCCACCCAATCCCGTGAAAGGAGTACGAAAAATCTAGAAGCCCCTATCCTACAACCCTGATACTAGACCTCCAGACATTCTTATCAAGGGCTATGTCCTCGGAAATCCGCATTCTAGCCATGTCCTGCCTAATTACCTCTCCCTAGTACATCTTAGGCCTCCCTCTGCCTCGCCTCACACCGACCATCGCTAGCTGCTCACAACTCCTCACCGGGGCATCAGGGCTTCTCCTTCGCACATGTCCGAACCACCTGAGCCTCGCTTCTCGCATCTTCTTATCCACAGGGGCCACCCCCACCTTCTCCCAAATAACTTCATTCCTAATCTTATCTAACCTGATAAGCCCGCATATCACTCTAAGCATCCTCATCTCCACAACCTTTATCATCTGAATATGAGAGTTATTCGCCGGCCAACACTCTGGCGAAGAAATATACTTTATACAGTAGGGAGAAAGGTAATGCTTTGTCACTAGTATGGACAAAAAACGAATTTACTTACCGTGTTGACCCTTTTGGTACCGCATATTCTTGTTTGCGTAAAAACGAAACGGCAGCAAGCATTTCCTACTGTTAGCTTTGGCAAAAACAACATACAAAATTTTCTTACACTTTCAGCAATACATTAGAAAAGCTTATAACTGTTAGAATTTATTGCTATTAAAATGATTCTGTGATAGGAGGAATAACAAATATTTTTGGTTGCTAAAACCTCCTCTATAAATTAACAAACAAAGATGGAATATCTTTTCTTCAAGTTTGAGAAATATATTTACCAAAAAAGGAAAAAAAAAGATTGAGAAATATCTAACATCTTCCCTCCTCTATGTTGAAGCCAGATGCCATTTCAATTTGGTTTCTTTTGACAATGTCACTTCTAACTTAAAGGAGGCTCTTCGTTCCTAATTAATTTCTTTCATATTAATTTTACTATCATAAAACTTTATCGTGCTTTAAATTCTAAAAGCGTGCTTTAAAATTATGACAGAGGCTTTAAAATTTTGACAACGTACTTTAAAGTTTGACGCAAAGATCATAAAATTATAAAATTCAATTTCAAATAATTAAATTATGTAAAATTATATACTTAAAATACAAATGATTGAAATGTTAAATTTTTGGGTGTCACACACTACATTAGCACCTTGCCACTCTATAATTTCACATAAGAAAATAAAAAAATTCACCATGTAAAAGCGTTAACTACTCATATTTGAACAAACACTAACAAAAACATATTCAAAGGAAACAAAGATAAGAAAATAAACGGCTTCTATTTCCCCGACCAAAGAATTATGGATCGGAGACAATTTTTGCCCTTCGAGAATTTTCTCTAATTGTGGAAATCCTGATTACTTTGGCAGGAGACCAATCAGTAACAGTAAAATGTTTGACTGAATCAATCCCCTAAATACAACGCCATTATATTGCTGTTAGTATAATTTAACTGCCCGAAAAATATCTGACTGCTGCCCGTTGACTATTCCTACTTTACCTTCTCAACTGCCCGCTATTCCCCGCCGTCGCTTTTGCGGGCAGCTCCAGACTTCAATACTCAACACATCGCACCTCTCATTTTCTCCTTGGGAACTCAATAAATATGCAGAATTGCAGACTCACACAATTCCCAATTCTGCCACCACCACCGACAACCGTTCACCACCTCCGTCCACGGTGGTGCAAAGGGGCCTCCTCCTTTCCCCCAAAGCGGAATAAAGTTCAGTTTTTTATTATGAAGTAATAGTGAAGGGGTGAGAGGAGAATGGGCCAGGGACTTAGTTGTGGAGCAAGTGATGAACATGGGTTATTCAGTGCTGTTCAGTGTGGTGATTTGGAGACAGTGAATACTCTGCTGGAGAGAAACCCGAGTCTTGTTCATCATTCTACGGTTTATGATCGCCAGTCTGCTTTACACATTGCTGCTGCCAATGGTCAAAATGAGGTGGGTTCTTGAAAAGGTTCTGTTTTTAATCCTTTTTATGGGGTATGTTTCTCTTGAAAATTTCATGCTCTTAATTGTACGATTAATGGGTTTTGATGTTCTTTCAGGCTGTTTCTATGCTTATTGACAGATCGGTCAATCCTGATCTATTGAATCGGTATAAGCAGGTATAATTATTGCATCTTTTCTTCCTTATTTGTTTGATTGATGGAAGTAAAACAAGAAAATTTGAACTTTTCTTTCCATTTTCGCGAATTCCCCTAGAATTGATCACTTTCTCTTCTCCTTCCCCCCCTTTTTTTTTAAAAAAATATGGTCTTCTGCTCTTAAGCATTTTTTAATTTCTCCTGATTTTGCTGTTTATTGCTTCAGACTCCATTGATGCTGGCAGCCATGCACGGGAAGCTCTCTTGTGTGCAAAAGCTTATTGAAGCAGGGGCTAATGTATGCCATACTAACCTCTCCTTTTTTTTTTAAAATCTGTATTTACTTTTATTTTTAAGACCCTTGTTATATTTTGTGCAAATTTATCTTGGCAAGAACGACCTCTTCTCCATTTATATAAGTGAAGTATCTTTTGAAAATTCTTGGGCCTAATTGTGAAAATTATGATCAGATTTTAATGTTTGATTCGCTTAATGGAAGAACATGCTTGCACTATGCTGCCTATTATGGGCACTCTGATTGTCTCAAAGCAATTATTTCTGCTGCTCAGACATCTCATGTTGCATCTTCCTGGTACAGCCTCTTTGAGAATTCACTTGTGTTTTTTTCTATGTTGTATATTCTATTGATTGTTCTAAGTTGCTGTATTGGAATTAAACTTTTAGGGGATATGCTCGGTTTGTGAACGTTAAAGATGGTAAGGGAGCAACTCCTTTGCACTTAGCAGCACGTCAAAGACGACCTGAATGTGTTCATATTTTACTGGACAATGGTGCTTTGGTCTATGCTTCAACTAGTGGATACGGGTAATCATCCTGTCCAAGACATCATTTTCCTTTTTATTTTTAGTGAATTGTTGCTTGTTTAGCTTGTATTTTATAATTTCTTTTCAAACATAAAAACAGTTTCCCTGGTAGCTCACCACTTCATTTGGCTGCAAGAGCTGGTTCTCTTGATTGCATCCTTGAATTGTTAGCCTGGGGAGCAGATCGATTACACAGAGATGATTCAGGGTATCTTTCTTTTTCTCTTATAACTTTTCCAATTTTTATAAAACAAAGTTTAGAGTCCTGAACTTTGATTAACGAGTAAATTCCCCTGTTTTCCAATTTATTCTGAGTTGATCTAGCTTAATAATAGTGAATCTGAATATGATCTTTGGGTGACTCCACCATAGTTCATTTTGTTGGTTATCTAAATATGCAATGTAATGATTGTGGTACAGGCGAATACCATTCACAGTTGCTTTAAGATACAACCATGGTGCGTGCGCAGTTTTGCTGAATCCTTCATCCGCAGAGCCTCTTGTCTGGCCATCGTCATTGAAGTTCGTCAGCGAGCTCAATGAAGAGGCAAAGTCTTTGCTAGAACGTGCCCTTATGGAGGCTAACAAGGAGAGGGAAAATAACATCTTAAAAGGAACAGCTTATTCACCAATCAATTCTGATGATGGGATGGATGACAATATCTCTGAGGTAATTACCACTCATAAATCTCTGAAGTACTCTAGTAAGTTGAATTGATTTCAAAATGTCAAACTACCGTGCACATGTTTTAAACGCAAAGGCATTTCTTATTTTTCTCTATATTATACTCTTTGGTTAGTTGCTAAGCTAGTTTTAGCTTAGAGCCATCTGCACACAGCTTCAAGTCTTTGGTACTCACTAGGAATTATCTGATTGCAGGTGAGTGATACAGAAGTTTGTTGTATATGCTTTGATCAATTATGCACGATTCAGGTCCAGGACTGCGGGCACCAGATGTGTGCACATTGCATACTGGCCTTGTGCTGTCATAGCAAGCCTAATACTACTACGACTAGTCCTACCGAACCTCTGTGTCCATTCTGCCGTAGTAGAATTGTACAATTGCAAGTTATCAAGTTTGAAAAGGATGAAGACACAAACCATGATGTCTACTCTTCCAAGATTAGGAAGTCTAGGAGGTCAAGAAACTTAAGCGAGGGCAGTAGTAGTTTTAAGGGCTTATCTGCAGTGAGATCTTTTGGTAAAATGACTGGACGTGGCTCGGGTAGGATTGCTGCTGAAAACGAATATATTGATAAGCCAATAACCCTAGACTGATAGCAGAATTTGGCTATTAAGAACATCAACTGTGGATGTCTTCTGCTCAAATGATATATATAGATAGATTTTTCTCTCTATTTGCTTAATAGGGGAAATAGGTGGAGTTAAGATGATCTGCACCTTTGGATTGGCCGGTACTATATTAATTGTTTGTGTGAGTTAAAGAAAACTCATAATATTGTAGTAAAATTCATTTACTTGTGCTTGATGAAGGATGGTGCTTAAGGCCTAGTCGTTCAACAACAACAGCAACAACAACTACCCAGTATAGTCCCACAAAGTGGGATCTGGGGAGGGTAATATGTAGACGAGCCTTACCCCTACCCGAAAGGGCAGAGAGGCTGTTTCCAATCGACCCCCGGCTCAGTTAAGGCCTAGTCGTTCCTTGTAAGATATATTGGGGTTAAAGTGGTGGTGTGAATGAGAAATGAGGAAAGAAGGTGAAAAGACAACTTTAGCTTTTGCACTTTGTCCCTCATTTGTTAAAGACAAGTATTTGGTTGGGTTTAAATATACAAGCACTTCGTTAAGCTCTTAAAAGGAGATAAGAGGAAGGTGCCTTGCGCCGTCGTTGCTCCGCTCGGCTTCGGCTTCAGCTTCGTAGTTTATATTAATATTTTTGTGACCCTTATTTGTAACGAGATAAAATTATTTAATATTTGTTTTTAATTTATTGAAATATTCCCGCAACCATCAGAAAGGCTATCTTTCATGAATAGCCACCTGCAGTGTGATAAGCCACTTTTGCACCCTTTCAATCCAAAATTCGTTGGCTATAAATAAACAGGCATTCCTTCGGAATTTTTCACTCTAAAATTTTCTGCTTCATCTCTTTCTTCTTTCTGCATCATTACTTTAAAACAAAGTAAGTTCCTCGTGTGATTTGCTCAATTACTTTTGAGTTCGCCGATAACTTAGTGGTTTGAAGTGCCGCTACCGCTAAGTTGGAAGTTCCGTTCTATCATGGGAAGAATTTATCTGTCAACCTTGGGTAACAGTGAGGGGATAAATTTTTTTAAGGACATACAAGAAACTCGTGGGCTTGGACATAATTCTGTCAATTTCTATTCATTTATTTTTCTGATTTCGTCACTTATAAGTTTTAATAACAGTCCTATGTGATGATAATTAAACATTCTCCCTTCCTCACCAACTTTGCTTAAATATTGCAATATATAATCCTTGCGAAATAATCAAACTCAAAGCAAGTGATTATGTTACCCCATCTCTTTCGAAATGAAACTATCCGTTGTATGGACGTCAAAGTGTAACAATATATATATAATGTGGAATAAAAGGAAAAGGCTATCTGTTAGTAGTGATTAACCCATGTTTTTTTTGACACCGAATGAGAAACAAAAAAAAAACTAATCATAAATTAATTTTTTCTATAATGGCCGAATATATACAGAGACATTCAAATAAGGCCATGATGGATCATAAATACTGAACCGTGATTATACAATATGGAGTTTATAAGATTGGGTGAGGGTGAATGGGAAGACTGAGTGAATTATCGGCTACATGGAGATGTAAAAGGTTTTGGCAACAAAAACAATTAATTCAGAGCGTGGCTGAATTTCTAGAGTTATCTTTTTAGAGTGAAATTTATTGTACTTTTGACATTATGAGTTTAGAATTTAATTTATTTAAAGTTTATTGTTTTCTTATATATATATATATATATATATATATATATATATATATATATTATGTCGAAAAATTGAGTTTAATTAAGTTTGTGGAGCATATGCTTCTTTTGCCTGTAGTTAAGCTATTTGTTGTTTGGTGTTCGGAGGAATTGACCGTTTCTTGAAGGTTAAAACACGGATTCATAATAGGACAGTGGAGTGGACTTTTTCCTAGTTTCACATGCAATTGTATGAGAATATGGTCGAACTGTGCCCATACTTGTTTTTCTCTTTTTGAGTCAAAAAGGATAAGTGCCAATATTTAGGTCTTATTTCTATTTTAGTGCAAGAGCTGTTGTTAACTTATTCCTTTTTTTTGTACAGCTAGGAAGAACAACAACAATAACTCAGTATAATCTTACTTAATAGGCAGAGACTGTTTTCAAATAGACCCCCGTCATCCTTCCCTTCAAGAACTTCACACCTTGCTCTTGGGGAGACTCGAACTCACAACTTCTCGGTTGGAAGTGAGGGTTGTTTACCATCAGAGCAACCCCTCTTGTCCAGCTAGGAAGAAAGACCAAATTGACTAATAGGGAATTGGTCCGTCATCCTCTTGCTTGAGAGCGCCACTATTTTTTTCTATACCGTAGTGTAAGGAATATAGTTGAGATTATGTAGACTTGGTGAGAATCGAACCTGTGACTAATGCTTTTGGTCTTTCTACGGAGTTTGAAATTGCTTGGCTTGGACAAGGTGAGCTAAGGAAAAGAATAAAAGTGAAGAGCTAGGTAGAATTGTTTAAATCATATTAGGTAAATGTTTTTGTGTTTAACAAATGCTCCATTAAGAAGAACAAATTAACTTAGCCTAGCTAGTCCTTCAAATAGACCCCCAACATCCTTTCCTTCAAGAACTTACCACCTTGCTCTTGGGGAGACTCGAACTCACAACCTCTCGGTTGGAAGTAGAGGTTGCTTACCATCAGAGCAACCCCAGCTAGTCCTTCAATTGAAGCAATTTTTACCTCGTAATGTTCTTGGAGTAGGAACTCAGAATAGTATAAACTCAAACCTGTACATTACTCAGCATTTTTATGAGATTAAATTGTGTTTATTAGTAAGTATTATGATTTTAAAGTGCACATATTTTGTTTGCATTTAAGCTGCGCGAATGGATAATATAATGAATACTTACACTATCGTTGTAAATTTAACCAATGAGCAGGTTACTTTCATTTATTTATATTATATAGATCAATATTTATTAAATTAATTATCTATTATTATATTTTAATAGATATAATTAAAGGCTAGCCCGTGCTATTACCGTCAAACTAGTAGCCGTTGGCCCATTATTTGAAGAATTAACCAGAAAAACTGTCCATTTAATCTTTAAACTAAAAATAGCAAGTAAATGTATAATATATGTATAATTTATATATTATAAATGTATAACTGTACATAATTAATATATATTCTATGTATACTTATTAGAGAAAGTAAATATTAAATCTGACCGGATGTATAATTCTTGTATAATATATGTATATCTATGTATAATCAATGTATAATCTATGTATACTGACTAGAGAAAGCAAACATTAAATCCGACTGGTTATTTATATAACAATCCCTTATTTTAAAGAGGATTTTTCATGAAGCACTACAGTTTAGAGTCTAACTATCATATGTAACTATTGTATGGGGTCGAATTTGATCAACTATGTCCCTAGATCAGCATGACCAAGTGCCGAACATGCACAAGCCAAGATAGAAGCACGACTCAAGGGGAGTGGGAGGAACGACTCCATAATCCCGTTGGCCCCTCTATAGTGTGTACTTAATCTCTATTCTTTAATATATATTTAGTGAAGGATCTCCTACTATATAAAGGGAATCCAAGCATTGTAAATGATGATTTTGGAGATATGCAAACTCTCTTGTTCTCTCTCATCTCTCTAACATTTTCTCTCTCGCTCTCTCTCTCTCTCGCTCTCTCTCTCTCTCGCTCTCTCTCTCTCTCTCTATCTCTCTCTCTATCTCCCTCTCTCTCATGTATATTGTGACTGCTAAAAATAGGGTATTAAAAATATCCTATAGTCTTATTATTTTCGATTACGATTTACCTCCTCTTTTCTTTTGATTGATTTTCTTAGAATAGGGAGACTAGTTACTATGACTGAAATAAGGGAATTTAGAGAATGTATAGCAGATTCTGCTCCGCAGGAATTGAGGTCTTCTGGGACTTTTTTTACATGGAATAACAAACAAGAAGGGGAGGAAAGAGTATATAGCAGAATAGATAGAGTGGTAGTGAATTCAGACTGGATGACTACATTACCAATCTCAGAAGTGCACTACATGAATGAGGGGCTATATGAATTATCCAGCTATAGTTAATTGGGATATTGGCATAGGGAAGCAGAGAAGGCAATTCAAATATTTCAACATGTGGAAAATGGCTGATGATTTCAAAGACAGGATAACAAAAAGCTGGAATGCAGATATAGTAGGCACCAAACTATTCGTTGTGATTGGCAAAATGAACAGACTGAAGTAGTTTTGACAAAACTGAAAAGGGACAGATTCTCAGATGTTGAAAGGAAGGCTGAATAGGTTGAGGAAGAATTGAAGAGATGTCAAATAGAATTGCAAGGTGATAAAAGCAATAAAGAGTTAATATATAAAGAAATACACCTAGCACAAGAATGCACAACCTGGGGAGAAGCTAGGGACATGTTCTTGAGGCAGAAGAGTAGAATGACATGGCTCACTCAAGGTGATCACAATACAAAATACTTTCACAGTGCAATAAAGGAGAGAAGAAGCAGTAATAGAATCTTCTCAATTATTGACTCTAAATGGACAACTAGAAGAGAACCAGATAAGATTGCTCAGGCTCTTATTGAATTTCACAAGGATCTACTGGGAAGGAAGAATGATAACAGAAAATATGTATGTAGTGAACTAGTAAGGAGTGGTTTAACAGTATCACAGGCTCAAAGGGAATGGCTGATAAAAAGCTACAAAGAGGAGGATGTCAAGGCAGCCATATGGTCAATAGTAGGAGACAAAGCCCCAGGACCAGATGGATACAGTAGCCAATTCTTCAAGGATAGCTGGGATATTATAAGCAAAGATGTTGTAAATAGAGTGTTGGAGTTTTTTCAAAAAGGTAAAACGCCTAAGAGCTTAAACTCAACTATGATTACTTTAGTCCCTAAGAAGAGCCATGCAAAAGAGGTGGGAGACTACAGACCTATAGCATGCTGTAACATTGTTCAAGATAATTTCAAAAATGCTTTGTATGAGACTGAGGTCTATTCTACCAGAAATCATCTCACCAAATCAGAGTGCATTTGTGGAAGGGAGAAGTATAGTGCAGAATGTCCTAATATGTCAAGATTTGGTCAGGTTATATAACAGGAAATCATCAACATGTAGCTTCCTAATAAAGATAGATTTAAGGAAGGCTTATGATACTGTGGAATGAGAGTTTGTAAAGGAAATATTACATGCTTTGAACTTTCCTAGTAAGTTCATACAGTGGATAATGCAATGTATCTCTACTACAGGATATCCTATTGCAATTAATGGAGCGATCTATGGTAACATTCAAAGGAAAAGAGGGTTGAGGCAAGGTGATCCCATCTCACCATTAATATTTGTTATACGCATGGAGTAATTTTCAAAGATTATGCAGCATCTAGCTACAATGCAGGGGTTTGAGTTTCATACAAAATGTAGAGGGCTGAAACTGAATTATCTATGCGTTGCTAATGATGTTCTTTTATTCTATAAAGGAGAAATACAGCAAGTGATGTTGATGCTAAGGGGATTGGCTACTTTCTCATAAGCCTCCGGTCTGTATACAAATGCCACAAAGTCAAATATATATAGTGCTAATATGAAGCAACATGATGTAATTGATATTTATGAGATGACTGGGTACAAGAAATGAGTTCTGCTTTTTAGATACTTGCGGGGTGCCAATCTCAGCAAAAAAAGATATCGGCTGTTGATTGTGAAATGTAAGTAGAGAAAATGTGTGCAAAAATTAAAAGTTAGGGTACCATGAATCTATCATATGCAGGAAGGGTGCTGCTTATCAACTCAGTTCTAATGCATATCCATGCCTATTAGTCTTTTATAGTCATTCTCCCTAAGAAAGTACTAAAGAGCTTTACAGCTCTTTGTAGAAATTTCCTATGGGATGGCAAAGTGAATACTAATAGGGTACCTCTAGTAGCCTAGGATCTTGTATGCATGCCTAAGATAGAAGGGGGACTAGGGATAGTTGAGTGTGAGGCTTGGAACCAAGCAACTATTGCAAAATATAATTGGAATAGAAAAGAAGGAAGACACCTTGTGGGTACAATGGGTGAATCACATATATCTGAAAGGGAGAGACTGGTGAAAATACCAAGCTCCAACTGATTGCTGCCGGTACTGGAGGAAAATCAGCTCAATTAGGGAGCAATTTGCAGTAGGTTACACTCAACAGGGATGTCTAAATGCTTATGGAAAGTACACAATAAAGAGTGGTTATCAGTGAAAACAAGGAAGAAGGCTAACTGGTGCCATGGTAGATGGGTGTGGGATAGAAATAATATTCCAAAGCATAGCTTTATAGGATGGTTAGCTATGCACAACATGCTTCAAACGAGGGAGAAATTGGCAAAGATAAGAATCTATCAAGAAGAGGAGTGTGTCATATGTGGAGAAGGAACTGAAACAATAGACCATCTATTCTTTGAATGTCAATACTTCAGGAACTGCTTAAAGGAGTTGCTAGAGTGGCTGAATATAAGAATACAACAGCACAGGCTGAGTGGCATATAGACAAGAATGACAAGGAGCATAAAAGGCAGAGCTTGCAGTTCAGTTATCAGCACGGTATTGGTAGCTGCAATCTACCATATATGGAAAGCCATAAATGAAGCATTGTGGAATCATAAAGTCCTTAGGCCCCAGAAGTTAGTAAGCATAGTCAAGGAGGAATGTAGATTGAAGATGCAGATTATCATGGAATGAAAAACAACATCACGAAGACAAAAACTATGGATAAGGAAAATAATGTAATTAGTACACTGAATAGATAGAAATAGTTAGCATACATAGAAGAAGTCAGTTAAATGAAGGAAAGAAGGGGAGGGGATACTTGTAATTGATACTGTAAGACTCTGCGTTGGTGTTAAAAAAATTTCTCATTTCACCAAAAATAAAAATTTAAAAAATTTACAACAAAATAAAAAAGAATTTATAATTAAAATCTAAATTTTTTAGAAAACTATTATATTATAAATTAAGGTAAAAATAAAAAGAAAAAAAACGTCAAAGCACGTGGAATCTTAAATGAAAACAAAGAGAGGATTTTGTAATAAATACAAAAAAATCTAATTTATGAGAGGGCAACAAAAATAAAAACATGTGAATAAAAACAAGGAATGTATTTATTTGAATGTATTTCTCTTAAAATGTTTTTAAGAAATAAAACAAATAAACTGGATATTCCTTAAAAGGTTCCAATCTAAAAGACATATAAAAAGTAAAAGAATGATATTAATATATTTTTAGTTCTTCGAAGATAGTATTAACATAGTTCTTTTTAAATTTATCAACTAAAAGTAATTCAATAACAATCATCAATCATTATTTTTGACTGGAACCCAGGAATAAATTATATGAGTGATCCTTAGTTAAAAAAATACAACAACATAAAAAACTTTGTAATTAAAAATAAATTATTTAGAAAACTATTATATTATAAATTAGAGCAAAAATACAAACAAAAAAAAAACCATTAAAGCACTTGGCATTTTGAGCGAAAACAAATAGGAGACTTTTGTAACAAATACAAAGAAATCTAATGTATGAAAGAAAAAAATAAAACAAAATAAAAACATTTGAATAAAATATTTTTAGAAATAAACATTGATACTAATAATTTTTTTTATATTTTCACTTTTTCGAGGATAGTATTGATGTGACGACCCAAAGGGTCATCACCGTAATTATCTCTTTCTCCGTGCTTTCGAGGCCTTAAAAAATATAACTTTTAGTTACCTCGATTTGCGTGCGTAGTCCGGACGAGAAGCAGAGAGTATTCAGGTGGACCTGAAGAAGATAGAGGCAGTGAAAAACAGGCCTCGACTAGCTTCAGCTACAGAGATCCGGAGCTTTTTTTTAGGGGTTAGCTGGTTACTACCGACATTTCATGGAAGGGTTTTCATCCATTGCAGCCCTGATGACTAGATTGGCCCTAAAGGGTGTCTACTTCAGGTGGTCAGATGAGTGCGAGGCGAGCTTCCAGAAGCTCAAGACAGCTTTGACTATGCACCGGTATTGGTATTGCCCTCGGGATCAGGACCTTACACTGTTTATTGTGATGCTTCCCGTATCGGGCTTGACGTAGTGTTTATGCAGAATGGCAGAGTCATAGCATATTCTTCGAGGCAGTTAAAGATCCACGAGAAGAATTATCTAGTTCATGACCTAGAGTTGGCAGCCATTATTCATGCTTTAATGATTTGGAGGCATTATTTATATGGTGTGACGTGTGAGGTGCATATGGATCACTGGAGCCTTCAGTACTTGTTCAAACAGAAGGAGTTGAATTTGAGGCAGCGGAGGTGGTTGGAGTTACTGAAAGACTATGATGTTTCTATCTTATACCACCCGGGGAAGGCCAATGTGGTGGCCGATGCATTAAGTAGGAAGTCCGCCAGCATGGGTAGTCTTGCCTATGTTCTGGTCAGCTAGAGACCGCTTGCTTTGGATGTTCAGGCCTTGGCCAATCGATTTGTGAGATTGGATATTTTTGAGCTTAGTAGGGTATTAGATTGCACGGTTGCTCGTTGTCGTTCATTGAGCGTGTTCTGGAGTGGCAGTTTGATGATCCCCATTTTTGTGTCTTGAGAGACATGGATCAACGGGGAGGTGCCAAGAAAATGACCTTGGGAGATGATGGCATATTGATATTGGAGGGGCGAGTTTGTGTGCCCAATGTTGATGGTATTCAGGAGTCGATCTTAGCAGAGGCCCACAGTTCTCGATATTCCATTCATCTGGGCGACGTGAAGATGTATCAGGATTTGAGGCAGCGTTATTGGTGGAGCAGAATGACGAAGGACATTATTTGCATATGTGGCTCGTTTTTGAACTATCAGCAGGTTAAGTACGAGCATCAGAGACCCGATGGTTTATTTTAGAGGATTGAGCTTCCCGAGTGGAAGTGGGAGAGAATTACCATGGATTTTGGTACCAGCCTTCCGATGACTCAGAAGAAGTTTGATGCTATATGTGCTACTGTTGATAGGCCGACCAAGTCAGCGGATTTTATTCTAGTTGCCACCACCTATTCGTCCAAGAGATATGCTGAGATTTATATTAGAGAGATCGTTCACCTTCATGTGGTGCCTATATCTATTATTTTGGATCGAGGTCCGTAGTTTACCTCGTATTTATGGAGAGAGGTACAGCAAGAGTTGGGCAACCAGGTTCAGTTGAGTATAACATTTCATCCCCAGACGGACTGTCAGTCCAAGAGGACTATTCAGATTCTTGAGGATATGCTCCGAGCCTCCGTTATTGATTTTGGAGGCTCATGGGACCAGTTCTTGCCGTTAGCAGAGTTTGCCTACAACAACAGCTACCAGTCCAATATTCAGATGGCTCTGTATGAGACATTGTATAGTAGGCGGTGTCGGTCCCCAGTCGGATGGTTTAAGCTAGGAGAGTCATAGTTATTGGGTAAAATCTAGTTCAGGAGGCCTTGGATAAGGTCAAGATCATTCAGGACAGACTTCGGCTGGCACAGTCTAGGCAGAAGAGTTATTCAGATCGCAAGGTCAAGGATGTTGCTTTTATGGTTGGTGAGCGAGTATTGCTCTGTGTATCGCCTATGAAGGGCGTGATGAGATTCGGGAAGAAGGGCAAGCTTAGCCCTAGGTTTATTAGCCCATTCGATATTCTTGAGCAAGTGGGAGAAAAGGCTTATACACTTGCCCTGCCGCCTAGCTTGTCTGCCGTGCATCCAGTTTTTCATGTATCCATACTTCGAAGATAACACGACAATCCAACCACGTGTTAGATTTCAGCACTGTCTAATTAGACAAGGATCTTTCATATGAGGAGGAGCCGGTGGCTATTTTAGACCGGTAGGGTTCGGTTGAGGTCGAAGAGTTTTCCTTCGGTACGTGTTCAGTGGAGAGGTCAGCCTTCTGAGGCATCGACCTGGTAGTCTGAGTATGATATGCGTGTTGAAACACGTTCTCAAGGCACTAAACTAAACGTGTGTTCATATTTGTAGGTTTTGATAAATGACAAACGATGCGCAATTGACATATGACGAGGTCCAAGCACAAGCGCGCAAATGTCACGTAACGAAGTTCAAGCACAAGACAAACAAAGATCAAGATTAATCAAAGTTATACATGAGTCGCTCTTTAATTGTGATCTTGATCCGACAATTTAACTCAAGACCTGGCTTCTCTCGTAAAAACATTTTTATCAAATCATGCATATTTAATTTAGAGCAAAATGATTTTAAATCATGCATATTTATTTTAGCAAAATGATTTTTAAACATGCCTCTAAAATCTGGACAAAGATAATCGATTATGTACTTATGATAATCGATTATGTTAAGGCAGTGTCCATCAGATTTTTGAAATCTGCATGACAATCGATTGTGTACCTTATGACAATCGATTGTGTTGAGACAGTGTCCATCAGATTTTTCAAAGCTACAAAATAATCGATTGTGAACCTTATGACAATCGATTGTCTTGAGGCAGTGTCTATCAGATTTTTCAATGATACAAAATAATCGATTGTGAACCTTATGACAATCGATTGTGTTGAGGCAGTGTCTATTAGATTTTTCAAGATTGAAAAGTAATCGATTGTCCATATAGTATAATCGATTATGTAAATGACCGCTGCCAAAATATTTTCAAACTCCGCCAGATAATCGATTATAGGATTTTAATAATCGATTGTTTGAAGTAAAATCTGAAAAAGATTTTTTGAACGTTGCCAAGTAATCGATTGTATATTTCTGATAATCGATTGTTTTAAGTAAAATCTGGAAATAATTTTTTGAACGTTGCCATTAATCGATTATACGTCTTAGATAATTGATTATGCTGCGTAAAATCTGGGAATGATTTTTGGAACGATTGGAAAACAATCGATTGTGCCAATTAGACAATCGATTGTCGTAGCACAAAATCAGCAATTCTTAATTGGCAATTAGGCAACGGTTATGCATGTCTTTGACACTATAAATACATCTTCAAATCAGTCTTCTAAACACAACAACTGATTATACTATTGCTAAAGCTTGCATACTCTCTTATTCATCATTTTCTATTCATTACATAAGTTTTTGAGAGCCAAATTCTTGACGAAAGTTGTTGCGTTCTTGAGCGTATATATTTTACTCATATCTACTCTTAAGGAGAGTCTTGTTTTGAGTGTAACGTATTTTTATACACTTGAAGGGAAGTATTAATCCCTTGTATTGTAAGAAGGAACGTTGTGATTCCTTTGGTTGAAGTCTTGAAGTGTTGTATCTTCGAGCAAAGGTTGTTGAGGCTTGTGTGACTCAAGTTCTCAGTTTGTAACGGTTTGTTAAGCACCCGTAAGCTTAACGAAGTTAGTGGAAATCTCGAGAGAGTCTCTCGGGGACTGGACTAGCCACGGGTTGGTGAACCAGGATAACATCGGTGCGTTCGTTCCTTATTATTTACTTATCGCACTTATTTCATTCCTGCAATTTTTAAATTCCACAAGTTTACGCTGTTTTTTATTATAACGCTATTCACCCCCCCCCCCCTCTAGCGTTAAGCGTATATTCTAACAATTGGTATCAGAGCCCAACTCTCTGAAAAACTTAACCGTTTGAGAGAAACAATCCATGGCTTCTACTCGTGATTCTTTTGCAGGAATAGGTGAAGGACAATGCTCCACCCGACCACCACTATTTGATGGCACAAACTATACGTACTGGAAGGAGAGGATGAGAATATTCATTCAATCGAATAATTTTCATCTATGGAAGGTTATAATGAAGGGAGAACAAATTCAAACCAAAAAGGTTGAAAATGAATGGGTTCCAAAATCCGAAGATGAATATGATGCGGATGATATCCAAAAAGTGCAGAACAACGCTAAAGCCATCAACTTATTATATTGTGCTGTAAACGCTGATGATTACAGAAAAATATCATGTTGCACAACGGTGAAGCAAATGTGGGATAAGCTGGAAATCACGTACGAAGGTACGGACCAGGTAAGAGAGGCTAAAGTTGATTTTCTAACCCATGCATATGAACTGTTTCACATGAAGGAAGGCGAAAGGGTCGATGACATGTTCGAACGATTTTCAAAAATCGTTAATGACTTACATGCTCTTAAGAAGACCTTCACGGATAAGGAACTTGTCCAAAAAATTCTCCGAAGTCTCACTCCGGAATGGCGCTCCAAGGCCGACGCAATTCAAGAGTCTATTGGCATTTCAAATGTCACCATCGACGGATTAAGAGGTAACCTTAAAACTTATGAATCTACTATACTTAACCCTCTTGTTAATGATCAAAGGAAATAAAGAATCACCCTCAAGGCAAGCACAAGCCAACCTCAAAATAACGAGGACGGAGATAACGAGTTCGGACTCGTTATTAAGAGATTTCAAAAGTTCATGCGAAAAGAGTATGAACGAAAAGGCAAACAACAAGGAGATCAAGTAAAGTGCTATGGGTGCGGAGAAATCGGGCACATTAAATCAAATTGCCCAAATGTCAAAAAGGAGAAGAAACCCTTCAAGAAACAACGAGCATACATATCTTGGGGAGGCGACTCCGGAGACGAGTCGAATGAGGAAGAAGAAGACGAAACCGCAAATCTTTGTCTCATGGCTCATGAAAACAATCAAGAAGAGGTATGTCAAATTTCTTCCAAAAACTTCTATTCTCTTGAGGAAATGCAAAATGCCTTTGATGAGTTGTATAGTGAATTCATTAAAGCTTCCAAAACCGTTAAGAACATTAAGGAAAATGCTTCTTTGAAAGAAAAAGATTTTGAAAAACAACTCTCTTTGAAAGAAAAGGATTTGAAAAACTGATTTTGGAAAATGAGAAGTTGAAAGAAGAAAATAATTTTTTCGGCAAAAGAAGCGCCGACAAACCCGAGAGTTCTAGTAAAAATTGTACTTCTTGCATGCATCTAAAAGATGAGGTAGAAAGACTTAAGGGCACCTTAGATAAGTTCAATTCTTCTCATAAAAATTTGAATGAAGTTCTTGTTAATTTGAAATCGACCAAACATGGGATAGGTTTTAAAAACGAGCCTAAAGAAAAAGTTGAAGCCAAACCCCAACCACCTAAGGCTCAACCTAGGACAAATAAAACAAATGTTCATCCTAGAGATAACAATCCTAGAATCAACATGCATGCTAGACCAAACACTAGAAGAAACTTTGAACATTTTAGGACACCTAGAAATGGCCTTCAACCTAGAAATAACTATTCTAGAAATGCTGCATATCCTAGAACAAATAGTAGGAGAAATGATTTTCATGAAATGCGCAATAGTCATATTGTCGAAAATAGAGTAAACAATTTTCGTCCGTCCAACTACTATCAACCTAGACGAATGCATAATCCTAATGTCATTTGTCATTATTGCAATCGAATTGGACATATTGCTCCTGCTTGTTTCACTAGACATAGACACTTAACTGCATGTCAAGCACAACAGCATGTTACACCTAACTCTCAAGGACCCAAAACAGCTTGGGTACCAAAGACTCATTAATTTGTCTTGTAGGTATGTTTGAAGGGATCAAGAGTACTTTGGTACCTTGATAGTGGATGCTCCAAACACATGACCGGAGACGAATCGAAGTTCCTTCAACTAGAACACAAGGAAGGAGGAAGCGTTATTTTTGGAGATAACAACAAGGGAAAAATTATCGGCATTGGATCGGTCGGTAAGGATGAACTTACTTCCATTAAGCATATATTGCTAGTTAAAGGTCTAAAACATAATCTCTTGAGCATAAGTCAATTATGTGACAAGGGAAATCTTGTTTTATTTGATTCGGATGAATGCTTAGTTTTTCGCCGTAGCGATTTTAAAATTATCCTTCGTGGTTTTAGAATGGATAACATCTATATGGTTGATCTCGAAAATTCTTCATCTGAGTATGTGAATTGTCTTATGAGCAAAGAAGATGATATGTGGTTATGGCATCGTAGAGTAGCTCACATCAACATGCATCTTTTAAACAAATTGGTTTCACAAAATTTAGTTATTGGTCTTCCAAATTTGAAATTTGAAAAAGACTCCATTTGCGATTCTTGTCAAAAAGGGAAGCAAACAAAAGCATCTTTTAAAATCGAAAAATATTGTTTCAACTACTAGACCATTGCAACTTCTTCACATGGACCTTTTTGGACCATCTCACATTGAAAGTCTTGGTAGAAATCGTTATGCTTTTGTTATTGTTGATGATTATGCTAGATTTACATGGACACTATTTCATGCTCATAAAAGTGAAGCTTTTCATAATTTTAAATGTTTTCTTAAACGTGTTCAAAATGAAAAGGACACAACCGTCACTTCAATAAGAAGTGATCATGGGGGAGAGTTCGATCACAATCTCTTTGCGGATTTTTGTGACGAACTCGGTATCGAGCACACCTTCTCTGCTCCACGCACATCACAACAAAATGGAGTGGTGGAAAGGAAAAATAGGTATCTCGAAGAGATGGCTAGAACCATGCTCGATGAGGCTAAGATTCCCAAACATTTTTGGGCGGATCCCGTGAGTACCGCATGCTACGTTTTAAACAGAGTAGTCATAAGGCCAATACTCATGAAAACTCCCTATGAACTATACAAGGGAAGGAAACCAAATATCTCCCATCTTAGAGTATTCGGTTGTAAATGTTTTATTCATAACAATGGTAAAGATAATTTGGGAAAGTTTGATGCCAAATCCGATAAAGGAATTTTTATTGGTTATTCTTCACGTAGCAAAGCATATAGAGTATTCAATAATAGAACCGAAACTGTGGAGGAATCCCCTCATATTGTGTTTTCCGAAAATAATGCTCGCTTGGCGAGAAAGGATTCTGGTTTTGAACTTGCAGGTAGTTCAAACTCAATGAGTCCTCAAAACAAAGTAGAAGAGGAAACTCCTAAGGAAATTCAAGATGAAATCTTGGAACAATTATCAGAGGAAGCGCCACAACTGGAAAAAGAAACGAAACTGCCTAACGCATGGAGGACAATCAAAGACCATCCTCTCGAACAGGTAATTGGCGACATTGAACAACAGGTAAGTACTCGAAACACTCTTAAGAACACCTTAGGACATACTGCCTTCGTTTCTCAAATTGAACCTTCAACCATCTCCGAAGCAATTGGGGATGAATTTTGGACCTTGGCAATGCAAGAGGAGCTTAACCAATTCAAACGAAATGACGTTTGGGATTTGGTGCCAAGACCCGAAAATCATACCATAATTGGTACGAAATGGGTTTTTCGAAACAAACTAGATGAAAATGGCGTAATCACTAGAAACAAAGCTAGGCTTGTAGCAAATGGCTATAATCAAGAAGAGGGAATTGACTATGAAGAAATATATTCACCCGTAGCAAGGTTAGAAGCTGTTCGTTTATTGCTTGCTTTTGCCTCTTCTATGAATTTCAATTTATATCAAATGGATATAACAAGTGCTTTTCTAAATGGTGTTATTCAAGAAGAAGTTTATGTAGTACAACCCCCGGGCTTTGAAGATTTTAAATCTCCCAATCATGTTTTCAAACTTAAAAAGGCGCTTTATGGTCTCAAACAAGCTCCCCGAGCTTGGTATGAACGATTGAGCAAATTTCTTTTGGAAAATGAATTCATTAAGGGGAAAGTTGACACCACTCTATTTGTTAAGCATAAAAATAATGATATTTTATTAGTTCAAATCTATATGGATGATATTATTTTTGGTGCTACTAACAATGCTTTGTGCAAGGAATTTTCTGATTTAATGACAAGCGAATTTGAAATATCTATGATGGGTGAGCTAACCTTCTTTTTGGGGCTGCAAGTAAAGCAAATGAAAGAAGGAACCTTCATTTGTCAAGCAAAATATTGCAAAGAATTGCTAAAACGATTTGAAATGAGCAACGCAAAAGCAATGGCCACTCCCATGAGCACATCCCACCATCTAGACAAAGACGAGAAAGGTAAGGAAGTCGACACCAAGAAGTATCGAGGTATGATTGGATCTCTCCTTTATCTTATTGCTAGTAGACCGGACATCATGTTTAGCGTGTGCTTATGCGCTCGTTATCAATCATGTACTAAGGAGTCTCACCTAACTGCGGTGAAACGGATATTGAAGTATCTTGTTGGTACTGTAAATGTGGGTCTATGGTACCCCAAAGGTTCTTCATGCCAACTTGTTGGCTATTCCGATTCCGATTTCGCTGGATGCAAATTGGACCGCAAGAGCACTACTGGCACTTGCCATTTGCTCGTAGCTCTCTAGTTTCTTGGTTTAGCAAGAAACAAGTAAGTGTTGCGTTGTCCACAACCGAGGCTGAATATGTAGCCGCGGGGAGTTATTGCGCTCAAATCCTTTGGATGAAACAGCAACTCTTGGACTATGGCCTAAGTATCGATCATATCCCTCTTAGATGTGATAATACTAGTGCCATATGCTTGACGAAGAACCCCGTTCTTCATTCAAGAACAAAACACATTGAAATTAGACATCATTTTATAAGAGATCACGTTCTCAAAGGTGATGTCAAAATTGAATTTGTTGAAACCAAAGATCAATTGGCCGACATCTTCACAAAACCTTTAGAGAAAGAGTCCTTCTTCCGAATTCGTAGTGAACTCAGGATTCTTGACTCCACATTGATCTAAGTCATGCATTTCATTTTCCCTTTCACATGATTACTAACTTGAGCGTCGGAGGCGTCTAACGTATTTTTGCAGGTATCGCCCTAAAGGCAGGGGGAATTATAAAGACTGGTGCAGAATAATCGATTCCTCTTTAGTATATAATCGATTATCAAGTATCAATAATCGATTATGTTGACATTATTTGCTTTACTATCCCTTTTATGAAGTTGAAATTTTTTATTAATCAAGAAACAAGTTATTTACCAATTTTTTTTTGCTAATGTCAAAAGGGGGAAGAATAAGGGCTATGCACTTAATACTTATTGGCACAAATTGAGGGGGAATTCATATGTTGAGGTGGAACTAATTGCATATATATATATATATATATATAGTTGTCTTGCATCGTCATTATGAATGACCTAATATGCATATCCCGATTAAGGTTTGCCATTATCAAAAAGGGGGAAATTGTTGAAACACGTTCTCAAGGCACTAAACTAAACGTGTGTTCATATTTGTAGGTTTTGATAAATGACAAATGATGCGCAATTGACATATGACGAGGTCCAAGCACAAGCGCGCAAATGTCACGTAACGAAGTTCAAGCACAAGACAAACAAAGATCAAGATTAATCAAAGTTATACATGAGTCGCTCTTTAATTGTGATCTTGATCCGACAGTTTAACTCAAGACTTGGCTTCTCTCGTAAAAATATTTTTATCAAATCATGCATATTTAATTTAGAGCAAAATGATTTTAAATCATGCATATTTATTTTAGCAAAATGATTTTAAAACATGCCTCTAAAATCTGGACAAAGATAATCGATTATGTACTTATGATAATTGATTATGTTAAGGCAGTGTCCATCAGATTTTTGAAATCTGCATGACAATCGATTGTGTACCTTATGACAATCGATTGTGTTGAGACAGTGTCCATTAGATTTTTCAAAGCTACAAAATAATCGATTGTAAACCTTATGACAATCGATTGTCTTGAGGCAGTGTCTATCAGATTTTTCGAAGATACAAAATAATCGATTGTGAACCTTATGACAATCGATTGTGTTGAGGCAGTGTCTATTAGATTTTTCAAGACTGATAAGTAATTGATTGTCCATATAGTATAATCGATTATGTAAATGACCGTTGCCAAAATATTTTCAAACTCCGTCAGATAATCGATTATAGGATTTTAATAATCGATTGTTTGAAGTAAAATCTGAAAAAGCTTTTTTGAACATTGCCAAGTAATCGATTGTATATTTCTGATAATCGATTGTTTTAAGTAAAATCTGGAAATGATTTTTTGAACGTTGCCAGTAATCGATTATACGTCTTAGATAATCGATTATGCTGCGTAAAATCTGGGAATGATTTTTGGAACGATTGGAAAACAATCGATTGTGCCAATTAGACAATCGATTGTCGTAGCACAAAATCAGCAATTCTAAATTGGCAAATAGGCAACAGTTATGCATGTTTTTGACACTATAAATACATCTTCAAATCAGTCTACTAAACATAACAACTGATTATACTATTGCTAAAGCTTGCATACTCTCTTATTCATCATTTTCTATTCATTACATAAGTTTTTGAGAGCCAAATTCTTGACGAAAGTTGTTGCGTTCTTGAGCGTATTTATTTTACTCATATCTACTCTTAAGGAGAGTCTTGTTTTGAGTGTAAAATGTTTTTATATACTTGAAGGGAAGTGTTAATCCCTTGTATTGTAAGAAGGAACGTTGCGATTCCTTTGGTTGAAGTCTTGTATCTTCGAGCAAAGGTTGTTGTGGCTTGTGTGACTCAAGTTCTCAGTTTGTAACGGTTTGTTAAGCACCCGTAAGCTTAACGAAGTTAGTGGAAATCTCGAGAGAGTCTCTCAGGGACTGGACTAGCCACGGGTTTGTGGTGAACCAGGATAGGTGCGTTCATTCCTTATTATTTACTTATCGCACTTATTTCATTCCTGCAATTTTTAAATTCCGCAAGTTTATGCTGTTTTTTATTATAACGCTATTCACCCCCCCCCCCTCTAGCGTTAAGCGTATATTCTAACAATGCGGAGCCGTTATCCCCATCTATTCCCCAACTCAGGTACTTCTTTCTTTTGGCCGTTCGAGGACAAACGGTTAGGTGGAGATGTGACAACCCAAAGGGTCATCACCATAATTCTCCTATTCTCTATGCTTCTGAGGCCTTGAAAACCTCTCTTTTAGTTGCCTCGATTTATGTGCGCAGTCCGAGCGCGAAGCCGGAAAATTTTTATATTAAAATATGTGAATTCTATGGAAACTTAAGAGAGTTTTGATATTAATATTGATATAGCTGACTTTGGTAAACATTTCGGCTAAACGGACCCGAACCCGTGATGTGATGGTCCCGGATGCTCTGTAGGAAAATATGGGACTCGAGCATATTTCCGGAATCAAAATACGAGGTCCCAAACCTGAGTATGGAATTTTTGAAAGAAATTATTTATCTGCAAATGATATGAAAAATTTGAAATGAAAACGAGTTAGAAAATATAGGTATCGGGCTCGTATTTTGGTTTCGATGCCTGGTACATGTCTTAAATGATCGTTAAGCGCTTTCTCTGAAATTTTTTTCGAAATCGGATGTCATTTGACGTGTTTCAGACCTAAATATCTAAAGTTAAGGTTTATGAACTTTGAAATGGGAATTGATGATTTTGGGGATTAATTCATTGAATTTGATGTTATTTTGGCAATTTGATCGTTCGACTAAGTTTTTAGGATGTTATTGAGTTAGTGTGTGTGTTTGGTTGGAAGCCCCGAGGTCTCAGAAGTGATTTCAGGGGTTGTTGGGGGTGATTATAGACTTGGAAACACATCAGAAAAATTTCAACTATTGCAGACCAACTTTATCCTTCACGTTCGCACTCCTACTGTCGCGTTTGCATTGCCCAGTCCTCCCTCCCTTTCGCGTTTGCATTCACCAAACGCGATCTCATAGCTTTGGAACTGCCCCTCTTCACGTTCGCGTGTGTGCAAACACAAACGCATAGACCAAAAATGGTGGCCTGGAAATGCTACTCCGCCTTCGCGATAGCCCTTCGTCTTCACGTAGTTTAGCTGGCCATTCTCCTTCGTAAACGCGACTCACGTTCGCATAGTGTATTTTACCTTCAGTGATTTTAGATAAAAACATAACTTTGAACACACTCTTCTCACACTCTTCTCACACGGACCCTTCTTCTTCACCCTCTATTGACGAGTTCCAAGTTTCCTTCCTGCATAACTCTTTGGGTGAATATTCTTAACTTCATTTCCTCATTATTTCTTCATCTAAATAGTAGATTCCTTGCCCTAAATCATAAAATAATGATAGAAAATAGGGGATTTGGGTAGAACTAGGCTTTTGATATTTTGGGTGATTCAGCCTCAATTTGGGGTCGAATATTAAAACAAATTATATATTTGAACTCGTGGGGTCATGGGTGAATGGGTTTTGGCCCGAGCCTCAAGTTTGGACCATGTAGGTCCGGGGTCGGATTTTGGTATTTTGGAAGAATGATAGGAAATTCATTTCTAAGCTATGGAATTGTTTTCTTATGCTATTATTGATAGTATTGAACTAATTATGGCTAGATATCATTATTTCGGAGTTGGATTCTAGAGGACGGGCGGTGTTACAGGCTTGATTGCTTTTTTCGGACCGAGGTAAGTGTTTGTTCTAACTTTAGCTTGAGGGATTAGGATTAGGATATTATTTGGTACTTGCTAATTGTAGAGTACAGTGTATAGGTATGGTGACAGTTACCTATGCACGGGAGTCTAGCATGATCGTGGGTCTTAAATGTGTTGAATTCGGACTTAATGATACACTTATTGCTTGGTTGTTAAGTATAATATGAAAAGTGGATAATTGAGGAAAGTTTGTGATTAGTTTGACATCTGGAGCATTGTCTCGGGCTAGAATTTGCTATTCGAGGAGTAAATAATTAAAAAGGAAGCGTTGTGATTATTCCCTTATCGGGATTTAAGTATTTATTTTTTCCTCCGTTGCCGGGACGTTTGAGCTGTCAATTGTACTCCCTCGCCGGGACTCCTTGCATATTGTTATTGCTCCCCTCGCACTTGAGTTACGATTGTTGTTTGGGTGAGTTTCATATTGGTAAATATTGAGGATCGGGTTGCTCGCCGCAACGGATATATTTGAGGATCGGGTTGCTCGCCGCAATGGAGTGTGGACTGAGTGTATTGTTTTCATATGCAGAGATTGCCTGTATTTCCTTATCAATTGTTATTGTTCTGTTTCATTTGTTTACCGATGAATTTCTTTGCTTAGACTGTCGTACCCTACATCATGTTTCCCCTCCCTTTAAATGTTTACTTTAGTATTATTCCTGTTATTGCACATATATCAGTACAGGCTATTTGTGGTAGGTCTTGTCTAGCCTCGTCACTACCTCACCGCGGTTAGGCCAGGCATTTACCAGCACATGGGGTCAGTTATGCTGATGCTACACTCTGTGCATTTCTTTTGCACAGATCAGGACGCAACTTTCGGACCAAAGCAGTACTAGACCGGGAGAAGACCTTCTGTCCAGGGACTCTTTAGGTAGCCTCGGTAACGTCCGCAGGCCCGTAGTCTCTTCTATCAGTATTCAGTTTGTTAGTTTTGTATTGAAACAGACTGTTGTGATTTTTTTCAGACGGTTGTATTTAGTAATTCCTAAAAGTTCATGAGTACTTTGATACCTGTCTAGGGTAGATGATTTGTTAAGCTTCCGTATTTCTTTCAGTAAAAGTATAATTGAGACTTCCGCTTTAGTGTTAAATGCTTTAATATTATTAATGTTATGGATTGTTCGTTAGAGAAGTATATGATATTTAGCTTGCCTAGCTCCTATTAGTAGGCGTCATCACGACTACCGATGGTAAAAAATTCGGATCGTGACAATTAACATAGTCCTTTCAAAATATATCAACTAAAATTAAATAATCATAGATTCTTGTATACATATATCATAATATTCGGGTGCATAGTGATGTACTTGGATAGAGAAAGTTAGCTTTCATTAAAATGAAAAAAAATTAGATTAATCAAAATGTAGTGATTATATTTTATTTGTTCAATACTGATTTATTCTTTTGTTATATGTTAGAAACAATTCTTATAGTATTTCTTGTAGATTAAAAATATATGACAATTTGTATTATGTCTTATTTCACTGGTGAGGAAAAAGATATACTTTATCAGTTACCTTATCATTTTAGTATTAAAGAAGAGAGAATTTTCTATGACAATTCAAATAAATACCTAAATCTTTGTGGGTGTTATAAACTAAAGCAAAATACAAGAACAATAGAACAAGATCAATAGCAATAGAGAGAAGAGTAGAGAGAGTTCTTCTTATTGAGTTGAGAGAGGTCTCAAGGGATGATTTACAATGGTAGGGGGCACCTCTATTTATAGGGGAGAGGAAGATTTAGCTACCACTAATAGAACTCTAAAATCTCTCTAATTAAATACATTAAAGACATTCACCTTAAATAGAAGTGTAAGAATCTTCTATTTCATAACACTCCCCCTTGAATGTCTATTCAATGATGTGCCTCATAAAACCTTAAAACCAAAACCCAATGGGAAAAATTAAAGTAAGGAAAAAGAGTACACATGTTTGAATATGCGCCTATTGGTTGCCTCGTTAAAAACCTTGCAAGGAAAACCCAGTGGGACAAAACCTTGTAAGGGAAAAAGAGTGCAACGCGCATTGACTCCCCCTAATGAGTACATCAATTTATATCCTTGAGCATTTGCATTCCAATCTTGTGCATCATCTTCAAAACGATCTTTGGTAGACGTTTGATAAGTAAATCAACCATATTGACTTGAATAAATATTCCGCACCTTGAAATCATCATTCTTGATAGGTATGAACATCTTCATATGATGTCGTGGAATAGCTCTTCAATATCTCCATAGATGCATTCTCAATGCCATCATGCTTATAGTTATAGCAAGATACATATGGACACAAAGTGTACTTAGGATGTGGTACTTCAGGACCAAGAATTGCATATGCTTCAAGCAACTCAAATCTTTCAAGTTAAGTCATATAAGTCGCATAATAGACTTTAGCTACATATCAATCTTTCATTAGTGATACTAAACAAATAAGATATCGAAAACTGACTATACATACCTTTGACTTTTATCTTTCAAGCATTTGAACTATAGGTTCAAAACTACATGTCTTTCATATGGAATCAATTCTTCTTGAATTGTATCTCTTCCATTTAGTTACTTTCTTTGAGTCAGCAAATGCGTATAGCATGCTTTGCAATATGTTGCAATTGCATTTCCCTTTTATGAACTACAGGTTCATATCATGATATTCGGGGATATACATATACAAATGAAAATTCATCCCATGTAACACTTTCTCAAGTGTTTATCATGTCTCCCCCTCATGTTAGTAAAGCTAACATGTTTCCTCAACTTTGGAAAATCATCTTTGTGCATTATGTCAATATACACAGCACCTTAATAATAAGATGAAATTATTTGGTTCCTGACCCTGAACCACTTGTGAGGGGAGAATATACTCTCGTATACAACTTATATCAAACTGATATATATATAACTTAGTTCTCATAAGAAACAGTTTAGCTATTAAGTGGAAGCACTCAATAATTATCTTGCTAAACCAACTTTAATATAAACCAACTTATCAAGATGAACTGTCTTGAGTAGAGAATCTGGAAACTATGCTCGAAGTTAGATTACTGAGCGATTTACCTCGCAAGCACTGCCAGGCTGCGGGTTAATAACAATGGCGCATGTAACCATATCATAGATGCATCATATGTGGTATACATGGCAGGTGAATGGGCCCATACTCACCTTTCATATTTCCAGAATTAAGGGGCTTCAACCCGAACTCTTTAGTTGGTCAGTTCATTACTGAGAACAAGAACTTCTAGTTCTTTGATATTCACCTATGTGAATTTGCACATCATACTTCAAATGAGATGGCTAACACGAATGTCAACTGAATAAATTATCAATATTGGTAAACTTCAAATTTACACCATGACATGTGCACTTATCAATAAACTTCGGGCTTATTATGACATGGGTTTTATACCAATAGATATCCACTTTATTGTGGCATTCTTTCGTTTGTGTAGTACAAACTGGAGAACAAAGCGGGTAGCTTTTCATATACAAATTACCCCGCTACAAGTTGTAGTAATAGGAGAATCAAAGCCTTCCTTTATTTATAGTCTCAATATAATCAATCGCTTTCGCGTGTACTTTGGAAACTGAATAAGTTTCTTTGAGACTTACTACAGCACAATACTCAATTGTGTTTCTCCAACATAGTAATAATTGGCTCTTCGAGAGCTCTCAATTAATTTTGTACTACCACAGACTGAGGTTCGAGATCCTCACATTCTTGCATTCCGTATTTTCAAGAGTCTCAGGCTCAATAGATTCTTCGTGAATCTCGGAATTAATCAAATCATGAGCGTCCTCATGTGATTCTTTCATAGTGTCATTTAGATCGTTCTTTTTCCTCTTTCTAGGATTTCGATCTTTGGAACCTAATGGTCTGCCACGCTTCTGGCGTGCATTTGACTCATTGGATATGACACTAGATATTTGTCCAATAGGGACTTCAATACGGATCGGAACATTTTCCGCGTGAATGTGGGATTTCGTTATCCTCTTCAAGTCCGTAAATGCGTCAGGCATTTGATTTGCTATTCTTTGCAAATGGATAATCTTTTGTACCTCTTTCTTTCAAATAGAGGTATGTGGATCAAGATGAGATAATGATACATTTTTCCACAAAATTTCCCATTTGGTTTCACCGACTTCTCCCCCTAATTTTGGGAAAAGTGTCTCATCAAATTGACAGTCTGCAAATAGTGCAGTGAACAAATCTCCTGTCAATGTTTCGAGGTAGCGAATAATGGAGGACGATTCATACTCAACATATATTCCTAACCTTCTTTGCAAACCCATTTTAGTGCGGGATGGCGGTGCTACAGGCACCTATACTGCGCATCCAAAGCTTCTTAAATGGGATATATTGGGTTTATGACCCAAAACCAATTGCAATAGGGAATATTTGTGATAATTCGTCAGTCAGAGACGACCTAGCATTGCTGCATGCGAAATGGCGTGAACCCAAACCGAAATGGGCAGCCTCGTTTTCATGAAGAATTCAAGATTATTCTCATCTATTATCCATTAACTTTGCAAACGCAAGGTTGCGTGATGGCAACAAGCACACATTAGACCATCTACAGGATGCGTCTATCAAGACCATGAAATACCTAAACTACCCACTAGGTGGGTGAATAGGTCCACAAATGTCCCCTTGTATACGTTCCAGAAACTGGGGTGACTCAATCCCAACCTTTGTTGGGGATGGTCTGATAATCAGCTTGCCTTGATAACACGAAGTTCAAGGATATTCATTACTTGAAAGAATTTTGAAATTCTTTAACGGATGCCCATATGAGCTTTCTATAATCCGTCTCATCATGGTTGATCCTGGGTGACCCAGTCGATCATGCCAAAGTACAAATGTATTGGACTCAGTATTCTTTAGATTTACTGTTGAATGTGCCTCAATTGCACTAATTCTTGTCCAATACAGGCCACAAGATAAAGACGGGAATTTCTCAATAACCCTCTTTTTGGCCGGAGACATTCTTTGAAGTGAGGACGAGATATTCGAGATTATCTTCATCCATTGTCTCAATATTGTAGCCATTCCGGCGTACATCTTTAAAACTCAACAAGTTTCTCATAGACTTGGAGGAGAACATTGCATTCTCTATGATTAACATCGTGCCCTTGGGCAGAGTTACTATAGCTCTTCCGGAGCCTTCAATCAATTTACTACTTCCAGAGATTGTAGTAATGTTTGCCTTACACATATTCATTTGAGAGAAATACTTCCTTTCTTTGAGTATTGTATGTGTAGTACATGAATCAACTAGGCAAATACTTTTACAGTTGGATGTTGATCCAAGTTCGCTTTGTGAGATATCCATTTTGCTTTCCCATAGTTTGACATACAAAAAAAATACATAAATATAAGTATAAACAACTTCAATTCTTTTGTTTCGCGTTTAAACAGCGTTTTGGGAAGCAGTTATTTAGGATATTCGAATATTGTATTCTAATATTCGAATATAATGCCTTGCGGAAAAAATAATATTTTGATGCGAAAAATATTAGATATTCGAATATTTAAGCACATATTCTAATATCTTGCCAGATATTCGAATATAGGAATTCTGATATTCGAATATCTGGCCCAGATATTCGAATATCAGACTCTGATATTCGAATATCTGGCCTGGCGGAAAAAAGTTCGTTTTATTGCTAAATATTAGACGATCGACTAGTTTTTAGGTTAGTCGATTACCTCTACTGTACAATAAAAATATTTGAGCATATTGAAACATTCTAAAGGGCTAATACTAACATCATATCATGAATTAACTAATACGAGCTAATGCTAATGACTATTAATTTATTCATTGACTAATACAAGTAGAATCAAACAGCTCCATCTTCTTTCATCATGGTTCCATCACCGATTAGGTGGTCTATCTTTCCCTCGGGTTGCTCAAAGAAGTCTGCCACATCCAGGTGGGTGATATCTTCATTGTCGTCATAGACAAAATTTGTTTCAGGGCCTTTTCTCTTTCGAGATGCTTGATAAAGGTCAACCAAGTGTCTTGGTATACGGCAAGTCCGAGACCAGTGCCCATTTCCACCGCAACGATAACATATAGTTTCTGAACTATTTGCCTTAGGATCTTCTGGACCCCGTTTCTGCTTTCGGT
The DNA here is from genome assembly GCA_034376525.1 of Nicotiana benthamiana. Taxonomy (NCBI): domain Eukaryota; kingdom Viridiplantae; phylum Streptophyta; class Magnoliopsida; order Solanales; family Solanaceae; genus Nicotiana; species Nicotiana benthamiana. The sequence goes on along the minus strand of CM067333.1, from coordinate 21,801,819 downwards.
GGTTATCTCTCTTTGGGGGGTGACGGACTTCTTTGGAATTTCTTCCTTGTCCACGTCCTTGGCTTTGACCCCGTTTATGACCGTGATCATGGTCCCTTTTATGTTTGGCATAATGCGAGTGCACCATATCTGCTTCAGGCAGTGGTGTAGACCCAGTTGGTCTATTTTCGTGATTTCTCATGAGGAGATCATTATTTCGCTCAGCCACTAGTAAGAGAGAAATCAGTTCAGAGTACTTCGTAAAGCCTTTCTCTCGGTACTGTTGCTGCAGTACCATATTGGAGGCATGAAACGTTGCAAACGTTTTCTCAAGCATATCGTAATCGGAGATGTTATCTCCACATAGCTTCAGTTTAGAAGTAATTCTGAACATAGCAGAATTATATTCAGAAACGGACTTAAAGTCCTGTAGCCTCAGATGGGCCCAATCATATCGTGCTTGTGGCAGAGTGACCAACTTCAGGTTGTCATATCTCTCCTTTAAGCTGTTCCACAAAATGAGTGGATCCTTGACGGTGAGATATTCAATCTTCAAACCTTCGTCAAGGTGGTGGCGCAAGAAAATCAAGGCCTTCGCACAATCTTGGGTGGATGCTTTTTCTTTATCTTTGAGGGTGTCTCCGAGACCCATAGCATCTAGGTGGATTTCAGCATCCAACACCCATGTCATATAGTTCTTGCCCGAAATTTCAAAGGCAACGAACTTTCTTTTCATAATGTCAGACATACTCGAAAATTAAATTAGGAAGAAGGAAAATACCTTGGATTTTCGAGAATGATACTTGAGACGGTAGAGTCTCGTGCTGATAACGTGTTATAAACTAAAGCAAAAGACAAGAACAATAGAACAAGATCAATAGCAATAGAGAGAAGAGTAGAGAGAGTTCTTCTTATTGAGTTGAGAGAGGTCTCAAGGGATGATTTACAATGGTAGGGGGCACCTCTATTTATAGGGGAGAGGAAGATTTAGCTACCACTAATAGAACTCTAAAATCTCTCTAATTAAATACATTAAAGACATTCACCTTAAATAGAAGTGTAAGAATCTTCTATTTCATAACAGTGGGTTATTTGTTCTTGCTAAAGCTAAAAAGAAAGAATGGTAACCTGTAAAATTGAAGTAATGAAATTATAAAGTTTAAACTAATTTGAAGTTGAATGTATCGATTGAGATGACTGAGAACTTATCCTGCAATTTTTTTTATGGATACACACGCAATGCGTGTACCGAAAAATTAGTATATATATATATATATATATATGCAGAACTTTTCATAAGCGATGTCACAATTAATCTGTAAACGGTGATAGTAGCAGCAAGCCAACGCATTCAAAAATTGCATAACAGAGTTTACGTATAGATACGATAATGCTTATTACTTGACCATCATAGAAGTGTCTTTTTTACTAACTTGTTCATTGCATTTTGTGGCAAAGGTCGGCAGTTTTAATCCGTGCAACCGATGCTCTCTTTTTTATTAGCAAAAAAAAAACACAAAATTTGTGAGAAATCACGTCGGTACGTAGAGTAGAACATTCGACCTTTCGACCATCAATAACGGAACCAGGAGCTGCACCACAAAACTGATAACCAATTGGTGAAATGGTGTTACTTTAATTTTCATTTAACTTAGTTTTTTTTGCATATCATCTACCATAGCCAGATTTAGTCAAATTTTTCAACGAAATGGTGTCACGTATATATATATATATATATATATATATATATATATATATATATATATATATATATATATATATATATATATATATATATATATATATATATATATATATATATATATATATACGTAGAGAGAGAGCCGTGTATAATCTATTATACATGTTAGGAAAAATAAACAGAATTCGACCGGCTATTTGCGTAGAGACCTTTTTTTTAACGTGTAGAAAACTTGCTTTATTATAATAGCAATCTATGTCGTATATACTTTCTCAGTGGTAAGAGAAATGTTGTCAGGAAACTAATAATAATCCATATTGAAACAATAATAAGAAGTTTTATGCTCATCTTTAACAACATCTATTATAACGGGATACAGATTTAACAACCATAAGCATATTTTATAGCAGACTTAATATTGCTCGAAGAGATTGAAAAATATACAAATAATTACGTGACCTGCAATTAGGGCACATTCCTGTCGAATTTAATGGAGACATGCCATTTGGGTGCTCATTCGGCTAGTCTAGAGGTTACATATTACTTATTGTTATAGCATTGACTATCAATCATGTGTGTATGTAAGTAGGGTCAATCACAAGATCCATTTCACTTTTAATAATACGATCGGCCGGCCCACCTTGTGGATTATTAGTGCATTTTTAGGATATATACTCCACCCAAATCAATTAAAATCATATTTATCCGTATTAAGCAAAAATAATACTTTTTTTTAATAAATAGTAGTTTGAGCAAAAAAAATTTATTACAAGATTTAAAGTCGTAAGCGTGTGAGAGAAAGAGTAATTATAATCTGTTTAGCTCTGTCAAATAATTTACAGAGTAATACAATAGATGGTTGCCGACCTCTAGTACTAATAAGTTTACCCATGCGACAAAAGGTAAAAAGTCATGATGAGTCCACGGTAAGTAAGGCCAACCAAAAGCAACTCTATATATATATATAACAAGCAAATATGTAAGCAACACATAGTTGGAGTTCGGGAAGCAATTATTTACTGTATATTATTTCTGGCGAAGAATATACTATCCCTTTCATGGTTTTCTTCAGGACTCCTCTTTATGTTGTTTAAGCAGCATGTTTGCGTCTTGGGTGAAGTCAATTGATGTATGTGTTTCTCCATCTTCATCCGACATGATAACTCACAATTCCAACCATATGTCTCTTTACAACAACAACAACTACCCAGTAATGTCCCACAAAGTGGGATCTGGGGAGGATAATATGTAGACGAGCCTTATCCCTACCCGAAAGGGTAGAGAGGGTGTTTCCAATCGACCCTCGGCTCAGTGAAGGAGAGGAAAAACAAAATAAAAAATAAAAACAAAAACAAAAGAGCATTAGTAAGTCCAGCAGAAATAACATAAATAATTATCTAAATATAAGAACCATAAATAACATGCAATAATATCAGATAGTAACTACCATAAATAACTACAATAAGGGAGACACAATCCAATACACAAATCATCTAAGGATAGCGCTGCCAAGCCTCACCCAACCCGGGGTGAGGGGTACGAAAAACTCTAGGGGCCCCCTATCATACAACCCTGATACTAGACCTCCATACTTTCCTATCAAGGGTCATGTCCTCAGAAACCCGCATTCTAGCCATGTCGTACTTAATCACCTCTCCCCAATACCTCTTAGGCCTCCTTCTGCCTCGCCGTACGCCGACCATCGCCAGTCGCTCACAACTCCTCACCGGGGCATCAGGACTTCTCCTCCATACATGTCCGAACCACCTCAGCCTCGCTTCTCGCATCTTCTCACCAACCGGGGCCACCCCCACCTTCTCTCGAATAACTTCATTCTTAATCTTATCTAACCTGGTGAGCCCGCACATCCACCCGAGCATCCTCATCTCCGCAACATTCATCCTCTGAACATGAGAGTTCTTCACTGGCCAGCACTCCGCCCCATACAACATGGCCGGTCCAACCACAGCTCTATAAAATTTCCCCTTGAGTTTCTGTGGAACTTTCTTGTCACACAGGACTCTTGATGCAAGCCTCCATTTTGACCACCCCGCTCCTATATGATGAGTGACGTCCCCGTCAATCTCTCCGTCCCCCTGAATCACCGATCCAAGATATCTGACACTGTCCCCCTTGGCGATGACCTGAGATCCAATCATCACGTCCATGCCTACTTCGCTCGGCTCGGCGCTAAACTTGCACTCCATGTATTCTGTCTTAGATCTGCTTATTTTGAAACCCTTAGACTCGAGAGCCTGTCTCCATACCTCTAAGCTCTCATTAACACCAACCCTCGTCTCGCCTATCAAGACTATGTCATCAGCAAATAGCATACACCAAGGCACATCCCCTTGAATATGTCAGGTAAGAGCATCCATCACCAAGGAAAACAAGAGACGGCGCGCCGATCCTTGATGGTGCCCCATAACCACTGGAAAATGGTCTGAGTCGCCACCCACCGTCCTAACCCTCATCTTAGCTCCATCTCACATGTCCTTAATGACTCTGATGTAGGCTTCTGACACGCTCTTCGCCTCCAAGCACCTCCACAGCACCTCCCTTGGGACCTTGTCATACGCCTTCTCCAAGCCGATAAGCACCATGTGCAGGTCCTTCTTCTTATCCCTGAACTGCTCCACCAGCCTCATAACAAGGTAAATAGCTTCTGTAGTGGAGCGACCCGGCATGAAACCGAATTGGTTCACAGATATAGATGTCATATCCCTCACCCTCGCCTCAATCACCCGCTCCCAGGCCTTCATGGTATGACTTATTAATTTGATACCCCTATAGTTGTTGCAGCACTGGATTTCACCTTTGTTCCTGTACAAGGGCACCACTCTACTCCACCTCCACTCCTCCAGCATCTTTTTGGTCCTGAAGATCTCATTGAATAACCTGGAGAGCCACTCCACTCCTGACCTACCCATGAATTTCCAGAACTCTGCCGGGATCTCGTCAGGCCCGGTCGCTCGACCCCTACTCATCCTACGCAAAGCCCCCAAGACCTCCTCCGCCCTAATGCGCCTGCAGTACCCAAGGTCTCTATGTTGCTCTGAATGCCCCAACTCCCCTAGCTCTATGTTACGATCCCCCACATCGTTAAGTAAGTCTCGAAAGTATGTCTGCCACCTTTGCTTGACTTGAGACTCCCCCATCAGAACTCTACCATCCTCGCCCTTGATGCACCTAACTTGGTCAAGATCACGCGCCTTCCTTTTCCTTTCTTTAGCTAACCGGAATACCTTCCTGTCCCCGCCTTTCTCCCCTAATTCCTCGTACATATATCTCTTTAATTTCTCCTTTTATTCCTTCCATTTTTTTGTTTGAATTATCTGGAAGCTATGATAATCTAGTTTACTGGTTAGCAGTGGCGGATGCAGGATCTCTACGAAAGGGGTTCAAAAAATACTGTTATGTAAATTTTGAACTCCCTTGACCACTAAACTACAATCTTGAATTGGTTTAAGGTTGTTCAAATCTTAATATATAAAGATAAAAAATAAATTTTACCTTGAGTGTAATTGTAGTGTAATTTTACCTTGTATGTTAGGTTGCTTAGATTGGCCATTCATATTATTGGAAATGCTGTCAAAGAGTTCTAACTTCAATGCAGTCCCGTGATATTGTAGAAAATATTAAATTACATAATTAAAGTATTTATAAGGCAATTACGAAAAATTCCTAAAATATTTAGAAAAAACTACTATATATATATATATATATATATATATATATATATATATATATATATATATATATATATATATATATATATATATATATATATATATATATATATATATATATATATATATAGATTGTTGTATATATATGAGATGCCCTTGAGGGACAGCACTACAGATTGTTGTCAAACATTGCATAGATATGGAATCAAATTTAACAAGTTCGTGGATCTCCCAATTTTTTTTTCTCGATTAAAATTAGCACTTAAGCAGTATTACATGCATATTGAAAATCTACATAATTAGAAACAATTAATCATAAAATGGTACTACTACTCGTTTTCTTGATTTTTTTACCAAGGTCTGCGAATAAAGCTGGAGGAAAGAGTGATTGCACTTCATCGACAAACATTTTTCTCTTTCTCTTTGTAAGTAGTACTGGAACTGACTTGGGTTTCCTCGGAGCTGCCGGACACATCAATATTAATGGAATACTGTGTTCCTTTGATGTTGGAGTTCTCAATCCATCTTCTTCCTCTTCAACCCTATTACTTATTACTTCTACGTTCGGCAATTTGACATGAGCCAATGAAGAAAGCAATAACTCTTCAAATATTTCCTCTTCTTTCTGTAGTACTATTACTCTCTTGTACTCTTCTTGTTTATCGTTTAATTGTTCTTGTCTGTGTTCTTCAGGATTATGAGTTCGTACTACTCTTGTATCTTCTAAGGCTGCAGTATTTTTGCACCCATTTTGAAAATCAACAGTGGCTCTTGATTTAACCATGACTGGACATGAGTTAAATTTTGAGAACATGAAAGTGAAATGCAGTAGACAATTAGGGGACTAAACATAGATATATATAACGCCTGGAGAAAGAAAAGAGAAGAGCAATTAAACAAAGACAACAAGAACAGCACCCCAGAAAGATACGCCGGCGCGATTACAAAGAGAAAAATGAATTTAAGACATACAAGGAAAAGTGGGAGAAAAAGAAAGAGTTATATATAGAGATAGGATTTAACTTGTATATACTGATTTTGTCATATTTTTTGTACTATTTAATTTGTGTAGTTCAACTTGTGCTAACGTATTAGTCATTATTTTTAACAATATTTTGTTCTTTTATTAGACTTAACTTATATAACGACGGGACATGACCCGCATGCAGATTTCTGAGTACATGACCTGCCTGCAAGATTTCTGAGGACATGACCCTTGATAAGAATATTTAGAGGGCAAGCATTAGGGTTGTAAGGTAAGGGTTGTGGTGCTTTGCGTACTTCACTCTAGAGGGTGATGCGGGGTTGAATTAGGATTGATCTTAGATAACTTATAGTTTATGTTGAATTCATACTATCCTCATCGTCTATCTTAGCATCGGGCATTAGTTACTATTTACTGCTAGTGCATGTCATTTATTTTTTGGTTATTATGTTTCTGTTACTATTATGGTTTCTACTAGAGTGACTAATGAATTGTCTTCCTTTTGTCTTCTTCTCTCTTCCTTTTCTCTGAGCCGAGGGTCTTTTGGATACAGCCTCTCTGCCCTATCGGGGTAGGGGCAAGGTCTGCGTACATATTAACCTCCCCAAACCCTACTATGTGAGATTTTACTTGGTAGTTGTTATTGTTGTTATATATCGACAATGTAATAATTTTTTTTTAGTATTTTAATATGTTGTATCATGTAACTTCTCTTATTATTGCTATTATTAATCCTACTTTTATTTAAAAAATTACATATAATTATCTTTAAATGACCTCATAATATAAAAATATTTTCTCTATTTCTGTCAGGTGTATAGAAGTTAAACTTAAACTTTGTTTAATAGACTTGGTTTTAATGTGTGTGTGTTAGAAGGTGCAAGTTGCTTCTTTCATAATACTAGTTCTCCTTCGGCGAAAGATCCAATGCAAACTTGCATCTCATCTGTTTCTTCCTTTTTCACTCAAAATAAACACACACAGACTATCCATGTGAGTGGACTTGCAAAATTCAAATGAAATTAAGTTCTTTTTTATTGAACAAGTCAGAAAATTAGGAAATAAAAGATCTCGTACTAGCACGATCTTTTGTGATTTCCGCAAACTTTGATGAATCAATGCACGTTCTCGCCTTAGGACGAAGCCATCTTATGATCATGTCAACTTAGCTGCTACCATCATTGTTATTTTAGATCTACTTTGTTGCTTTTGCAATTTAACATTTCCTCGTATTGGTATAAGACCCAAAATTTAGATCTAATACAATATGATTTTATAATAAAATCGAGTTAATCTTAACTAATATTTATGCCCAAATGATAGCTCAAATGTCTTTGTAATAAGATTTCACGTGTGCTATTTGAGCAGCTATAAATAATAACAAGAATGTTATAACCAATAGTTCAAGAATATGGAAGATCGTAATAAATAACAACAAATTACATTAATATAAATAAATGGAGGTGATTCACCCGAAAAGGGTGAGATTCCTTAATTTTCTTTCTGACATAGATAGATGAACATTTGAATATCTGGATTCTCCTTGAATTATGGGAGAAACTATAGATAAAGATCTGAGCAAAAGGTGGATTTTGTATGCATATAATAAAATAAGAATCTTTAGAGAATGTATGTATAATTTTTTACAATAAGTGTCTCATCCCCCTACAACTACATATCTTCTTATTTATAGGGGTACATGGGCCAAAAAACCCTAAAACGTACAAATGGAGGATATTCACAAGAATATTCTCTAGGGATACCTCCACACAACACTAGTCATTACTGTTTTAAAAAAAGGAACGCTCGTCCTCATCCTCATCCTCCATTGAGCCATCTCGACCTTGCCGGCAACGCGTGGTTTTCTCATGACATCAACTTTTTGAAACCAAATCATTTTAATTAGTTAACAACACATGGCAACCTTTGAAGGCTTTCTTAGTATAGGCTTGACCCACATATAATTATGGTAATTTTAGCCCAATTAGTCTCTCTACTTGTTGATGTCGTCCTCGTGGAGGAGTTTAATAAGGGATAACATCGGTTGTGGTCATTGTGAAAATGACGATTTGGCATTTCCTAGACCATGTATCTTAGATCTTATATTTCCTAGGTGATTCACTACAATTGTCAAGAAAAAATGTGACGTCATGACATCATTCATCATGATGATGCATGTTCCTAATGCGTCACATCAATTCACTTGCGACCATTGATTGGCTCTGTTGTTTCGATTCTGATATTAATCATGATGAATCGTTTCAGGTTTGATGCCTTCATCTCTATAAATAGGGTTTATTTTACTAGAATCCAAACTTTACAAACTTTTAGACTCTCTTTGCAATTTCTCTCCCTTGCTTCATACCGGTGTTTCATATTTCCTGTTTTACTTTCTTCACTTTCTTCACTTCCTTCATATGCCATAACCATATCGAATGCTCTTTCTACTAGAATAGGATAACCACCCCATCCCTTTGGCTATTGTATACCCCGCTCACAGAGAAGACATTGTCGCTGCCACTGAGGAAGGGGCTCTTCCTTCAGTGAACGAGATTATCCCTCGTTATCTTGATGCCAAAGCTGATCTCCAAAAACCACTGGAAGTGATGACCGAGAAATTTTAATCCATGATGACGGCTATGCGCTTGAATGTGCTTTAAAACAAATTTGGCCTTCCTGACCATGTGGAGCTAGTTCCCGCCGGCAGTGACGAGGTATAGGTCCACCAACCTAGCTCTCCATGCCTACCGTTCACCATTGGATATTCGTTCCCCCTCCTTTTGCTGGTGGAGGGCTTTGTCATCATTACAAGGTTTTCCCTGCTCATCACGCCCCTTTTGTTTACAAGGTGATTAAGATGCTATCAATGTTCAACGAATTTACCAGGGTCGAGGTCATGGTGCGCCATTTGGTGCATATGCTCGCACCCAACTTTTATCGAGGGACAATGTTGAACCTTCGACATCACGGAGGCAAATGTTTGATAGTGAAGATGGATGACAAAGGTAGTCGACAATTATGACTCGGCTATTTCTTTGTCAAGACTGAGGCCGTCATGGCCGATACTACAGAATTTCCAGCAACCATACTTGTAAGTTCATGTACTTTTGTTTTTTCCTTCTCAAATATTTACCCATACTGTGTTCATCAAATAACTCTTCTTTTTTTGCAGCTACTGGTCGACCCCTTTGATTGGTGACACATCTCTCTAACTGCGTCAACAAAGCTCTTCCCTGCAACGTGGGGATTCACGATTGACCGAGCTTCTTTTAGAAGTTTAAATCTTCCCTCCCTTTGACATCTGATTTCCTTTTCCTGGTTGTTGTCATGCTCTTATGGGTTTACATAACTGTACTTACTTTTTTGTGTTTTCCTTAGGTTCCATCCCGGAGGGGGGGGGGGGGGGGTTACAAGAAGAAATAGGGCCCGTGCCCTCATTCAGGAGGAGAAGGGTCGCTACGCCTTTTACTGTCACCACCGTCTCAGCTGATGCACCTGCTCTTCCCCTATTTTCACTCTTCGATGAAGATGATGAGGTTTCTCATTGAGACATAGACTTGGGGCCCTGCAAAAGAAGGCCGTGTACATAGGAGGTAGAGTTCCCTCAGCCGTCAACTTATTAGAGGGTGAGTTCGCGGTATGAGAGACAGTGGCGATACATGTTGTGGATGATGCTGGGATGACCTCTAAGGCCTATCAGCTAGAAGAGACCGCTATAGGAATTTTTTTGCGTCTCGAGGAGGAGAAGGCTGTGGAGGGGACGTTGGGCGATAGCTTCGCTCCTTTAATGCAAGAGGAGGCTTCTTCCTCTAGGCCGACATCAGATGTTTCTCCCACCGATTGGGACAGAGGTAAGGGTGCCATTGACGAGGGTGACAAATTGGGTTTTGACATGGACCCTGATGATTTAGGATGATCGATGAGGGGCTCACTCAGATTGAGGTGAGGATGAAGGGGGTTCCAGGACCATCTCAATTAGACCTTCTCTTGGCACCCAAGTATTTTTCTTGAGTGGTGGCAAATGTCTAAGTTTGGGGGAGGAGACAAGAAAGGAAATAATGTAGCAAAAAGACACAAAAGCAAAACACAAGGAAGGTAATGAAAAAGAGAAAAAGACAAAAAGAGAATAAGAATAAAAAAGGGAATCAAAGGACAACAAAAAGTGAAAAAGGTGTGAAAAAGTAGACAAATGGAGAAAGATTTTGAATTGCAAAAGAAAGAATGATAATGTGCCCCTCTGGCCCCTCGAAAGAAGTTAATTACTCAATTGAGTCAAGAAAGTTTGCCAAAATGAATCAAAAGAAGTGCTTAAAGGAAGATTGAAACCATTTGAACAAAATCATATCCTACCTTCACCCAAAAGCCTTCACAATGACTCCTCAAAAGCCCTATTTAATCTTGAGTTGAGGGAAGCCTACATTAGTTGATACTTACATGAAGGGCAAGCATATGGTACTTAGAGCCAGACTTAGTGCCTTTTCTTTGTGAGAGATGAGAGAGAGTACATTCACCTCGATTTATGCGCAAATATTCTAAAAGATGAGGTTCACTTAGGAAAAATCGAGGATGTGTGAGTTTGGGTTCCACAATGACCAAAGTACTTGAAAAAGGTTCCTTGATGAGATGTGTCAACCCTTGATGCTCTTGTGTAACACTTGATCCACATGTTCTAAGAATTTCAAATAATTAATGATACATTTGCATTAAGGGCAATTATTAGTCCTAACTAATGCTTGTGAGGTTACTTTAGGATGACCAGGAATTACTTTCGTGTTTTCCATTGAGGGATAGGTCTCATTTTATTTGCTTGAGGACAAGCAAAGGATTAAGTTTGGGGGAGTTGATAACTGTGATTTTTACATGTTTTATACCCATTTTTACCTAAGCTTTGTGCATTAATTGCTCTAGATTAGTCCCGAAATTCTTACAAGTTGCGGTTGATTGCAAGTTTGAGCGACAAGATGATAAATATCATAAATCGGCTCAAAAAGGAGTGAAATCTGCCAAGCTTCAAAAGATAACTTAAATGGGGGTCAAAATGACCTGCGCAACCGTACAGGAAAGTTCAGAGGCTGAGTATTATCAAGTCTACCCTGCGCGGTCTGCACTGATTTGCCACGCAGCCACGCAGGTGAGCTCAGAGACCTTGCAATTTTAAAGAAAAGCTGTGCTGTCCACACTAGAAGAAGTTCAGAGACCCAGAAAATCAAGGCAAGAGCCCACGCGGCCGCACATCAAAGCAGTGCGGTCCGCGTGGGTAAAATTTTGGTGAGTTTACATTTTGGCAAAATCTACTACGCGGTCGTGCCCCATTTCTACGCGGTCTGCATGTCTCAACCTATGCAGCCGCGTGACATTTGTACGCGGTCCGCAACCCCCAATTCCAGAAGCGAAGATTTGAAGACCAACTGCCCTTCGTGGCCGCATGACATTTGTATGTCATCCGCACCAGACCCTCAGGGGTATTTTTGTCTGGTTTTTGCTGTGCAATATAAATAGAACATTTTAATTTTGTAAGTAAAGTGAGTTTTTCAGAATATCTGCTGAGTTCGAGACTTCATATTGTTAGCCTATTTCGGGCAATTTCTTCTAGAATTAAAGTGGATTCAAGTGGATTATCATTGTAGTTAATTATTATGTCAATTTTATCTATTATTCTTTTAATTTCTGTTACTACTATGTCTAGCTAAACCCATTAGCTAGAGTTGTGGCTCAACCCTAGTGTGGGTAATTAATGGGTGTGATTGTTTAGTGCATGAGTGATGTTGGGTATTTGTTATTTGGATTAATCTTATGTTTTTACTAAGATGTGGTGATTGTAAATGCTAAGTATAGCTTAGTGGGTCTTGACTCTTCTTGAGGGAGAGTGTCTATGATCCCAAGATTAATTCCAACAAGGAATTGGGATGGACCGATTAGAATGGTAGTCCCAATTAACGGGTTAAACCTCGAGAGAGTAATTACCCAACTCGAACCATAAGTTGCTTGGGCAAATTAGCCTACTCAATTGGTCTAGGAAAAGTCAATTGGGAAAAATTACTCTCTCTACCGAGAGGTGTGAGACTGGGTTGAAAAGTGTAACGGTTATAACATAAGCCGCATATTAATCATTTGTGCATTAGAATCTCTACCCATTAGTTGACCACCTAGGAACATTCCACGTCCCTAGTATCTTTCTCTATATTGCATACAACTTAGAATCATCATTTTAGCATAACTTAGTTTTAAAATTGTAGTTGATAAATTGTAGCTATTACTCAAAAGAAAACCAAAAATGTTAGAAGATCAATTAGGAGCGAAAACGCATTTCTAGGCTTAGCAAATACTCAACTCCAAATCGAAACTCTCTCTAAAAATTTGACCCCGATACCACTATTGGGTAAAAGTATTAGTGCCCGCTCTTTCTTAGGATTAAGTGCGATCCAATCACACTTTCACCTAGATATCTTGCCTTAGGAAACTGTCTAATAAAAGCCCTTAATTGTTCTTGAGTCGTGATGTTTATGTGCCTTTTTGAGGAGGAATATTTGAGCCTCAATTGCTCCTTTTATGTGTTGAAATTCCTAAGTGTTTTGATTGTCGCCTTAGAATTTTCACCTTTAAAACCTTAGGGGTTCGTCTAGAACCACCTATAGGTAGAGGTCCTAACTCCCTCCAGGACCATTAAAAAGGGATGGGTAGAAGCACGCAATAGAAATCATTGACCAAAGTGAGTTATGTGCTAATATGTGTGCGAGTTTTTTTGTTGTTGATATTTTGTGCATATCAGTTAATATCTAGAACTTTGGTCATGTGTTTCGAAATCAAAATAGTAGTCTAGTTCAGTCCAGGAAGTGGTATACGCCTTTTTTTATTAAGCCAGATATATGTTACCCACCTAATTGTGATATATCTTAGTTTGCGCCATTGGGCATGAAATCCTATTTCTTTGTCAATAACACTACAAGCTTGACCACTCATTTGAATTGTCTTTCTATTTGAACTTTTTACCTCTTTTGAGCACTTTGATTTTATTATGATCTTGTAAAAATTAAGTTAAGTGTGGTGGGTGTTTCGAGTGGAGCTATAAAAAGGATAAAGGTGCACTATTTTAAAAATTATGACAGCCATTTGTAGAGAATTTAAAAAAAAGAATATGATTGTGAAAAAGAAAAATAAGTCCCGTGCTAGTGGTAGTTCTCATCTTGTTTGTGCTTAAAGATATGGGGAGCTTGATTCTATTATGATAGAAGGTTGGGATTTGGTTTAACAAAAGTGTGGGGCTTGAATTGTTAAATTATATGGATTAAAGTACTTAGGGAGATGTAGTCACTATATCAAAATCTATCCTACCCATCCTGCAGCCTACATTACAACCAAATTAACTCGTACTTGATTTTTGATTGACTGAGCTCAATTAGTAGAGTATTACACTACGGACAAGCCTATGGTACGTCTTCTGTGGCATATGAATCTTAATTCTAAGAGTGAGTAAATTCTTTCTATCTTGAATTCCTATGTGTTCTTGAAATTTATTATGTGTGGAACTACTCTCTATCTTTGGTGTGAAGGCACACACTACAAAAAAAAAGGGGTAAATTGCGGAGCTTTATTTGAGGAGGGTATAAATAACCTCCGCAATTTGCATAATTTTGGGGCAATACATTAACCCCCCACAAAATTATACAATTTACGGGGGTCAAAAACATCCGCAACCCTAAAAATAGTAGCGGGTCTTTTATTTCACACTCCCTCCAATTTTTTCCCCTAGAAACTTCCGCCCCACCATATACACCAAAAACTCCCGCTGAACTCGTCCATCCCTTCAATCCCCAGCGTTACCGCCTCCGCATTTTCTCCCGTTGCCGCCACCAGCCACCGGCATATGTACTCCGTTACTGCCGTCTTCACCCGCCAAAACCCTAGATTCCGCTAGCTAGTCGAAGTCCTCTGCTCAATAGTTTTACACCTCCATTAATCGAAGTTCTCTGCTTCTTTTTTGAAGTTCTCCGCTTCAATCAAAGGTCTGTTTTAGTCGAAGTTCTCTGCTTCAATTGCCATTGCGTTTACACCTCCCAGGTTTTCTCTTTCTTTCCTCATTTCCCCTCCTTGGTTTTCTGTTAATTTTGAATTTTTGTGTGTAATTTAGTCGATTTGTGTGATTAAATAATGTTTGATATTAAATTATTGTGTGTATTAAATGGTCGATCTGTATGATCTTTTGTGTGTTTTTTCGTTGATTTCTTTGTGCTTTTGGTAGTTCTCCATTACCACTGCTTACGGAGGCTCACTGAGTGAACTGTAGTGAATCAATGTTCTTGTAGTCGGTATTGGACTTTATATATAGTTAGCATTCAGCTTGTTCTGAAGATGTACAAGGAGAACAATTTATATTCTATGAGAACCATTACCGAATGGTGGTGTAAGATTTATTAAAGTAATGTACATAACTGACTCTTTTGTTTTAATTAAAATATCTTTTGTAGTGTATGGCATTGTAATATCAAAATTATATGAATGATTGTGAGATGTATGAAAAGTTAATATTCTCTATGTAGATAACTGCTGACCAAAGATAAATTACCGACATTTCTATGTATGAAGAAATGAAGAATAATATTTGCTGACATTTCTTTATATGTCGCAGCTTTATTGAGCTTATATTCAAATTGTTGACATTTTGATCATTCAAAAATGTCACTATTCATTTGCCAACATTACATTAAACGTCGGAAAATTCCCGACACCGAAATTTACGACATTTGATATATGTCAAATAAATATTGGTAAATAATTTTGTGACATTTTGTCACTTAACATGACATTTAAAAAATGTCATCGTAATCCTATTTTCTTGTAGTGTTTGAACGCCCTTTCTTCAATCTAACTCTGATTGTAGGATCTCTTTTATAGTTTGAGGTCCAGATGCTTGGTTATATTCTTGTTTTTGCTCATATGTTGAAAATGAAATTGATCAAAATTTAAAATTGTAATACATTGGTGCTTTCATTGTTACATTAACTGCTCACTTGCAAAATTTGGACATTGCTATTGATTCTGCTACTATGCTTGTAATTGTATTTGTGTAGTTTCCTTCACTGCTCCGATGAGCATGACCTCTATTACATTTGTGTTGTGCTACTTGAACCTGGAGGTTATTGACAAATACTGGGCATAAAATCAACATACAAGAAATTCCCTTTAGAGCTTATTTCCCCTCTTGTTATCGTGATTTTGTATATTGTCTAGTAAATTACGTCTGTTGGAATCTATTGTTAAATTATCTATTGTCAGTGTGCTTGTTAAGATTTGGTTTATTACACTTTATTTTGGGTAAGATAATATTTAAGACTGTAATATTTTATGAACAATACTTATACATTTTTTACTGTGAATTTTTCTTTTGAGAATAAATTTTTATTGTGAATTTTTATAAAGAACTAATATTTTCTCTTTATATTCTAAAAGGTCCATCAGTTGGACTTGAAGGTTAATACTTTTCTATGAATAAATCTTGGACTAATAAGTCAAGGAACTCCAGGGAATATTTAGTTGGTTTAAATCAATTTTTAGATTTTGCATTTGCTAATGCTGTTGCTGGAGATAGAATAAAGTGTCCATATCCTAAATGTGGATTCACAAAGTGGAAGACTAGAGAGGTAGCATTCGAACATTTGATTTGTAAACCATTCCGTGAGAATTATGTCACTTGGACTATTCATGGTAAAAGAAATATACTACCTAATTCTATAAATAATATGGTTATACAAGATACATTACCTCCTGAAAATCCAATTGAATTATTGATTAATGAAGCATTTGGGGGCCTAAGGCAAGATGGGGTTGATGTAGGTCTGTCACAAGTAGCGGGTGGTGAAGAATGGTTAAATGATGAGCCTGCTACAAATGATAAAGACTTTTTTGAGTTTCTTATGGATGGGAGTCAAGAATTGTTTGAAGGGTTCAAATACTCAAAACTAGAATTTTTATTAAAATTGTATCACATAAAATGTATGTCTGGGCTAAGTGACAAGGGAATGACCGTGATACTATATTTGTTGAGGGATGCGTTTACATTTGCACGGATCCCTCATTCTTTTTATGAGGCCAAGAAAACTATCAACAAGCTTTGTCTTGATTATATCAAGATAGATGCTTGTCCAAGTGATTGTATGTTATTTTGGGGGAATGATGCTAATGGGGAAACATGTAAATATTGTCACACTTCTAGGTGGAAGCCTGATAAGAAAAGAAATGAAGATCTATTGTCTGCCACATGTAAGAAGAAAACCAAGAAGAAAACTAAGAAGTCCGCAAAGATTTTGCGTTGCTTTCCATTAAAACCAAGGTTGCAGAGATTATTCATGTGCTCTAAATAGCAAAATGTATGAGATGGCATACTGAAGATAGTAACAAAGATAGAATCATGAGGCATCCTAGAGATTGTGAGACATGGAAGACGTTTGATACAACTTTTTCTGAATTTTCCTTTGATCCCCGGAATGTTCGGCTTGGCCTAGCTAGTGATGGCTTCAATCCTTTTGGCACGATGAGTACCTATTATAGCATTTGGCCGGTCATTTTAGTTCCATACAACCTTCCTCCTTGGTTGTGTATGAAACAATCTAATTTATTCTCTCAATGATCGTTCTGGGTCCACGTACGGCGAGAAATAACATAGATGTTTACTTACAACCCTTATTAAGGAGTTGAATGAGTTGTGGAGTGAAAGTGTCGAAACTTTTGATTCATCAAAGAAAGAGATGTTTAGGTTGCGAGCTGCTCTTATGTGGACAATTAGTGACTCTCCTGGACTCGATATCTTATCTGGTTGGAACTCACATACTGATTTAGCATGTCCCACTTGTAATTTTGATGCAGAACCTTGTCAGCTTCGCCATAGTAGAAAGTGGTGCTTTATTGGTCATCGTAGATTTTTAGCAAGAAATCATAAATTTAGACTGATGAAGCATCGCTTTGATGGAAATGTGGAAGAAAGAAATCCAGCAAGAAAGTTATCCGGGTCTGATATTTTGCAACAAGTGAAAGATATTGATGTTACATTTGGAAAACCGGCTGAGTTGAGTGAGAGAAGAAAAAGATCTAGACAAAGAAATATTGGGGAAGGTGCAACACAACAATTGAGGAAAAAAAAACATATTCTTTAATCAATATCGGAACAATTTGCTGGGATCTTTGCTTCTACTCATACATTGGTAAATACTTAGTTCTTTTATTTTTGGTGTATTGTGCAATTTTATCTACCACGTCTGTTATTAAAAATGGTTTATTTTCACAATGCTTGCATGTACCTAGCCGCTTGAACTTTTATGCATTGTTTTGAGTCTCTGTTTGACGGCTATTGTTAGCTGCCTCGTTTATGTGGGTGATATTCTTGTCTATGCATGTTATTATCTTGATCTTTCATTGGTATTAATTCATACTGTTTTATCTTTAAATGATATTTGTGTTTCAATCTCTGTCTCAGTTCTTCAGGTCTTGTGTTCTGTTTCTGTTACATACTAACCATTGCATGAATCCAACCTTTAGCTTGTTTTGCATTCTCGTTCCGAGTACTGACGAGTGTCATACTGCATTAAGATTTATGTGATACATCTTTTGTAACCTGAGAGGAAGAAGTTCAATTTTTATCAGGACAACTGGAATTGTAGCGATGTATAATAATCTTTATTTTTCCAGTATTAAGTAAAAACTTCATTAAAGCTTAGAAAAAAACTTTCTTTCTCTACCACATCTCATAGAGCAATGCAGCAGCCTAAATCATTTAATTTGAAGAAGGTAGAAAATTTGGGATATGCTTTGTTTCCTAGTATCTTGCCATTGTTACTGAAAATTTGAAGGGGCCGGGTTGAACCGATTCCGGACCGGCCCGGACCGGTTTAAATCGGGACCGGACCGGCCCGGTTACCAAGGGCCGGGCGAGCTGGGTTCGTGGGGTTGGAAGGGGTTGTGCCCGTTTAATTTTTTTGATGGTGTAACCGGATCGGACCGGCCCGATCCGGATGAACAGTCGCCCATACCGGTTAAATCAGACCGGCCCGGCCTGATTCCAACGGTATTTTTTTTTAAAATCTGACTTCGTGGGGCCCACAATAAAGTTGGCAACGGGAAGATTTCATTCAGATCCGTTGGCCAACCGAATTATTTGCAAAATTTGCCATTATTTATTTATTTTCTTGTATTTATTAATTTACAATATTAACCCTTCTTATAATCTATAAATACCCTCCCCCTCTTCTTCAGTTTTTCACTCAAAATTCTTATCTCAATCTCAATTCTCAAATTCTCTCTTCCCTTCAATTTGCAAGATTTCATATTCTAATTTTATAATTTTATTTTTAGCTTATACTTTAATTTTTATAATATGTTTAGTGCTGCTAAAATAGCGTGTAAAAAAGTTGCTGGTAGGGGTGGAAATAAAAAAAGAGGCAGTCCAGGAGCTTCGGGTTGTAATAGTAACGACCCAATAACACATATTTCTGAATCATCGCATAATGATAATGTAGAGATAGATTATGAACAATTACAAGAAGATTTTGGAATAGAAGATAATGAAATTGTAATAGAAGATGAGATACCACCTACACCTCCTAGTGGAAATGTTGGTAGTATTGGAGTTGGAGTTGCTAGTGCTACAAGGGGTAGACCACCAGTGGCTCCGACTTTTATTCGTAGAAGACGAAGTCCGGTATGGAAATTTTCTGAAATAATAGAATGTGGTAATAGAGTTAAGTGCAAACTTTTTAACGAAACTTTTAAACATTTGACCGGAGGAAATTTAGGGGGGACTGCGATACTTAGTAGACATATGAAATCTGACCATCCCATAGAATGGGGCAATAATGGGGATGGAAGTCAAACAACTATTAACCCTACTACTGGAGGTCTAGTAAAATATGATAAAATGAGGGATCGTGAGGAGTTAACAAAAATGTTTGCTTTGGGTTGTCTACCTTTTTGTTTTGCTTCTTCATCGTATCTTATTATGTATATTCAAAGGATTTAATATCCTTTATTTAAAGGTATCCCTAGAAGTACTTGTAGAGCAGATATCTTTAGACTTCATGGACAATATCAAACATACATATGTTATTTGTTTAGCCACCTTCCTTCTAGAGTATGTCTAACTTCTGATATTGGCCATGCTGTTAATGGAAATGATTATTTGACAATTACATGTCATTGTATAAATGATAATACTTGTATGCAAAAACGTATTATCGCTTTTACATATGATCAATATCAGAGTCATACTGCTACGTTTATAATAGTACTATTTTTGAAGTTGTTAAATTTTATAATCTAAACCAAAAAGTTTTGTGTATGCCTTTTTATAATGCTTCAAACAATTATGCCGCAATTTCAATTTTAAAACAGCATTTGCAACCACCTCTTGATGATATTTTTCATGTTAGGTGTGCATGTAATATTTATAATTTAATTGTTAAAAGTGGCCTTGATTTATTTTCAGTTGAGATTACTCATGTTAGAAGAGCAGTTGGTGTTATTCAAGGAAATAATAAACAATCTAGAATAAAAGAATTTAAGACTAAGTGTATCCCGTATAGCCTTAAACCTAGATTCATGTCAGACGAAATTGTTACTAGATGAAATTATACATATGTTATGAAATCTCCTATTTAAGGTGAATGTCTATAATTAGAGAGATTCTAGAGTTCTATTCTTGGTAGATAAATCATCCCACTCCCTATAAATAAAGGGGTCTTCTACCATTGTAAACCACTCCTAACATTCTCTAAGTATCAATAAGAAGAACTCTCTCTACTCTTCTCTCTATTGCTCTTGTTCTTGCATTATTGTTCTTGTCTTTTATATTATTTCATAACACGTTATCAGCACGAGTCTCTAACCAATTGAAATTTTCGATTGTCTTAACTTTTTGTTTGTGTAGGGTTTTGCTTCAAAGAAAGAATGAAGAAAGAAAGAAAAAAAAAAGGAGGAACGAAACAGAAAGCAAAAGAAGGAAAAGAAAAAGAAAAAAAAAAGGGAGGAACGAAACAGAAAGCAAAAGAAAGCAAAAGAGAAAAGGAAGAAAACATTGAAAATATAATTGGTATACCTTAAAGGTAAGTAATTTACTTTTCCCTTTCAAATTCTTGGAATTCTATAATTTGATTTTATATACAAAGCATAGACAACAAAGTTTGATTATAACTCTAATGGAGTGTGTAAGAAATTATAACCACATGAAGTGGTTAAATCTCTATGTCCTGCCATGATTAAATTCATGTATGATTGTGGGCAAAGAATTCCGTCCAATTGAATTTGCTCCATTCCCTTTAGAGAATGTGGAAGCAGTATATGATAAGTCTGAAAGAAGACAAAATTATTACCATGAAGGTATCAATGAATGTGGACGTGGCAAAGAATTCTGTCCAATTGAATTTGCTCCATTCCCTTTAGAGAATGTGGTAGCAGTATGTGATAAGTCTGAAAGAAGACAAAATTATTACCGTAAAGGTATCAATGGATGTGGACGTGGCAATAGACGAAATTATAATCGTCATTATTGTGATAATGAGAATAATAAAGATCCTCAAAATAATCTTTCACTTTATGAAAGTAATATTTGACATGAGATTGTGTAAAGCACATGATTATGATCCATTCCCTGAAGTGAATGTGATAATTGTAATAGAGCCCGTAAGTATGAACACGCTCTTGATGTAAATTTGTTTTATGTCTGACATTATGAAAAGAAAGTTCGTTGCCCTTGAAATTTCGGGCAAGAACTATATGACATGGGTGTTGGATGCTGAAATCCACTTAGATGCTATGGGTCTCGGAGACACCATCAAAGATAGAGAAAAAGCATCCACCCAAAAACTATGCGAAGGCCTTGATTTTCTTGCGCCATCACCTTGATGAAGGTTTGAAGATTGAATATCTCACCGTTAAAGATCCACCTATCTTGTGGAATGGCTTAAAGAAGAGATATGACAACCTGAAGTTGGTCACTCTGCCACAAGCACGATACGATAAGAACCCAAAAGCAAATAGTTTATAAACTATATATTATCGTTGCGGTGGAAACGGGCACTGGTCAAAGGCTTGCCGTATACCATGACATTTGGTTGACCTTTATCAAGCATCTCGAAAGAGTAAACGCCCTGAAACGAATTTTGTCTCTGACGACAACTTTGACATCACCCACTTGGATGTGGCAGACTTCTTTGAGCAACCCGAAGGGAAGATAGACCACCTAATCGGTGATGGATCCGTGATGAAAGAAGATGGAGCTATTTGATTTTATTTTACTTGTTTGTATTAGTGAATGAATAAACTAATAGCCATTAGTATTAGCTCGTATTAGTTAGTTCATGATATAATGTTAGTATTAGTTCTTTAGAATGTATCAATATGCTCAAATATCAATAATATTTTTACTTTCCAGTAGAGGTAATCGACTAACCTGAAAAACTAGTCGGTTATCTCATATTTCGCATAAAAACTGCAAAACAATCGATTGTCAATGATCAACAATCGATTGTCTTTAAAACAGTGTGATCTGGAATTTTACAAAAACAGTCAACAATCGATTGTCTATGTCTAACAATCGATTGTCGTTTGACAGTGTAATCTGGAATTTTTCAAAAATCATCCACAATCGATTGTCTATGTCTAACAATCGATTGTCGTTATACAGTGAGGTCTGGAATTTTTCAAAAATAACCAACAATCGATTGTCTATGTCTAACAATCGATTGTCTTAAGACAGTGTGATCTGAAGTTTTTCAAAAATAGCAAATAATCGATTGTCTATGTTTAACAATCGATTGTCAATGTTCAACAATCGATTGTGTGTGTTTAACAATCGATTGTTTTATGAAAACGTTTAAACTGAAATTTTCAAACTACAAAGTAATCAATTATGGATAACATATCTGATTTTGTTAATCAACTGTTAGCAGCAGATTTTGAAAATATTATGTGACACAAACGAATTGAAGTTGTTTATTCTCATGTTCGTATATTTTTTTTATATGTCAAACCATGGGAAATAAATTGATTGAAGGCTCCGGAAGAGCAACTGTAACTCTGCCCAAAGGCATGACGTTTATCTTAGAGAATGCAATATTCTCCTCCAAGTCTAAGAAGAACTTGTTGAGTTTTAATGATATCAATCGCAATGTTCTCCTCCAAGTCTAAAAGGAACTTGTTGAGTTTTAAAGATATCATTCAAAATGGATATCATATTGAGACAATAGATGAGAATAATCTTGAATTCTTCATGAAAACGAGGCTGCCCATTTCGGTTTGGGTTCACGCCATTTTGCATGCAGCAATGCTAGTTCGTCGGCTGCCCACTTTGGTTTGGGTTCACGCCATTTTGCATACAGCAATGCTAGTTCGTCTCTGACTGACGAATTGACACAAATATTCCCCGTTGCAATTGGTTTTGGGTCATGGACCCAATATATCCCATTTAAGAATCTTTGGATGCGCAGTATATGTGCCTGTAGCACCGCCATCCCGCACCAAAATGGGTCTGCAAAGAAGGTTAGGAATATATGTTGAGGTTGAATCGCCCTCCATTATTCGCTACCTCGAAACATTGACAGGAGATTTGTTCACTGCACGATTTGCAGACTGTCAATTTGATGAGACACTTTTCCCAAAATTAGGGGGAGAAGTTGGTGAAACCAAACGGGAAATTTTGTGGAAAAATGCATCATTATCTCATCTTGATCCACATACCTCTATTTGTGAAAGAGGCACAAAAGATTATCCATTTGCAAAGAATAGCAAATCAAATGCCTGACGCATTTATAGATTTGAAAAGGATAACAAAATCACATATCCTCGAAGTGAATGTGACAACATCTGATACATATTCATTATTGGAAGAATATGAACATGAAATTGGTATTAAATATACCACACTCACCCCTAGAAGGAGGTTTGAGATGATACCACACTCACCCCTAGAAGGAGGTTTGAGATGATATATGGCATGAATGATCGTTGGTCACGTACCTATTGTACGCCAAAGTATTTTGGAAATATGACTATTAAAGGACAACGATAATGCAAGAAACATATCTTGCATATAAGTTTGACATGACCATAATAGTATAACTTTCTCTTTAAGAAAGATATTCACCACATGGATGTTGATGAATCTGTGGTAGTACAAAATTAATTGAGAGCTCTAGAAGAGCCAATTATTACTATGTTGGAGAAACACAATTGAGTATTGTGCTGTAGTAAGTCTCAAAGAAACTTATTCAGTTTCCAAAGTACACGCGAAAGCAATTGATTATATTGAGACTATAAATAAAGGAAGGCTTTGATATCTCCTATTACTACAACTTGTAGCGGGGTAATTTGTATATGAAAAGCTACCCGCTTTGTTCTCCAGTTTGTACTACACAAACGAAAGAATGCCACAATAAAGTGGATATCTATTGGTATAAAACCCATGTCATAATAAACCTGAAGTTTATTGATAAGTGCACATGTCATGGTGTAAATTTGAAGTTTACCAATATTGATAATTTATTCAGTTGGCATTCGTGTTAGCCATCTCATTTTAAGTATGATGTGCAAATTCACACAGGTGAATATCAAAGAACTAGAAAGTTCTTTACGAATTCTCTTGTATCACTTGTTCTCATTAATGAACTGACCAACTAAAGAGTTCGGGTTGAAGCCCATAAATTCTGGAAATATCAAAGGTGAATATGGGCCCATTCACCTGCCATGTATACCACATATGATGCATCTATGAAATGGTTACATGCGCAATTGTTATTAACCCGCAGCCTGGCCGCGGTGCTTGCGAGGTAAATTGCTCAGTAATCTAACTTCGAGCATAATTTCCAGATTTCCTACTCAAGATAGTTCATCTTGATAAGTTGGTTTATATCAAAGTTGGTTTAGTAAGATAATTATTGAGTGCTTCCACTTAATAGCTAAACTGTTTCTTATGAGAACAAAGTTATATATATCAGTTTGATATAAGTTGTATACGAGAGTATATTCTCCCCTCACAAGTGGTTCAAGGTCAGGAACCAAATAATTTCATCTTATTATTAATGTGTTATGTATATTGACATGATAATGCACAAAGATGATTTCCCAAAGTTGAGGAAACAAGTTAGCTTTACTAACATGAGGGGGAGACATGATAAACGCTTGAGAAAAGGTTACATGGGATGAATTATCATTTGTATATGTATATCCCCGAATATCATGATATGAACCTGAAGTTCATAACAGGGATATTTCAATTGCAACATATTGCAAAGCATGCTATACGCATTTGCTGACCCAAAGAAAGTAACTAAATGGAAGAGATACAATTCAAGAAGAATTGATTCCATATGAAAGACATGTAGTTTTCAACCTATAGTTCAAATGCTTGAAAGTATATAGTCAAAGGTATGTATAATCAGTTTTCGATATCTTATTTGTCTAGCATGACATGGAAAACTTGATATGCATCTAAAGTCTATTATATGGCTTATATGACTTAACTTGAAAGATTTAAGTTGCTTGAAGCATATGCAATTCTTGGTCCTGAAGTACCACATCCCAAGTACAATTTGTGTACATATGAATCTTGCTATAACTATAAGCATGATGGCATTGAGAATGCATCTATGGAGATATTGAAGAGTTATTCCACGACATTATATGAAGATGTTCATATCTATCAAGAATGATGATTTCAAGGTACGGAATATTTATTCAAGTCAATATGGTTGATTTGTCAAACGTCTACCAAAGATCGTTTTGAAGATGATGCACAAGATTGAAATGCAAATGCTCAAGGATATAAATTGATGTACTCATTAGGGGGAGTTAATGCGCGTTGCACTCTTTTTCCCTTACAAGGTTTTGTCCCACTGGGTTTTCCTTGCGAGGTTTTTAACGAGGCAACCAATAGGCGCATATTCAAACATGTGTACTCTTTTTCCTTTCTTTAATTTTTCCCAATGGGTTTTGGTTTTAAGGTTTTATGAGGCACATTATTGAATAGACATTCAAGGGGGGGTGTTATGAAATCTCCTATTTAAGGTGAATGTCTATAATTAGAGAGATTCTAGAGTTCTATTCTTGGTAGATAAATCATCCCACTCCTTATAAATAAAGGGGTCTTCTACCATTGTAAACCACTCCTAACATTCTTTAAGTATCAATAAGAAGAACTCTCTCTACTCTTCTCTCTATTGCTCTTGTTCTTGCATTATTGTTCTTGTCTTTTATATTATTTCATAACACATATATATTTTTAAAATGTTGTTACAAATATAGATTTCCAATAACTGAAGTTGCTAATGCACATTGTACTGATCCTAGGTGTATGTTAACAAGTGATACATGGGAAGTCATTAATGACGTTAAATTTTTACATAAATTTTATACTGCTACTGTTGTGTTTTCTGGCTCATATTACCCCACAGTTGCTATGGCTTTAGTACAGATAGCTGAAATTTCTTTTCTACTATCTGAATTTAAGAAGAAAGAAAAATATAAGGATGTTGTTGAAAAAATTCATGCAAATTCAAAAAATATTTATTTCCAATTCCTCTGATTTACATAATTGGTGCAGTATTAAATCCTTCTATTAAAATGTCTGATTGTCACCAATTAATGAATGCTTTATATGCTTATATGGATATTGGAGAAACTGAAACCCCAAATATATATGTTTATATGAATAAGCTAAATGAATATTTACAACAACTATATAATTATTATGCAAATTAATGTAATGCTCCTCGTGCTTCTGGCAATGTTAATCCCGCTATGCAATGTAGCAATTCTGCTACTGTGGATGATGAAGAAGGCCTTGATCAACTTTTAATATTTTTTTTACATTTTCTAACACTCAACCCAGTAGCAGGAATATTGATGAACTTCAATTCTACTTGCAGAAGCAAAAGGAGCCTCGCACAAAGGAATTTTCACCATTGGGATTGTGGCATGAAAATGAAAGCAATTTCCTGTTCTTTTCGCTATGGCTCGGGACGTGCTGAATGTGCCAATTTCTACTGTTGCATCGGAGAGTGCATTTAGCCAAGCAAGACAACAATTTGGAGACACCCGCCACTCATTGTGAAGCAATGCTTTGGAAGTTTTAGTATGTTTCAGAGATTGGATTAGATTAGAACGAAGAAATCAAGGAAAAGAAGATATTGATAGCCCAGACGACGAGGAAATTGAAGATATATTAACACATGGAAACTCATCCGAATTTAACACGCCAGAAGAAGGTCAATCGGTTCATATTGATTATGATGAACTTGCTAGGACGATGCAAAACATTTGAAATTACTACTTTACTAGTTTACGTGTTACAAAAAATGTAATATTTTATTTTTTACTTTTTCAATTTGAAATTAAGAAATAAAGTAGCACTTGCAATAAGTGCAATTTTTCCCATCTTACTTGTATTCATTCAATTATTACAAAGTATTAATATAACTTAATAGTCATACTCTACATAATTTCAAAAAAAAAAAGTGGAAATATACTAAGCCCGACTCGGCCTGGCCCCCTCAACCCATAATCCTTATGGTTCAGTTTTTACCCAAACTAACCCGGCCCGCTATGAACCCGTTACTGTGCAACCCGGACCAGCCCGGCCCGAAATCCGAACGGGTCAAAAAATTAACCCGTCCCGGACCGGCTCACCCGTTAAACAGACTTAGTTCAAACATCAACATACATGTATGAAGTGTGAGACCTTCGATCCAAACATTAGTCGCATAAATTTGAATTTTAGATAAAAATGTCTAACTTTAGTTGCTATGTTTGAATTTATGTTATAAAGTTGTTAAACTTAAAAATTTATACACTTCGGCTATAAGGTCCTAAAACCCGCTATCTGTGCACCTTCCCCTCCAACACCTTCCCAAAACCTGCTTAAGTTATGTGGCTTGGTCAGTATCATGGAGGGTATACCACACCTGTCTGCTCCTAAACTCTCATGGGGTTACTCAATATTTTATCAATGTATTCTGGTGAAAGACTAGGCGTGTGATGCTCAAGTAGATACCAGATCTTTACTTGTCTTAGTTAAGCAGAATAAAGAGGTGTTTGCACCCTCATTTTCACACATTATTTACTTTTTGCTGCAGCCAAGAGATGCAACTAGCGGACCCGTTTCACCAACGGATGCAAGAATATTTTATGGCGCTAGTAATCCTTGTGATAGCAATTGAGATTCATTTTAATTGAAGTGGATGTCTTAGGACAATGTAATAACTGATTACTATGAATGATTAACTATGTTCTAGTTTAGCTTAATGACATATGATACTACTCTGACAGTATTTTTCACGGTTAATGAAATGTTGATGTTTCTTAATTTTAATGTTTGGTTTAAGTATAAGTATTTCTATTGATATTAGGGAAAGTATGACGTATTGATCATAAAAAATCAATTCAATAATATATTTAAATATATAAGATGTTAAAACCCCCAAAAAAGAAATTGGATAGATCCTGATGGTGTACAGATATGAAATTGCGGGGTATACAACCCCTACATTCATAAAAAGAAAAATTAATTTTACAAATAAAATTCTGTTTTTGGCACATAATATTGCGGAGGTTAAAATTGCTATTTGCAGAGGTTAGAAACCTCCGCTATTTGCTGTCACAGCGGTTCTCCAAACCCCCGCATTTATCTATCGCAAATTAATAGTGGTGATGCTTACTACGGGGGTCTGCTGAACTGCCGTGACTTCAAATAGCGGAGGTTTCTAACCTCCGCAAACTGCAAATTTAACCTCCGCAATTTATCCCTTTTTTTGTAGTGACATAATTTGGGAAGGTAAGGTGAAAGCTTTAACCTCTGTGTTAGATTAAGTGAGCATGTTATACAAAATGTGTGGTGCTCCGAGTCAAGTATGGAGGCGAGGATGTACGATAGGGTGCTTCGTATGCTTTAATTATTTTTGGCATGATATGTTAGGGAAGTTGTCTGATAAGAAGGTCGTCTCTATGTGAAGTGCAGTTTGATTGCTCGAGGACAAGTAATGGTTTAAGTATAGGGAGTTGATGGTCGGCCAGAATCGCGTCTTTATTCATAGTTTGCATTCCAATTACTGCATTTTACTTGTGTTTGAGCTTAAATACTAGTGCGTTACATTTATTATGTATTTATGCTTTGCAGGAAGTAATTTCGAGTTAAAAATATATTTGGGGGCTAAGTTGAACAAGTTGGAGCTTTAAAGTCTGAGTAAAAGCCCAAGATATTAACTGGGTACGCTTTTTGGGGGCGAGAACCAAGTCTAGATGTCAAAACTTACATAAAACGAGTACTCTGTAAAAAGCCCACTATCGTGCCGCATGGCTATGTATTTTGGTTGATGCCTGTCAGAATCTGCTCTCTGAACTTCCCCACTAATGCCCCGGATGGGGCGGCGCAAGGCGCGGCAGGCCTGTGTAATTTTCATATTTCGGCTTGGAATAGGTAATTTGCTTGGGCCCACTCCTATAGGGTATAAATACATAAAAAAAAGATATTTTTGAAGGGATTTTTGACCATGGAAGCTTTGGGATAGCATTAGAGGCTACAAGTCTCAGGATTTCATCATCCTTTATCAATTCAATATGGATGTTTGGATTGTAACATTAGATTGATGCTTACTTATTCTTTAATTAAATTTATGAAGACTTCCTCCATAATTATGGAGTAGTTTACTTTAGAGTTTGACAAATATTGTGTTTTGAGAAATATTTTTGGATTTTAACTCTAGTTCGTGCTTGAATTCGTTTATGGATTTTTGAATTGTTGCAACTTTATTCATCAGTTTATTTAATTAAAAGAGGAATATCTTGGTGATTATCTTTGCATTATTTTGTTTGATTTAATTCGTTGATTATCTTAAGTAATCGAAAGACCTCGTTGAATTGTTACTTGAATCAAGTTAGGAGAATATTAGGAAACGTTTTCCTAAGGACCAACCCATTAACACACGCTTACATACTTTACAGTGCTTATATTAGTTCACCCCCTAGGTTAAGATTTAATCGAGAGAGGAGTCTTGAATACACTTTTGAAGTAATCATCTGAATACGTGAGAATCATTAGAATAATAGAGTGAATTAAACTAAAGTTAAATCCAAATAGCTATTTTCACCTATCCTGTCAAACCCTTATTCCTCACATTGATAAGAAACCACTCTGCAAATCTCCAATTCCTTACCATCAATTGTCAATTACTTTATTTTAGTAGTTAAACTTAGTTCATAATCATTTAACTCTAGTGTTGATCCTCATGAATATCAATAAATCACAAATTACTCGAACATCGTTTAAATCTAATCCATGTGAAGACAATATTATACTATACTGTCTTTCACGTGCGAATCTGATTTTTTTCCCTCATGAGTAGATCATATAAAATTCTTTTTGATAATGAATAATGACGGTGAATTAATTGAGACTCGGTCGCAGGTCGTTTCTGCTACCATATTGAACTATATAGCTATATAATCTGAAAGTTTTAAGTTATTAGAAATATCATATTTTTGTCAACTTATTTATGTTTTCAACAGAGGTAATTTTAGGGATGATCATTCCTTTTTTTACATTATTGCAGCAAAATTATTAGACTATTTTTTGCAACCAAAAATCACCCAGTTTTATCTAAGTATTACAAAAAGTTACTAAATAATTTATTATTTATCGAAAAAGTCACTTAATTAAGTTATCAATCTGTTTCCTTCAAGCGACTTTTTATGATGCTTAGACAATGTTAAATAACTTTTTATATATAAAAATAGTTTGGAGACATTCAAGGCGCAAAGGTAAAGTTAATTAAATGACCTTTTCGCTACTACAACAGGTTTTGTGGTTTTGATACAATAAAGTGAGTTTGAATGATCATTCATCAAATTATCCAGAAAACTATAGCAAAATTAAATGACATAGTCACATAGACATACAAATTTGACTGAAATTAATGACACATGACTTTGAACTGCTGGAAGGACGAAGGGTCTACAAAATTTCCAAAGACAATAGCAATTCCTCATCTCATGTATTTGTTGAGTAAAGACTTTAAAATCATTCATGCAAGAGGACAACGACGACAACAACAACCCAGTATAATTTCAATTAGTTGGGTCTGGGGAGGATAGTATGTACGTAGACCTTACCTCTATCCTTGGGTAGAGAGGCTGCTTCCAAATAAACCCCCGGCATCTTTCCCTCCAAGAACTTTCCACATTACTCTTGGGAAGACTCAAACTCACAACCTCTCGATTGAAAATGGGGGTTGCTTATCATCAGAGCAACCCCTCCTTTCTTTCCTGAAAATTTAAAAAGGAAAAGCTGTCGAGATTACATGCATGAAATGTAAAATGATTAAATTAAAATGCCAAACGAAAATATGTAGAAAACCAAAGCACGTGAATTTGATTCTTTTTTATACTACATATCGTGATACGAATATTATAGTGGGATTCCCAAATCTTCTTTCAGCCGTTATCTTATCTTAATTGTAGAATAAGAACCAAGGAATTATCAAACTTAAGTGAATCTGCGTATGATTAGATGTAGGAGTAATGTTTATAATTGACTTTGATATACAAACTATAAAACTACAATGTATTGTGATTCCTGGTTTAGTACGTAATCTTTGTCTAGTTTTTCATGCCCCTTAATTATGGATCAGTGTGTGTTATTTACTTCTGATGATTTTTTTTTGTCTGTTCAAGTTTACGTCTGATGTGATATTTCCTTTTTTCCACGTTGAAAGTATGTAGGTCAAATAGTAACTCGTTGACAGGTACTTTGTGATTTCTTAATTAGGAATAGGGTCAAATAATTTATGCTTTTGGGCATACGCGGGACCAATGAACTTTGTAAAAGAGTTTTATACGTAAAAATTACACAGGGCGTCCAAATATAGTCGTTTTATCTTTCTATTTGTATCTGTATCCATTTTTTAAAAAACGGCTTAACTGTTTATTTTATAACTGAACAATTAAAGCTGAAAACGGCTTAAGTGTTTATTTTATAACTGAACGACTTAAGCTGGAAACGACTTAAGTAAACAAGTTCTAGAGCTTTCCAGTACAAAAGAAACACTTCATCCCCGCGAGTTGAAGTTGTGTGAAAAAACGGGTACGCTTGCAAACAGAAATACAATTAACATAATAATTTAATTAACATGTTAACATGCCTTAGTTCCACTTATAATGGGAAGTGTTACGACACGACATGATAGTGTAAAAATTAATAGAAGTTAAATTCACCATAAATATATTGTTATTAACAAATAATTGTAAGCTAGTATCATACCCGCTAGTAAACAGGGACGACTCTTCCATAAACCAAATAAATCAACTGTTTTAGGCCTTATATTCGCGGGGCCTATTTTTTGTTACATCTAATAGGCTATTTATACGTTTTAAAAAAGGGATTTTTATCTTTCTATATACTATTTGAAACCTTATTACTCTCCCTACCCAAGTTTTAATTTAATTACATAGCAAAAATAATTTACCAATAATATACAAATAAGTTTTAAATGAGTATCCTTTTATTAGGAACTGTATAAGGAATATCAGTTATTTCCTTATCCTGTTATACTTGCTCTCTCTCTCTCTCTCTCTCTCTCTCTTCATCTCTCTGCTCTCCTCCATTTTTCCAATGTTTTTCATTTGTTATTCTCTATTTTTTATGCTTTCTTGCTGTATAGAGTTTTAATGGAATTCTTCAAAGGATTTCAATCGCTTTAACTTAGCAATTTCTTTTCATGTTGCACAATTAGTCTTCAAATATATATTATTGTTTAGCTCAAAAATTATACTCGTACTTTACAAACTTAAAAATAATCAAAAATATATATGGGTAAATCGTAATCAAATATAATGAGCCCTAGAGATGATTATTGTTTTAAGATTGTTGTAGATCTGAAAGTGTGATAAAAATGGACTTAGCTTAAGAGAGAAGCAATAGTTGGAAAACCAAGAAAGAGATAGAGATAGAGATAGAGATAGAGATAGATAGGAAAGTTGTATTATTCGAGAATCATAATGATCCCTATTACAATATGAAGGTCTTTTTTATATAGTATGAGACCTTTCTCTAAATAATCAAAAAGTACAAAAGTTGGTGGCTTCCACTTAGTAAAAACACTAGGCATTGAATGAAGTTGCTTTCTTCTTTACCAACTTGGGTCGTACCCTTACTTGGGCCGACTTTGTTATAAGGGACGTGCCCACTCGGCGTGGGGGCGTTATGAGCCTAATTTTACCCTATACAGTTAATTCTTCCGTTCGTTGGAGACGTACTTGATGACTATCTTCAATGGACGGACATGCATGGTTCGTTTTTACGGAAATTTGGCCGCACCCATAAGCTCCTCTTTCAAAGAGCGCGAGCATGGATAATATATGTTGAGCCGTTGACATGCAGCCCCCTTTTTAGCGTGACATTGCTTGTGACATGCGTCATCATTATACTTGTTCCCGAGACTGTTGAGAGCATGACGTGACGTTTTGGCTTCCCGCGTCAGTTTTAATATTGTGTCTCTTTGGTTTCCGCGGACCTTATTCCTATAAATAGAGGAGCGGTTCAATGCGATTCATCTTTCGAACCTTTAGAGAGTTTCCCTTTGTCTCTTTCTTCATCTTTCTTTCTGGTAATCATTGCATCGCTAGAGGACTACCATTTCTAAGGATCGTATCTCTTGTTATTAACACCTTTTCTAATAAATCATATCATGGTGAAGCGTCGTCAAGACAACAAAAGGACTAAGGATAACGCTCATTCTAGGGTTTTGCCTTCTTACGATGGAGAAGAGGAAGAAGTGGATAATACCCTCGTTCCTTTAACGGTGGATAATGTTCTTCTGAAGGACCTGAGTGTTCGAAAAGACTTCAACTCGACATGCCCCTCTTACCCCTGGGGGCATTGTGAGTTACTTCAGTCTCACCTGGACGCCATCAGAACTACGTACAACATCCCTGTCCATGTTGAGATGGCTCCGGCCGGGACGGACTATGCCAATGTGCATAGGTTCGGGTTTTGTACATTCTATTAATACGTTCTTAGGATCGGATACAACTTTCTTCTTAACCCTCTAATGGAAGAGCTTTGTCGCTTCTATATTAAATGCCCGGCTCAGCTCACACCTTATGCCCTGAAGGTGTGTCGGATTCTCACCACATTTACGTGCGAGCCGGGACCATTGTTTCTGTTCATCACCTGTTGTAGATGTTCAGCCCTAGCTATATGAGAGGTACCATGATCCAATAGAGGAGCCTTGGTAAGAAGAGCTTTGTGGTAAGGGCTGACGACAAAGCTAACCGTAACTTCTGGCGTAAATACTTTCACATCTGGACGAGCCATCTTGTATCTAATCCTGAAGAGTTCAAAGAGACGTGGAACGTGGGATGTAAGTATCTTTGCATGTAATTTTGTGATGCCTTGTTTTGATCGATCAATCATTCTGACTTTCTTTCTTCTTGTAGTGGACGCTCGCTCGCCTCGTCCTGTTGTCGACATTAGGTTGTAGGTGGCGGGGCTGATACCGCATGCGGAATAATGCCGCACTTGGGCTGAGTTTCGTAGATTTTACGGCCCAACTGGTAACAATCTTTCCTGTTCTTCTCTTTCACTCCATTTTGGCTTGGAGACCTTTTTATTTAATGTACTTTTGTTTGACGGGTCGGGGCGCTTCTACAAAGGTGAAGAATAAGAAAATCGTCGCAGGCCCGTCTAGGGTAGAGTCCGACTCTGATGGGAGAGATATATTTATGAGAGGCTCACCTAGAGACAACGCCCATTTGACCTCTCAACAGGGGGGCTACACCGGTGGCTGCAACTGAGATGGTGCCTGAGGATTCTTCCGTAGAGATACCTGAGGCCGTACCAATACGGGTGCCTGAGACCGTTCCTATGTCGGTACCTGAAGTCAGTCCAGCATAGGCGGCTTCTAAAGAAGAAGAGCCACCAGAGAGAAAGAGGCGGCGACTAACTACTAGCAAGGGAATTGCAACTGAGGGCAGGAGGCCTAGTGAGCCCCACCGAGAAACTAGGCCAGTTTTTATGGCTGAAGCCATTCGTTTAGGGAGACTGGCTCCTCAAGAAACAACCACCGCCGTCCACTTGGCCCGTGCCCCAAGAGGCAAGTTGTCTTATGCAGTTAGGGGAACAACTATGGAAATTGAGAGGACGGGCCCTAAAGCCGCTCTTAGAGAAGCACCGGCGGGCTCGGCCCACGTGGAGATGAGGGAGGGTAGATCTACTCGCAGTATTGTGATCCTTGGCAAGTATATTAATTAGAATAAAGCGAGCAAGCCGCAGCAGACATGACCTTATTATGTGCGGCTACGGAGTACGAGATGATGAGAAGTGTTAGCAACAGGGATTTGTTGAGGCGGATAGCCGCCTCAGCTTTTCAGGTAGCTTTCATTTTTTTTTTGAGCCGTAAAAGCGGCTTTGGTATGTAGTGACGCATTTCTTCTCTTCTTTTCAGACTCTCATCTTGGAGGTGGAGAGGAGGTGGCGTGAACAAAATATGGCGGCTACATTCAATAAAATTGTGAAGAAAAATAAAGAGTGTCCTGCCAAGCATCAGGCGTTGGCTGACGTATATAAGCAGGACCCCAGTTCCGGACGTTCCGTGAGGGTCTTGAGGAATCAGAGGCTCTTTTGAAGAGGAGAGCAGCCGAGCTGGGAGGTTGATGAGCAGCTGATGGCCGCTTTGGCTCGAAACATCGAGTTGGAGACCCTCTTCCAGTCAAAAGAGAAGGAATTGGAGATAAGCCGTGGGGTAGCGGCAGATGCAGTGGAACTACTGACCCAGGTCATGGCCCATACAACTGAGCTTGATAGTAGGACGGCCGAGGTTGAAGTTCTTAGGCGAACTTCCCCACAAGATCTTGTGCATCGTGATGCACATGAGATGTGGTGTATCATGATTCCATTTGGTCATTTTTTAGGAGTTTTTGTCGGCAGGTCGAGCTTCCGAGGTGGAAGTTGAAAGGCAATGGCACTTAACCCGTGTTGCCCGTGAAGCGGCCGGTAATAGCTTCGAATCGCCAGGTAGGGAGGGCTGTAACTCTGAGGACGTCAATCGTTTGGATTTCTAAGTCATATCAGCCTGGAGATGGCAACGGATCGGACGACGACCAGGCAAGTCATGATGGGCGGAGCGGTGAAGGATCATAAGACTTATATGTATATATTTTTTGTGTAGATGGGGCCTTTTTCTAAGGCCAGATGTATGTATACCTTTGGATAATGAAATATGGCTTTTGCTGTTGCTGTTTTTCTTTTGTTCCTTAGAGCTTTTATTGCGTTTTCGATTGTTGTTTTCACGCTTTTCACTGTAGATTAAGCTTGGTTGGAATGAGCGGCTTTGACTATCGTCAAATGACTCGTCCGTGTAGCCGAACTGAATCGACCCTCGGCGTTGATGGCCCTAGTCAGACTTAGATTAATGACCTTAGTCATGATGGAGTCGATGGCCCTAGCCATAAAGGCGATTTCGACTGTCGTCGAGTCGTTTTTCTTACTGTATTCTAGTCTAGGTCGACCATTGGCGGTTATGGCCTTAGCTATAATAGAATCGATAGCCTTAGCCGTGTAGGCGACTTTGAATGTCGTCGAGTCATTTACTTACCGTGGTCGAATCTAGGTCGACCGTTGGCGGAGATGGTCTTAGCCATAATAGAATCGATGGCCTTAGCCATGTAGGCAGCTTCGACTATCATCGAGTCATTTACTTACCGTAGTCGAATCTAGGTCGACTGTTAGCGGAGATGGCCTTAGCCATAATAGAATCGATCACCTTAGCCATGTAGGTGACTTCGACTATCGTCGAGTCTTTTACTTACCGTAGTCGAACCTAGGTCGACCGTTGGCAGCGACGGCCTTAGCCATAATAGAATTGATGGCCTTAGCCATAATAAAATCGATGGCCTTAGCCATGTAGGCGACTTCGACTGTCATCGAGTCATTTACTTACCGTCGTTTAATCTAGGTCGATCGTTGGTGGCGATGGCCTTATCCATAATAGAATTGATGGCCTTAGCCATTTAGGCAACTTCGACTGTCGTCGAGTCGTTTACTCACCGTAGTCGAATCTAGGTCGATCGTTGGTGGAGATGGCCTTAGCCATAATAGAATTGATGGCCTTAGCCATAATATAATCGATGGCCTTATGTCGGCTATAAAATTGGCCACGACTTGAGACTTGATGGTGGTTCTAGGAAGATACGAGATGTCGTGCTCACTGAGCTCAATGGCCCATCTTGCGAGCCGACCCAATAATTCGATCTTGTGTAAGACGCCCCTTAATGGGAAGGTTGTTACCATTTTTATGGGGTGGCACTGAAATTAGGGTCGTAGCTATCGTGAACCTACTACCAGTGCCAATCTCTCGAGGTGTGGGTACCGAGTTTCGGCATCAACTAAGGTTTTGCTAATGTAATATATAGGGGATTGTGTACCTTTGCTTTCACGAACTAGGACGGCGCTGACATCGTCCTTGGACACGGCCAGATAGACTAGCAGGGGTTCGCCTAGGCTCGATTTGACCAACAAGGGTGGCAAAGACGAGTACGCTTTCATATTTCTTAAGGCTTCAACGCATTCCTAGTTCCATTGTATCCCTTAATCGTTTTTCAGCACGTTGAAAAATTTATGACACCTGTCGAATGACCGCGAGATAAATCTGGATAGGGCGACTATACGCCTCGTTAGCTTCTGTACCTGTTTCTTGCTACTCAGCACCTCAGGTATTGCGTCTATCGCCTTGATCTGGTCTGGGTTGACCTCGATGCCTCGTTGCGATACGAGGAACCCAAAGAATGTTTCTGAGGCTACACCGAAATCGCATTTCTCGGGGTTCAACTTCACTTCGTACCTCATCAGTATCTCGAAGGCCTCTTTTAAGTGGTCATTATGGTCTTCCTTCTTTGCCGATTTTACCAGCATATCGTCGATATAGACTTCCATGGTCTTACCGAGTTGCTCTTTGAACATTCTGGTCACTAGCCTTTAATATGTGGCTCCTGCATTTTTTAGCCAGAAGGGCATTACCCTGTAGCAATATGTCCCCTGGTGGGTGATGAAATTTGTTTTTTCGTAGTCCTCCTTGGCCATTATGATTTGGTTGTAGCCGGAGTATGCGTCTAGGAAACTTAGCAGCTCATGCCCTGCGGTCGCGTCTATCAGTTGGTCGATGTGGGGCAATGGAAAGGAGTCTTTTGAGCATGCCTTGTTCAAGTCGCTGATGTCTACACACATTCTCCACTTCCCATTTTTCTTCTTAACCATGGGGACATTAGCGACCCATTAAGGGTACTTTGATTCCCTGATGGAGCTGTTAGTCAGAAGTTTGTCCACTTCCTCGCTGACCGCTTTGTTGATAGCAGCGTTGAATATTCTTCTCATTTGCTACATGGGCGGGTGTAATGGGTTGACGTTCAGCTTGTGAGTAGCGATTTCTTGTGGGATCCCTGGCATATCTGTATGGGAAAAAGCAAATAGGTCTGCATGGTTAGATAAAAATTCATGATTCTTACTTGGATTTGAGAGGCCGTGCCCGATGTAAGCTTTCTTTGAAGGGTCTTTGTTGCTTAGTTGTACTGTGTCGAGGTCTTCGACCGAAGACTTGCAAGCTTCTAGGACATCAGGTTATTTAATGGCATGCTCTGTGGGGTAAACCATAGTCCCCGACATAGCTGATTGCTAATCATCTGCGCTTGCCCCTTTAAACTGTTTGGTGTTGGCGCAGTCTTGAGCTATTTTATAGCATTCCTGAGCGATGCAAGGTTCGCCTCGAATGCTGAATACTCCCGACAGGGTGGGAAATTTGATCACTTGGTAGAAGCTCGACAGGGCCGCTTTCATGGCATGTATCCACGGGCTCCGATGATGGCATTGTATGTCGTTATCTGGTGCTTCACATGGAAAGTTGTTTCCAGCGTGACCCCTCATGCTATGACGGGTAGCAATATCTCCCTGGAGGTCCGTTCTACTGCATTATTTAAACCAGTTAGTGTTATGCAACACAGTATTATCTTACCCTCGAGTCCTATTAGTACGAGGACCCTCGGGTGGATAATATAGGCGCCGCTACCGTCATCAACCATAATTCTTTTAACATCCTTATTTTTGATACGTAAAGTGATAACTAAAACATCCTAATAAGGGAAAGACATATCATCGGCATCGGACTTATCGAAGGTGATACTATCTTCGAAGTCGTCATATCGTTTTTGGGCAATAGTTTCCTTCAGCTTGTATGTAATGGTGAACTTGAAATGATTGATCGGCGAGTTGTCGTCGTTTCCGATGATCATGTTGATCGTGCATGTTGGTGAAGGCGGCTTTGGTAGCCCGTGGGACTTCTCCCGTCCACGCGCAAAGTTGATTTTTCCTTTGTCACTGAGCAACTCTCTCACGAACTCTTGGTTCAACATCCTGACCACCTCTTGCAGTAGGCCTATGCAGGGCGTTTGATTTTCTGGTGACGAGGTCCGACTTCATCTTTGTTGGCCATTGTACCTTGTTTCCCAGCTTCTCAAGTGCGTACACTATCTCTGTAGGGGACACACAAAAGTTATGGAAAGATAATAAAGGGGGCATACCTTTGGCATTTCGTAGTGGAGCGAAATGTTGCTGTAGTGCGTCTGCATGCCTAGGTGGAGGTGGGTGAGAGGATCTGATGTAAGGTTGATATCTCTCCCTATTGGAACGTGGGACTTGTTCCCATCGTCCTTCCCAGTTCCTCCTGATTTCTGGGTGTATTGTTATTAAACGTTAGGTCAGCCCGTTGAGGTCGTCCTCATCTGCACGTACCTCAGCGCAATAGGCGTTGTGAATTTCTTTCCACGTGGTGGGTGGATACTTAATGTGACGACTTAGTAGTTTTTTGGTTGCCTTCGAGCCGTCCCTGCTTAAAGCGTTCTAGAAAGCAGCGACCGCCATGCCTTCTGACACATTTGGTAGGCTCATCCTTACTCTGTTAAACCTGGCTAGGAAGTCCCTGAGTCTTTCTCCTGCGGTTTTTTTAACCTCAAAGATGTCGTTGACCCTCGCTTCTGGTTTCTATGCTCCTGCATGGGCGGTGACAAACTTGTCCGCCATCTCATCGAACATAGAAATGATTTTGGCCGGTAGTTGGGAATACTAGGTTAGTGCTCCTCTTGTTAGTGTTTCGCTGAACTTCTTCAGTAGCACAGACGGTAGATGTTCTTTTGATAGGTCGTTACCTTTATACTCTTATATAAGGAGGAATTTTGAAGGTTTTTGGGATGGATTATGGTGCAGCCTCTTCCACATAGGGTTGTTTAACAAGCCTCCCCACATCACGCATTGGCAGCAGCTTGGGAGCACCAGGGATATTGTATACCCTCTCCTGGTGTTCCTTCATCTGGTCACGGAGTGACTTGTTTTCGTTTTACATTTCCTCCATCTTCTTAAGGATGGATGTGAGCGTGCCATGTTGGCCTGACTATCGATGAGCGAGTTATTTGCTCGTACGATCTTGGGTTCACCTTCGACTGCAGCAAGGTCTGTTGTTGGCGTGCATCTGATGTTGTTTTGGCATGACGTTTTGAGCAAGCAACTTACAGTACTCGTTAACCACTCTTCCCGTAGTGTATTGACCTCTGGAGGTCCTTCTTCAGTTGCAGATGTAGAGGCGCCTTTTTTCTGCAAGATCATTAGATCTTCAAGTGGTGGAGGTGGGATTTCTCCGCTTTTGGTGGTGCTAGGGGTTGCAATCGAAACCCCCTCTTCACCGGATTTATGTAGAGGACCGATGAGATTGGTTGCAACATCTGCTATCGCTTTCATTCTAACATTTTTGTCAGCCATTTCTTTTTTGTGTGTTGTAGAGAAAGGTTTTCGATGGTTCTGTATGTGCAAACTATGGTTTTGATTCTCGAAATCCCCACATACGGCGCCAAAATGTTTAGCTCCAAAATTATACTCGGTACTTTATAAGCTTAAAAACAATCAAAAATATATAAGGGTAAATCATAATTAAATATAATGAGCCCTAGAGATGATTATTGTTTTAAGATTGTTGTAGTTCTAAAAGTGTGGGAAAAATTGACTTAGCTTAAGAGAGAAACAATAGTTGGAAAACCAAGAAAGAGATAGAGATAGAGATAGAGAGGAAGTTGTATTATCCGAGAATCATAATGATCCCTATTAAAATGTGAAGGTTTCCTTTATATAGTAGGAGACCTTTCTCGATATAATCAAAAAGTAAAAAAGTT
This sequence comes from Nicotiana benthamiana, assembly GCA_034376525.1. Taxonomy (NCBI): domain Eukaryota; kingdom Viridiplantae; phylum Streptophyta; class Magnoliopsida; order Solanales; family Solanaceae; genus Nicotiana; species Nicotiana benthamiana. The sequence goes on along the minus strand of CM067333.1, from coordinate 21,761,231 downwards.
GGTATCTTCCAGTTAGTAAGAAAGTTAGGCACTAAACGACGCCGCTTTCTTATTTACCAACTTAGATTGTGCCCTTACTGGGGCCGACCTTGTCATAGGAGACGTGCCCACTCGGTGTGGGGCGTTATGAGCAAAATTTTACCCTATACAATTATAAATCAATAAATTTTGAAGGTATTTGACTCTCCACCATCGATATCCATTAAAAAGCTTTGAAGCTTTAAAACCGAATTTGGATTTTTAAAAATCATTATAGATTTCGATTGGGTGTTATTGAAAATAATTGATTTTTTTCTTTGAGCTTGTATAGCAATTTTGAGGGTGTTTTGGTGAAGATTAGACTTGATTTTGGCTGAATTTCATATTAGAAGAGGAACAAGAAGAAGAGGAGTTTCTGTTCTAAAAGGTACAATGTAAATAGTATTCTGTTCTAGTTATTACATATATATATATATATATATATATATATATATATATATATATATATATATATATATATATTTGAATGTTGTATGAAAATTGAAATTTAATTGTATAATGTATGAAATTGTTGTATAAAATTTATATTTAAGTTATCAATACTATCTTTTTACATAAAGTTGTTTATATATATATATATATATATATATATATCAAAATTGTATTAAGAGAGTAAGTTTTGATTGAAAATTTAGAGAGGAAGAAGCACATACCACAGACAAAATATATACAATTCAGATACAAAATATATACAAAAGACATATTGTACAAAATTTGTATAAAAATTATATGATATTTTTGCTGTATTTATGTCAAGACCCAATATTCAACTATTTTTGATGAAACCTTACCCCAAATCGCTAGGTAAGTCAATTAACAGATATCTAATATATGTGAGAAGTCATGAATGTCGTGATACCGTATATCATGAGGAAAATACATCTCTATGCCTATATGCAAACTTTGCATGTCAAATGCAATGTATCTTTGAGATGAACTCATGTACTTACACTCTCAGAGTACTCAATCTCAGTGTCTCACAAGATGTTTTATATTTTAACACCATACAAGAGCGGGGGTGGTTTGTGTGGTACCCTATTTTCGTTTAACTGAATTATAGAAGGACACGGTTCTTCTATGTGTTCCAACTACTACTGCTTGCAGAATAATAAGTAAAGAAAATAAAGAACACAGAGATTTTTACATGCAAACACCTGGCTCAAAAAGTGAAAATACCACGACCTACTACTCAGTAGGATTTTCCAAACTTCCTCTAAAATCACTGAGCCAAAAACTACATTTACCTAAATTCTTTGTAAACTTAGGATTAACTCTAATTCTGTTGTAGCACACAACCTCAACTGTTGCGACAACGTCAAGTTAACTCTAACTTGAACACTCTATGTACCTAATACAATTGCTTCTATAAAAGCGAAAAGGTACAATGTAAAAGCACATACTATAATTAAACTAGAATAAAGGGTAGACACTTGGAACTGATTCTTCTATCTTGTTCAAGTAACTTCAGGATTGCACACTTGAACAACATATAAATTGCTTGAAAAATCGCCTTAACTTTTGTTTATGTGCATTACCTGCAAAGAGAACAACACTGATATTTAATGGGTTAGTAATTACAATTGACTGGGATACAGATGTTACTCTTCTATCGTAAAAGAGTTCTAGTTGATCTCATACTCTAACACTATCCTCTTCCTAAACTATGTTCTCTTCATGTAAGGAGTCTTTCTCTCCTTATCCAATATGAAACCTTTTAAATTATATCAGGAGATATTACTTCTGATAAGTTAGATTTATCTCCTTCACGTGCATCTCACATGTTTAGATTGATCATGATTGTGCTTCCCCAGATGGACCTGTTTCATGTGTGAGTTCTTTTGTCAGTCTTCAAAACTTTACCTATACTTGTGCCAAAAAATTCTCCTTGTTTTTCCAGCACACTCAATCAAGTGTGTTCATTTTATGAAAGAGTGAACAAATATACAATGTAAATATTGTTCTTTTTCCCTGCAAAATAATCTTGTTAGTGGTAAGATTAATTATAAAGCATTTGATAGAAGTAAATGCTACAAGGTTACCTTTGTCACATAGTTTTGATACACTGATTAGACTATATTTCAAGCCATCTGTCAAATAGACATTCTCAATGTAATGTGAGTCTGTCTTACCTACCTTTTCAACCTCAATAGTCTCACCTTTCTTCCTATTTTCAAAGGAGATATTGCCTCTTTTTAAGTACTCAAGTGAAAGAATATGGTTCTTGCTTCTAGTCTTTTTTTTAATAGCCACTATACATATACCATATTTGGTCGCTTCCCTTACTTGGACCTGCAAAAAGAAATCAGAGGTTAGACTTAGGAACCCAAACTAGTTTGGGTCCCTTTCTATCGGCAAAGGGGTAAATTAAATTCCTTTTGTCCCACCTAGGCACCCTATTGTTTTCTTGAACAAAGGTTTTGTTCTTTTGACTGGCCTTTTCTTTCGCATTACATTTATTTTTATAATGACTAGTCTTGCCACAGTGTGTGCAGATTTTGTTTTCAGGAAGAGTGATGTACTTGCTCTTAGAGTCCCACTTAGGTGCTTGCGTCCCATATCCAAGTCCTCTATTGTTTCTACTGTGGTATTCTTGTAGCCAGGATAGTGCATCAGAAGCCTTATTCCATTTGCAAGCTTTGTCTAGTTCCTGCTTTACCTTCCCTAGGTCATCTTTTAAGACTCTTATGTACTCATCTTTCTTGTACAACTCATCCTTCATCTTTCCTAGATTTTCTTCTAAGGTGAGATGTGTGTGATCAACTTTCTTCTTACCTATTTCTAATTTCAGTTTTAAATTTTCAGACCTAAGTTCTAAGATATTGGTGTCAAGTTCAAGAACCTGGTTCTTCAACTCAGCATTTTTACTGTCACTCTCATTAGCCATAGATTCTAGATTTTTGTATTTGGATTTTAAGATCACACGTTCCCTAGATAGTTGTTCATTCTCATTGTTAATTGCCTCAGACTCATCGATGAATTCTAGCAATAGTTTAGATAACCTTTCTTTAGAAATAAAGTTATCTTGTCTTTGATATGAATCACACTTACCTCTTGTTCGTCATCTGATTCTCTGATAGCCATAAGTGCTTGTTCATCTCCAGTTTCATCTTCTGAATCCTCATCTGATGTTTCTCCCCAAGCAGCAACCTTAACCTTTGTTGATCCTTTGTTCCTTTTGCATTGAACCTGTCCATTCTTCCTGTTCCTTCGTTCAACCCTTTCCTTCTTCCATTCAATTTTCCACTAAGGATAGTTCTTGATCATGTGATAAGTCTTGCCACATTAGTAGCAACCCTTATTGGTTTTTTTCTCAGGAGCCTTGTTTTGTTGAAGGTTGTACCTCTTGAAGAACCCTTTCCTCTCATTAGGTACTTTTTTAAATCCCTGGTGATCATGGCCTTTTTATTATCCTCTAGATCTGCACCTTCAGATATTCTAAGAGCCGGACCCATTTCCTTCTTGAGGTCATCCATTTTCATGGTTTGCTTCTCAGTTCATATGCAATGAGATTTCCAATCAGCTCATCCAACTTGAGAGTAGCAATGTTCTTTGATTCCTGAATAGCAGTAATTTTTCTTTTCCAAGTTACTGGTAAGACCCTTGTCTAGATTTTTTCAACCTTGTCTTCTTCAAGAATAATTCTGTTACACCCCGTAATAGTACGTTAATATTATGTCCCGCAGTAATATGTACAATGGCGTTACCCTCTGCAATAATATATTATGATGAGATACGTCCTACAGTATTAAGTTACATCAGTGTTCTACCCAGCAGTATTATATTGCGGAGATGTTACGCTTCACAGTAATAATTTACGCTAGTATTGCACCCTGTCAGTCCAAGGAAAAGATTATTTGAAAATTATAAGGATTATGCTATTTCACAAGTGATTAGTAAATTTATGAAGGTGGAAGGGGGGGTAAGTCTAAGAAAATAAATTTTGTTGAATTTGGTATATTGGGATAAAATTCGGGTCAAATTAAAATATTTGGTATTTATGGACTAGTACCATACAAGGTATCGCATAACAATAATAATAAGGCGTATAAGGTACGTGAAAAGTGAGTAATATTTCAAATAAGTAAAAATAATTCTCAATTATACGAATAATTAATAAATTATCAGATAACAAAATATTATCCAATTAACTAATAAATGAATAAAGATTATTAATCTTCACTCACCATTTCACGTGGCATAAAGCCACAATAGGCAAAAGATGACTCGTAAAGTCACCTTGCCAGATGGCTTTTATAACATGAACTAAGTCTTACAAGACATTGGATAAGATAGAAAATTCTTTGTAAATAAGGCAAAAACCCATCTGCCTTTGACTAGCCAAGAACGTAAGTGGAGGCATTTCATTTGAATTGAAATTGCTTCTTGGGAGTTCTCTTAAGCCTAACACAAGTCTACCAAGAACGACTAAAGCAGAAGTATTTTCATTTCGAAACAAAGCAAGGTTTCAATTTCAGAAGTAGAAAACGTTCCATTTCAAAACCTAGAACGTTGAAGCAATTCCGTCCTAAGTTTTGTGGTTTTAAAAGAGTATGGTGTAATCTTCACCAAGAATATAATAAAGAGTTTTTCTTACTTCAAGTATACTAAGGCTATTTCTTCTTCATTTTGGCATGATCCATATGATATAAACGAAACGTGCAAATGTACAAATTCCATATATGACTCTATTCGTAGAAGTATTAGAAGTAGCTATGTTCTTGAATTTCCATATGTATTATTATTTCATCGTCAGTTCATGGGTCTCAGAAAATACGTAAAATGATGTTATGATATTTATCAAAGGTATAATGGTCTTATGACGCATCGAGAGATTTTGTTATTGTATTTCATATTCATTTCATGCATTTATACAAGTACATTGACCCATTACTCAAACGGCGTTATATACGCGTATATATGTATATGGAATATGGGAAAAGGTTACGACATTATATATGCACCACCACCTGATCAGCTGGTATATGATGATGATGTTGCCCAAAGTGGCTGAAATATTATTCAAACGGCGTTATATACGCATATATGAGTATGTATTCAAATGGCATTATATACGCATATATATGTATGTATTCAAATAGCATTATATATGTGTATATATGTATGTATATATATGTATATGGGATATGAGAAAAGTTATGGCCTTATATACGCACCAGCACCTGATCAGCTAGTATACGTTGATGATTTTGCCCACAGTGGCCTATATGATATGATGGGATGCTCTTACAGAGAGTGATGATGTTATGAAATATGTACCTATGCACGACATGACATTCATACGCATATGCATGACGCTAAAGTAATTTATGATTTACAAAGTTATTCAGATTGACCGGTTTAATCATGTACTCTATATTTCTTTCATGTCTCTTATGTATTTATCTATGTGCCTTACATACTTAGTACATTATTCGTACTGACGTCCCTTTTGCCCAGGGACACTACATTTCACGCCCGCATGTCCCAATAGACAGGTCGAGAGCCCTCTAAGTTGGCTATCAGCTCGGCGGAAGATGTTGGTGCGCTCCATTTGCTTCGGAGTTGCTTGTTTGGTTGTATGATTTAGACTTGTATTATTTGGTACGGCGGGCTCTGTCCCAACAATTATGGTATTTATGTACTCTTAGAGGCTTGTAGACATATGTCATATATGTAAAAGATTGTACAACCTGGTCGGCCTATGTTTGAGTTTATAAATGATTATGTTGGCCTACTAGGCCCGTATATCATGTGTATATAATGATGTAATAAGAAAGATACGTTATGTTGGTACTCGTTTGAGTAAGGTACCGGGTGCCGGTCGTGGCCCATCGGTTTGGGTCGTGACAAAAGTGGTATCAGAGTATTTCCGTCCTAGGCAATCTACAAGTCGTGTCTAGTAGAGTCTTGTTTATGGGTGTGTCGTGCACCATACTTATAGGCAAGATGCTATAGGGTATTCAAGACTGTCACTCTTTCTTCTTACTCTAGATCGTGTGGTAGAGCTCAGTTGTAAGAACTCAATTTCCTAAACTCTACCTTATTCATAATATGACGATGCCTACATTCCGAAAGACGATTGATAAGAGATACATCTGTGGAATTATTGATTTAGAGGAACTCGATTTCATATCTTGCTTATGATAAGTAAATGTGAGGTCTTTAAATAATTATGGGTGTACTGAAAGGTGTAAGCCTCTTGATAAGGGACCTTATGGCAAGAATATTTATCCACTTTTATGGTAATAGATAATGCTTTTATGAAGTAAAAGAAGCAAGGTAAAGAAGGGTACGAGGCTCCCAGTTAATGAAGGTTAATAGCATTTACAATTGAGGCAGAGGAACATAAGCTTTTTGAGTTATATTCAATAGTAACATAGGTATATAGAACTAGTCGCACCCTTCCAGACATGACATATGGGGGTTAACAAAGGTGGTATTAGAAGATATTATGGATGAATTATTTGGGTCAGTTGATATTTCCGAAGGATATTGCAAATATGCTAATAGATCTCTTTATGAGACACCTAGATGGTGCACTCTAAAATAATGCAGCCAGATAAGGGTACTACAAAGAAACGCACTATAAGCCTTGAAAGGATAAATATTACCCTAATGTGGCTCACATCTCTAGTAAAGCAAGAATGTTAAGCAATTCGAAGATCCAATAGATGGAACACAGGAAAGCTAAGAGTAAAACAATATTGTAATGAAGTTTACACAAGAAAAAGGATGTGCAGAATATTAGCAGAACAATGGGAAGAGAGACAAAGAGGCATTATGAATAAGGTGTGATACACGGATAAAAATGCTAGAGTGTTACATAACCAATAGTTAAATGAAGGAAGAAACGAAATGTGATGGGCCTTAAGACAACAAAAGCGTATAGACCATAAGGTTATATCCTCATTTCGAGAAATAAGTTCATGACTCCAACGTAACTATCAGAGCAGAGAGTTAATCCCCAAAGTAAGAGAAATCAATATGGACTAGCAAATAAGATAAATTAAATATAAATTTGGGACCGAATGATTGGAAAGTACTCGGCATTATAGTAATTTTATATTTTGTTCTGGCATTAATAGAATGGACCACAGAAGGAGACTAATGATGAATTCAGAGAATGGTCATTTAGGGAGACGCTTCCCTAGAGCAAGCAATGTGAGAAACGTTAAGCTTAAGAGACTGTATGTTCCAATTATGCTAAATGTCACCCTCGCGAGTAAGGAAATTTGTCATCCTTGGTACAAAAGGATTGTCGCAAGGCGAATAAGGATCATTGATGTTGAAAAACGATGCCAAAAATGAAAAGGAAAACATATATCGATAGATCCTCGTGGCTTCAACTTTTAGTACACCCCTAAAGGGGGAAATATGGAGTAATGTGGCATTAAGTCAGAATTAAATGGTTCTAGTAACCATGGAATGGTAAGGGAAGAATGCGATAAATGAAAGATAAATGAGATGGAACTTATCCATATCTTAAAGATACGCTACGATCCAAGAATACTGTGCAAGCACGACGCCAAGGAGAGAAAGTAAAGGTTCTTTCCTGAGATGTTATTTGTAAACAAGGAGTCAGTGCGAGACGTAAGTTAAGAGAAAGTTAATAACCCAAGAAAGATTACAAGTAATATTAATCTGAGAATCCGCCAACAAATAGTTAGTAATTAATCAGGAGGATCTCAGTTATTGATAAATAGGAGGTTACAAACGAGTCATCAAATCGTGTAAGATAACATAGTAGAACCCAATATGAAGAATTCAGCCTCAAAGAATATTATTATAATACTTGAGATATATTCAAATAAGTGTCGGGGTAGTTAAATGTACCATATGAGTGTTACGGGGTTAAGAGAAAGTGTCACTGGGAAGGAAGTCAAAATATCAGTTCAGAAGCAATCACACAAGCACAAGGGCATGGAAGTAAGCAATTATAGATGACTATAGGCAAGTAAGGACATCAAAAAGGTCTGTAATAGGCTCACATATTTATGAGAGTCAAGGGTTATCCCTAAGTACTACAATGGAAGACTAGTTGAAGAGATAAGAAAGAAGGCTTCAACCTAAGCACAATGACCTAAAGAGAAAATGGTCGTGTAACAACAATCTCGCTACAACATGGTAAGCATTTCAAAGGAAAATGGTACTTACCATGGCTAATGAACGGGAAGTAAGAATTAAATGTAATATATGGGACCATATGAGTTGTATGAAAACTATGGCAAGTGTGGACACTAAGATAAGCTAAGTATGGATGCAACAAGAGGGTAGAAAGATCAGGTAAAGTAATAGCTTACGTTCAAAGAAAACTAAGACGAAACAAAAGAATTATTTGATCAATAATCCAGAGTTAGTACGTTATGGATACACTCAATATTTTGGAACATTATCCATGTTGCATATTTGTTGAAAATCATACAACCATAAAAAATCTCCGGTATGAGTTAAAAGAAAGAATTGAGCCCAGGGCATAGATAAAGCATTAAATTGTTAGAAGATTGTATCATGAATATTCCATAATACCCATGAAAGGCTAAGATAATAATTGATACCATGAACCAAAGATTGGAAGATAGCTTAAGCCTATATAAAGGCTGATCAGAAGGAGAGGAAATAAAAGAATTACATGAACTATGTAAATCAGGAGTCTGATTATTGGTCGTAGAAAAATTATAGAAGTTGTGCTTGAGAACATGAAAGAATCGCTCTTAATATCAGGTATTCGAGAGAAATCACAACTACCATAATCTATAATGGATCAACAAGGAAGCCAGTTAGAAGAAGTGACAGCCTCATAGGAAGTCAGTACGAAGCTCCCACCGTATTGTGTATGCACTAGAGGTTCGATTATTATAATAGAGCTTGAAGTTATGGACGTGAATTACACCTAGGTAGAAGGGAGATTATGAAGGATATAAAAGATATGATACAAGATTATAAGTAAGTTAAAAGTGAAAAACATATGAGATACTCAAATACAGAAAGTTGTGAATAGTCTATACTTCGGATAGAAGTCTATAAGCATGGAGATCCAATAATCGGGAATGATAGCGGCATCGTTGGCGACATTTCTTCCAGACTATGGTTTCTAAGTACTGAGAGATCTAGTTAATAGAGTAGAGAAAAGTTGGAGACAATGTGATGTATTGCTTAAAGTTCCATAATAACATATGGAAATCTATGGTATAAGCAAGTTGAAGGAAAGTTACGAGTAGTATAAATGGATATGTATAGGTCGAAAGCTAAAGTATGGCAAAGAAACAAAGTTTTATGGGAACATGAGTAAGGATGAGAAAAGGTAAGTGAAAAGGTGACGAGAATGGATAAGTCCTGAGGATTACATTCATGAAAACAAGAAGAGCTGATGGTTTTTCTAAGTTATAAAAAACTCAGTATAGCCTGAATGAACTCAAAGGAGTCTAAGACTAGTAGTATTTAGAAAAGATGGAATGTTACCCTGATAGTACAATGAGGATGTAATTGTGATGGATAAAGGATGTTGTTTAGACCTTCGAGTGAGTAATGATTCGAAGAGAATTTCATAGATTATACGAGATTAAGATACCCACATAAGTGAATCATATTGGAATGCTATAAAATACGATCATTGAAGTATAGTATCACCCCTAATTGGATCAGGAAAAATCACTTCACATATTCCTCGATAGAACGTAGGCCTTAGTGTCAAGGTATGATGTAAGAAGTTTCAACTTATCAGTGGTGTATTGTAGATTAATATTGAGGTGAATCAACAATAGATGGATAAAAGTCATAAAGTATGAGATGAGATTAGGCCGCCATTCTTAAGATGGACGGTAATGAAGGAGCATCGAATGACTGAGATTTATACCTAAAGGGTACACAACAAAAGTAACTGTAAACTTGGTAAGCATACCTCAGTAAAGGTAGATTGAAGGAGAAAATTATGGTATAGTATAACCCATGTAAATGCAGTAAAGTCATATGAATGGGTAACCAGATCTATGAAATGAGATATGGCCATATTCGCAAGTTCTACAATGTATCAAGCAAAGGACTTTAGTACAACTATAAAGGCCAAGAGAGGCATCCTGTTAAGCATTGTATATACAAAATAAGGCCAATAGATCGACTAAAAAGAAAAAGGAAAAAGGACATATGAATCGCATAAGTGCACCTACAAATCCAGGGCCATACAGGCCGCATGATAAGAGGTAATAGAAGATACAAGATTAGAAAGAATTCGACCACAGGTCATGATATGAGCAAGGGGGGATACCCTAAACATTGGAGTTATTCACAGAGCAACTGCTTGAATGGCAAGAAGAGTATTAAAGTATTCACAAGAGATATAAGTTACAAAAATGATAAGAGCATCAGTCAATATTCGAGGACGAATGTTTCAAGGGTGGGGGAGAATGATGTTACACCTCGCAATAATACGTTAATATTATGTCCCGCAGTAATATGCACGATGGTGTTACCCTCTGCAATAACATAGTACGATGATGTTATGTCCTACAGTATTAAGTTACATCAGTACTCTACCCAGCAGTATTGTACTACGGGGATGTTACGCTTCGCAGTAATAAGTTACGATACCGTTGCACCCTATATACGTTAAATTTGTCGTAAGGAAATTGACATCAGTCCAAGGAAAAGGTTATATAGAAATTATAAGGATTATGCTATTTCACAAGTGATTAGTAAATTCATGAAGGTGAAAGGGGAAGCAAGTCTAAGAAAATGAATTTCGTTGAAATTTGATATTTTGGGATAAATATGGATCAAACTAAAATATTCGGTATTTATCGACTAGTATCATACAATGTACCACATGATCATAATAGTAAGGCGTATAAGGTATGTGAAAAGTGAGTAATATTTTAAGTAAGTGAAAATAATTCTTAATTATACGGATAATTAATTAATTATCGGATAACGAAATATTACCTAATTAACTAATAAATAAGTAAAAACTAATAATCTTCAACCACCATTTCACGTGGCATAAATCCACAATAGGCAAAAGATGACTCTTAAAGTCATGCAAAAAGATGACTCTTAAAGTCCCCTTGCCAGATGGCTTTTATAACATGAATTAAGTCTTACAAGACATTGGATAAGATAGAGAATTCTTTGTAAATAAGGCAAAAACCCATCTGCCTTTGACTAGCCAAGAACGTAAGTGGAGGCATTTCATTTCAATTGAAATTGCTTCTTGGGAGTTCTTTAAAGCATAACACAAATCTCCCAAGAACGATTAAAGCAGAAGCATTTTCATTTCGATACAAAGCAAGGTTTCAATTTCAGAAGTAGAAAACGTTCCATTTCAAAACCTAGAACGTTGAAGCAATTCCGTCCAAGTTTTGTGGTTCTAAAAGAGTACGGTGTAATCTTCGCCAATAATATTATACGGAGTTTTTCCTACTCCAAATATGTTAAGCTATCCTTTTGTGATTTTGGCGTGATCCATACGATACGAACAAAATGTGCAAATGCACAAATTTCATATATAACTCTATTCATAGAAATATTAGAAGTGTCTATGTTCTTGAATTTTCATATGTAATTTTACTCCATCGTCTGTTCATGGGTCTCATAAAATACGTAAAATGATGTTATGATACTAGTCAAAGGTATAATGGTCTTATGATGCATCGAGAGATTTTGTTATTGTATTTAATATGCATTTCATGCATTTATACATGTACATTGACCCATGACTCAGACGGCGCTATATAAGCATATACATGTATGTATATATATGTATATGGGATAGGGAAAAGGTTACGACGTTATATACCCACCACCACCTGATCAGCTAGTATATGATATGATGTTTCCCACAGTGGCTGAAATATGATTCAAACGGCGTTGTATACGCATATATGCATATGTATTCAAATGGTGTTATATAAGCATATATACATACATATATATACATACATATATACATACATATATATACATACATATATACATACATATATATATATACATATATACATATATATATATATACATACATATATATATATATACATATATATATATATATATATATATATATATATATGGAATATGGGAAAGGTTATAGTATTATGCACCACCACCTGATCAGCTGGTATACGATGATGATTTTGTCTACAGTGGCCTATATGATATAATGGGATGCCCTTCAGAGGCTGATAATGTTATTAAATATGTACCTATGCACGACATGACATTCATACACATATGCATGACGCTAATGTTATTTATGATTTACAAAGTTATTCGGACTAACTGGTTGAGTCATGTACTCTATATTTCTTTCATGTCTCTTATGTATTTATCTATGTGCCTTACATACTCTGTGCATTATTCGTACTGACGTTCCTTTTTTCCGTGGACACTGCGTTTCACGCCCGCAGGTCCCAATAGACAGGTTGAGATCCCTCTAAGTAGGCTATTAGCTTAGCGGAAGATGTTGGTGCGCTCCATTTGCTTCGGAGTTGCTTGTTTGGCTAGTATGATTTAGATGTGTGTTGTTTGGTATGGTGGGCTCTGTCCCGAATATTATGGTATTTATGTACTCTTAATGGCTTGTTGTGATGATCCGGCCCGTCGTCACTTGAGTTACAGCTGATTACACTCATTTTATGCTTCTCAGTCTTGGTTGGTTCTACCTCTTTGCAGGGTGATGGCACAAGTAGCTATTACGCACAGATGACCATTTCTTAGACTATTGAATTCCAACTTAGAGCTTCTCTCCTTACAATCAAGTGGATTTCACTCCTTCTACTCTAAACTACTGTGTGCCTATTTTCCGCTTTTCACACTTTTTTTTTCTTTTAGAAATAGAATAGAATAAAGAATGAGATAGTCTATATCCTGTATCAATCATAGGATCACTCTATGAATATGTCAATTCTCTGTGACCTCCCACCGTTCATGACATCCCTTGCTTCTTACTAAAGTATCTTGACATGGAAAAGAAGTCACTTTACAAACCAAAAAGTCATTCCTGAATATTAAGGATAATTACATTCTTGAAAGGATCAAGGGCTCTACCGATACGCTTTGCTTTCTTGTTGCGTGAAAGTGCTTGACCAGGCTAGGTCATGTAGGTGATCGTCCCTTCTCTGGGATATCAATTTGAATAGCAGGCTCGACTTTATTTATGGCAAAAATAAAAATCTTCATGTTTCGTTATCGGTATTCGGTGTGTTAGAGTTAAATCGGACTGGTTTTGATAGGAAATGAGACACTTAGTCTCTTTAAGGAAGACTTGTTCCGGAAAAGTCAACATGATATTGACTTATGAGTTAAAGAGCTCGGATGTTATTTTCGGTGATTCGGTAGCTTCGGAGGATGATTTATAACTTAGAAGCACGATCGGTAGTGATTTTTAAGGTCCGGTGTAGGAATAGGCTTGAATTGGCGAAGTTAACATTTTGGCTATTTTCGGTTGATAGGTGAGAATTTGATCCAAGGGTCGGAATGGAATTTCGAGAATTATTGTAGCTTCATTAGGTGATTTGGGATGCGCGTGCGAAATTTCAGATGATTCGGAGGTGTTTTGGTCGGGTTTTTTTTATCAAATGTGTATTTTGAAAGTTTTAGAAGAACTTAGGCTTGAATCTGATGTAATTTGATGGTTTTGGTGTTGTTAGAGGTTTTTGGATGATTGGAACAAGTTCGTATAATTTTTTAGGAAGTGTTAGTGCTTTTGGTTGAGATCTCAGGGGCCTCAGGGTGATTTTGGATGGCTAACGGGGAGTTTAGAGTTTGGAAAAGATAGCAGATTTGCAGCAGCACTGGCAGACCAAAATTGGTCTTTGCGATCGTGTGAGGGGTGCCGCGATCGCATAAGAGGATTTGGGGTGTCTGGGTTTTTTCTCTTCGCGATCACAGCCTTGGGCTCGCATTCGCATAGTTCTGGGGCTTGGTCTTTCACGTTCGCAGAGGTAAGTATGCGTTCGCGTATAAGGAATTAGGGGCTCAGCATAATTGTTCATTGCGTTCGCATAGTCTGGATCGCGTTCGCGTAGTTTGAAAAGTTAAAGCATCGCATTTGCATCACGAGAGTCACGTTCGCGTAGGAAAGTTTTTAGGCCTGAAGAGATTGTTCGCAATCGCGTGCCCGGGGTTGCGATCGCATAGAGTAAAACTGGGCTGGCAGAAGGGTTTTTATTAAATATGTTATTCGCGAACCAAGTCCCATTTCTTCCATTGTTGAGTAGAGTTTTACAAGAGGATTAAAGAGATTTTTGACTGGGAATAGATTGGAGGTGAGTCATATGGCCTAAAAACATCATTTAATTATGGTTTCAACACTTAAATTCATGAAAATTTGATTAAAACGGGAAGAATTAGGCTTGACTTTTTGAAAAAAAAATTTGGGGTTTGAGGGAGCATTTGAGCTTCGATTTTGGTAAATTTGATATGTATAGACTCGTTGTGAGATAAAGAATCTTGTGATGTTAAATTTTCTGACTTTTAAGAAGTGGGCCAGGGGCTCGGGTTTTGCAAATTTTGTGAATTTTGATATTTTTCGAATCTTTTCGATGGGTTATGTTCCCTTAGCCTATTTTAACATATTCGTTGTGGTTTTGGCCAGATTCAATGTGTGGGGAGGTCGATCAAGAGGAAAAGGCATATGAATCTAGACTTTTGGCCGGCTAGAGGTGAGTAATATTTTTAATGATGTCCTAATGGTTTGAAATCCCGGATTTGCACAACGTAGTGCTATGTTGAGATGAGACATGCGATGAATGTCAGGCGCGAGGTCATTTACTATTGGGGATTGTGACTTGGTCCATCCCAGATGTTGTTTTACCGCGTATTTGACTAAGACTTGTTGTCTTTCACTATAATTTGGGCTTATTTCCATACTTGGGCTTCGTGCCAACTATTTGAAATATTTTGTGAACTCATATCACTATTTCCTCACTAATTGAAATATTATTTGAACTCAGTCCTACTTGAGTTACATTGTTTCATTAACTCAGCTATACTTTTACTCAACTTGATATTTAACTGATATTTGAACTTATGTTTGAGCTGGGAACTATTGTTTTACTATTTCCCAAGGGGCTTATGATTACTTTCTGGACTGATTGATTAAGGGCCCTATGTGAGGATATCTTGAGGGGTGTGAGGAGGCTTCCAGGCCTCGAGTGATATGTGAGGAGGTTTTTAGGCCTCGAGTGATATGTGAGGAGGCTTTCAGGACTCGAGTGTATTCCGAGATGTCTTTCAAGCCTCATGTTGAGATGTACAAGCTTTAAGGCCTTATGATGATATAGCGCTTGGGTTGTATAAGCCTCTCCGAAGTTTGAACCCCCACAGTGAGCGCGGGTAGCCATGTCATTTGAAACAGTGGTGATAATGAAATTGTATGATGTAATTAGGTCAGGTAACAGTGGCTGACCAGGAATTGATTTGTGCCCGAGGGGCTTGTTGTTGATCATTCCTTACTTGTTGAACATGTTTTGTCTTATACTACTTTTAAGAGAGAATTTTACTGATACATCGTTGTTTTATTGCCTGACTGATATTTACTGCTTAAGATAGCGTTCCTTTGTGAATTTATGAGATTTATAGCTTTCGGTCATTATTTATATTTATTACTCACTGGGTCGGAGACTCACATTACTCCATGCACCGTGTGTGCAGATACAAGCAGAGCTGAGTTCGTCCCTAAGCGTTGATTTCCTTATAGATCAGGCAAACTAGGAGTGACGAGGTAGCTGTTGATGTCCGCAACCCCGTTGCTCCTTTATCTTCTGTTATTTACATTATCCTCAGACTTTGTTCATAGTTCTAGACTTTGTAGAATTCTAGTAAACTCTGTAGTAGCACGTGACTTGTGACACCCCGATTTCGGGATGTGTCGGGAGGGTTTCCCCTGTGTTATCACTTTTATTCCGCATTTTTCATTATATATTTATGCTTCATACTATTTCATGTTAAATTAATGGTTAAGAAGGATGTTTTTCTTCCATTGGATGGCCTTGTCTTCACGAGAGGTTCCATCACCACTGGGTCCGAGAATTGGGTCGTGACATTTATAGACATATGTCGTATACGTGAAAGATTGTACATCCTTGTCATCCTATGTTAGAGTTTATAAATGATTATGTTGGCATACTAGGCTCGTAGGCCACGTGTATATAATGATGTAATAAGAAAGATACATTACGTAGGTACTCGGTTGAATAAGGTACCGGGTGCCGGTCGTGGCCCATCGGTTTGGGTCGTGACAAATTCTCCCAAGAGATTTAAGTTCATTTGTTAGTGTTGTGAACCTTGTGTACATCTCCTAGATAGTTTATCCTTCCTTCATAATGAAATTCTCAATTGAGAATATAGCAGTGTTCCTCTTGATCGTTTTACTTGAGGAGTTCGTTCATGAGCCACTTGTAAGATATCTCATATCTCCTTAGCAGTGGTACAACTTTAAATCTTGCTATACTCGGTTGGACCCAGTCCATACACAAGCCATTTCCTAGCCTTGGCACTCTTTTTGCATTTCTTTAATTTTTCAACAGTGCAGTCAGCTCTTGTCTTTGGCACAACCACTCTTTCAGCATCCTTCTTCGTAGTAGCCAGGGGACCATCAGTGACTATGTCCCATAGTTCATAGTCTTCTCGTATGATGTGATCTCTCATCCTGTTCTTTCACCAAGAATAGTGCAGACCATTAAAGAGTGGAAGCATAGCAGTGGATTTCCTTTCCTAGTTTTCAGGTGGTGCACTCATCTTGATCTTTTCCTAATATGTTAACCTCTTCAAGGATAACCCGTCCTGATACTAATTGATATTTTATACTTCAATATCAAACAAGAAGGGGTTGATTGTATGGTACCTAATTTTCGTTTAACTGAATTATAGAAGGACCTGGTTCTTCTATGTGTTTCAACTTTTACTATTGGGGAGAATAATAAGTAAAGAAAATAAAGAACATAGAGATTTTTACGTGAAAAATACTTGGGGTCAAAAGGTGAAATAACAAAAACCTACTACTCAGTAGGATTTTTTTCCCAACTTCCACTATAATTACAAAGCCAAAAAGCAACATTTACAAAAACTCTTTGTAAGCCTAGGATTCAATCTAATCCCGTTGTGGCACACAACCTCAACTATTGCGACAACTTCAAGTTAACTCTAACTCGAATACTCTAGGTACCTAATACAATTGCTTCTATAAAATTTAAAAAGTACAATTTAAAATCATCTACTACAATTGAACTAGAATAAAAGATAGACACTTGGAACTGATTTTTCTATCTTGTTCAAATAGCTTCAGGATTGCACGCTTGACTCACACATAAATTGCTTGCAAAATCGCCTTGATCTTTTGCTATCAATTTAAGTTTATCTTCTGCTTATGTGCATTACATGTAAAAGAGAACAACATTGATATTTAATGGGTTAGTAATTAGAGATTGGCTGGGATATATATGTTAATCTTCTATCGTAGAAGAGTCCTTATTGATATCACACTCTAACACTATCATCTTCCTAAACTATGTTCTCTTCATGTAAGGAGTCTTTCTCTCCTTATCTAATATGCAACCTGTTTTTATCATATCAGGAGATACTGCTTATAATAAGTTAGATTTATCTCCTTCACATGCATCTCACATGTTTGGGTTGATCATGATTGTGCTTCCCAAGGTGGACTTGTTCCATATCTGAGTTCTTTTATCAGTCTTCAAAACTTCACATGTGCTTTGGTCCAACATCACACGTTCCAATCATCATGCTCAACCACTCAACATGCTTAGTCACTCAGTACTGTGTATGGCTAATCCAGCCCAGGGAAGATCCACCCCGAGTATATACATAGCAACTGACAGTCAGTCACTCAGTACTGTATAAGACCAATGTAGCCCAGGAATGATCCATCCCAAAATATAAATGCCTTGCACAAGATCCATGCCCAAGAAAGATTCATCCCTCAATATAAATAAACCAAAGTCACTTGGGGTGTGTACATACCCCGGATTGGCTCCTTCAGCCCAAGCATCATAATAAGACAGATCCAGGCACAAATCAATATAACATGTTGTGGCGTACATTCCTATCCCATAATATCACTCACACTCAGGCCCTCGACCTCACTCGGTCATCAATTTCTCTAGTCTCTCTGGCTCACAATGCCATGAAACTAGCCCAAAAATAATTATATGATGTATCAAAAAAATAACAACAAAAACTGAGATATGACATGAAATGAATGAACATGACTGAATATGAAATTGCAATTTAACCAAATAATTCATCAGCAATATGACCTCAAAGGGTCCCAACAGAATAAGCATGTAGCCTAGACATGATTTCTAATATGGATCACAGCTCAATAGCTCTAGTACGTAGAGATTTTATGGTTATAGATAAGAACATGTAACTTCACAGTACCAAAGAAATAACAGAGTCACAATTCATACGGTGCACCCCCACACGCCCGTCACCTAGCATGTGCATCACCTCAACACCAAACACATAACACATAATCCGTACCCAGGGAAGATCCATCCCAAAATATAAATGCTTGGGGCAAGATCCGTACCCAGGGAAGATCCATCCCTCAATATAAATCAACCACAGTCCCTGGGGGTGTGTACATACCCCGGAGTGGCTCCTTAAGCCCAAGCGTCATAATAAGCCAGATTCAGGCATAAATCAATACAAAATGTTGCGGCGTGCATCCCTATCTCATAATATCGCTCAGACTAAGGCCCTCTGCCTCACTCGGTCATCAATTTCTCCAGTCACTATGGCTCACAATGCCATAAAACTTGCCCATAAATGATTATATGATGTGTTAAAAAAATAGCAACAGAGAGTGAGATATGACATGAAATGAATGAACATGACTCAGTATGAAATTGGAATTTAAACAAATAATTCATCAGTAATATGACCTCAAAGGATCCCAACAAAATAAACATGTAGCCTAGACATAATTTCTAATATGGATCACAACTCAATAGCTCTAGTACGTGGAGATTTTATGGTAATAGATAAGAAGAGGTAACTACACAGTACCACAATAATAACAGAGTCACAACTCATACAGTGCATACCCAGATGCCTGTCACCTAGCATGTGCGTTAGACTCAACACCAAACACATAACACATAATTCGGGGTTTTATAAGCACCACATTTAGAAGGGTTACTTACCTCGAACAAGCCAAATCCAATACCCAACAAGCCAAATGATGCTCCAAAAATGCCATATCGCGTATACCGACCTCTGAACGGCTCGAAACTGTCACGACCCCAAATACTGGCCGTGATGGTGCCTACAACATTACTAGGCAAGCCAGAACAACTATCAAACCCCACCCATTTTCATTTTAAATAAATCATTTGCTAACACGATTTAATCACAAACATCATAATAAGTGTTTAAAACAGATATGCGAAAGTCAACAAGACATAAAAACTATACAGCCCACACTGAACTTATGTCACGAGTCTAGAGCCTCTAATACAAGTCTGAACAACCTACCACATAGATAGGAATGTGGAAAAATAATAAGATAGAAGGGAGAATTAGGGCTGCGGACCACATGCATCAATCTCGAAATCCCCTGCAAATGCTGAACGACTGAAAAGCTCTCACTCGGCCTCTTGATAACCTGGATTTGCACACAAGGTGCAGGGAGTAATGTGAATACTCTGACCCAGTGAGTAATAAATATAAATAATGACTAAAAGTATAAAATACGTAAAGTACAAGGTATTCCATAATGAAGCATTAAAAGAATCACTTAAAATAGTAAAAATAATGAAGAGTGAATTAAAAACGCTCTGTAACAAGTAAAACAAGTAATTGATAGGTAAGTAACAAATATAAGTTCGCCCCTCGGGCACAGTATCAACAAATCCGCCCCTCGGGCAACATCTCAGAATAGTACCAGCCCCTCAGACTCAATCTCACATCACAATGGGTACTCGCGCTCACTGGGGGTGTACAGAATCTGGGAGGGGCCCCTTAGGGCCTAAGCGCAAAAGCAATTCATCTCGTAGTATTAAATCTAGGCCCTCGACCTCATATCAATCAAGCCACCTCGTGGCGTATATGTATCTCAGGCCCTCGGCCTCAAATCAATATCAATGTTCCTCACAATATAGGCCCTTACTCATTCCAAGAATCATCACAAGCCCCTCGAGCAATAGTAAAAATAGTGTTTTCGGTCCAAACATCATTTAAAATATCATTTAAGTCTTAAAAACTGAGAACAAATGGCTGAATGTTAAAACAATGGAAATTATAAGTACTGAGTTCAAGTAATAAGTCAAAACATAAATAGTAATGAAAATCCCCGAAGGGTTCAAATAGTTGGCACAAAGCTCAAATATGGCATTCAGTCCAAGTCAAGATGATAACAAATAAATTTCAGTCAACGCGGTAAAATTATCAATCGGGACGAACCAAGTCACAATCCCCAATAGTATATGACCCCACGCTTGTCATCAAGCGCATGTCTTACCTCAATGTAACAATACGATGTGCAAATTCGGGGTTTCAAACCCTTAGAGCATCATTTACAATCATTACTCACCTCGAAACATCCTCCACGCGCATCGAATATATCCAAAATCAGAACGAATACATCACAATATGCTAAGGGAACAAAGCCCAAGCAAAAAAATTGAAGAATACTAAATATCCCGAAATTAGCAAAATTCAAGCCCCGGTTCCACTTCTCGAAACTCAAAAATCTTCACATCAATAGATTCCCCGTCTTCCCATGAGTTCATACTTATCAAAAGTTCTCAAATCTAACATGGTCCTCCAAATCCCCAATCAATAGTCCAAAATTACAAGCCTTAGTTCTTCCATTTTTAGCTTATGTGTCCATGATTTTCTAGGTGGCTTTCATAATATAATCAAGTTTAAAGTCCGAAATTCTTACCTCCAATCTTTTCCCCTTGAATCTCTCTTCAATCTCCTTCAAATATATCTCAAAATGAGCAGCTATGGGTGAGAATAGACCCACATTCGTGAACAAGATGACTTTAAAAACATTCTGCCCAGGCCTCATTTCCTTCATCGCGATTGCAGCACTTCCCTTGTGATCGCGAAGAACAAATTTTAAAGTCCCCAAATTGCACTAAGCGAACGCGACAAGGACAATGCAAACGTGATGACCAGATGAAATAACCTTACGCGATCTTTGACATAACCCCGAATTCGCAATACACAAACGACCTGCCAAGACCCTGGTCTAATTGACCCTACGCGAATGCGGCTTGCCTCACGTGTTCGCGATGAACAATTCTCCCATGCTATGCGATCGTGAGCCTCCAATCGCAAATGTAAAGATCAACTAGATGCCCACCTTGATTCCTTCTATGCGATTGCGAGACAACCTATGCGATCACGAAGAGCAATATCCTGCAACACTGAACTGCAACTTTCTGCTATCTTTTAAGGCACAAAAAGGTCCGTTTGACCATCCGAAACTCGCCCGAGGACCCCGGAACCTCAACCAAAAGCACCAACACATCCTAAAACCTTATTCAAACTTATTCCAATCATCAAAACACCTGAAATAGCATCAAATCACCCCAAAACACATCGGATTCCAACCTAATTTCTAAAATCTTCAAAAATACGCTTTTGATTAAAACTCCAACCAAACCACGTCTGAATAACCTGAAATTTTGCGCGCACATCCTAAATCACACAAGGAAACTAGTTCAACTTTCGGAATTTCATCCCGCCCCTTCTATAAAAATTTCACCCATCAACCAGAAATCACCAAAATCTAAACTTCGTCGATTCATGAATAATTCTACTCTGGACCTCCAAAACCTATTCTTATCACACTCCTAAGTCATAAATCACCTCTCGAAACTAACCAAATCATCAAAACTCACATCTGATCCCTCTAATACATAAGTCAACATCCGTTGCTTTTTCCAATTTAAACCTTCATAAAAGAGATTAAGTGTTTCAAACCTTACCAAAATTATTCCGGACTCAATCCAACCAACGTGATACCACAAAACATGAATAGCGAAACATAAAGAATAGAAATGGGAAAATGGAGCGGTAACTCATGAGAAAACTGGTTGGGTCATCACATAAACTAGCCCAAGTAACTCAAACACATCAAATAATGCCAAAAGAAATAAATTCAATTGATAAAGGTCGAATCCTTAATCAAAATCCCAAAATCGACCAAAACGTCAAACCGGATCCGTGTCTTGGAACCTGATAAAACTCACAAAATCCAACAATTCATTTAATTATGAGTCTAACATTACCAGTTTCACTCAAATTTGAATTCAAATCGATCTTAAAAACTCAAAAATTCACTTAATGAAATTTTAGAAAAAATTCCCAAATTTCACTTTAAAATCATCACAAATGCCAAAAATGAAGATGGGTTCATAAAAGATAACCAAAATCGAGTATACAACACTTACCCCAATTCACATGGTGAAACTTTTCTCCAAAAATTGTCCAAATCCGAGCTCCCAACTCAAAATATAACCAAATGAACAAACCTTCGATACTAAGTATTTTTGTCCAGTTGTTCTGCCTCGTGTGTGTACCAAATGATCCCAAAAATTATTTTTGATACCTCCAATGGATTCCGTGTGAAAGTTTAGTCAAGTTAGGCTTTTGAATCACTCTATTTGACCTTATAATGAAGGAGATATGTTGGTCTCAATAATTGAAAATAATGCAGATTTTTAAATATGAAGTCAGTGACAATTTTGTAATTAATCTGAAAAATCTGACAATCCAATTCTTAGTAAAATAACCATAAATCTTCATACGATGTCAAATTTGACGATTGTTTTTGCTATGGCTCCGCAATTACAATACAGATCTAATGCTTCAATAAAAACAGAAATCTGAGCTCATAAGTCCAATATGCAAGTATTTATGCTTGACGAAACGACGTCGAAACATAAGAAAAACGAGCGCAACACAACCCAACCCTATCTAAAACTCACCTGAGACCCTCGGGAACCCGTACGAACATACCAACAACTTCCATAATATAATACGGGCCTACTCGAGGCCTCAAATCACGCATAACAGCATCAAAACGATGAAACGTACCTCAAATCAAACTTAATAAACTTTCAACTTCCAAAATCTCACGCCGAAACATATCAAATGAACTCATAGTTTGCACACAATTCCTAATACATCATACGGAGCTACTCGTACCCTCAAACTACTGAGGGAAATGCAAATACCCAAAACATCCGGTCGGATCGTTACGATTCAACTGAATAGAAATAATGTATGAAAGTTATAGATAAGTTGTATAATATATAATTAATTGTATAAAATTTATTTTTACTGTGTATATTGTTGTAGATATTCAAATTTGCATTAAATTTATAAAAAAATTATTTTTAATTTGAATATTGATGTACCATATATTTTTCCTAGAGATAGAGATTTTATGTGTTTGTTTTGAATATAAATATGCCATGAAATTCAGATTCAGTAGAAGTTTTCTTTTAGATCTTGCTAAAATCCGTCCCATTTCTCCTTAATTTTCTATATAAAAAACTCACAATATGCAATATGCAGTTCAAAAACTAAAAGCAAAATGTGCAACTTTTTAAATAAAAAATTTAAAATAAATAAATAAACTTGCAAGCTTTATTAATTTGCATGTGATTCTTCTTAAACAATATCCATGAAATAATAAGCAAAATTTATTTTGAAGGTAATGTAAGATTATGTGCTGTCAACAGTGAGTTTTTTTCTTTGGGATAAGTCAGAATGAAATTTTTATACTCCGTGCATCCTATTTCGTTTTTACTCATTTCTGTTAAAATTCGCCCCAAAATATGCAATTATTTAATTTGTTTTGTGGAAAATGTTGGCTGTTGGGAGTAACTTTGGTCCCAAGAGGGGGGAGAGAAGAGGGGAGAGAGGAGAGAGGAGAGAGGAGAGAAAAAAGAAAAAGGATGTAATTAAATCGCTTAATTGGAGGTAGTAATAATGGATTGGAGCATTTTAAAGTGTAACGTATATAATTTGTAGGTAATCCTTATTTAGGGCGGGTAATATACAAAAATTAGAATAATTTTGGTAAGTAAGTTTCAAATAATGTATAGAAACGAAAAAATTCCTTTAAAAAAGGTTCTGTGAAGTGAAAAAAATTAATTTTCTTTCTTTAACAAGTATAGAGAAGAAGGATTTGCAATTGCTATGATTTCTGCCACGAAAATTGCACTTGAAATAAATATCAAACCCCAATTTTGTAAGAAATGTATGATATATTGAAAGTCTAATGCTCTTTTGTTTTTGTTTTTGTTTTTGTTTTTGTTTTTGTTTTTGTTTTTCCTTTCCTTCACTGAGCCGAGGGTCGATTGGAAACAGCCTCTCTGCCCTTTGGGGTAGGGGTAAGGCTCGTCTACATATTACCCTCCCCAGACCCCACTTTGTGGGATTATACTGGGTAGTTGTTGTTGTTGTTGTATTGAAAGTAACAATTTGATGAGAATGTTGATAATAAAATCTCAAAATCTTTCCAAGAGTCGTTTGGAGTTGATTACTTTATGCATAGTAGACAATGCTATTTTTTTCTCTTCAAAATAGATTTGAATAATTCGAAGTATATGAAAATATTATTGATTTTCTATTTAGCGATAAAAATTTGGATCACTGGATGATGAAAATTTGAAAAAAATATTGCGGTTACACCCTAGGTTTTTGTACGTAAGAGTACGTCTTAAGTCAATTGATGTAAGACCAAAAATGCGATCATCTTTGGAAGTATATAAAGTAAATTATCATGTTAACTCGGATGTTACATATGTTGAAGATCATGAACAGCAAGTATAAAGAGGCTGGGAAGATTTAGAAGCTAAGGAATTGAAGAAAACAATGTTTCATCGAAAGTCGACAAGATGAGAATATTATAATATGTACTTTTCGGGTGAGACTAGGGTGCTTAAAATGATAAGGAGGTTATATTATGAGTGGTTTTAGCCGTATTATAGTCGTGTGTTATGTTTTAAAGTCAAGCGAGTTGTGAAATAAAAGTTGGAAAGGTCATTACAAGTTCCATTCACAAATGTGTTGAAACTTAAGTCAAATATATCTTAGCTTTTCTCCCAATATACTTGGAATTAGGGATAATCTACCTACCAAATTGAATATCTACGTGTTTAGTTTTTAATAGATTAAACTGTTTGTCGGTATGACATCGGAATAGAGAGATATTTACATATTTCTGAGACCACACAAGCAGCTCCTGATGGGACCCACTTAGGCGGTGGATGACCCTTGAACCTTTTAAAGGGATTTGATGACTTATTTCCGGTCATTTTTTACCAAGGACAGTTCCTAATCTCTTTCAACACCTCTCTAACAGCTCTCAAGGGTTCCAAGTCGAATCCAAGGGTGTTTTCCCTAAACCTAACCTCAAAAATTAGCCTAAGTAAAGAAGAGAGTCTCTATGGTGTTGTGATGTGATTAAGGATGGTTATAAGCAAAGGGAAGTTTTGGTTCAAGTTTTTCCATATTCTTTAAAGTATGATAACACACTATTTCATGAGATTAGTCTTTTCCATGTGTTGGTTATGTCATTTGGATGAAGAATTACAAGATAGAACTTGAAGTTGTATAAGAAATTATTATCTCTTATTAGACTATTTCAGAGTTGTGTGTATACTTTATATGGCTAGAAATCATGAGGAATAGGTTTGTTATAATGTTCTAATTGTTTTTATTCTTGTCAATAAGTTTAGTATGTTGATAATATGGTAAATAGGAGAAGAAGAAATCACATAACACCTATAAGTTGTTCATGTCATTGTTTTATCTTGTGGGACTGTTTGATGTTACTTTTATGATGGATATAGGAGTGGAACGTCATGTAAAAATATTTTCTTATATGATGGACCTATTAATGGTGTTGTAAGTACATGGGAGATGGGAAAAAGAGTTGGGGTTTGATTCTAATCCAAGCTTGCGTCTCATCTTGTTAAATGGAAGTTTTATGTATGACGTTTGTGCACTTGTTGTTGTGTAGATTGATTTGTGTTGTTCGGCTGTTGGTGCATGGTATTGGAGAAGGTCCTTGTTATAGGGAGATGCTGCCCAAATTTAAATAAATGGGCTACTAGCTTAAGTTACGGACTTAGCATTTACTCAGTATTGATTTTGAATCTGCTTATGCTGTGGTAGATTGAGTTGCGTTGTTTGAAGAGCTGCTTGGAAGTTATTAAGGGCTCAACGAGATTAAGGTGTATTAAGGCTAAACCTTTCCTTCATTTTTTCATGATCCCGTCACTACATAAGTTTGATTAGGAGGCATAAAGAGAAGTTCGTATTCCTGAACTTATGTACATTATCCTAGTCTCATAAGTTAAATATTCTCCTTTATCGGGACTTCATATTCAGTTTAGTTTTTTCTTCTTTCAGCCAAGAGAGCAGAGAATCTATATATACTTCGAATAAAGAGAGTATGAATATATATATATATATATATATATACACACACACACACATACACACATATTATTTCATTATTTTCACCACCATCGAGCTATAATTGATGGGCAGACCTATATTTGGCAACCTCCGATCAAATGTTAAGTTATATACCGAGCCTGCTATGGCCGAACGCATATGAGCAAGCCCATAAGGGCCGAGCGCCTATGAACGAGCTTACGCAGAGCAGTTACACATACGTAGCTTTATAAGGCCGGACAACTATTTTACTTACTATATTGAGAGGGTTAATCCTGAATTTCCTCTCCTCCTTTCTTTCTAATGAACTTACGTAGATAGATAGCTATTCGATATCAATATCTCCTGCTGTAATGACTAGGGTTATCCTCAACTAGTTGAAAAGTTATGCTAAGGGGAATTATTGGCATGGTAGAAGGGATTGAGAGCCCTAGAAAGCCTAGAGCATTTCATGCTAGCAGTAGCATAATCCAGTCAGTATCAGAAGGTAAGCACATCTTCAGATTTTCTTTGTCTCCCTATTCCTTTCAATTATTATATTATCAGTTCAGTTTCAGCTTTCAGTTATTTTGTTGCCTTACATACTTAGTACATTATTTCGTACTGATGTCCTTTTTGTCGGGGACTCTGCATTTCGTGCCTGGAGGTCCTGATGGATAAACGGATAGACCTTCCCAGTAGACAGGGCCAAACATCAGCTTGGTTGGTAAGCTCCACGTCCCCAGAGTTACCAGGTCTAGACCTTAGTGTCCATTTTATATATACAGATTTGATGGGTAGGTCGAGGCCCTGTCCTGACTATGGTGCAGTTCAGTTATCTCTAGAGGCTCGTAGACGAGTCATGTATATATTGTATATAAGTAGATGTTCATGGCGGCTTCGTTGGCCTGCACAGTTATATATATCTGCTTTCGGATACATTTACCCCATAGATGAAAGAGGCGGTATTTTCAGACGATTCAGAATATTGCCTCATCGGCCTTAGTTGAAGGTTACCCCTCCAGAGTTCACAGTTACACAATAGTACACTCGCATCGAGTATGGCACCGTGTGCCGGCCACGCCTCTTCAGGTTTGTGGCGTGACAATTGCCTTAATCTTGAATGTTCTTTAAAGCATAATATTCAAGTCGATATTGATGGTTTAATAGATTTATTTTCAGAATTAAAAATATTAAGAAAAATAGTACAATTAGACGATAACAGTGTAATTGATACACTCGTTCAAATAAAAATATTTGATTCGTTTTCTAATGCTTATATTACTTATGGACTAATGTTAGTAACTCTTGTTACCGTCCTTTTGACGGAAAGAAATTTTCAAAATTAAAATAGATAAAATCTACCTAAGATCAACAATATCTCAAGAAAGGTTAATGGGATTAGGTATATTGTCAATTAAAATAGACTCATTAGAGTTATTACTTATAAAAAAAATTATTAATAACTTTTGTATACAAAAAATACTAGAAAAATAGAGTTCAAATAAACTTTTTTTATAAAAAAAATAAGATCATTTTAAAAGGTTTTGCTTTAGGCCACATAACTCGTGCTGCTAACAAACACAAGTTAATTTTAGTTTCACGAGCTCAAATCTCAGTGACTTTTTAGTCAGCATAACCCAAGTGGACCTCAACCAAAGCAGTTATTATAAGTAAGCGGTTATGAATGTGTGAGGCCTGATTTGTGGAGACTTGCAAAGGTAAGGAACAGATGAGAGGATATGCAAGATTTTCGAAAGCAAGAAATTCGCTTTCCACCAAAAACTTTGCACTTATAAGTTATAACCAATTTCTGCTTTAAAAGTTTCAGCTTTGGCTCCTCATTCTCCCTCAGCTTTTCCTTTTCTGGTTCTATAATATTGGAATAAGTTCCAGCCTGCTGTCCCAGGACCTCCACCTAAGCCCCCAAAAAGTAATGTTTCTCTTCCCATAGTTGCTTTTGCGAGGTGCTATATACGTTTTCTATGTTTGAATTTTGCTCCGTTATTGTTTTGAGTGTCAATAACATTATGCCATAAGTGTGGGTTGCCGAGAACCAAATAACTATTGCATAGACTCTGTATTTATATTAAATATTTACTAAATATTTATAAATATCTAACTGTAAACTCAGTTATTATAGCATATTTATTTGAAATTACGGTAGGAACTCAAATCTCGGATCTGCTTCTGGACTCTGAAGGCGAATATCAACCTCACCCTCACCGATTATAAGATTTTAGATTTGACAGTCTTATCTAGGCTAATTTCTTGTAATTCTCTTTTTCCTCTGTTCTTTCTAATTTGAGGCTTTCATTTTTGTTGATAGCTGTTTTAGGAAAAAATGGCAGATGGTGAGGATATCCAGCCACTTGTCTGTGATAATGGGACTGGAATGGTTAAGGTAGCACCAAATAACATTCATTAAAATTCAACTATATCCCAAATCATAAAATTCCTCCTTTGAATTATTTTAATGTCATTTAATAGGCTGGATTTGCTGGAGATGATGCTCCAAGAGCAGTGTTCCCTAGCATTGTCGGTCGCCCTCGTCACACAGGAGTAATGGTAGGAATGGGACAGAAAGATGCATATGTAGGAGATGAAGCTCAATCCAAACGTGGTATTCTCACATTAAAATACCCAATTGAGCATGGTATCGTTAGCAATTGGGATGACATGGAGAAAATTTGGCATCATACTTTTTACAACGAACTTCGTGTAGCTCCAGAGGAGCACCCTGTTCTACTCACTGAAGCACCTCTTAACCCAAAGGCTAATCGTGAAAAGATGACACAAATCATGTTTGAGACATTTAATACTCCTGCTATGTATGTTGCCATACAAGCCGTTCTATCCTTATACGCCAGTGGTCGTACAACAGGTGAGTTGTGCGTTTCCACGGAAATTAGTTTTGTGACTTTACTGTAATAAACTGAACGTTTGCTGATCATTTAGGAAATTTATAATGTAGGTATTGTCCTGGACTCTGGTGATGGTGTGAGTCACACTGTCCCAATCTATGAGGGATATGCTCTACCACATGCTATTTTACGTCTTGATTTAGCTGGTCGTGACCTTACTGATCACCTAATGAAAATCTTGACTGAGCGCGGTTACTCGTTTACCACCTCAGCTGAACGGGAAATAGTGAGGGACGTAAAGGAAAAACTCTCATACATTGCTCTTGATTTTGAGCAAGAACTAGAGACATCAAAGACTAGCTCTTCCGTTGAGAAGAGCTATGAGTTGCCTGATGGACAAGTTATTACTATTGGTTCTGAGCGTTTCCGATGCCCAGAAGTACTTTTCCAGCCTTCGATGATTGGAATGGAAGCTGCTGGTATTCATGAAACGACGTACAATTCGATCATGAAGTGCGATGTGGATATCAGGAAGGATCTTTATGGAAACATTGTACTTAGTGGTGGTTCGACTATGTTTAATGGAATTGCTGATAGAATGAGTAAAGAAATAACTGCATTGGCTCCAAGCAGCATGAAAATTAAGGTTGTAGCTCCACCAGAAAGGAAATATAGTGTTTGGATTGGAGGCTCTATTTTGGCTTCTCTAAGTACCTTCCAACAGGTTAGTAAAATCTTGAAACTCGACTTAAAGCACTTATGTTTATTGTCATTAGTACATAAATTTTGCTTGAGTTTATGGTCTTTTGCAATATCACAACACTTGTAGGCACTGTTACATGTGCAAAGTTTAGTTACATCACATTATGTCTGCGTTTAGTTACTCACATTATGTTTGAGTTAATAGATATATGCTACTATAAAAAGGTGGAAAAAACTAATTATGTGTTACACTTTGAAATGCAGATGTGGATTGCAAAGGCAGAGTACGATGAGTCTGGTCCCTCTATCGTCCACAGAAAATGCTTCTAATTCTTTATAACCGCGGGTAAAGGAATTTTCCGGAATTGGCAGAAAATCCAGATCTTTTAGTGACATTCTTGTTCTGAGCCTTTGGCCTTTAATTGTAACACGAATTGTTTCCAAGTATCTGTATATTACGTGCAGAAATATAAATACGATGTTCAATTAGTCTGAGAATGATAGTGCCATTATAGTTTGACACTTGTGCTAATATGTTAGCGTGATTTTTGGGGCTAGTCCGTGAAATATTGTGTCAAAGACGACGACATAAGAAAAAATTTGTAAGGCATTGTATCTTACAATGTTTAAGGACGAAATTGCAGCCTTTTCACTCTGCCTTGGTTGGAAAAACAAATCCCTCTGAAATATAAAAAAAAACATTACCGATTCTTAATTCTAGTGCATGCTGTCGAAGAGCAATGGATTGCAGTGCACTATATTTGTTACGATCCCAAAATTCTATTTTTAGGATCGTGATGACACCTAATCTCTAAGATTAAGTAAACATAGAATGCTGAGATTAAACAAAAATAAACAACTTAGCTATTAAAATAAACTGTCAAATATCATAATAAACCGATGGTCATAAATCCCCAAAATCGATGGTATGGAATCATAAACTCGAATGAGGATAAACTAGAAAGCTCAATACAATACTATTTCGGAATGAAATAAACAGTATTAATGAAAGACACAGAAGGTGACTCTAAGGACTAAACGTGGGATAACAGGTATACCTTGAAAGTCTCCTCAATCGCTCAACACCGCGAGCTATCGCCCGCCGGCACGCTCCGAGGTACCTGGTTCTACACAAAAATATGCAGAAACATAGTATGAGTATTACACCACAATCATTACCCACTAAGTATCAAGACTAACTTTGGTGGAGAAGTGACGAGGTACCAGTCAAGACACTCACTAGACATGAAAACATGTGTTGAATATTATATAAAGCTGACAACGGAAAGTAAAAAGCAATAAATGGCAATAAAGAGTAAACACGAGATAAAACAGCAAAATAATTAAAATACAGTAAAATACTAGTGAAATAAATTAAGGAAAATAATAGCAGTTTAAATCATCAAGTCGTGCCAACACAAAAATTTTAAAAGAATCACCCCGATGTACCACGCCACATCATCACAATTCACAAATCACAATTCTTCCTTATGACGTCGCGTGAGCCTTACATTAATTTTAAAAATATTTTCCCCGATATAGTTTCTTGAGCTTTAGCCACCTTATCTTGTCGTGTGCTCTTCAAAATGAGGTAATTTCCCTTACTAGCAATATGCACATAAAAGCCCCCTTATTTCGACACATGCGCATCAATACCACCTCACTTTGTCGTCGCATGTGCGTCTCATCACAATACAGTAATCAATCCGCACCACACTTACCCATAAGCCAAAACAACAATACCAATAACATAACAACACATAGCCCACAACTGAACCACAATATATACAAGAATTTTAACAATAACATAACGAAACGGAAACACAAAATCAACAATAAAAGATATTCCATATAATAACAACTTCAATTGAATGCATCTAAGTAACTTAAGAGTCTAAAGTGGTAAATTTATGCACACACTCATAACCTCACGTACACGTATCCTACATAATTCAAATAATGCAATTAAACTAAATCATATGGGGAAGTTCTCCTACACAAAGTTAGGCAAGACACGTACCTCAATTAAGCTAAATCAACGCTAAAAAATAGCTTTTACTTTAAAATTTGCCTTCTCACATCTCAAATCTATCAAAAAATGACTTAATATCGTCAAACAATGCAAGAAAAACCAATTTCGATATTTAAAGTTAAGATATTTACACAATTCCTTAAGTCAACAAAGGTTTACACTGGACTCGTCTGGTCAACCCTAGTTCAAGGGTAGAACTTGATTACCCATCACCCCACAAGTCCATCTATGTGTTTTGTTTTCAAATTCGAGTCTAATTCGACTCTCAAATCTTAAATTTTTATTTTTCAAAATATAGTGAAATTTCCCTAAAATTTCTCTTCAAATGCCATGAATTAGATAATTAATCTTATAATCAATCATGTAGTATTAATTAAAATTAGATCAAAATTACTTGCCCAATAGTTTGATATGAAAATCTCTCCTCAAAATCGCCTCCCACCAAGTTTCTAATACGTGATAACTGAAGTTAAGCCTTGAAATTCCACTATTATTAAATATGCAAGTCTCGCAAATGCGACCTGAGGTTCACAAATATGAATCCCCCAAATGCGACAGATGTGTCACAAATGCGATGTCTGACAGACTCAGGAAATGTCACAAATGCGACTCTAACTTCGCATTTGTGAAGTCAGTCCCCCTCTCATAGCGGCCCTTTGGTCGCAAAAGCGAACAACACCCACACCATTCACTCTTTGCATTTACAAGGTTGGCTTCACAAATGCGAAGCCTTCCACCCACTGCCCCTTTCGCAAATGCGAACTGGTGCTCGTATTTGTGATAATTGCAGCACCAACACACTAATTGCCGAGAAACAAGCCCAAATCAATCTGAAACACATCAAAACTCACCCGAGCCTCGTAGCTCTGCACCAAGTATTCACACAAGTCTAAAAATATCATACAAACTCGTTCACTTGATTAAAACACCAAAATAATATCTGGAACCACGAATCGGACGCCAAAAGACACAGAAAATTACAATGAACTCAATAATTGGTGTAAATAAAACCATGCGTCCAATTCTTATAAATCCAACTCAAAATGACACCAAATTTTGCAGACAAGTTTCAAATGATAAAACGGACCTACTCCAAGTCCGAAACTATAGTTCGAACCCAGTAGCTATAAAGTCAGCCTACGGTCAAACTTAAGAAAGCTTTAAACCTTCAAATTGCAAATTTTCGGCAAAACAAGCCAAATCAACCTAGGAACCTCTGAATTTAATTCATGGCATACTCCTAAGCCCATTCTGGGATACAATAGTCAAACCTCGTTCATTAGTTTCCAACTTAAGCTTCTAAACTAATACCCAAAGAATCCAAATCATTCCAAAAACTCCTCGAAACGAAACCACCATCCCCGCAAGTCATACGCTCACAAATACATATATGGGAAGCTTCAAAAGGATAAATGGGGCTCAAATACACAAAATGATTGGTCGGATCATTACATTCTTCCCCTCTTAAAATAAACATTCGTCCTCTAACAAGAAAATAAACATTCTCGAAGTGCCATAAAGGTGAGAATAACGACTCTGCATGTCGTGTTCGGTCTCCCAGGTCACCTCCTCAATCGGTTGACCCCTCCAACCTTTACTGAAGCAATGTTATTTGACCCCAATTTCTAGACCTATCTGTCCAAGATAGCCATTGGCTCCTCAACATAAGTCAAATCCTTATCCAATTGGACTTAGGTGAAATCTAACATATGTGACGGATTACCATAATATTTCCGGAGCATGAAAATATAGAATATCGGGTGAACTCCCGATAAGTTGGTTAGCAATGCAAGTCTGTAGGTCACTTCACCTACTCTTCTCGAACCTCATCACACCCTTCATAGGTGAAAATCTGAGTAGAACCCCCCCCCCCCCCAACCATGAATGCCATATCACGAGCCATTCAACCAGTATAACTCTTCTACCCGGACTGCATTGTACCAAAATCGATCCTGAATAAACTTCACCTTCTCCAAGGAAACTGAACAAAATTAGTGCCCAACAACCTAGCCTATGCAGCCTCAAACCAACCAATCGGAGAACAACATTGCCTCACATATAAGGCCTCATAAGGAGCCATCTGGATACGCATTTGGTAAGTATTTTTGTAGGCGAACTCTGCGAGCGTTAGGAATTGATCCCATGCACCCTCAAAATCAATAACACATTCACGTAACATTCCTCTAGGGTCTGAATAGTTTTGAACTGTCCGTTCGTCTAGGATGAAATATCGTACTCAGTTTGACCTATGTACCTAACTCTCGACGCATGACTCTCAAAAAATGCAATGTGAATTGCATACCTCAGTCCGAGATAATAGATACATGCACAACATGATGGCGAACAATCTCCTGAATACAAATCCGAGCCAGTTGCTCTAAGAGTAGGTAGTCATGACTGGTATAAAGTTTGCAGATTTGGTCAATCTGTCCATAATGACCCACACTGCATCAAATCTTCTCAAGGTTCGTGGAAGTCCAACTACAAAATCCATAGTGATATGTTACCACTTCCACTCCGGAATATCAAGTCTCTAAATAAAACTACCCGGTCTCTGATGCTCGTACTTTACCTCCTGATAGTTCAAACACCGAGCCACATACTACATAATATCATTTTTCATTCTTCTTCACTAGTAGTGCTAGCTCAAGTCCTGGTACATCTTCGTGGAACCCGTATGAATGGAATACTATGAAATATAGGCCTCCTCAAGTATCAACTCTCGCAACCCATCCAAATTTGGCACATAAATCCGACCATGCATCCTCAACACCCCATCATCTCCAATGGTAACCTCATTTGCATCACTGTGTTGCTCTTTGTCCTTAAGAAGAAACAAATGGGGATCATCATACTGACGCTCATTGATGCTCTCAAACTAAGAAGACAGAGAAACCATGCAAGAAAGAACTCGGCTAGGCTCCGAAAGATCCAACCTCACAAACCTATTGGCCATTTCCTGAACATCTAGAGCTAATCGTCTCTCCCATTCTGGAATATAAGCAAGAATCCTCATGATCTCAACCTTCTTACTTAAAGCATCAGCCACCATATTAGCCTTCCCGGGATGATAAAAAATGGTGATATTATAGTCCTTTAGTAGCTACAACCACCTTCGTTGCCTCAATTTCAGATCCTTTTGCTAAAACATGTGTTGTAGACTTTTGTGATATGTGAATACCTCACAAGACACATTGTGGAGAGAGTGCCTCCAAATATTCAAAGTCTGGAGCACGATCATCAAGTGTTGCTCGTGATCCTCTCGGTTACGAGAATATACCAATATGTCATCAATAAACATGATGACAAAGGAATCAAGATATGGTTGGAATACACTAGTCATCAAGTGCATAAAAGTTGTTGCGGCATTGGCCAGCACAAATGACATCACCAAAAACTCATAGTGACCATAACGAGTCCTGAAGGCCACCTCAAACTATCTGAATCCCGAATCTCCAACGGATAATACCCCGATCTCAAATGCGAGAATACTCGTATACCCTGAAGTTGATCAAACAGATCATCAATATGCCTACTTGTTATTGATATAACTTTGTTCAGCTGCCTATAATTAATACACATCCTCGTAGAGTCGTATTTCTTATTCATAAATAGAACTGGAGCACCCCAAGGTGAAACACACAATCTAATAAACCCTTCTGAAGTAACTCTTCAAACTATTCCTTTAATTTCTTCAACTCTACTAGTTCCATGAGGTATGGTGGAATGGAAAAGGGCTGAGCTCCCGGCAGTCAATACCAAAATCGATATCCTTATTGGACGACATGCCCGGTAGGTCTGCTTGAAACACGTCTAAGAAATCTCTCACTACTGGAACTAACTCAATTGTAGGAGCATCAACATTGAAATCCCTCATAAAGGCTAAATATACCAACCACCCATTCTCAACCATCCCTTATGCCTTCAGGAAAGACACCACCCGACTAGGAACATAATCCAATGTACCTCTCCATTCCAACCGCATAAAACTCGGAATAGAAAATGTCAAGGTCTTACCGTGACAATCCAGGATAGTGTGATTTGGTGACAACCGGTCTATACCTAAAATCACATCAATGTCTATCATATTTAGTAATAGAAAGTCCACCCTGATCTCATAACTCCCTATAGTGACCAAACACGACGGATAAACACGATTTACCACAATAGAATTCCCAACATGCATAGACACACAAATAGGGGTACTCAAAGAATCACAAAACATATCCAAATTTGAAGCAATTAGGGTGATACATACGAATAAGTAAAACTCGGATCAAATAAAATCGATGCATACCTATAATAAACCAGATCAATACTTGTGATGACAACATCTGATGCAACAGCCTCGGTCTTTCCCGAAAAAGCATAGCAATGGGTCTGGCGTCCCCCTCAAGGATGACCTATACCCGCCTAACCTCCACCCCTAGTTGGCTGTGGAGGTGGAGTGGAAACTAGAGAAGCAATCATAACATGTGAACCCTGACTAGGTCCACCCCTCTAAATCCTGGGACAAGCCCTCGCCATATGCCTAGTATCACCACACTTGAAATAACGTCTTTGCGGGTATGGCGGTTGGAACTATATATGACCAAGTCTGATAAAATGGTCGCTTAAGGCACCCCGAGCATGAGGTACACTGGAAAGTGAATGTGCAAAATGGTTGCTCTGAGTTCTTTAAATGGCTGGTGCACTACGAGTAGCCTAAAGTGGTAAATGAGCTTATTGGCTAACATAGCCTCTGCCATGACGAGCTGAAAATGCAAAGCAGGAACCACCAAGTCCTCTAGAATCACGATGTATCTTGTCCTCATATCCTCTCTCTCTTGGCCATGCATATGATCCAACCTCTAAGCAATCTCTATAACCGTATGAAATGGAATATAAGTCTTAACTCCCATTCATACCGAATCGAAGACCATAACTGAGTCCCTCGATAAATCTACGGAATCGCTCTTTGGAGGTAGAAACCAAAGCATGTGCATTACGGGATAACCCACTAAACCTCATGGAATACTCGAACAACATCGTAGTCTCCTTAACGTAACTGTTCAAACTCGATGTTCCATGCATCCCAGAGAGTATGTGCGATGAACTCACTCAAAAATAAATCAAAAAAGTCAGCCAAATAAGTGGCGTTGCATCAGATGTCCTACCCTCCTCATAAGCCTACCACCACCTATATGCCGACCCCATCAGCAGAAAAATAGTAAAGGTGACCCCGCTTATCCCCACAATGCCTATCGTACAGAAAATACAGTAAAATTGGTCTAGAAAACCCTATGTATCCTTAGAAACTGTGCCACTAAAAGTAGGAGGATCATACTTCTTGAACCTCTCAAGCTTCCTCTGATACTCTTCTGACGGCATTGGCTTGACCTCAAGCTAAACCGCGATAACAAGTTGTGCTAACATAAAACCCGAAACCTGTTCAATGTGGACCCGCTGCTCTAGAGTACGAGCAATGGGAGTCTGAGTTCCTCCCCATCCTGAGAAGTAGATGGTGCAACTATGATCAATCCCACCTAAGCTAAAGTACCAAACTGATCAGAAAATGTGCCAAGATCTCCTGGAGTCCAAGGGTAGCAACAGGTGCCTCAGGTGCCTGCCCCCCCCCCCCCCAACCAGAGCTACTGGCGGCTTCTCATTCGCTTCTTTAGCAGGTTCTCTAGCTGTGGAACGTGCCCGTACTTAGCCTCTACCTCGGCATGTCCTCACGCAAATCTAGCAGAGGGAACGGGTGTCTGCTCAGCTGATCTAGTAGTACATGTCCTCACCATCTAGCACGAGTGTCTGCTCAGCTAATATACTAGCACCATCAAAGTTGCATATATATTTATTTGTTATAGGTTTGGTGCATTAGTTGCCATAAGCTTGTTGTGGAGTTGCATTGACGACTCGAGGTATGTTAAGGCTATTCCTTCCTTCCTTTTGGCATGATCCATATGATACAAATGAAATGAGCAAATGCATAACTTTCATAAATGCCTCTATTCATAGAAGTACTAGGGACGCAAAGGTTCTTGATTCCCCATATGTCCTATTATTATATCGTCTGTTCATGGATCTCAAAAATACAAAAGCGATAAATTTTATTTTGGGATATTAATCGAAGGCATATTGATCTTATGACATCCTGATAGATCCTATAAACTTACTTTTTATGTATTGCATTCATTTATACATGTATATTGACCTATGAACAGATGACATAACATATGTGTATATTATATGTATATGGGGTATGAAGAAAGGTTATAGTGTTATATACGCACCACTACTTCATCGCTTGGAATACATTGATGATTTCACCCGCTGAGGCCCTGGTGATATGATGGGATGCCCTCAGAGGCTTGATGATATTATGTATGCATATACCTATGCATGATATTACATTTATACGCATATGCATGAAATTATAAATGTTTCGCAATTGATGGAGCTATTCAGACTTAGAGGTTGAATCTTTTGCTCCATGTTTCTTTCATGTCTTTTATATATTGATTTTTATGCCTTTACATACTCGGTACATTATTCGTACTGACGCCTTTATTTCCTGGGGGACTACTTTTCATGCCTGTACGTGCAGGTAAATAGGTTGACGACCCCCTTTCTTAGTATCTTTTCTGAGTGAGAATTAGTGTGCTCCACTTGATCCGGAGATGCTATTGGGTTTTGGTATGATATTGTTGTATACATATATGGGTATGACAGGGTCCAGTCTCATCCTTTATACAACTATACACTCTATTAGAGGTCTGTAGACTGTCATATATAGTTAGATAGCATCTGGCCTTGTCAACTCGCCCTACCATATTCCATATATATATATATATATATATATATATATATATATATATATATATATATATATATATATATATATATATATATATATATATATATATATATATATATATATATATATATATATATATATATATATATATATATATATATATATATATATATATATATATATATATATATATATATATATATATATATATATATCTTTTTGGGCATATTTTCTTGCGTATGTTACTCACATGATTCAGTAGTTTATTGCCAGATGTTATGCATGACCTACACTTATTTCATGTTTATATCTTAGACGTATGCTTAGGGGTATTCGAAAGGTAGAACTCGAACACTTGTCACGGCCCACCGGTTTGGGTCGTGACAAAAACGGTATCAGAACAGTTATGTCCTAGGATT
The DNA here is from genome assembly GCA_034376525.1 of Nicotiana benthamiana. NCBI lineage: Eukaryota > Viridiplantae > Streptophyta > Magnoliopsida > Solanales > Solanaceae > Nicotiana > Nicotiana benthamiana. The sequence goes on along the minus strand of CM067333.1, from coordinate 21,721,952 downwards.
ATCTATAGTCTGTGTCTGGTAGAATCGTGTTTATGAATGTGTTGTGCACCACACTTATAAATAGAGGCTACAAGATATATAGGATGGTATCCTCCCTTTTTATCTTAGATCGTGCGATATAAGGATCTATTTCCTAAAGATATGTTATCTTTACAATGATACCTAAGAAGGCTATAGTTTCCTAGAAGGGCAAGTCTGTGGCTGACAAGACTACGATTCAAGCGACACGAATTACCAAGGCTCGAGGAGAGTCTCATAGTGAGACTGCCGTCTTTGCAAATGTGATGATCACTTAGTGAAGCCTACCACTCACTTCCACCTTTGCAAATGCGGTGTAATTTCTGCAAATGCAAACTGGTGTTCGCATTTGTGATAACTGTTGCACTAGCACATTATATTCTGAGAAACCAGCCAAAATAAATCTGATACACGTCTAAAATTCACCCGAGTCCTCAGAGCTCTAATCCAAGCATCCACATAAGTCTAAAAATATTATACAAACTCGTCCGCGCGATCGAAATACAAAATAATATCCGGAACCACGAAACGGACACCAAAACACATAAAAAATTACAATGAACTCAAGAATCATTGAGAACACAACCGCGTTCGATTTTTGATTCCTATAAAACCAACTCGGAATGATGCAAAAATTTATAGATAAGCTCAAAATGAAAAAGCAGACCTGCTTCAGTCCCCAAAGCACAATCCGAACTCGATAGCCATAAAGTCAACCTACGGTCAAACTTAAGAAATTTTTAAACTTTTAAATTGTCAACTTTCAGCAAAACAAGCCAAATGAACTTAGGAACCTCCCAATTCAATTTCAGATATATGTCTAAGTCCAAGATTACCGCACAAACCAATTCGAACAATCAAAATACTGTTCGGGGGTTGTTTTCACAAAAGTCATATCTTAGTTAATATTTCCAACTTAAGCTTCTAAACTAAGAACCAAACGATCCTAGTCATTTCAAAACCTTCCCAAAATGAAACCAAGCATTCCCGCAATTCATAAAACTACAAATACACATAAGAGAAGCTTTAAAAGAAAAAATGGGGCTCAAATATGCAACACAACCGGTCCGATCATTGTAATATTGGAGTTATAAAGCTTGTATTAGTAGTTTGGTTCACCGTGACAATTGTCAACACGTTTTGGAAATATTTTAACTACTTAAGCCCAAAACAATTACCTTATATGTTCCCTGAAAAGAGGAAAGATAATAGAAAAATATGAAGATCTTCATTTTGATTTCATTCAAGTTAATGAACTAATAGAAATTGGTTAGAGAAGTTAATTTACTTTGTTTTGTATCTGAAAGGACACTTATTTTTGTCCTTTGTAACTGAAAAGTCATTTTATGCTTTTAGAAGATATTTGGCATTTTTCTTTTTCAATTCAACCATTTAGAACGGCTTTTCAATTACAAAGAACTAAATTGAGTGACTTTTTAGTTACAAAACAAAGTAAAATGACTTTCCTAACTAATTTTCATTTAGTTCAGCAACTCCTTCAAGATGTATCCCCTTCCCAAAAAAACAAGAAAAAATTAAAAGGAAAAGCATAATAGGGATTTAAAATTTCTTTTTTCTATTGGATTGAAGTGGTGTGCGAGGGACATGTCATACATGTATATCATATTGTATGTCGTATATACCGATGTGTCAATTTCCCTATAGCTTTTGCTTCTCCTTTTGTTTCATGGGGTATGCAATGCCCAAAATTCAATAGACTTATTTCGTATGTTTTTTTTCAACAATCAAGCTCCACAAAGTCCAATGGGTCTTCATTTTTATACAACACAACACATATAAAGAAAGACGAAAAAGGAGGAGGAGGTTAACTTTTGACCGTTTCTTTTCTTCTTTTTGGAACTTCTCTTAACAAGACAAAAATTAAATATTGATCCTTAAAAATAACATTGGCTGAAAATTAATTCTTGCAAAAACAATGCGGAAATATGAAGCTGGATTTTTGTGTGTGTTTGTTACGACACAAAATATCAATCTCTGATTATAGGGAGATTTTCATCTATATTCGTTTTATGTATCATGTTTTAACTTGTATTCGTTTTGTAAAAATAAATTGCAAGTGTACCCATATATTCGCATAACTTCAACATACGGAACTAAAGTAGCAAAAGCAATCACACAAAACTTCAGCATTGTAGTAGACGGGCCTGAAATAGCAAGTGTGCTGAAGTTTTTGTTTGTAATTGTTGAACTTAAACATAGTAGTTGAAGTTTTGTTCTCTATTTTCTGAAGTTTTTGTTTGTAATTATTGCACTTAAGTATAGTAGCTAAAGTTTTGTTCTGTATTTGTTGAAATTTTTGTTTGTAATTGTTAAACTTAAGCATAGTAGCTGAAGTTTTTTTCTCTATTTGCTGAAGTTTTTGTTTGTAATTGCTGAACTTAAGCATACTAGCTGAAGTTTTATTCTCTATTTGCTGAAGTTTCTGTTTGTAATTGCACTAAATAAGCTATAGTGTTTTTGTCCTGGATTCATTAGTTTGTCATTAAGCTTTTTCCAGCAGAAGATGTTGAAGCTATTTAGTTATTTATAAAAATTTCAATGAAGTAAGCTGAAGTTTTTTTGTCCTGGATAAGCTTTTTCAAAAACTTCAGTAGAAGATGACGAAGTTATTTAGTTCATTTATAAAAACTTCAGCACTAAAAGCTGAAGTTTTTTTAATCTTGGATTCATTAGTTTTGTCATAAAGCTTTTTCAAAAACTTAAGCAGAAGGTCCTGAATAGAACAGAATTATCAGTGTCTACTAACTTACGTACATGGAAGTATTCACAAATTATTGTCTACTAACTTACGTAATTATTTATAGTGAAGAAGAAGAAGAAGAGGTAGAAGAAGGAGGAGGAGGAGGAGGATGAGAAATGGGTCTATTAGAGATAATATTGAAGATCATGATAGAATCCTAGATAAATATAAATTAGTTAGCTCTCCTACAAGTTAGGGATTTGTGTAAATCTTATTGTATTATAACTTGTATTTGTATCCTATATATATTCAATGAATGAGAGTCCACAAGTGTGTGGTGAAATTATTAAACTCTACATGGTATCAGCCTAAACCGATCCTCCCTAACCCTAATCGCCTTCTTCTTTCTTCTCTCCCATGGCTGCCGCTGTAAAAGCAACCGAAGGTACCCTCCCCTTGAACACCATTCTTCATATGTTGACAATTAAATTGTCGTCTTCTAATTACCTTCTCTGGCGCCATCAATTACTTCCTCTCCTTGCCTACCAGACGTTAACAGGCTACATTGATGGCACTCTTGTTAAGCCATCTGAAACGCTCACTGTTGGAGAAGTAACCTCTCCAAATCCAGCATATTCTCTATGGATGGAAGGTGAACAACGAGCACGAATTATTATTCAGTCTTCTCTATCAGAAGAAGCCATGGCTGTCATTCTTGGTCTCGATAATTCACATCAAATCTGGAAAGCTTTGGAGGAGTTTTACAGTCACGATTCCACTGAGAGAATGCACACTCTTCGCGACTCCTTGAGGCTACTCCAAAAAGGTACTTCTTCCGTCTCAGAATTTGGTCAGAAGTTTAAAAATATATGTGATCATCTTGCAGCCATAGGTCATCCTGTTGATGACCTTGATAAAAGTCACTGGTTTTTATGTGGCCTTGGTGGTTCCTTTGAAAACTTCTCAACCACTCAAAGAGCTATTCGTCCGAAACCTACTTTTCAGCAGCTTCTTTCTCAAGCAGAAGGCCATGAGATGTTTCTCAAATCTGTTACAAATTCAGCCCCTTCCACCGCAGCATTTGTTGCTCAACAGTCTGGTGGTCGTGGTCAGTCTAATCGTTCACAAGGTCGTGGTCGATCTGGTGGACGGTTCTCCTATGGGCGTGGCCGTGGTCGTCGTGCACCACACTGTCAATTATGCCGTACCGATGGCCACTATGCAAATCAATGCCCCGATTTGTCTTCTTTTGCTCATCGAGGACCGGCCATTGATGCGAACTTAGCCCAAGCTTTCCAAGCTCAATGTCATGTTACTAATGGCTCACCCGACTGGTATATTGATTCTGGTGCATCCGCCCACATCTCCTCTTCATCTTCTAACCTGGATTCCGCTGCTCCTTATTCAGGTACTGAAAAGGTCACCATTGGTAATGGTGCGACCCTACCTATTACTCATATCGGGTCTTCTTCAATTAACAAGGACATTCAACTTCTAGCTTTTGGGGTTGAGTTAGGCCCAAGGTCCATTCTTTTCATGGTATCAGAGCCAGGCCCATCCCAATTATTGTTACCGATGTTGGGCCCCCATTTATGTTGTCCACGCTCCAGAGATCTGGGAGTGACGGGGGTATTGAGTTGTCCCACATCGGAGGAATTTGAGATCCTTGGTATCCTTATATGGCTAGGGCAATCCTTACCTCATAAGCTAGCTTTTGGGGTTGAGTTAGGCCCAATGTCCATTCTTTTCAGCTCTCCTACAAGTTAGGGATTTGTGTAAATCTTATTGTATTATAACTTGTATTTGTATCCTATATATATTCAATGAATGAGAGTCCACAAGTGTGTGGTGAAATTATTAAACTCTACAGGGTCTGAAGTTGTTGAAAAAGTGGGTAAAGTTAAATTTCTTTTAAAAAAAATAGGTATAGGTTAAATGGTGCGACTAAATAGGGCAGCCCGTGCAATTTTTACCTGATTATAGGGGTGTTAATGGTGCGGTTTAAGTCGATTTTTTCCTAAAAAGAAACCAAACCAAGCAAGTCGATTTTCCAAATATTGGAAACATAGTTTTTTATCGATTTAGTTTTTGTCGGGTTTTTGATTTTTTCGGTTATTTGTTGACTTTTTCTTAAATGTGATACATAAACTACCGAACGCATATTCCAGCGACTATATTTTCAATGTAACACTATCAAATCAATTGCGCTTTGAAAAATATATTATTTACCAAGATTATTGATGAAAATTAAATTAAAATAGTGATGAATAATTTAAGTACTCAATTATAGTCAGTTTGGTTCGGCTTTTTCGATTATTTTTTGATTAAAACTGAAACCAAATCAAACTTGATCTATTTTTAAAATTTAAAATCAAAACCAAACCAAACTAAAAAGTATGAATTTTTTTGATCGGTTTGGCACGGTTTTTGGGTTTGGTTCGTTTTTTGGGGGTTTTTGTGAACACCCCAGTCTATGATATTAGAAGGTCTTATCAAAACACTATTAGAATTGATAATAGTTTTTTTCTAGAAAAATATTTCGACTTTCCAAGCAACCACAAGAAGTCAGTTTCAGAAAACGCATTTTTCTTTTCCAGGAAGTAAGTCATTTTTCGAAAAAATATCTTCCGCCTCGGCGTAACAACCAGGGAACCACACAACTAAAAAATTTCCTAATATCTGAAACGAGATTATCAATGGAATTATGCACATTTAAAATATGCATATACTTAGTATGGTCCACATTCAATGTTTTCTTATCAAGTCTATGTCCAGCTTCGTGAATATGTTGAATACGAAGATACAAAATGTAGTTTTTATAATTCAATAATCAATTTTGAGTATTTTTTTTAATGTGATTTAATTCTACAATTGCTTGAAGCTAGATCCTAATTATCTGGTTGTTATCTTTGATACAAAATGTTGACTAGAAGAATGATGGACAATAGACGTGCAATTTTTCCATCCATAAAATCCCATGCCAAAAGTTCCTAGTTTTTCAACTAATTTACAAAAAAAAAAAATTAAAAATCAAGGGGTTTCAGTTGACATAATTTAATGCAAGGAACTGAATTTTGAAAAATTTGTCTAAGTTTCAGGATTGATCACTAAAGTTAGCATCTACATACCTGAAATATTGGCCCCAAAATTTATGACAAAATGACAGGTTTTCTTATTTATTGTTGATGAATTTGATACTCTACTACTACTACTCAACCTTCCCACCCAACTGCATTTTGCATTTACTACCCAAATAAAAAGATTGGTTAGCAGTTAGCCATAAGGGATGATTACATAACCCAGAATAGCTCTGAATCTGCTGCTATGTTTTTCTCTGACTCAGCTTGGCCATTCCTATTTCATGAAGAGTTACGTTGGTGGTTATAGAAGCTCAGGAAGTCATAAATACATACGTAGCGGTTCAGGGTTCAAATTCAATTCTAACGGAGACAAACAAAAACGCTAAATGATTTATTCTCATCTACCTAAGTTTTGACGGACAAAGTTATCAAAAATATGTTGGTGACAAATAATGAATAAAATAGTCAAATGCACACAACGACTCAAAAAATATTGTCCTAATGTTATCTTTAAAAAAAGAAGTATATAAGTAGAAATTTCAAATATCAGGAATATAAAGTTTGATCCACGTAAGAATAACAAAGAAAAATCATAAAGACAAAAACACCAGAACAAAAAAGCAAATAAGAAATTGATTGCATGCCGCGTCGTTAAGACTAAGGAGAATTAATTGACTTGACTTACTTTAGGTGCTGACTTTAATTTGCACAAGTCATTTAGAATGAATATGTCTATTGAAAAGAACAAAAAGATTTAGAAAAAACAGGTACAGACGTATAATTTTGAAGTTTGAACAGAATTCAAGTCACATGAAACACGGGAGGTACTAATAGACAGACCATACAATTATTATAGTCAAAAGTTGCAAAGCCAAGCATTAGAAAAAGACTTACAAATTCTTCTTCTTCCTTTTTATAATCAAAAAGAATTTAAACCTTGTTAATGAGTTTATGCGAAATGCAATAACATGCAAAAATATGAGTACTAACCAAAAGGTTGTGAGTTCGAGTTACCCCAAGAGCAAGGTGGGGAGTTCTTGGAAGAAAGGATGCCGATGGTCTATTGGAAACAGCATCTCTATCCCAGGGTAGGGGAAAGTTTGCGTACACACTATCCTCTTGAGATCCCACTAGTTGGATTATACTGGGTTGTTATTGTTGCTGCAATAACATGCAAAAGATGTGGTATTGATGCTGCTGCAAGTTGAACAAAGAATGGTGACCTGAGTACAGAAATTGGAAAATTTGGAGAACATTCTTTAATTTCTTAGAGATGTCATTTATTAGAGAAATTACAATTTATATGACAGCTTCTAAACGGATACAGAGTTGATCAAAACACCTTTACAATCCCATCACCACTAAATGTTACAACTAAGAATCACTGGTTCCAGGGCTTAGCTGCTATTTTACAAAATGGTGACAAGGAAAGAACAAAAATTGGATGTTTGATTGTCATTTTGAATAGCTCTATAACATTTTTATCTTCTTTTTTGTTTCCTACTTATGCACTGGATCTCCATATTCTCCCCTCCAAAGAAATAACAATAATTGAAACATCATCATGGTACCGGCGTCTATCCCCTTGTGGAATTTCAAGCAACTCGTGAAACTCCAAACCTGAAATGAAACACAATCACGCAGTTCATACAAGTTCTCCGATAAATTTACATCTTTTTTCCCCTAGGACCAATTCAAGCATTTTGCATATGTAAAAGTAATTACCAGCTCTTTTGGCTGCGCGAAACAATACTTTCTCAATAAGATGTTGTGCAGGATCTCCATCTGGTGACCATGAGATGAAATGTTCAACTTCTAAAACAGCTTCTTCATTTGTGAAGTACTGATAAAGACCATCAGATGACAGTATTAAAAACCTGTCTCTCGGCCCTACTCTGTGATGATGGAGAGATGGTAGACAACTGATGTAGGGAGAAGTTCCAATATAATCAATTCTGAACATCTCCAGAAGCGCATTGTTCCATTTAGGCTGCAGGAGAGTGAGCAGTTTAAAGTTAGTTATCTAGTCGAGCATAAGTAAAGAATCAAAAGCAGAGGATATGTTTTAATCTTTCCTCGATTAGAATCGATTCAGCAATTTGACTATCCCCAACATGATAATTGTGTTGACAAACTATAAAGTTGTTGGAGATAAAACAGTTATTCAGCTGTGGTTTAAAAGTTCTTAACCAGTATTAATCTGATTAAGGGGAGCATCGCATTCTGATAGCAAACCACCAATAGATCCTTAACAGAAAAGAGCATCGCATTTTAGATGCCAAATGAAAATTTAGCGTAATGTCCTGTAGCCAGCAAATGGCACTTCAGAAGTCAAAGAAGAAACACTCTAATTTTAGTTCTGTTTGTCTATCATTAGACAAAAGAAAAATGTACCAGCACTTGGAAGTAAATTATTCATGCTTTTAAGGTGTATACGATAAAAAAAGAAGTTGCTAAATGCAAAATGTTTGATCACAGGAACAACACAACGATGATAACAAGTAGCATGTTGCCGAATATGCCTTCAAATTAGAGAGAAAAGTAGCCATGTGTTGAAAAGGTTTATGAAAAAGCATAAACTTTGTTCTCAACAAGAAATACCAATTCATATGGTGTGAATAAAGCTAGCATTCTTTCACAAGCACAAAGGGAATCAAAAACACATCTTTTTTTTTCCCTACTATATTCTCAAGGGTTGACTAGTAAACAAGCTAGAAAAGCAAATATTCCATAGTGTACCTGTTTCAGGAAACCAGCACCAAAAGCCCGGGTAACCTTCAAAGAACCTTTCACGCGGTCATTCATCAAAGCACATGCATCATCTGGATGTTCACTTCTTATTCTTTGAACTTCCTGAAACATAACATAATAAATCAAGTTAACCAATCAATCGAAAAAAGGATTTTTTTTTTCAAGGATAGATCGCAAAGAACTTTATATGCCTAAAAGACATCTTAAATCCAAAATTAGATAAGCACACCTCTTCCACAGATGTACTATGATCTGTACTAAGCTGACTAGCAGTTAAATTAGGTATACTGTTCGACTCGTCACAATCTAAAAGCTCAAGATCATTCAAAGTCTCTTCATTGATCCGCTCCAAATCTTGGCTCCAGAGATTAGGCTCCTTCTTCTGAGCTAACACAGCTCGACTATCGCCTACATTCATCACATAAACATCCTCCCCTTTCATTAACATAACAAGAACACAAGAACCCATCAAAGCTAATTCAGGATTCTCCATAACCATCCTATCAGCTAGATCCAAATATGCCTCCTCTGTTTTCTTCAGTGCTTGAGAAAGAGCTTTCAAAACATCTTCATGATTAACTGATCCTGATCCATTAGAACCATTTTCATTCAGCTGCTCCTTCAATCTCCTATCAAGCTCTAATCTTTCCCTATCCCACTCGCAACGCCACCTCCTCTGATTCTCTTCCCATTTCTTTGCTAATCCCCTGTACTTATTCTTTGAAACCTTCCCCCTCTTTTTCTTTAACCGCGAATCAAAATAAAGATCCTCTGTAGCTGAAGGATGATTCTCTTGTTCAATACATCTTGAACAGCCATCTTTAGTCCTATCCCTTGTAAAATCAGCATCACAAGTCTGATTTGATTCTTCTTTCACTTCCAAACTCGAAGCTGGGATTGTACTATTATCAGTATTAGATGAATCTGACTTGTCATCCCACAACAATCCCTTGAGTTCTTTGTGAACAGCTGGGTACAAATTAGTTACTAAAAAATCAGGTGCATCAGGACCATTAAATCCATCATAAATCCCAACAAAAACCCAACCATGTTCCTCAGAAACTACAACATGAACACGATCTTCACCAGCTTTCCCTTGAGCCCACTGAAGATTCTGGTTTTCTAACGAGTCATCATCATCCAAGCTGCACTCACTGCTGAAGTTCACACTGCTGATTGTCAATTCGTTCTGCTTCTCAGAACCCACTATCCAATCACTTTCTTTCACTGAAATTGACCCTTTAATTGGTGCAACAATTGAATTTTGACCTCTTGATAAGGTCTTTGAAATAGCTCTTTGGAGGACCCGAATAAAAGACCCTTTTCTTGCTCTGGATCGAAGAGCAAAACCATGCGAATAACTTCTTTGGAACTGATCAGGACAATAGCTTCTTTCAAGAGGGCCCGAATAAAGACCGCGATCGAGGGGGCCCGATTGAAATCCCCTCTCAATTGGCCCGGACATGAAGCCACGTTCGACCGGGCCGGGACCTGAAATAAGACCCGAAGTCGAAAGTGGGCCGGAGTGGATAGAGGAGTTTCTCGGAATTGGCTGAAGAGGTATTGAAGCAAAGGAAGTGGACCCTTCAAAGGCCGAAGACCTATCGATGCTGTTGTAAGAATACAGATCGACGAAGGCCGTGGACAGCGGCGTGGAGGTGTTGGCGCTGACGGAGGCACCAGAGATTGACCGGAAAGTGGTGGTCTCCTCGGAGTGAACCTTGGAGGACGAAATTCGGGTCGGGTCGGGCCTGACGTAGCAGAAGGAGTGACCCAGGTCTTCAAGTGGGTCGGAAATCATTAAGGGAAAATCCTTCCGGCGACGGGACTCGACGGCGCAGCTGCCGCCGCCGCTAGTGAAGCAGACGCTGAGCTTTCCTACACCGTTACCCATTTAAAGAAAAAAGCCTCTAAAACTAATACAACCAAAGAGAAATTTTAGATTTTATGCTTTTGCTAAACCTTTCAAAAAGCCCTCAAAGATTCATTTGTGTTAAGTGTGAAGAGAGAAAAATGGGAGAAATGAGCAGACAAAGAAAAGGTGAAGGGGAGAGAGAGAGAGAGGCGTTGACTTTTGGGTGGGAGGTGTATGTCTGAACTATAAGTTGTAATGAAAGTAATGTATAGTATAGTAACTTTTGGCGTTGGTCATTTGTTTGGTTATTCTAACAATTTAATGTGTGGTTTTTCCGATTTTCGTTTTAATTTTCGGCATTTAGTGTGTGGGAGGCGTTGACGTGAAGATCCGGACCCTGACCCTGACCCTGACCCTGACCCTGACCCTGACCTTTAACCCCAAAACGTCACCCTATCCTGACCCCTGACTATTACAGCCAAATTACAACACACTATGTAACGTTTCTTCGTTCTTGACGTAATTTTATTCCAAACAAATTTAGAAAAAGAATTTTTGTAAAACTTTTTAATACTACTAAACATGCTATAATACTTGATCTGGTTATAAGTCTTTTTAAACATATGGCCTGAAATATGATATATTATACTTCATCCGTTTTAATTTATGTGAACATATTTGACTGGGCATAGAGTTTAAGAAAAAAATAATGACTTTTGGAATTTGTGATCGTAAACAAATCTAAATAGGGCCCTGAGTATTTGTGTAGTTATAGAAGTTTCTCGTTAAGGATAAAGTTGTAAGTTTAAGCTAAATTGTTATCATATTTATAGAGGAATCATTCTTTTTAAAACGGACTAAAAAGAAAATAGATTCACATAAATTGGAGCAAAGAAAGTAATATTTCTTTAGCTTTAAAAAATTATTAACGATAAGAATGACAGAGAAAATGGGATCATAAGTTTTTATCTAATACCACATGTATGTTATTTCGTTGTCATATTGTCAAATATAAATTCTCTTAGTAAAAATATTCTAATCTTAATCAAGGGTTTATGTTACTCCCTCCGATTCAAAATAAGTGATTTTTTGGATATTTTCATACAGATTAAGAAATTTATCTTTTAGCATTAATTAACAATAGAATTGACCATATCAACTTTTATTATCTCACATAAATACTCCTAACACATATTTTAATACTATTTACCCCAAGGACAGTATAAGGAAAAAATAATTAATTCATTCTTGAAATCTAGAAAAATTACTTATTTTGAACCACAAGAAAAATATCAAAAAGTCACTTATTTTGGTCCAAAGGGAGTAATAAATTTATATTCCCAATCTTAAGCTTATCCCAGGAATTTTAGCCCTTTCCCAATCCAAACAAAATATATTCCTTCTATTTTAATCTATATAGTGCTAAACAAGTTAAAAAGGGGTTCACCGTACTTGTATGGTTATAAAAGCATATGTAAATTCTTTTACTAAGAAAGTACTATATAATAAAGAAAAAAATTAGACAATAATAGTAAGGCGGAGGGGTTGGTATTGTTCACCTCCTACTAGAGCGAGTGAGGGGATCAGTTCAATGTTATTGTGTAAAGTCAAAGATCGCAGCCCAGTTAATACTTCTAGGAAAATGTGCCACGATCACCGTTGGATCCTGAGTATTAGTGTTTGGTGAAAACTGAAAACCATCTGGTTATGACACGTGTCAACCCGCATTTGCCACTTACTGAAGATTAATTTTATTTTTATTTTCTCCTCTTAGTGAGTAGGAGTCCGGAACCGAAATGATAAATTTTTGGACTCAAAATGCTTTTCTGATGTTAAAAAAAAGATACATTTTTAGCTATTTCTTACTAATTTACTGCGAATTAGGTTAAAGAAAAAAATTAAGTTAATCTAATTCGCAGTAAATTACTGCAAAATAGTTAAGAAATTAAATTTTAATAGAATTCGCAGTAATTTACTGCATTTTAGTTAAAAGTTGGGCCCAGGCTGTATATAAAGTAGCATTTTGCAGTAATTTACTGTGAATTGCCCTACTTCACAGTAAATTACTGCGAAATGTTACTTTATATACAGGCTGGTCGTCTTCCTCAACGACAAACATATTGAAACCTCCATTTTTAAAATTCTACTGGTCCCCCCCCCCCCCCCCAAAACCGCTCGTTTATTAAAAAAAAATTTGGCCCACCCGTCCCACAACGAACGCGGATTGTAGGTCCCACACACCAAAAGAAGGTTTGATTCAGTGTTCGGATAGAAAATTTTGAATTCAAATAAAATTACATCAAGGTATTTCTATTAATTTATGGTAAAACTCGTATATTCATGTATATTCGTATTGCTTGGTATGTTTACATGTAAATTTATATTATATTTGTGTTCTTTAATATACCCGGATTGATTTATTTGATACCCGAATTTATGTGAACAAAAATGGTACTAGATTGTTTGTGTTATTTATTTTATGTTCATATTGTAGAGCCTTGTAGTGTAGTAAAATATAGTTTCTTTTAGCGTATTAAAATATAGCCTTTTAGCATTGGAAAACTCTACAGCCTTGTACCATAGTTAAATATAGATCCTTGTAGCGTAGTAAAATTTAGTGCATTTTAACGTAGTAAGGATAACTCGGTGGTACCCGACATCATAAATCAAGCTTGGAACCCTTACATAATTATTTACTCTAATTCAAAAATTTATAATTTAAATATTTAAGGTAAGAAAATTCTAAAAATATTGAAATTGAGAAGAATAATATTTTAAGAATAACTCGACGGTACCCGGCATCAAAAATCAAGTCTGGAACCCTTACATATTTATTCATTCCAATTCAAAAAATTATAATTTAAATATTTAAGATAAGAAAATTCTAAAAATATTGAAATTGAGAAGAATAATATTTTAAGGATAACTCGGTGGTACCCGACATCAAAAATCAAGCCCGGAACCCTTACATAATTATTCACTCCAATTCAAAAATTTATAATTTAAATACTTAAAGTAAGAAAATTCTAAAAATGTTGAAATTGAGAAGAATAATATTTTAAGGTGAATAGTAGAACAACATTTTTATTTAAACGGGTTAACAAAACACAAACACTACAAATAAAAAGAAGATGTAACAATATTGCGAAAATTTATTTTATTTCATATAAAAAGAAACACACACAAGTACCTTCATGAATTACAACAGAACAACAGACAAACAAACTACTAGGGGTATCCTTGACTACACCACAAGGAAAAACATAACAGGGCGACATAATAAAAATATATGCAATATGAAAATGACACTTAACACATCCACGCTATTGTTTAGTCCTAGATACCATTTATTCTTCGCTCCAACCACTTAAATCGTTCTTCCATTTGTTCTTTTTCTTCTTCTAACTCTTTCACTCTCGCCTTCAGCTCCGCAAGTTCCCGTTCATATTTGTCGCTACGTTCATTGTATGCTTGACAATTCCATTCTGCTATCCAATTTTTATCTTCCAACTCATTCACTTTCTCCCTGATTTCTGTAATAATTCTATCTCCTCATTTTGCATTCTCACCTGCAATAACCACATACCATGAAGATCCTAGAATCTCTTCTTGTAGGTTTCCTGAAAAATATGGTTCCTCAGCGCATTCATCAAATTCACAAGTAGGTTTGTCGGATTGCTTGTACAATGTGTTCATACAGCACCAGAAGCAGTGTCCAGCGTCAGCCGCTTCCCACATACAGTCCATCATGGATGGTTTTCCACAGAAGCAAAATGGTGGACACCAAGTTGAGCCATTTAATGAAATATTTTTGGGAAAAATTTTGAGCACACAAAATAACTACAATGCGCCCAATATTTATATGTGGAACAACATAATGTTCAACAATACGTAGTATTTGACTAGATTTAGATACACATTCTTCGGGAAAAAAATAGCTTTTTCCACATGGCTTTGAAGCTTTTTAAAATGACGTGACAACTCAACAATACGTAGTATTTTACTACGATATAGATGCACATTCTTCGGGGGGAAAAAAGCTTTTTTCACATGGCTCTGAACCTTTTCAAAACAACGTGACAACTCAACAATACGTAGAATTTTACTACGATTTAGATGCACATTCTTCGGGAAAAAAATAACTTTTTCCACGTGGCTTTTAACCTTATCAAAACGACGTGACAACTCAACAATATGTAGTATTTTACTACGATTTAGATGCACATTCTTCGGAGAAAAATAGCTTTTTCCACATGGCTCTGAACCTTTTCAAAACGACGTGACAACTAAACAATACGTAGTATTTTACTATGATTTAGATGCAAATTCTTCGGGAAAAAAAAAAGCTTTTTCCACATGGCCTTGAACCTTTTCAAAACAACGTGACAACTCAACAATACGTAGTATTTTATTATGATTTAGATGCACATTCTTCGGAAAAAAATAGCTTTTTTCCACATGGTTTTGAACCTTTTCAAAACGACGTGACAACTCAATAATAATTGCATTAGTACCTAACTCAATAATGCACATCCTAACTGTTAATTTAATCATATCTAATTATTTAATTTACTAAACTAACACAATAAATTACTTTTATTTACCTTATATTAGACGTCATGGCCTTTCCTCCGCCTGCACATCCCGGACCTGTGGAGGATCAGCTATTAGTGCTACAGAGCGACCATATGTCCTTCTATGTGTGGGAGGGACAGCTATCAGAGCAGGCTCTCCGGCCTAGGAGACTTGACGATCTTTGGGACTTTATTGCTGGTCATCCGTTGCATCAGCATGTAGTACACATCCTTCAGGATACGGGATTATATCCCATTTTTTAGCTTGGGCGGATTCAGCTAGATTGGTCGCTCATCAAGGCATTGGTAGAGTGATGGCAACCGGAGACGCATACATTTCATTTGCCCACAGGAGAGGCTATTATCACCTTATAGGATGTCCAGGTTCTTTACGGAATGCGTATAGACGGTCGCGCCTTGACACTATCCCCTACATTAGAGGAGCGTCGGGTGCACAGATGGCGGAGGTGATGGGGCAATGGACTTGACTTAGACCTGAGGGTCGGCATGGGGGCGTTCGCGTTGCTTTATCAGCCATCAGAGATCATATGGCAGATTTGCACCCCGATATTACCCAACAGACGGAGGATCTCTGGATAGCCCGATACATACGTTGTGTATTGATATTGCTCTTCGGGTGTGTATTGTTCCCGGACACTTCGGGAAGTAAAGTGAGCATGCGCTTCATCATATAGTAGAGCTGGTTCAAGTATCCAGTACAGCTGGGGAGCTAGTGTGCTTGCGTACCTATACAGGAGCATGTGCCGGGAGATCATGGGTCCAGCAGTTGATATATGCGGTTTTCTTTGGGCCTGGCATCAGATCCTTCTGTTTTAGCAACCTATACCAGCACTTCCGCCCGATCAGCATTATCCATTTCTCCCTCTAGCTATCAAATGAATTTTGCGGCGTTGGCTATACAGAGGGATGGAGGCTCACCATAATCTCGCCCTCATCAAGGATGTCTTAGATATGTTGGTGGACGGACAGGTAAATATGTACCTACAGTTGTTTTTTACGAACTGAGCTGCATTTGCGTACTAACATTTGTGTTAATATTTGGCAGTTCATTTGGATGCCATACAACGACGACTTGCTTACTGAGCTACCAGCTTGTTGCTCAGTCGACTGGCTTATTTGGAGAACATCCGCCCCGTTGATATTCTGGGATTACATTGAGTATCATGACACGTAGCGTGTCCTTCGACAGTTTGGCCGGCTGCAGACTATAGATCTAGTCCTTTGGGATGATAGAGCTGAGCGTATTCCACCACCACCTACGATTTACCAGGAGGGCACTATTCAGCTATATCCTATGTGGTATCGCCATCACACCTGAATGATGATCGGGAACCTTGTGCATGTACTTGGCGAGCGTTACATACTGTACGCCGGGAGGCACGAGGCACTGGTATGTTTTACCGGCTTGTTAATATGTTATAATATGGCTATAACATTATTTAATTACTACTTTTAATATTTCACAGGCTATTGGTCATCATCGTTTCTACCAGTTGAGACATCAGATACAGCAACGTACCGACATCCCAGAGTTGGTTGACTTTGGCCGGCAGGTAGAACAGATGGCTCGGATGACACTTTTGCAGGCGAGAGATGCCGAGAGGATGCACCACGAGGATCAGTATGCAACGCCAGAGGCGTACTAGCGGGGTAGAACGGTCCCACGAGGGAGGGGTCCCCCACGAGGGAGGGGTGCCCCACGAGCTAGGGGTGCCAGACGGGGTCGTGGGGGACGACAGGGAGGTTGTCAGCAAGGGGGCGGTGAGGTACCTGTCGACCCACCAGGAGAGGTCCATGCCGAGGCCCTTGGGCTTGATGGGCTTGGAGATGATCAGCAGGGTTATATGCCTCATGCAGACGAGCCTTCTAATAGCATGCCTTCGTTTACCCTTCAGTTATCTTTACCAGTATCGCAGGTCACCCCGTCAGGAGTGTTGTCGATCATGGGTACATTTGACACAGACGTAGATCAGTACTTCGCATGCCCATCTTTCGCAGCTGATGATCACCCGATACGTGACGTGGATGGAGGGCGCAGGTTGAGTTATCCCCCATCTAGGCGGTTCAGCTACATCTATCACATGCGACGGTATGTGTTTATTACTTTAGAATTTCAATTTGTTTTCTTTTCCTTAATATTGCATCAATGATTAGTTTTTAATTTTCATACGAAGTCTTCGTCCCAGCCCATCTTCGAGGCAAGTACAGTAGGTGATGAGCACATCACGGATGCATATACCCAGGAGGCCGAGGAGACCACGGTGAGTAAATAATTTATTACTTAATACATATTTTAAACTAATATTATCTTCATATGTTATTTATTAGTTGTTTTATAGGATGTCGACGGCCCTACGTTCTATTCTTCCAATCCTCCCAGATGCACAGTCGATACGGTTGCATATCCTCCAATAAAGAGGAGACTAGATGACGATGATCCAGATAGTGTACCCGACCGACGGGGGATGCAACTCAGGCCAACGGCGACACTGAAGCACACTGGCTGTGGGACAGATTGATTTATTTTGTTTGTATTATGTAAATAGTGCATTATGTACATACTGTTAATAATGATATGAGAGCAACAAATTTATTTTAGTTGCGCTTCAACAACATATTTACTTAAACAGTACATCACAAACACTAACATTGACAACCTAAAATAAAAATTAACATTTTTATTGGAAAAAGGGGAAATACAAACAAAAACACGATAAATGTAAAGATACAAAATATAAAATTTGGAACAACCATATCAAAATATAACGTTAAAAAATATGATGAAATTTGGAATATTCTTTTATTTCATTAAATTGAAACTTACGCAAGTACAAACTTGAATAAAAAGAAAAAAATTCAAAATGAAATACTAGGGATTTCCAGGATAGTTGGGTACGTTAAACGAACTTGCACCGGGATTACCATAGCCTCGGACACTGGATGAAGGACATTTACGACGGTCGTATCCTGTTTGCGAGCATATGCCACATTTACCCCGTAAACTGTGTCACCAACATCCATTTGGTTTCGTATGCGCGTTCTCTTTTTGACTTGCAACTTACACAAATAGTCCTTGTTATACCATCTTAAAAGGTTCTGGCGGCCAATAATGCTCAGCACCTAATGGTTGCAACTTTCCACTATATGTGTCTACATATGCAGCAACACTGTATTGCCTATCAATATAGTTTGTTGCCCCATATCCAACTTTCTGGAAGCACTTCAATGCATGTGCGCACGGCATGTGGTAGATGGTCCATTTTCCACACAAATACAGCCTTCTATTTTTATTCACCGTATGTAGATTATTCCCATGGTGTCCGCTGATGGATGTCTTAACTTCAAATACACCCCGTTCGTGATCGTATTGAAGAAATGAATGCTACTGTGCTCGCCTCCTTGACCTTTCAAATCTTCTCATGGGTATTGGCATAAATTCAACACCCCGGTCCATCAATGCTGAGGCAGCTGCATGCCTTTCAACAAACCTCTCCGCGCCCTGTTTGAATGTAATACGAGCCATGGCAGTGACAGGCAGTCCACGGGCAGATTTCAACAAGCCGTTGAATGACTCTGACACGTTTGTAGTCAATGCTCCCCATCGTATGCCGCCATCAGCATGCAATGTCCACATGTGAAGCTTATGCCCCATCAACCAAGTATAGGCTCTTGGTTCTATTTGCTGGATCACTTCCATGTGCCGATTGAATTCGCATTGCTGGTGCTCAGTTGCAGCCATCCACATTAAGTCATGCAAGGCCTTGTTAGAAAATTTCTTCTGAAAATTTTCCTTCAGGTGCCGCACACAGTAACGGTGGTATGCATATGGTTCCTTCCTTGCAGGAAAGTGACGCACAGAACTTAAATACCACCATGTCGATCAGATATTAGACAAATACCTGAATGTTGTCTGACAATGTGCTCCTTCAAGTGGTTCAAAAAATGGGTCCACGTCTCTTCGCATTCGTTGGAACATATGGCAAAGGCTAATGGAAATATTTGCCCGTTAGCATCTACAACAACTGCAATCAAAAGCTTAATATCATACTTTCCATAGACATGGGTAATGTCTATGGAAATAACAGGACGAGAATGCACAAAACCATCAATTGCCGGTTTAAATGACCAAAACACATAGTTGAAAATATATTCTGGTCTGTCCGGACTCCGCTCACGCCTCCATTCAACAACAGTGCCGGGGTTAAAGTGTTGCAATGAGGCCCTGTACCTGGGCAGAGTTGAAAAAGACTTATCCCAGTCGCCATTAATAAGTTCAAAGGCACGTTTGCAACCGAGATATGCCTTTATTTTAGTTATAGTACAACCATACTCCTTATGGACGGCTATGATACACACTTTAATCATGAACCTAATGGACACTTCCAAATACGGAATCAAGACAAGAGAAATCAAGTCGACATCCAAGTTGAAGTGATTCTCATTGTATGTGTCCATTTCACATATGTGCTCGCTAATAAATTTACCCACTTTCCACAAACCTAATTTATTCTTGGTGGCACGCAACAACCAGTGACAACCCATAAAAAATCTACGGCATACAGCCTTCCATTTATCCTTAGTTGACTCAACTACAGTCATCTCACGACACTCTTTTACGATGTAGATTTTTACAGCCCTAATTAGGCGAGCTTTATCAGGGGAATACATGCCCTTAGTTAAAACGGATGTCCTGGACTCATCCACATTTGTGATCGAAATTCATCACCTTTTCTTGTGAGGGAATCCACGTTCAGCATGCTTGGAAAATTATCAAGGTAGGGGATATTCCGCTCATGAAATGGCATGTGGGACTCGTACACTCTTGATCGCACAGGAGGTGGAGGAACATGCTCCCTTGTCGATTTAGGTTCAACATTCATTTCCTCCTCCTCATCACCAACCTCAAAATGGAAGGGTGTGTCATCCAAAGACTCATCCGCATTATTGTCGTAGTCACTATCATCTTCCTGAATCTGTGCATCAGCCAAATCACGAGTGAATACGTCATCTATGGGAAGCTGTGTGAGGTCAAGAGCTTCAAGAAGCTGGTTTTCACTGCACAAAAAGAACAACAAGATAAGTTACCTAATACTCCGGAAAAATATTGTAGATATAACTATATCACTTTACTTACCAGTCGTTTTGTCTTGACAATTCTTGTTGGTGATGACTTTCGGATGGACCACCGCGATCCTATACTCCACAACTAGGAATATTCCAACTAGGGGACGGCTCATAACTCGTAAAATTCATATTCGGACGATACCCCCTATGAAAAATATGATCGTTAATACAAATAAAATTCAAATATAAAATAATCAGCGCAAAACTATAGCAAAATTGAAGTTTATCAATCCTCTTGTTGATTATATAAATTCGATAAACTATTTTCTGTTTGCTCCGCTGGTGGTGACAAGTTTAAATAAATGCACACTCTTTCTTCACCAATCTGTCCGGCAAAAATTTCTCCTGAATAACCACCCAATGATTGGGGGCTATCCATGCTACGCACACCCTCTTTCACCTTAACGTACATCTCCAATAATTTTATTATAATAAATTTCCTGTATTCCTCCGGAATCCGCAAAAACATCTCTAAGGGTATCATCATCATCGATGTTAAACTCCGAATAATAAGCAAACCCCTACGGAGTCACTGAATACGGATATCTACCGGTTACTTTGAAGTTAACTGAACGCCTTCTCTCATTCATTTTTTTACGTAACAATGATACCAATGTATCGTACTCCATATTAAATGGAAATTTAACGTGACATTGTGGAGGTGAAATATACCTCACAGAGTTATTCTTTAGCACAACCTCACCACCCCAATAAAGAAAAACCATTATTTTTTGCACTTCAGACATTATAAGAAAGGTTGATAAGAAGTAGAGAGAAGTTTATTGAATGAATGTTCATGAAGATCAAACGCCTATAAATAAGGCAAGTCCGAGATCTGGTTATAGAATTTTCAAATGAATTCGCAGTAAAATACTGCGTTTTATAATTTTGAATTATTGTTGTTGTGTCAGTTAAAAGAACCTATCTAGGCCAAAAAAACAAGGTACATTTCGCAGTAAATTACTGCGAATTGTGGATTTTGCAGTAATTTACTGCAAAATGTATCTTTTTTTTGGGCCTGTACAGGTGATTAATTAAAAAAAAATCAATTCGCAGTAAATTACTGCGAAATAGCTAAAATGTATCTTTTTTTAACATTCGAAAAGCACTTTGAGTCCAAAAAGTTATCATTTCGATTCCGGACTCCAGTGAGTAGGCTCAATAATCTTCTACTGTGTACAACGTTTACTGTTTCGATGTAACTCTTTACCAAATCAATTGTAGTATCAGTTTTTTTTCATGTTTTTGTGACATGATATATGTTGATATATATACTACTCCCCCCGCTTCTTCAATTTACGTGAATCTATTTCTTTTTTAATTTGTGTCAAAAAAATAATTCTTTACTTATTTAGAAACAATTCGTCTTTACACAAAACCACAAGATCAAAAGTCTCTTCTCCTGTCTTAAATTTCGTGCTCAGTCAAATAAGTTCACATAAATTGAAACAGAGAGAGTATTAACCATGGGTTTGGTTTAAATATACTACTATTTATTATGGAATAATTATTTATTCAATTTTAATAAAGTTTTAAATATATATTATATTGGTGTGTATCATTTTCTTATAAAGTACATGACTTAGTGTATAGAGTTTAGCTTATACACAGAAGATAAAATCAAGCTCTTATAAGTATAAAATTTTAAGTTCACAATCTAATGATTGAAAATGGAAACTCATCTAGTACCTTGATTGGAACATAAGGACCATCTCAAATGATATCTCATAGCTCACAATCCTCAGCCATGATGTAATTGTGCATTCTAGCTTTCCACCACCAATAGCATTTTCCATCAAACTTGGGGGATTGGTATATGGATTGACCTTCTTCAAAATTTAGTGGAGTCTCCATGAGGATACTTCCTAGGTGTTAGCTTGATAGGAGGAGCATGCTCTGATACCAATTGTTAGTTTTTATGGGTCCACCAAATCGTAGAGTACCTAGTCTTCTACAAGGTTCTACTGAGAGTACTTCATAAAATAGTATTTAAATGAGGCAGATGAGTTTTACGTGAAAAAATCTCACACAAGGGGATAAAGAAACCACGACCTACACCTGTAGGCTTTTAACTTCACTAACTTGTAATCTACCTCTTACAAGCCACTTTACAATACTTCCTATTGAAAATGATTTACTCAATTAACTTACGATACCTTTACCATAAGCCACTTTGTGACTATCCTAGTTACAAAGGCTTTTTCTAACTTGTGATGCTATCACCACAAGCCACTTTGTAACTCTACGATTACAAAGACTTTTCTTTATGACTATATCTAGTCACAACATAAACTCAAGGAGTTCACAGATTTACAAGAGGATTCCTAATCAGAATGCTTCTAGGTAAGCAGTTAGAATATATAGTAAGTATAATAACAAGATTACAACTCAAGTAGGACAACAATAATCTATACTGGTATGTAGTAATGTTCAACCTTGTTCTTCAAGCTTGTGAGGACTGATTTCTCTGTTTTTTGCAAGAGACTTCAATGAGAAACAGAAAGCTTCCAGTGATATTTTTGTATAAAGCTCATTGGGTACATCTTGATCACATCACTTGAAATGATGTGAGTACTTTGGTTGGTTAGAGAATTAGTAGGCGGACAGTGTAGTGCAGTGCAACAGAAACTTGTGTTATAAATACATAAAATTTTCCACCTAGAGAGGAGAGTACATGGTGGCCGAATTTCAGCCCCATTTTCCTAGAAAAATTTCGCGCATACTAAATTACTATTTTAAGATATTATTTGGGTGACATAGTAGAAGATCGTGGAACGTTCAGAGATCGTGATCGTGCAGATGATGGAGAATTCATTGAGTTGCTGTGGAATTGAAGGTTCACGTGATAAAGAAGTTTTGTTCACGCTTCGAGAGGTAACCTGTGAAATCTCATGTATACTAATTGTCTAGATTACATGTAATTTTGATATTGGGGTTGCTTCCGCGACATATAATAATTAATCCATCGATATAGATATAAGATCAATTCAATTTGCTAGAATTACAGATAATATTCCATAACTCAATATATGCTTAACATAAATTCAAGAAATGGACTAATCTAATATCTTAATGTAATTTTATTATGTGAGTGATTTTAGTTACTATGCACGTTCAATATTCATTTTTATCGTCCCACGATGATATTGCATGACAAGGATAGCTTTCAAGCTTAAGCAAGTTTTAATCAATAAAAATAAGCAAATGTTCTTAAAATATAATATAGAATATACAAAGAGGTAAATGTTAATGAACTACATCATTAGAGGCGGATCCAAGATTTGAGTTTTATGGATTCAGGATCGTAATTCTTTTAAATTAATGGGTTATAAATTTATAAGCTGTACATAATTAATAAATTTTTTAAGATAAATACATGGTTCGACTCGACCAAACCCGTATCCCGCACTCTGCCTCCCCATGTACATCATTATCCAAAATCAAGTGCCGTTAGCTATACCAAATTTCTATATAAATTATTTTTTAGGTGGACCTCGTTATAAATTAATATTTGGCTAAAAATTTATTCGAACACCGCTTTAAAACAATCAAAAATGATATGGGTCAATCGAAATCAAGGGTAATGTGATCTAGAGAATGTTAGATGATAAAAATCGGAGATTATAATATATAGATCGAGATGTAAAAGCAGTAAGATGTATAATAGGTTTTTTTTGCACAAGGGAGAGAGAGAGAGAGAGAGAGTTGTATATTTTAAGTAAGGAAATACACGTAAGTATTTACAAAGGGAGAAGGTCCCCTTTATATACTAAGGGACCTTCCTTGAAATAATTCAAATAAAGTACAAGAGTTGGTGGTCTCGATATACGAGTGTCAGAGCCTGATGTAACATCAAAGTGAGTTACATCACTTGGTGCATTTATTGACTGGGACAGGCCTTACTTAAGTCGATCATGATAAGGCCGCCTTCTTTAGTGAGGTATGTGGATACCATGTGGACGTGGTGAACCAAATTTTCCCAATACAGATAGTCCCTCCGTTTATTGGGGATGCAGTCGAAAAGCGTTTCCAATGGACGGATATGTGCGCTTGACGCCTAGGGAAATTTGGTCATTCCTGTTGATACCTCTGTGAGAGACGCGTTCGTGTGTGAAAAGGTCATGCCGTTGACATGTTTCCTCCTTTTTGGAATTTATTTTTGAGGTGACGTCATCGATCACATGCGTGATCATTACTTCTGCTCCCGAGGTGGTTCAGGTTATGACGTGATGTTTAGGTTTCTTGCGCCAATTTTTAAATCATGACCTTTTGATTTCCGTGTACCTTTTCTTATAAATAGGTGAAGAGTTGGACTAGGTTCATATTTCGATCCTTTTCGGAGAGTATTTCCTCACTCTTTTCCCTATATTTTTCTGGTGTTTGCTATTCTTTTCTTCTCTGAAATTCTCATTCTCAAGAATCAAACTTGCGACCCGTAATACCTTTTCCTTACATTATTCAATGTGGATAAACGTAGGTGTGATGATAACACAACCAAGAAAGTTGCTCCTACTAGGGCTTCATCATCCTCGGACGGCGAGGAGGCTGAGGCTGTTTTTGTTCCTCTATCAACGGCCAACCTGCTCCTGCGCGATATGAGTAAAAGAAGAGACTTCCTGAATAAGTGTAAATTCCTCCCTTAGGAGCATAGTGAGATGACGCTGTCCCACTTGGCCTCTCTCAGGGAGACGTATGATATTCCCGATCACATTGACATGGTTCCCGCGGGGCTAGATTACGCTAACGTGCCTAGGACCGGGTACAGTGCCTTCTACGAATACGCCTTCCAAATTGGATACACCATTCCAAGATACCCTTTAGCGGAGGAGTTGTGCCGCTGGTTTGGAGCGTGTCCGGCCCAGATTACCCCGTATGCCTTGAAGGTGTGAGGGTAGTATCCGTTTACGCGGCGAAGGCCGGAAAAGAGGTGACTGTTCATTACCTTTTGCAAATGTTCAATGTGGTTTTTATGAGGGGCTCTATGCTCCAGTTGAGGAGTAAGGGCAAGAAAAGCTTAGTGGCGCAGGTGGACGACAAGGTCAACCGTAAATTTTGGACGAGGTTTTTCTACGTCTGTACCGAACACCTTGTGTCCAACCCTGATGGATTTCCAGAAGTGTGGAATGACGCACGTATGTATTGTCGTTCATGGTGTTTACTATTTTGACCTTACTTTGCTGGTTCTCACTGTCAAAAGTTTTATTTTGTTTTCATGCAGTGGCTGTTTGCCCTCCTCGTAGTGTTGACGACATTAGGTCATGGCTGCAGGTGCTGATACCGTTTGTAGAGGAAAGCCGTTCTTGGACTGAATTCCTTAGACTCCACGGCCCGGCTGGTAACGACTTTACCTAATCTTTGTTACGGTTTGGGGACCCATATAATTTTCTTACCCGTCTTACATGTGTTTTGTTAGGTCGGGGCACCTCTAGGAAGGCGAGGAAGAAGAAGCAGCAGAAGAAAAAGTGTTAGAAAATACGCTTAGCGCTAGAGGGGGGGGGGTGAATAGCGTTATAATAAAATTTAGCGTAAACTTGCGGAAATTAAAATTTGCAGGAAATAAATATATGCGTTAAATAAACAAAAAGGAAAGAACGCACCGATATATTCTGGTTCACCACAACACGTGGCTAGTCCAGTCCCCGAGAGACTCTCTCGAGATTTTCCACTAACTTGTTAAGCTTACGGGTGCTCAACAAACCTTTACGACTTAAGGACACAAGCCTTAACACCTTTTCTCGGAGATACAACACTCCAAGACTTCAACCAAGGAAACACAAGTTCCTTACAACAAGAGAATCACAATTCTCTTACAAGTGTATAAAACACTAAACACTCAAACAAAATACTCCTTAATGAGTAGATATGAGTAAAAGAAGTAAGCTCTAGATCACAACAACTTTGGACAAGAATATGGCTCTCAAAAGCTTTATGAAATTGAATATAAAATGATAAACAAAAGTATGCAAGCTTATAGCAATGTAATGATCAGTTGTAGTATGTTGTTGTGTTTAAAACACTGAAATGAAGCTGTATTTATAGTTGAAAAACTTGGCATTACCGTTGCCTAATTGCCAATTAAGAGTTGCTGATTTTACTCACTGACAATCGATTGTCAAACCCCAACAATCGATTCTCTGCCAGTCAGATCAAAATTCAATCCCAGATATTACGCTTGATAATCGATTACTTACAATCCATAATCGATTACTGGCAACGTTCAAAAAATCCTTTCCAGATTTTACCACAAACAATCGATTATCTAGAATCAACAATCGATTACTCAGCAACGTTCAAAAAATCTTTTTCGGATTTTAATCAAAACAATGGATTATACAAAATCAATAATCGATTACCCAATAACGTTAAAAAAAATCTTTTCCGGATTTTAATCAAAACAATCGATTATACAGAATCAATAATCGATTACCTGACGGTATTTGAAAACTTTACGACAACGGTCAGCTTCATAATCGATTGCACAAAGTCAACAATCGATTACTTATCAGTTTTTGAAAAACATTTGAGACACTGTCTCTTTGACAATCGATTGTCCAATGTAACAATCGATTATTTAATAAATTTGAAAATCACTGGAAGACACTGTCTCAACATAATCGATTACCATTAGTTCATAATCGATTATTCTGAGTTTTGAAAAACTTTGATGGACACTGCCTCAGTTACAATCGATTGTCATTAGTGCACAATCGATTGTCATGCAGGTTTGAAAAACCTGATGCTCACTGTCTTACTCACAATCGATTGTCATTAGTTCACAATCGATTGTCATGCAGTCTTGGCTTAAAACAATTGACTATCATAAGTACATAATCGATTATCTTAGTCCAGATTTTTAAGGCATGTCTAAAAATTATTTTGACTACTGTAAATATGCATGATTTAAAATCATTTGACATTAAATTAAATATGCATGATTTTGGAAAATTATTTTATGAGAGAAGCCATGTTACGAGTCAAGTTGTAGGATCAAGATCACAATTAAGAATGACTCAATTAAACTATAAAACTTTGTCTTGAGCTTGAATCTCGTTGTATATCAATTGTGCGCTTGTTTCTTGAACTTCGTCATATATCAATTTTCGCTTTGTTTGTCATTCATCAAAACCTATATAAAAGAACACACGTTTTAGTATATTGCATTGAGAACGTGTTTCCAACAATTTCCCCCTTTTTGATAATGGCAAACATTAAGCGGGATATGCAAGACAAGCAATTTATATTGACGATTCAAGACAAGTATATACATGCAACAAGTATGCAATTTGTTCCCCCTCAATTTGAGAATTCCCCCTCAATTTAAGCTTATAACTTGAGAGTGCATCATACCCGTTATCTTCCCCTTTTTTCCATTAGCAAAAATAATAATAAGATGCCAAAGATGAAATAAACCTTGTTTATTTATTGGAAAGAAAAAAGTACAGCAATAGGGAAGACAATACAACATATAAAAACAAACTTAAAAAAACAATTATTCACTCATCATCTTCCGCCTTATCATCCGGCGCTGCTTCAAATGGAACAAGACCCGCATATGGATAATGAACGTGGTCAAAATATCCATGGATCTCGTGAGTTAATTGATCGAAAGAAGAGGTCAATGAAGCAATTTGGTCGGAAATGAATTGGAGGGAAGGCTCTTGAGGCGGAGGAGCACAATGGGTTGGAGGAGGAGCAGGCGCTACATGATCACCGTCATGATGACAGGAGGATTCCGAAATTTCCCACTTTTTGGTACTCTTTTTGAGAGGACCATTTCCAGTGACGAATCCGGTGGCTTCAATAAAGTTCATGATGAGGAGAGCATAAGGAAGAGGCCTATCATCTCCGATAGCGTCACGCATGTGAACTTTGATAAGCCGACACCAATTGATGTTAGCTCCGGTAACTATGGCATGCATGAGCTTGGTGTCCTCTTGGGAAATTGTAGTATGGTTATGCTTACGAGGCTTGAGGACTCGGGTGATGAAATAGAAAATCAACCGATAATTGGGATCCATTCCCGTAATTGTAGGACGACGGGAAGAAAGATTTGGATCATAAGAAGTAAGACCGATTTGGTGTAAGAGGACCGTTTCATCAAAAAGGGCTCCGGCCTCTCCGGTGTACCGAAAAATGTCTTCACCATTATGAGGAAGACGGGCAATGGTATGAAGATTTTCATCGGAAAGAAGAATTTGAACACCATTAATGTTGGTGACAAGCTCACCATCATCATCCTCATGGAGGTTGGAATAAAATGCTTGAACCAATATAGTATTGATATAAGGATGGGTAAGGAGTAAAAAGTCAAGAAGTTGAGAATTTTTGAGCATATTTGCAGCAGGCCCAAATGATTCAAGATACTTGTGGGTTGAAAAGCGGGGTGGAAGAATGTCGCGCTTTTCAAATTTGGTTAAGAATCGAGTAAGCTCGATGTCGGAATTAAAATATAGAACGGAACCATCTTGATAGGGATAGTTCGGACGAGGAGGGGCAGCAGAGGCCGCCATGCCTAGCAGAACGGGAACGTTTTGAGTGACGGCCCGACATTTTTAATGAAAGCTGCTGGATTTTGCAAAGGATTAGAGGGAATTTGATATTTTGAAAGCTAAAATTGATGCTTGAGTGAATGAATATGAACATATATGAAGCCTATTTATAGAGGGAAGAGTGGCTTATCATTAATGGAAGAAATCTGCTGAGAATTTAAAGCCAAATCAGTCAGAAACGGTAAAATAAATTCACTGACCGTTAGACAATCGATTGTTGAGATGCAATAATCGATTGTTGAAGAGTTATTGACCTGACTTGGAACTGACACAAATCGATTGAGGAGCCAAACGGTAACAAAAGTTTAAATTTCCGACATGAAATAATCGATTGTCAAATGTGGAATAATCGATTGTTTTGGAAAAGCATTGCTGAATGGCTGAGACAGAAATCGATTATGCAATTTAAGGAATCAATTATTAAACAAAACTGCATAAACCATAAACAATCGATTAGTGATACTGCTAATCGATTTTCAGCACAGTAAAATAATCGATTATTTGCTTGGAACAATCGATTGTTCTGTGCCAAAACTTTATAATTCCCCCTATCTTTTAGGGCGATACCTGCAAAAATAGAATTAAACGTCTCCGACGCTCAAGTCAGTAATTTGTAAAGAAGTAATAACTTAAACTAGTGTTGCCAAGTTAGAACGTGAGCTCTTAAGAAGTGTGTCCTAAAGTGGTCTTAAGAGAGTTTCGGGTACTTACCTTTCCTCCGACGTCTCCAATTACCTGTTCAAGAGGGTGATCTTTGATCGTCCTCCACTCATTTGGCACTTTTGTTTCTTTTTCCAATCCTGGCGCTTCTTCCATTGGTTGTTCCTCAGTTTCATCTTTATTTTCCTTGGGTGGTTCCTCTTGTATTTTGTCTTTCAAGCTATCTAAGATACCTGCAAGATCAAAACCGGAATCCTTTCTCGCCAAGCGAGCATTATTTTCGGAAAATACAACATGAGGGGATTCCTCCACAATTTGGGTTCTTTTATTAAAGACCCTATATGCTTTACTACGTGAGGAATATCCAATGAAAATACCTTCATCCGACTTAGCATCAAATTTACCCAATTGATCTTTGCCATTGTTATGAAGAAAACATTTGCAACCAAAAACTCTAAAATGGGAAATATTTGGTTTTCTACCCTTATAAAGTTCATAGGGGGTTTTCATGAGTATCAGCCGAATTACTACTCTATTTAGAACATAGCAAGCAGTACTCACGGCGTCCGCCCAAAAATGTTTGGGTATCTTAGCTTCGTCGAGCATGGTTCTAGCCATCTCTTCGAGACACCTATTTTTCCTTTCCACCACCCCATTTTGTTGTGGTGTACGTGGAGCGGAAAAGGTATGCTCGATTCCGAGTTCGTCACAAAAGTCCGCAAAGAGATTGGGATCAAACTTTCCCCCATGATCACTTCTAATTGAAGTGACGGTTGTTTCTTTCTCATTTTGAACACGCTTAAGAAAATATTTAAAATTTTGAAAAGCATCACTTTTATTGGCAAGAAATAAAGTCCAAGTAAATCTCGAGTAATCATCAACAATCACAAAAGCATATTTATTTCTTCCTAGACTTTCAATGCGAGAGGGACCAAATAAATCCATATGAAGCAATTGCAATGGTCTAGAAGTTGAAACAAAGTTTTTAGATTTGAAAGATGCTTTTGTTTGCTTCCCCTTTTGACACGAGTCACAAATTGAGTCATTTTCAAATTTTAAAAAGGGAAGACCAACAACTAAGTTTTGAGAAATCAATTTGTTCAAAAGATGCATATTGATATGTGCTACTCTACGATGCCATAGCCAAGTATCATCCTCTTTACTCATTAGACAATCAACATAATCGGGTGAGGAATCAGCAAGATCAACCATATAAATATTATCCACTCTAAAACCACGGAGGATAATTTTGAAATCACTGCGTCTGAACACTAAGCATTCATCCGAATCAAATAAAGCAAGATTTCCCTTGTCACACAATTGGCTTATGCTCAAGAGATTATGCTTTAATCCTTTAACAAGTAATATATGCTTAATAGAGGAATTTTCATCCTTACCGACCGAGCCGATGCCGATGATCTTTCCTTTATTGTTATCACCAAAGATAACACTTCCTCCTTCTTTGTGCTCTAATTGAAGGAATTTGGATTCATCTCCCGTCATATGCTTGGAGCATCCACTATCAAGGTACCATAGTACACTTGATCCCTTCAAGCACACCTACAAAACAAATTAATGTTCTTTAGGTACCCATGCCATCTTGGGTCCTTGGGGGTTAGGCATATTATAATGATGCGATTGAGTAATATGTCTATGACATGTAAAGCATGCAGGAGCAATATGACCAATACGTCTACAATAATGACAAGTCACATTTGGGTTATGCATCCTTCTAGGTTCATAGTAACTAGACAGATGAAAATTTCTTACTCTATTTTGAACACTATGACTATTTCGCATTTCATGAGAGTTATTTCTCCTACTATGAGCTCTAGGATGGGCAGCATTTCTAGAGTGATTGTTTCTAGGTTGAAGGCCATTTCTAGGTCTTCTCAAAGGTTCAACATTTGGCCTAAAATATGCATCATTTTTAGGGTAACTATTTCTAGGTGGTAAGTCATTTCTAGGTCTCCTAAAATGTTCAACATTTTGTCTAGCATGCATATTGGTTCTAGGATTGCTATTTCTAGGATAAGCATTTGTTTTATTAGTCCTAGGTTGAGCCTTAAGTGGTTGGGGTTTGGCTTCAACCTTTTCTTTATTCTATGCCATGCTTGGTTGATTTCAAATTAACAAGGACCTCATTCAAATTCTTGTGGGAAGAATTAAACTTATCTAAGGTACCTTGAGTCTATCTACCTCATTTTTGAGATGCAAGCAAGAAGAACAATTTTTAGTAGAACTTTCGGGCTTATCGGCGCTTCTTTTTCCAAAAAACTTGTTTTCCTCTTTTAGCTTTTCATTTTCTAAAACTAGTTTTTCTAAATCCTTTTGTTTCAAAGAAAGCTGTTTTTGAAAATCCTTTTCTTTTATGCCCTAAGCAGTTTTTGAAGCCTTAATAAACTCAGCATATAATTCATCAAAAGCAGTTCGCATTTCTTCAAGAGTAAAGAAGTTTTTAGACGAAATTTGACATACCTCATCTTTGTTGTCTTCTTGTGCCGTAAGGCAAAGATTTGCTGCTTCGTCTTCTTCTCCTTCGCTTGACTCATCTCCGGAGTCGCCTCGCCAAGAAATGTATGCACGTTGCTTTTTAAAAGGTTTCTTCTCCTTTTTGATGTTTGGGCAATTTGATTTGATGTGCCCGGTTTCACCACATTCATAGCACTTGATTTGTTCGCCTTGCTTTT
The DNA here is from genome assembly GCA_034376525.1 of Nicotiana benthamiana. Lineage (NCBI taxonomy): Eukaryota > Viridiplantae > Streptophyta > Magnoliopsida > Solanales > Solanaceae > Nicotiana > Nicotiana benthamiana. The sequence continues at coordinate 21,689,929 of CM067333.1, read as the reverse complement.
TGCCCTTGCGTTCATACTCCTTGCGCATGAACTTTTGAAATCTTTTGATAACGAGTCCAAACTCGTTGTCTCCTTCCTCATCAATTTGCGGTTGGCTTGTGCTCGCCTTTAGAGCTATTCTTTGCCTCCTTTGATCATCAACAAAAGGGTTAAGAATAGTAGATTCATAGGTCTTAAGGTTACCTCTTAGTGCGTGATGGTGACGTTTGAAACGCCAATGGATTCTTGAATGTTAGAAACTACGCTTTACGCTAGAGGGGGGGTGAATAGCGTATTAATAGAATTTAGCGTTTTCTTGCGGAATTTAAACTTTGCAGGAAGTAAAATAAATGCAGAAAAATAGACTTACACAAAGATGTATACTGGTTGGCCACCAACGTGGTTAGTCCAGTCCCCGAGAGACTCTCTCGAGATTTTTCACTATCTTGTTAAGCTTAAGGGTGCTCAACAAACCGTTACACACTTGAGGACACAAGCCTCAAACAGTTGCTCGGAGATCGCAATCTCAAAGACTTCACCCAAGGAAACGCAAGTTCCTTGAAACAAGAGAATCGCAATTCTCTTACAAGTATATCAAATACTTGGACACTCACTTAACTAAAGTACTCCTTATTGAGTAGATATGAGTAAAAGAATATGTTCAAGATCACAACAACTTTAAGCAATAATATGGCTCTCAAAAGCTTTATGAAATGAGTAGAAAATGAAGAACAATTGAATGAAAGCTTATAGCAATGTAATGATCAGTTTGTGTATGTTGTTGTTTTTAAAACACTAAAATGAAGCTGTATTTATAGTTGAAAAAGTTGGTTCAACCGTTGTCTAATTGCCAATTAAGAGTTGCTGAAATTACTCAGTGATAATCGATTATTAAGACCAAACAATCGATTATCTGCCAGTCAGTTTAAAAATCAATCCCAGATTTAACGCTTCACAATCGATTATACATAATCTATAATCGATTACTGGCAATATTCAAAATCAGATAATCGATTACACTAAGTTCATAATCGATTACTTTAGCAACGTTCTAAAAATCATTTCCAGATTTTAAGCAAAACATCGATTATATAAAATCAATAATCGATTACTTCAGCAACGTTCTAAAAATCATTTCCAGATTTTAAGCAGAACATCGATTATATAAAATCAATAATCGATTACTTCAGCAACGTTCTAAAAAATCATTTCCAGATTTTAAGCAGAACATCGATTATATAAAATCAATAATCGATTACTTCAGCAACGTTCTAAAAATCATTTCCAGATTTTAAGCAGAACATCGATTATCTAGAATCAATAATCGATTACCTTATGGTATTTGAAAATCATTTGACAACGGCCAGCTTCAACAATCGATTGTCCTTTGCAACAATCGATTACTTGTTATTTTCTGAAAATCATAAAACTTACTGTCTCAGTGATAATCGATTATCTAAAGACATAATCGATTACTTAATTAAATTTAAAATCACTGGAAGACATCAACTCAACACAATCGATCACCATTAGTTCATAATCGATTATTTTGAGTATTGAAAAACTTTACCTCAACAGCAATCGATTGTCATTTGTTCACAATTGATTATCATGCAGATTTGGAAAAACATGATGTTCACTGTCTTACTCACAATCGATTACCATTAATTCATAATCGATTGTCATGCAGTCTTGGCTCAGAAACAATCGATTATCATAAGTACATAATCGATTATTTTAGCCCAGATTTTTGAGGCATGTTTAGAAAACATTTTGTCTAATGTAAATATGCATGATTTAAAATCTTTTTGACACAGAATTAAATATGCATGATTTTGGAAAATAGTTTTATGAGAGAGGCCATACTATGAGTCAAGTTATAGGATTGAGATTACAATTTTAGAACAACTCAATAACAATTAAAAGCTATATCTTGAACTTCAATCTTATTCGCAACCATTGTGCGCTTGTACTTGAATTCCGTCATATATCAATTTTTGCTTCGTTTGTCATTCATCAAAACCTACAAAAGAGTACACGTTTAGTATATTGCATTGAGAACGTGTTTCTAACATTGAATTGCATCGGCCTTTGATCTCCATGCCGGTGTGAGACTTCTAAGAATTTTTCGAACGAGCTCTCTATCCGTGAATGTTTTCTTGAGAGCATGTAGGTCATTTACGATTATTGAAAATCGGTCAAACATTTCGTCCACCTTTTCACCTTCGTTCATGTGAAATAATTCATAAGAATGGGTTAGGAAATCAATTTTTGCTTCCCTTACCTGGTCCGTACCTTCGTACGTAACTTCTAGCTTGTCCCACATCTCCTTTGCCGTTGTGCAACACGATATTTTCCTGTAATCGTCAGCATTAACAGCACAATATAATAAATTAATTGCTTTAGCGTTATTTTGAACCTTTCGGATGTCATCCGCGTCATACTCATCCTCGGACTTGGGAACCCATTCGTTTTCCACCTTCTTGGTTGGAATTTGGTTTCCCTTCATTATCACCTTCCAAAGGTGAAAGCTGTTGGACTGAACGAAGATCTTCATCCTCTCCTTCCAGTACGTGTAATTTGTACCGTTGAATAGAGGTGGTCGTGTGGAGCACTGTCCTTCATCAATTCCTGCAAAAGAATCACGAGTAGAAGCCATGGATGGTTCTCTCAAACTGTTAAGTTTTCAGGGAGTTGGGCTCTGATACCAATTGTTAGAAAATACGCTTAACGCTAGAGGGGGGGGGGGGGTGAATAGCGTTATAATAAAATTTAGCGTAAACTTGCGGAAATTAAAATTTGCAGGAAATAAATAAATGCGTTAAATAAACAAAAAGGAAAGAACGCACCGATATATTCTGGTTCACCACAACACGTGGCTAGTCCAGTCTCCGAGAGACTCTCTCGAGATTTTCCACTAACTTGTTAAGCTTACGGGTGCTCAACAAACCTTTACGACTTAAGGGCACAAGCCTTAACACCTTTGCTCGGAGATACAACACTCCAAGACTTCAACCAAGGAAACACAAGTTCCTTACAACAAGAGAATCACAATTCTCTTACAAGTGTATAAAACACTAAACACTCAAACAAAATACTCCTTAATGAGTAGATATGAGTAAAAGAAGTAAGCTCTAGATCACAACAACTTTGGACAAGAATATGGCTCTCAAAAGCTTTATGAAATTGAATATAAAATGATAAACAAAAGTATGCAAGCTTATAGCAATGTAATGATCAGTTGTAGTATGTTGTTGTGTTTAAAACACTGAAATGAAGCTGTATTTATAGTTGAAAAACTTGGCATTACCGTTGCCTAATTGCCAATTAAGAGTTGCTGATTTTACTCACTGACAATCGATTGTCAAACCCCAACAATCGATTCTCTGCCAGTCAGATCAAAATTCAATCCCAGATATTACGCTTGATAATCGATTACTTACAATCCATAATCGATTACTGGCAACGTTCAAAAAATTCTTTCCAGATTTTACCACAAACAATCGATTGTCCAGAATCAACAATTGATTACTCAGCAACGTTCAAAAAATCTTTTCCGGATTTTAATCAAAACAATCGATTATACAAAATCAATAATCGATTACCCAATAACGTTAATAAAATCTTTTCCGGATTTTAATCAAAACAATCGATTATACAGAATCAATAATCGATTACCTGACGGTACTTGAAAACTTTACGACAACGGTCAGCTTCACAATCGATTGCACAAAGTCAACAATCGATTACTTATCAGTTTTTGAAAAACATTTTAGACACTGTCTCTTTGACAATCGATTGTCCAATGTAACAATTGATTATTTAATAAATTTGAAAATCACTGGAAGACACTGTCTAACATAATCGATTACCATTAGTTCATAATCGATTATTCTGAGTTTTGAAAAACTTTGATGGACACTGCCTCAGTTACAATCGATTGCCATTAGTTCACAATCGATTGTCATGCAGGTTTGAAAAACCTGATGCTCACTGTCTTACTCACAATCGATTGTCATTAGTTCACAATCGATTGTCATGCAGTCTTGGCTTAAAACAATTGATTATCATAAGTACATAATCGATTATCTTAGTCCAGATTTTTAAGGCATGTCTAAAAATTATTTTGACTACTGTAAATATGCAAGATTTAAAATCATTTGACATTAAATTAAATATGCATGATTTTGGAAAATTGTTTTATGAGAGAAGCCATGTTATGAGTCAAGTTGTAGGATCAAGATCACAATTAAGAATGACTCAATTAAACTATAAAACTTTGTCTTGAGCTTGAATCTCGTTGTATATCAATTGTGCGCTTGTTTCTTGAACTTCGTCATATATCAATTTTCGCTTCGTTTGTCATTCATCAAAAACTATACAAAAGAACACACGTTTTAGTATATTGCATTGAGAACGTGTTTCCAACAAAAAGAAGAATGCAGCCGGTCTTTCTAGGACGGTATCCGATCCTGAGGCGGATTTGGTCTTCGTCGGCGCGTCCAGGGGTAGTGATTTTCCCCCTTTATGATAGGAGGGTACATTAGAAGTGGTCTTAGAGATAGCATCTGAGGCCGTGATAGGGGTTGTACCTGAGACGGCGCCCATGGAGGTGCCGACGACTCTCCCTAAGTTTGCCCCTGTAAGGACGCCTTGTGCCATGACTACCCTCTTTGAGCCCGCTTCACACCCTGCGGAGGGGGACTGTGAAGAGGGGGAGACGTTGGAGTGGAGGAAGATTCGGATCCTCACTGGCAAAGCCGTGGCCATCCAGTCGGGAAAGGATAGGCCATCTTGCCCTATATCAAGGCCGACTTTTATGGTAGAGACTATTCGCTAAGGAAGAGCTGATCTTAGGAGGGAGGCTGCGGCGAGGAGAGGCAAAGACATGGATGTGGCAGGCTCGGGGCCAGCCACAGAGGGCGCAAACAGAGGAAGCAGGCCCTTGGACCTGGTGGAGATGATGGCCGTCCAATCTTCTCGTTGTATAGTGATCCCAAGGCACTATAATTTGCTGGAGAACTGCAAGGAGGCGGCCTCTAGCATAGCACTTTTGTGCGCTAGTGTTGAGCGTGCGATCCTGGCGGAGCTTATGATAAAGCCTTGGCCCAAAGGGTGGCGGACGCGCCCCTACAGGTATGCCTAAGCCTTGCTTGATGACCTTTCTTTGTGTAGGGTTATGATTTTCTCGTGCTTACTTGGTCTCTTTTCTAGACTCTTGTCTTGGAGGTGGAGAGGGATCGGCACCGGAAAGAGAAGATGGCCAGATACAACCAGCTGACGTAGAAGTACAATAAGGCGTGCGAGGCGCATCGAACCCTGGCCGACATGTACAAGCAGGACCCCAACTTTAGAGTGGTTCATGAGGGCCTAGTGGAGTCCGAGGTGCAATTGAAGAAAAGAGTGGCCGAGCTGGAAAGGTGGATGAACAGCTCATGGACGCTGTTACTCGGGCCGCGGAGATGGAGGTCTTTATCCAGGCCAAGGACGAGGAGCTGCAGCTTGGTCATATTATGGCGGAGGAGGCGGCAGAATTGCTCACCCGGGTGGTGACTCTAACAGAGGAACTCAAATCCACGAAGGCCGAGGTCGAGGAACTTAGGCTAGCTCTTGCGCAAGCCGATACGTCTCGTGAGGCGCATGAGATGTGGGTGTATGTGGAGGCCAGGCTGATCGTGCTTGAGGAATTCCTGGCGGCTGGTCGAGAGTCTGAAGCGGAGGTCGAGAACCAGCGCCAACTAGTTAGATTCGCTCGTGAGGTGCCGGGCTACGGTCCTGAATAACTCAGCAGATATCAATCGCTTGGAGTCCAGCTCTTGGATTTCCAGGGAGTACCTCCCGGAAATGAGGACGAGCTACCTGAGGGCCAGGCCGGGCTAGATAAGTAGTAGTTTCTTAAGGTCTTTGTAAATATACTTGTTCATATTGATTTTTGTATCAGGGGTGTTTGTTCCGCTTTGTGAAAACATATAATTTTTGTTGAAAGTAATATTTTCTACCTTTTGGCATGTCGTCGTACTTTTCGTTATCGTAGCTGCTTGGAATTTATCGGCCATAGCTGTGTAAAGTTAGCCTGATGGCTTTAGCCATATAAAATAAGCGGTCGTAGCCTTGTGAATGTGATGGCTCTAGCCATATACAGATATAGGCCGTAGCCCAATGAAAATGATGGCCATAGCCATGTAAAATAAAATCCGCGACTTGATGGCCTTAGCCATATAAAATAATGGTCATAACCACTCCAAATGATGGCCGTAGCCTATCGGCTTTAGCCATATAAAATGATGGCCATAACCATGTGAAATAAAGGCCGTAGCCTGATGGCCTTAGCCATATAAGACGATGGCCATAGCCATGTAAAATGAAGGTCGTAGCCTGATGGCCTTATCCATATAAAGCGATGGCCATAGCCATGTGAAATAAAGGCCGTAGCCTGATAGCCTTAGCCATATAAATGATGGCCATATCCATGTAAAATAAAGGCTGTAGCCTGATGGCCTTAGCCATATAAAATGATGGCCATATCCATGTGAAATAAAATCCGTAGCCTGATGGCCTTAGCCATATAAAGCGATGGCCATAGCCATGTGAAATATAGGCCGTAGCTTGATGGCCTTATCCATATAAAGTGATGGCCATAGCCATATAAAATAAAGGCTGTAGCCTGATGGTCTTAGCCTTTTCATTCATTTGGAGATGGCTGTAGCCTTTTCATTCATTTGGAGATGGCCGTAGCCTTTTCATTCATTTGGAGATGGCCGTAGCCTTTTCATTCATCTGGAGATGGTCGTAGCCTTTTCATTCATTTGGAGATGGCCGTAGCCTTTCTATACATTTGGAGGTGGCTGTAGCCTGTCTATATACTTGTAGGTGGCCGTAGCCTTTCTATACACTTGGAGATAACACTAATCTAGTCCATGTATTATGTCGGGCTTAGAGTGTACATGGAGAGGTGGACATGATGCACTCATGCTACAAACATCTCCAGGTGACCCCTTCACCGCCTCGTTAAAAACCTTCCCGAGAAAACCCAATTGGGATAAAACTCGGGTAAGGGAAAAAGAGTACAACTCAAGTGTCACCTTTTTAGAAGTGGAAACATTTGAGGTGAGCGACGTTCCAGTTGTTTTGGAGTGTCTTTCCTTCCATTATCTCTAGCTCGAATGCTCATTTCTCGGCCGTTGCTGTGATTTTGTAGGGTCCATCCTAGTTTGTGCCAAATTTTCCTTCACTTGGGTCTTTTGAGGCTAGAGTCTTGGCTTTGAGGACGTAATCCCCTGCTTTGAGCAGCCTTATTTTTTCCCTTTGGTTGTAGTATCTTTCGACTTGTTGTTTTTGGGCTACCATTCTGACGTGGGACACTTCTCTTCTTTCTTCGGCTTCATCAAGATCTTGGAGCCTGCCGATGTTGTTTCCGATCTGCTGGTGTGTGATTAACTCAATTTGGGTTAGCCCACTTTGATAGGTATGACCGTGTCGATTCCATAAACCAATGAGTATAGGGTTTCTCCGGTGCTGGATTTGGGCATGGTTCTGTGTGCCCACAAGACTTCAGGTAGTAGTTCGGGCCATAGTCCCTTGGCATCTTCGACCTTCTTTTTGAGTATGTTCAGGATTGTTTTGTTGGAGGACTCCGCTTGACCGTTGGCGGCAGGGTGGTATGGCATGGATAGTATTCTTTTGATGCGCCATTTTTCCAAGAACTCGATTGTTTTCTGACCGATGAACTGGCGCACACTAGCAGCTGATTTCTTTGGGGATGCGAAAACCGCATATGATAAAGGTGATGACTTCCTGCTCGCATATTTGCGTGTACGCACTTGCTTCCACCCACTTAAAGAAATAGTCAGTTAAAACAAGTAAAAATCATATCTTTCCTGTACTGGGGGTAGCGGGCGAACTATGTCCATCCCCCACTTGATGAACGGCCAGGGGGATGTGACGGAATGGAGGGGTTCTCCTGGTTGGTGTATCATTGGGGAAAACTTTTGGCACTGCTCGCATCGGCGGGTGTATTCTGCTGCCTCTTTCTTCATGGTGGGCCGATAGTAGCTGGTGCGTATGATGCACCTAACGAGGGTGCGGTTGCCAGTGTGGGCGCCTAAATGGCCTTCGTGTACTTCTTCGAGTATAGGTCTTGCTTGTTGCGGTCCTAAGCACTTGGCTAGGAGACCGCCGAACGTCCTTTTATAAAGGTCGCCGTTAATCATGCAGTACCGGGAGGCCTATACGCGGAGGTTTTTTGCTTCTTTTTTATCAAGGGGGAGTGTCCCGTCCTGCAATTAAGATACGAACTGGTTGTGCCAGTCCCAAGTTAGGTTTAAGGAAAGTACCTCGGTGTGATAGACAGTTGAGTGGAGGAGCGTGACCACACTCTCTTTGTTGATGCTTTTGGTGGCAGCAGCAAACTTCGCCAAGCTGTCCGCTTCGGTATTCAGTGCTCTGGGAATTTGTTCGAAACGACATTCATCGAATGTAGTCATCAGCCTATGGATTTCTGACTGGTATCTTTGCAGCCTCTGTTCCTTGATTTGGTAAGTCCCAGTAATCTGGTTTACCACAAGCAAGGAGTCGCAATGGAGGAGAATAGCTCCATACTTGGTGTCCAGCTTCATGCCTGCAATTACGACCTCGTACTCGTCCTCGTTGTTAGTCATTTCTTGGAATCGTATGGACTGGCGAATCATTTTGCCCGTGGGTACTTCATGAACAGTCCCAGTCCCGATCCTGATGCATTGGCGGCGCCATCCGTATAAATGACCCATAGTTCATTTTCGGAGGATGCGCGTCGTGCCTCAAGTTCCGCCTTTGGCAGGACTTCAGCACTGAAGTCGGTGATGAAGTTAGCTAAGACTTGTTCTTGGGAGGTATGTAATATCATGCTCGCTGAGCTCGATGGCCCATCTGGCGAGTCGCCTTGAGAGTTCGGGTTTGTGAAGGACGCTCCTTAGAGGGAAGGTCGTCACCACCCGTATGGGATGGCACTGGAAATACGGTCATAGCTTTCGTGAAGCTACTACAAGTGCCAAGGCTAATCTTTCAAGGTGGGGATACCGAGTTTTGGCGGCCACTAAAGTTTTGCTGATATAATAAATAGGAGATGGCGCCTTTGTTTTCGCGCACTAGGACGGCGCTGACTGCAACCTCTGACACGGCCAAATTTACCAGCAATGGTTCTCCAGGGTTGACCTTAACTAGTAAGGGCGGTGATGATAAGTATGATTTTAAGTTCCTCAGGGCTTCTACGCATTCTCCATTCCATTGCAGTCCCTGGTCTTTCTTCAGTACACCAAAGAACTTGTGGCATCTGTCAGAGGAGCATGAGATGAACCGGGAGAGGGCGTCTATATGGCTTGTTAATTGTTGCACATGCTTCTTGCTACTTAGCCTTTCGGGGATGGCCTCTATGGCTTTGATCTGCTCAGGGTTGACTTCGATGCCTCTTTGTGATACTAGAAATCCCAGGAACTTTCCCGACGCTACTCCAAAAGCACACTTGTCGGGGGTCAGCTTCATGCCGTACTTCCTTAGTATTTCGAAGGCCTCTTTCAGGTGGGTGAGGTCATCCTCCTTTTATGATGATTTGACCAACAAGTCGTCGATGTAGACCTCCATTGTTTTGCCGAGTTGTTCTTTGAACATCGTTGTCACTAGCCTCTGGTAAGTGAACGTCGTTGACCCGTGCTTCCACCTTTCTCACCCCCGCATGGGCGGTATCCAATTTATTAGCCATCTCCTCAAAGGTTGAGATGCTCTTGGCCAGCAGTTGTGAATACCACGTTAGGGCTCCTCCCGTCAGCGTCTCACCGAACTTCTTCAAAAGTACGGATGGTAGCTGTTCTTTCGATAAGTCGTTGCCTTTGACGGCTGTAACATAGTGTATCAGGTGGTCCTTGGGGTCGGTGGTACCGTCATATACTTTCAAGTAAGAGGCATCTTGAAGGTTTTTGGGATGGGGTATGGCGCGGATCCCTCCGTGTAGGGTTGTTCGAGGAACCTCCCCATGTCTCGCTTCGGCAGCAACTTAGGCCCACCTGTGATCTTATCCACCCTTTCTTGGTGTTCCTTCATCTGGTCGCTGAGCGATATCTTCTAGTTCTCCATCTCTTCCATCTTTTTGAAGATGGCTGCGAGTGTTTCGTTGTTAGCTTGGACGTCGATGGGAATGTTGTTTGTTCTTGTGACCTCGAGCTTATCCTCGGTTGTGACATGATCTGCTGCTGGGGTGCATCTATCATTTTGAGGTGGTTTCTTGGCTAGACTGCTCAGAGTGCTTGTCATCCGCTCTTCTAGTGGGGGTTCTTCCTTTGTGGTAGATGTTGAAGCTTTTCTTTCTCGTGGCACTACCAGGTCTTCTGATGAGGAGGGTAAAGCTTCCACGCCTATCAAAGTACTGAGGGTTGTGTGTAGGGCATCTCCTTCAGTAGCCGCATTGAGAGTGCCCGTGAGGTCTGTTCTAACCTCCAAGATAGCCTTCATTCTAGCATTGTTTTCATCCATTCTAGGTTGTAGCGGGTGGCTTTTCGAAGGATCTCTAGAAACAAACTACATCTTTGATTCACGAAGTCCCCACAGACGGCGCCAAATTGTTTGTCTAAAAAGTTATTTGAACACTAAACTAGCTTTAAATCAATAAAAAATGATATGGGTCAATCGAAATCATGGGTAATGTGATCTAGAAAATGTTAGATGATAAATCCGATTATAATATATAGATCGAGATGTAAAAGCAGTAAGATGTATAACAGGTTTTTTTGCAGAAGAGAGAGAGAGAGAGAGAGAGAGAGAGAGAGAGAGAGTTGTATATTTTCAGTAAGGAAATACACGTAAGTCTTTACAAAGGGAGAATGTCCCCTTTATATACTAAGAGACCTTCCTTGAAATAATACAAAAAAGTAGAAGAGTTGGTTGCCTCGATATACGAGTGTCAGAGTGTGATGTGACATTACAGTGAGTCACATCACTTGGTCCGTTTATTGACTGGGACCGGCCTTACTTAAGCCGACCATGATAAGGCCGCCTTCTTTAGTGAGGCCGTATGTGAATACCATGTGTACGTGAGGAATCAAATTTGCCCAATACATTTAATATTGCACCCAAATATCATTGTAACACATTCTTAGATTAATTAATTATTGGAATAAATCATTAAAAATTGATTATTTTTAAATTAATTGATAGCTACCTTAATCCTTGTTCTTTATCCGAGTTTAAGAAAAATTATTTTTACCGACCTGAGCAGAGTTTAAAAAAAAGGACTAACTGTATATTTATTTTTCAAGGTGGGGTGGTTGAAAATGCAAATGCAAAGGCTACTAAAACATTTATTGTCGGCTTAGTGTTTTAGGTGGGCTTGACTAAATATATTAATAACTCTTTCCATTTACTGATATGTACGAGTACAAATTAAATGCTATTTTCAGGGTTATTTTATGGGTCCTAAGTTGGGTTGAAGTAGCTGATTTTAACACTTCAAAAGTCAGCTGTTTTTAATGCAAGTTAAATCTTCTTCTCTGTCACTTAATTAAGTCATTAAAGTACCTCTCGACTAGCAAATGGTTTTCGGATCACAGTTTGACTTTATGATAAGACATCATCAAAATTGTGTTTGCACCTTGTAAATGCTCTTAATCATGCTTTAATGCAATTTGCATCTATTTGCCTTATTTATGTTGTGTTTCATCTACCTTTTACCCACTTTTCTTGTCAACTTCTTAACATTAATTGTGCCTTTAGAAAAATTTGACATTGACTTCTTTACAGTATTTGTTACTAATTGTTACCTCTCTTGGATTTGTTTTACAATATTAGTATTTCAGACATAAGAATTACATCTTCTTGCCGAAACAAAACTAGTAGCAGCTATAAAAATATGAATTTAATTATTGTAAAAGAAAACGAAAGCTTACATATTGCCATTAAAGGAAAGCCTTAATGTTACATCAAGAGTTGTTGTCGTATGATCAGGAGATCACGAGTTCAAACAATAAAAATAACCTCTGACAAAATGTAAGGTAACATTGCGCAATAGATTGCATATGAATTTGTGCATAACGTAAGCTTAGTACACATAGTCCGAGAATATTGCCATGGATTGTCAGAATATTATGATATGTGTAGTGGTATCAATTCAAGAAAGAAATCTTACCCATTTTACTCCCTGTATTCAAAAATGAGACCGAGCCTCTCTATTTATAGCCAACAGAGTTGAATTTCAACAATTACAAAGGTATATGTTCGGTTGAAGAGGTATCTATTCGACATAATTTCTGTTAAATGGAATGGCTGGTCGCAAAATATTAGGAAAGGAAATATTAAATTTCAGAAATCGAAACTAAATTTGGTCCAAAAAATTATCAATCAAATTAATTGATCAAATTTGAAGTCGAGCAACAACAATGACGCGAGCCTTGCACTATTCTCAACTCACCAAGAGCTACAAGAAGTGCTTCTATATATAAGCACAAGAATTTTCTTCTTTCTATCCAATGAGGGACAGAATTCCTTTGTAAAAAGGACTAATTCAAAATTTCATTTTCCTCCATTTCTTTTCCCATCATTTCCATTCACACCTCTATTGTTTTGATTAACAAAACCCAACAACACATTCTGGGTCAACTATTGGTAGATAAAATAAAATCTCAACTGCAAGGAAATATTCTCTCAAGATACATTTAGTTTTTATAATCTCAGCACTTCACATTTATATTTATTTTTTTTTAAAAAAAAAACTAGGAGGGGAAAGGAAGAAGCAAAAAGATGGATGTTGACAATAAGGTTGGTTGATGACATAAATTAAAAACTGATAATGAACAAGAACCTAAGTTTATTAAGGAATTAAACAATAGCAAAGCTTAAGTTTCCACTAGCATTTTATAATATATATGAGTTCAAAGATATCATCATTCAACATTTAAAGTGGAGAACCCATCCTAACCCACCTTCTCCACAATCTCCTTTGCTGACCCACTCATCACCCTTTGTTTCCTTTTTCTCTTCCATTATTAATGGTTTAATTCCCTCAATAACATAGTTTTCACTCCTTATTTTATTTAGATATTCATAAAAGACTTAAGTTATTTAACAATCTTGAAAAGGTCTGAAAAGAAAGATAGCTAATTATCCACCAATATGTTGGAGTGTATGAAAGGTAAGTAAAAAAAATAACGTTGAATCTCTTTGGAATGAACAAACTTCGTTTAATTTAGACCGTCTAACAGTAAATTAATCAGTCGACCCTGTTAGATTTATTTTTTATTTTTCACTTATTGATTATAATAGAAATTAACTTGGAAACTCTATATATGGATGCCAATTATATAGCATCATTCTGAATTTGTTTAGGTTATAGGAGAGAAATGCTTTAATTAATTTCTATTACCATGTCCACCCAAATATTAAATGAACGCATAAGACAGAAATTTGTTATCTGGATTAATGGAACGAAAAGAGAAGGAAGTAGAGATATAATAAACTCAAGAAGATGGATATGAGAATCTCATAATATCCAATAAGAATACAGTTGTCAAAGATCTTCCAAAATTTCTAGAAGAAAATAATATATAGTTTCATAACCTTGACGCTTAACAAACTGTCTGCTTAAATAACTCATGCTTGGGTTCATCAGCTTGACTTCATTTGATTGATTATTAAGTATCAAAAAATATAATGAAGCATCACTTAATTAATCATACCCTCAACTTCCTCCACTCATCTTTTTGAGTCTCACATAGACACACAAACAAAGCACACATACAAGTACCAATCAATAGTCAAACAAATAAATATTCTATTAAATAATTTGTCTAATTTTTGTTTCAAAATGTCAAAGACTCAAACAGTGAGTATTTGGCAAATGTTTTCTTAAGATGTATCGTAGTTTAGAAATTAAGCTTTTCATAATACATATGGTACTTCATTAAGTTCTCATATATTTTACTATTTTATTTTGTAAAGTAGTTGAATTATTGTTCAATTTCAAATAAAACTTTTTGTCGAATTGACCCTTGCAAAACAAAACATAAAGATTTTTTAAATCTCTATTTCACGTTTTGTCCCAGACCAAGTTCTTTCGTTACACGAGCTGGACTAACCCTCTCGCTCAAAATCTAATACCACTACATTCAATAAGGGTAATAATTAAGACCAAGACTATTTGTCTATTTGTATGCATTCTTCCATTCTCAATAATTAAATGTATTTTGGATTCGAGACATAAAAATGCAATCAATTTTGATAGGGAGCGTTTTACTCCTGAGAAAGAGATTTTTGTAATAATATTCAGGTAATAAAATAAGATAATAATATAGTAGTGAGAATAAATCCACACTATTTCCGTTGAATTTTGTTATCTCGTACTTATTCCGGACATTTTTTTATTCACCGAGTTTAGTACTACCGACAATGAATAGTATTTTTGTGAACTAGCAGAACCTATGCTCTCATATCAGTTGTTGTGAATAAATCTCACTGTAATAATATACACAGTAATAAAAGCGGAATAATAATATAGCAGTGAGATACGATAATCAACAAGAATAAAAGAGTGATAATGACACCAAGATTTTTTGAAAAATATCACAATCCCGAGATGAGTAATTGATATCACTATAGTAAGGAATTTTACACTTTGTAGGCCCGAATAAAATACACAAAGACTACTACAACACTCAAAAGAAATAATTCTCTTTTGATATTCTACCTCACTACAATATTGCTCACACACTCTATTTTTCTCACAGACTACTCACACACTCTATTTTTTTCACAGACTATTTTCTTATACTCTGTCTGTGATGCCTCACTCTTTCTTTCTTTCTTTGTTGGTGTGTTTGAAAAAAGTGAAAGATCTCTCTTTTTATAGGAGAAAATACGTAGTCTCTAAGAATGCTACAGGAGGAGCTTCAATTCTCCTCCGTTCATTTCCAAACTGGGGCCAAAGTAATCATAGGCACATGCCAATTAGAAATGAGATGGACCCCACAATCTCTCATTCCAGTACCATTCACCTGAAGGAGGTAACATCGATGTTTCTGGTTTGAGTGCATGTTGACAAGTTCTTTGCATAACTCGAACTTGTCTCTTGGTACCACCTTGGTCAGCATATCCGAAGGATTCTCGCTTGTATGGATATTCTCAACTTGCATAGATCCATTCTCTATCTTTTCTCGAATCCAGTGATATCTCATATCGATATGCTTCGTCCTTGCATGACACATGGTATTTTTGCTCAATTTTATTGCACTTTGACTGTCACAATAGACTATGTATTCCTTCTAGGGAAATCTAAGTTCTTGAAGAAACCGTTTCAGCCATACCATCTCCTTGCCAGCTTCAGTAGTGACAATATACTCTACTTCAATTGTAGAGAGTGCGACGCAATTCTGCAAATTCGACTACCATGATATAGCTCCCCCTGAAAATGTTAACAAGTATTCGGTAGTAGATATACGATTATCAAGACCACCTGCCATATCTGCATCCGTATAGCCCTTCAAGATTGGATCCAATCCTCCAAAACACAAGCAATCTACTATAGCACCTCTTAGGTATCTCAGTATCCACTTGACTGCTTCCCAATATTCTTTTCGAGGATTTTGAAGGAACCTGCTAACAACATCAATTGCATGAGCAATATCAGGTTTGGTGCATACCATTGCATACATCAAGCTTCCGACTACTGAAGAATAAGGAACTCTAGCCATGTTCCCTTTATACTCTGTTGTTGTTGGACATATCTTCTTGCTCAACTTCAAATGACTAGCAAGAGGTGTGCTGACTGGCTTAGCATTCTTCGTGTTGAAGCATTCTAGTATGCGTTCAATGCACTTCTCCTGAGACAGCTACACCTTTCTGCATGTTCTATCTCGAACAATCTTTATTCGCATAATTTGTTGGGTTGGGCCTAACTCCTTCATGTCAAAGGACTTAGATAAGTCTTCCTTCAACTTTGTAATCAGCTCTTTATCTTTCCCTACAATCAACATGTCATCCACATACAATAATAATATAATAAAATTGTTATTAGAAAATCTTTTGAAGTATACACATGCATCAGAATAGGTCTTTATGTATGTTTGTGTGTGTGGTGAAATCAAGGGAGTCTATTCCCCGCCATCAAGATACGTCAGAATGCTCTAATGACATGTCGAGGTCATAAGGTCGCGATCTAGCTCCCTATCTCGGGTATGATTTTCGGATCTGCAGTGTCTTGAAGGTCGGGGGACACACTCACGACCTAGGGGGCATCGCACGTAAGATAAACTCTCGAGGAGATAGCCCGTGCCTATAAGTCCTAGTGTCTTGTCTAGGCATCCCATCTATATACCTTTACGTTTAACCTACCCTTTGCTATACAGAGTCCCCACGCCTATATAAAGGGGAATCACCCTACCTTGTAAGGGACTGATGTTGCTCCACATCTCCAACTATCTTAAGAAAGCAATAATACTCTCTCTCTCTCTCCCTCTATCCCTCCCTCTTTCTCTCTCTCTCTCTCTCTCTCTTCTAAGATATTTGTCTTCATCGACCTCGAAGTCGTCTTAGCACTTTATTATTCCCTTACTTGTTCTTCGTTATTCTACTCAATATTAGTAGTATAGAGTTTGGCTTAATCGTATTTTACTTTTTATCGCTCCCGATTACCCTTGATAAGACCGAGAAAGGTCAGAGGCTCGGCCCCGAGGCATCCACTGGCTGGCTTCGCGCCCGGGAAACGTTCCCTCACTGGTTTGATTATTGCTCTGTTCAACTCGATCTCTATTGCTTTACTTCACGTTTCAGCATTAAACACCCCCTTACAAACTAGCTCGGGAATAAATTATATATTTTTAGAATCTCATTTGAAAATTTAAATATTGTTACTATTTTCACGGTAAACAGTTTGGCGTTCATTGTGGGGCTAAAAATAATAGTGATTATTTTCTTGCTAGTTTCGTCACAAGAACACACGATATTTTTCAAACTTTTTCATGTCCAAGATCTTTCAATTTCAGGTCAAGAATTGGCTTGGCTATGGAAATCGAGGACGATAACCCCGAAAATTGCAAAGAGAGCAATATGGCCGTTCTAACGGCTGGCGCGATACCGCAGGACCTTGATAATGCATCTAGGCGAGTGAACGCAAATCCGCGCAGTGGGGTAACGAGGTCTCGCGCACCATGGCGGCACAAAGCATGTGGACCAACAAGGAGCCCAAAAGATCCTGGCTCGGGAAGAGAAGGAAGTTAACCTTCATATTATATTTGAAATGTTGCAGGAACGGCATTTGGCTATCACTCAGCTACAAAGCCGCCCAGAGACTCCCAGCGTGGCAGCCCCTAAAATACCCCCTCATATCAAACCGGTACCCGAGGTATCGGGGAATGATGAACCAAAAACACATCCTACAGCAGTAAGGATGATGGAAAACCTCATCGCAAAGATCGAATAATGCTCACGGTGACTCCTACAACAACCGCTTCCCGAAGATCTGATCCCGGGCCTCACTTTGCAAAAGATCGAAACAACGAAAACCCCTAGGAGTGGCAGGACCCCAAGTCCCCATGAGCGCATCACCTCTTACACACGCCTATCCAGGAACGATGACCTCCAAAATAGAGAATTTGGGCCCGCCTCGATAAGAAAATTTGAAGAGACTCCCTCAGAAGAAATCTCGACACAACATTATTGTTAAACTCCTGATTTTGAGGACTCACTCACTGTACTAGAACGACCCATGGACACACACGCCGATGCCATCAGGGTAATGCAAAAAGGGCCCAGTGCACCTAAAGCCAGAAGAAGAAGAGGTAAGGCATCGCGGGAAGGCATACCTTGCTCCCCGATAGGACAAGCGAGACCGCTCCTGGTCCCGAGTAGTTTGACGGCACATGCCCTTGCCCAAAACCCAAACATAGCATACCTAGCGACCCTAGAGCAGTTCAAGCAAGGCCTAGTCGAATCTACGGCAGAGGCTTGGCCGGACACTGGCAGCCACACCGAACCCAAGTCAGCTCTGTGGATAACAATCAAGGAACCTCCCCGGGTCCAGCATATCGTGGTAGATCCGCAATAGAGGAGCTGATCCTGACCGAATGGAGCCATCGTCCATATGGAACGAATAGAAGAGATGATGCAAAGTACAACATGCCTCATGATAGCAAGGTAGCAGCCCGAGGACAACACCCTCGAGGAACCTCCAATGGTACCATGTTTAGCTAAACACGTCCGATAAAGAAACCTCGCCCGGTAGAGCGCGACTTCGACGTTGCAACTCCGAGCATAGTGATCATCATAAGCAAAGTCGGGGACTACATGTGGCCAGGATCTACTCTTACCGAACCTATTTAGGGGAACCATGGCCCACCACGAGGATCATGAGGCACTCGAGGTCACAAACCCAACTGGACAGCAATTACACTATTCAATAAAGGTCGCCGCAAAGTGTCGCTGAACGAGCAAACTCGGGTCCAACTCCATGGATGAAAGGATATCAAATGGTTGGAAGCACCCCGTGAAGATCCGTACGACATAAGTGCAAGCTCCCATCGCTAGAAAAGGATGGCCCTGGTAAATACTCCCAAAGGGCACCATCTCGCTCAAGGAAAAGGACGTCGAGATTCCACCTCAGCATAGTGTTAACATATCGATAATTACCTCTTTCATTTGAATTATTTCAAATAATAAATACACTTGTGGGTGCAGGTGGTTCGACCACCATATTCCGACGATGTCGGGCCGAAGCCAATGAGACGGTCTGAGTCAACATTGCTCTTGGATCTGATCTATGATAATCTCTGAATGACGATTTCTATAATGACCAAATCACCTCCTTGCATAGCTCGCCGGAGCTCAGGATGATACGCAGAGCGCACAGATCGCGGATGCTTTAAACAGATAATAACGAATATATCGCCCGTGGCGCGACCCCGACCCTGTTCTGCCAAAAGAGTACGACCCCGCGACAAACACAGGGATAAAGTATCTAGCTTTGAGCGACAAGAAAGGTTCCTGCACCTCCCTTCCATGGCTGGCACTACCCTCGAAAGAGGTCAAAGGGTAAGGATAATCAAATCCTCGGTCAGATTTGGCCAAATAGAGAAGAACTACCCCGTCTCCTTTATCATTTCCTTTCTATTCCAATTACTAACCTGTACGCAGGTGGTCAGCTGAGGTATTCGAAAGTTCTGGGTCCCACTCAAGGGCCCGCAGCCATCACGGAGCTCGCCGGGCATTCTCTCCTTGATAAGTTTTCTAGCAAGAGGAAGGTTCTGCCAACAAGATTATTAGCAGAACTATGCATCCCCGGGAGGGGACCAGAAGAGATCGCAATCCTCTCTCCTAAAAGCTTTCCAATATGGAATTACGCAAGCACGTTGGAAAGTCAGGAAAGCCGATCCGAGAGGACCAAACTCACGACAACAGGGAGACATGTATTTGCAACTTATATTTTCACCAAGCAATAAAGAACATTTTTAGGCACTCCATGCTTCGAAGAAGACTATTTCGGCTTATCCATGGCAGGAAATATCTCCATCAAATACGTTCTGAAATACTCAAAGACTTGAAGTAACTCGGCATCAACCCTATCTTTAGGTCGGTATTCTGGGCTCATGAAGCCCTCACAAAAGAAACTTTGAGTTCGTAAAAATCTATCTTTAAGCTTAAACGGAATTAGGTGTTTTGGTAAATCATCTCTAATCTCCATATAATAGAAAATCCAAAATTGTCAGACCCTAACGGGCAGCCTCGGTACCTCAAGATCTATTTTCCATACACTGTAAGACCTTAATAGGCATGGAAAACTGTATGACCTCAACATTTTTAAAAATCCCGTAGTCTAGGCTATACATCGCATTTTTAAGAATCCCCAAAGGGCATACCCTCGGTGTAGATGCCTAGAACTTCTTCTCGGGATAAAAATTAGCCCTGGCCAAATGCACATGACTCTTGTCATAATGGCTGCACAGCCTAGAAAAATGACTCGGGGATGCCCGACCGTCGTTAAAAACTCCTCCAAATCTACTTCAGAAAGAACCGCTTGAAAAAAGGATTTCCTCAACAAGCAAAAAACACGAGTCCCGACCACGCCGGCTCAAAATCGCAAAAGCATCAATCTACTCTACCCATGAGCTAAGAACATTTTGTGGTGCTCGAAACATCGTCGACTACAATTTGAAATCGAGGTTTTTTTAGAACTGAAGATGGGTCAGGCAAACATATTCAATAAGACCTTACCGAGAGGAAACAAAGTCTACAGAGAGCCTCCGAGCCTCATATCAAAACAACGTATGTGCCATTGTTGCCGGCTAAGCACACCTCTGCACCACACATCAAAAGGTCTCTGCAACTAGAACAACATAAGAGCAATTGCCGCCAACTTGAAAATTAACAACTTCAGGACTAAAGTGAGCTCGAATCGTAACCAGATTCAGAGACCGGATCCAAGATAGTTATCTAAGCAAAGCCTCCGAGCCTCAAAATAAAAGGTTTCAACGACCAAGGAACATAAAGGCAACATCGCCAATCGAATCTCCGACAAGATTTAAGGGTCGATTACAGCTCAAATCACAATGGGACTCAGAGACCGGACTTAAAAATTTGCAAAAACGCCCCAAGACAGAAAAAGAAGGCCATTATCGCTAGCTTGAATGGGGCCAAAGGTATATTAAGCTCATGTAGGATCCCGACTAGGAGGCTAAACTCGAAGGTAGTCGAAAAATTCCAGCCTAAAGGCTACTTCGGAATTAAATATGTCCGGTAAAAAAGCTCACCAACCAGCAGAAATGCAGAACTTACAAGTCACGGGGGTTTTTACCCTTATTATAGTTACATATCAATGACATGACGCTATCTCGGCATATGTTACATGATGAATTATATAGGGACATTTATTTCCCATTTATTGTTTTAGCAGTTACGGCCCATCGGCCGCTTTCTCATCATCAGATATCAAAAACTTGGCATCAAATTCCGCTCCTTTGGTGTGTCCCATATCCTTTGAGAGATCGAAGCCCCTGGCATGAATCTCCACAAGAGACTCCCTTCGAGATCTACATCTCTCATTCCCTGATATTGCCCTCATGATCGAGGGCCTTCTTCAGCTCGGCCCCACCAACAACAACGCTATTTGAATTAGCCATTATCTTCTGCCCCGACCAGGTGTTATTTACTACGACCACGGCCTGGACGTTCACCGCCTTGATTTTTGCCCTCGATAGCTCGGAAGAGAGCCTTACAATCATCTTCGCTCGAGCGGAGTCATTTGCATAAGTAGCCTGAATTTGAGCCTCGCGAACGGATATTGTGGCCTGAGCTCTCTCTTTGGCCTCACAATGGGCGCTAACACGTGCTCTTAGCTCGACCAGTTAACGGTTGGCGGCACCAACCTCACCCTAGAGCTGCTCCAGCTTATCCACTTTGTCCTTCAACTACAATGGCAGCACTTCAAAGACCGACGAGATATAAAGAAGAAGGGAAATACGAGCCAACTCAAAAGGCAAAACACCTGTTTCTCCATGAGGGCCTCCCGAGCACGGCTTTGATATTCCCCGCACCTTAAGGAAACAAGCGCATTTTCCTTTGCCGTACAAAAAAGCTCGAGCAATTTTTCCGTTTTCCAAACGTCCTGCAGCTGGGCCTCGCGATGAAGAAGCTCGGCTTTGATCCTGTCGAAGGCTTGAAAATGAGAACCCAGGCATATGAAAATATCCTTATCATACTCAAAAACTCACCGTAAGACCAAAACGATGAGCTTGCCAAGGGCCAAAGCTATGTCCAATAAAATCTTGGTCCTGAAAGTGGATCTATCGACCAAATCATTTCCACTAAGCCGCTGTAGAGAAGGCGCCTCACTTCAAGCCTTCTCACACCACAGAGCATCTTTTTTTTTTGCCGGCACTCCTTGATTCCTAAGCTAGTGAATTAGCCTCGAACAAACTTCTGGCGCCTACAGTAAGGGAAACCAAGCAAGTCAGCAAAATGGAGGCTGCCCCTGAAAGAGATAAGAGAAGGGTAAGAAAAAGACGCCAGGTAATTACCATGATAGTTTACCTCCCACCTCCCTTTTGAAAGAGCTCACCACCTGCGCCTGTCGTGAGTGTAGTATGCCGCCAACTTACGAGACCATTCGGCTAAGTCTGGAACCTTTTTGGGAAACTAACGAGTTGCTGTAAACAATATATGGGATGAAATCAATATGGATATGACCTCTCATGAAGAAGAAGTCAATTCAAACAGAGCACATATGTATGGAGCTCCATTTATTAGGGAACGACAGGAATTCTTTGTGGAAAACGTCCGTCGGCCAAACTTGAATAAACCGGCTCATCCATCCATGGCCTCCATCCTCTTGACCACCGGTTGTAGGAGCTCGAGTGGACCTACGCTGAAGAGCAACCAGGCCTCGAAAGTGTACTGGCCGGTACAACCTGATAAGATGGCTAAGAGTAAACTTTATTCCAGCATTGTCGGCAAAGTATCTAATCGACCATACTATGCTCCAGAAGATGGGGTGAACCTGTGCTAGCATCACTCGATATTTCTTGCAGACATCAAGAACGACCCGATCCATGGTACCTGGTGCGAGAACACCGGCATACACGCTCAAGAAGCATTTAACGTACATCGTAACATTCTCCTCGAGGGAAGGGGCTTGTAGAGCCACGCCTTACTCCCATCCACTTTTTCTCCTAATTACCTCGAGGTCCTCTTCTACCACCGAGGAGGTGTTTCTCGATACATGGCCCCGATGGCCTGGAATATTAGGAGGGTTTCATAGCGTAACAATGCTCCTTGAGGAAACGTGCTCCGAGCACCACTCCCCCGGCGTCGCAAGAGGGCCACTATCGTCAGCCAAAGGTGAAATACAGGAAGAAGTTCCCTTCATTAGAGTATCAGACATCGAAGCGGCGACCATGGTCACAAGGAAATACTAAAGGAGGTGGAGTATCCGGTCGAAAATTACCTAAATTGAAGAAGCTCGCGAAAGGAACCTGACTCTAAAGAAGATACGAAAGTATTAAAGAAGAGATTGCAAAATCATTGCTTGAAGGAGGGATACACAAATATATATATATATATATATATATATATATGCCAAGAAACAACCGACCAATTGCACAAGCATGCCAATAAATTATGGCCATTTTATCGTCAACCTTCCCCTTGGGGAACGCAATGGCGGAATTGCTCCAGACTCCCACGTGATTCGTGAAAATAGGGGAACCTCGAGGAATCCTTGACGCCGGTCCGCAGAAGCTATCGAGCCCAACCTTGGCCACATAACACAAAAAAGGCCCAAAGGCCTGATATACAGTGCAATAAAACAGGAGAAAATGCCAAAATAAGAGGCCCCTTACATATGAATAACAAAATGGTCACACGTCTTTACAATATTCATTTCCTAGAAGGAAAAACATCTGAAACAAAAAAAAAAGAAAGGAGGCTCGGAGAATACTTCTCGCCGCTGTACTCTTCGTCCTAATCGAGAATGATTGAACAATTCAGTTCCTCCTCTGCCACATTGGCCATATCCATGTCAGCTTATAATTTGAAGCCCCGGGCCTTGAGTTCTTCCAGAATCTCCCTCTTTCCCTTTTCCTTGGCATGTTCAATAGCCCGGATCAGCATTCGCTCGGCCTTCAGGAATATGTCACGAGCCATCGCGTGTGCTGTAGCTACGTCCTCCTTGTAAGTAGAAGCGTCTCACTCGTTATCGACCTTAGCCACGCTCAATGCAACAATCTCCTTGTGGGCATTTGAAAGAAGGCCTTGTGACATTGCCAGCTCCCCGATTGCATTCTTATTTCACTCATTCAGCCCGAAAATCTCCAGTTCCAACTTTCCGATATTCAAGCTTCCCTGCTTAAGCTTCGTTAAAGGGAAAAATAGCGGATATGTGAGCATGGAGCATATACAGATACTGAGTGAAAGAACAGATAAAAAAAGAAAGCAGAATACATGTGCAGCAAGAGCAGCCTTATCCAGTAGCGCTGCCTCCAACGAGGCTTGGAGCTCCTTCAGCTCTTCGTCGCCTCGAATGCCTCGAGACTCCAAGTCCTACAATTTCAAAGCAACGACATCACACTCCTTCTCGTGGAACAAATGTTCACTACGGAGTCGAGAAATAATGCTCTCATATATCTCCTTGCACTATGACAATGAAGAAATTTAGAAAATCGATGGGTAATGCCTATGGGAGAAAGAAACGCCCGAGAAAACATCGTCACTTGTCGCAGGGATTTCTCTGCTGCATCAATAACGTCAGATACATTGAGGTTGACTCCGCCAGGTACGCCAGCAAGAATATTGGCGATAAAGACCTCCCCTATGAAATAAGCACCGACCGTGGCACCGACCATTCTCACAGCTTCTCCCAATTCTCCCGACGAGACCGAATAATTTTGAAAAAGGTCATTCGAGCCTCCAAATCCATCGAATTGTGGCAAGTCCCCTTCAAATGCTCCCAACTTCATCCCACTAGAGCCACAACCCTACTGACAGAAGCTACATCAAATTTGGCTGGGCGATTTAAGACCACATCAATGTCAACGTCACAGATCTCTGACTCCTTAGCCTTGACAGTGTTTGCTGTCCCGGACTCATCTACCTCCGATCGGGGCATGAGCGAGCCCCTCTCGCCGGGCCTCGATCTCCTTCTCAGTGGACTGCCATCATCATCTTCCTCGCCAATATCGAGATTCGGATCAGAGGACGGAATAGAAGTCTCATCAGGCCGAGCAACGAACACTCTTATTCTTCTTTTCTTGTTCGTACCGATCCCAAAGACCTCCGTTTCACCACCAGGGATGGTATCATCAACATATTTTCTCCAAGACACGCACCAACACGATGAATACACGACATCATTGACTAGAGCCTGAGGAGGATACAAAATACAAGATACATGAAGAAAAGAAACCTTACCATGGTTGCCCATGATGGTCTAGGACCGGAGAGGATGCAGGAACCTCCTGTCCAAGCGTTCGATGCACCTTGCCAAATTTGGGATCTCCTCAAAGTGCCAAGGAGAATCTAGAGGAAGTTACCAAGAGGTTATCACGATGTTGGAAAGAGAAATTGAAAATCGAACTAGAGGGAAGATATACTTATGCCGGAGGTTCCACCGTTCAGAGAAAAACATCTATTGATCTGGGATGATATCCGAGGTTCACACTCAAACAAACCCGCTCATCCACCTCCGGCCCTTCCCTTCATCAATGCTTGTGAAGAAACACATTTTGGATCATTGCCGAAGTTTGATCAAGCCTCGGTACAGCCAAGGACGGTATAACCCAACCAGATGATTAAGAGTGAAAACTTCACCTGCGACCCCCTCCGTAAAATTACAGAGCATCATCATAATCCTCCAAAAAGACGGGAAAATTTGGCCAAGAGTCACTTGATATTGAATTCAAAAAGTCGAGGATCATTGGTTCAATTCCTGAAGGAGGAGATTCTACGTATTCTTTGGGGCCCAGGGTGAATGGATAAGTGTATATGTAAAGAAGTCCCTCCTTGAAGTGAGCAATACCATCACGGGAGGCAGGAATTCTACTGTCATCGCTTTACCCCAGCGATAGTCACCCTTCACGTTTTCTACATTAGTACAATTCTAATATATCGAGACACGTTTTTGCATCAACACGGACACGGATGTCTTGATGTCAAAATCTTTCGACCTATCATGCTCACGAGGGTCCACTGCTCCAAGGAAGAAATCGATTTATTCTCCCCCTTACCGATCGGGACAACGATGCAGTATCATTCTAACGAGGTACCATCTTTGAAGTCCTGGCCATCGATAATGGCAAAGCCATTCCGAAAAAGGGAGAAACATGAAAATATTCTAAGAAGTTGGAACTCCGGTTCACGAACCTGAATGAAAGGCAAAGATGAGGAGCAACTAGCGATCGGGGCATTTTATAGGAATCATTTGATAAAGCAGAAGGGAAGATACCATAACAGTTAGTAAACGCCTCGATTGTCGCATATGATGGTGGTCCTGCATGGTTCCCTAGGCTATGGAATTTAATGCTCCTATACAGATGATTTCATGGTAATAATTTCCCTGAGACGACGATTCAATATCTATTCCAACAACTTCGATATAGGAAACGCGAAGACTATCTGTGTGCGGTAAAATTAGGGAGTCTATTCCCCGCTATCAAGGTACGTCGGAATGCCCTAATGACATTTCGAGGTCATAAGGTCGCGATCGAGCTCCCTATCTCGAATGTGATTCTCAGCTCAGTAGTGGCTTGAAGGCCGCGGGACACACACACAACCTAGAGGACATCATGCGTATGATAAACTCTCGAGGAGATAGCCCGTTCCCACAGCTCTTAGTGTCTTGTCTAGGCATCCCATCTATGTACCTTTACGTTTAACCCGCCCTGTGCTATACTGAGTCCCATCGACTATATAAAGGGGAATTTCCCTACCTTGTAAGGGACTGATTTTGCTCCACATCTCCAACTATCTTAAGAAAACAATTATACTCTCTCTCTCTCTCTCTCTCTCTCTCTCTCTCTCTCTCTCTCTCTCTCTCTCTCTCTCTCTTTCTTTTAAGATATTTGTCTTCTTCAATCTCGAGGTCGCCTTAGCACTTTATTATTCCCTTGCTTTTTCTTTGTTATTCTGCTCAATATTGATAGGGTAGAGCTTGGATCAATCATATTTTACTTGTTATCCCTCTCCCGATTACCCTCGATAAGCCTGAGACAGGCTTGAGGCTTGGGCCCGAGGAATCCACTAGTTGGCTTTGCACTCGGAAAACGTTCCCTTACTGGTTCTATTATTGCTCTATTCAACTCCATCTCCATCCTTTTACTTCACGTTTAAGCATTAAACACCCCTTAAAAACTAGCTCGAGAATAGATCACGTACTTTTTGAATCCCATTTACAAATATAATTGTTGTTACCATTTTTACGGTAAACAAATTGACTTGTCATAAATGAGTCAAACTTCACATACCACTGTCTTGGTTCCTGCTTTAACCCATAACGACTCTTATTTAGTTTGCAAACCATGTGTTTTCTTTCAGCTACTTCAAATCCTATTCGATGTTCCATATAGATCTGTTCGTCCAAATCTTCGTGAAGAAATGCAATTTTCACATCCAACTGCTCCACTTCAAGATCTAGGCTTGCCGCTAAGCTCAAGATTGTATGAATAGAAGTCATTTTGACAACATGTGAGAAAATTTCATCAAAATAACTACCTTTCCTTTGTTCGAATCCTGTAATCACCAATCGAGCTTTGTGTATGACCAGTTTGCCATTTCCATCTTTCTTGAGTTTAACCACATATATTTGAGTGGTCTTTCACCCTTTGGAAGTTCAACTAGCTTTTATGTGCCATTTTTCTGTAGAAATTCCATATGTTCTTGCGTAGCTTTCATCTACTAGTTTTTTTCTGGATGGGACAGTACCTACTTAAGACTTTCTGGGTCCTGCTCATCACTGATGAGGACATATTCCGTGGAAGGGTACCCGCATAACTCTACCCTTGGCCTCTCTGATCTCCTTAGAGGTTAAGGTCGTTCTTCTTCCTGAGTGGGATACTCCACGTGCTCTACATCTCATCAAGTTGCTCCCCCTGCTCAGTAACCTCACTAGGTTGCTCTCCTTGCTCGGCAACCTCGTCGACCGTACTTTCAGCACTCGTGGATAGTTAGAAAAATAAGGAATGATAAAAAGGTTAGGGGTTATACCATTTTTTTCTTCTTTGAATGATCATCTACAACTCCAACTGTACTTTCTCGAAAGATTACATCTTTGCTTCTAATGAAAT
This sequence comes from Nicotiana benthamiana, assembly GCA_034376525.1. Classification (NCBI taxonomy): domain Eukaryota; kingdom Viridiplantae; phylum Streptophyta; class Magnoliopsida; order Solanales; family Solanaceae; genus Nicotiana; species Nicotiana benthamiana. The sequence continues at coordinate 21,662,174 of CM067333.1, read as the reverse complement.
TTTTCTTTATAGGATCCCACAACCTGTACCAGAACTCTTCATCTTCGTATCCGATGAATATGCATGGAATGGATCTATCATCCAACTTTGTTCTATGCTCTTTTGGTACAGGTGCAAAATCTCTGTAACCGAACACCTTTAGATGTAAGTAGGACACCTCCTTGTTAGTCCAAAATCTCTCTGGGATGTCAAACTCTAATTGAACTGATGGACTTCTATTGATTAGGTAACAGGATGTCTGAACTGCTTCACCCCAAAATGACTTAGGCAGTTTAGCCATTCTGAGCATGTTTCTCACCTTCTCAATAATGGTGCAGTTCATCCTTTCGGTGATACCATTGTGCTATGGGGTTCTAGGAACTATCTTTTCATGTATGATCCTATGACTTGAGCAGTACTCTTTAAATTCCCTTGAACTGTGCTCACCTCCATTGTCACTTCGAAGACGCTTTAGCTTTCGACCCGTCTCCCTTTCCACCAGAGCATGAAACTTCTAGAAAACTTGAAACACCTGATCTTTGGGTTTCAAGATATAAACCAACAATTTATGTGAAGAATCATCAATAAAAGTAAGAAAATATTTGTTACTGCCCATCGATTCAATTTTCATTGGACCACAAACATCAGAGTATACTAAATCAAGCATATTCAATTTCTTTGAGACGATGTCTGAAATGAGACTCTATGATGCTTACGAAATAAACAGTAGTCACAAGGTTTTACTGTTGTACCTTTGGCAAAAGAGATGAGTGATTTCACGGCAAGAATCTGCAATCCCTTCTTGCTCATAAGACCCATTATTTTGAGCTAGAAATCTGCAAAAATCTCATCTTGTGCCGCGTTCAATTCACATCGGCATATTTCTGTATTTGTCTTGTATAATGTGGCACGAGCAACTCCCTCTTCAATCACCGATGATCCCTTGGTGAGTTTCCACTTTTGATTTGAAAAATAGTTCTCATACCCATCTCGATCCAAAGCAATTTCCGAGATCAAGTTCATCCGCAAATTAGGTACATGCGGCACGTCCTTTAGAACCAATGTATATTGGACATTTGTCTTGATACAAATGTCACCAATTCCAACAATCTTTGAGTAACTTGTAATACCCATTCTCACAGTGCCGAAATAATCTACTATATATCTACAAAAAAATATCTTACCGGTGTGGCGTGGTAAGATGTTGCTGTATCAACCACCCATTCTGACTCTGGACCTGCCAAGTGTATGCATTCCTCTTCGTCATTTATGAAGAGAACAACATTATAATTATTTTTCACCATGGCAGTTGTGTTGTCAACATTCTTCTGGACTTTCACCTTTGTCCTTCCTTATATTTTGGTAGTCTCTTCTGAAGTGACCTAGTTGATCGCAATTGTAGCAATTTATGGCTCTTGACTTAGATTGGTTCCTGGACTTCCCACGAGCTCTAGATTTACCATTATTTCTTGAACTCCTTTGATAACTCCTGCCTCTACCTTCTGTGATGAGAGCCTTGATAAGTAGTATTTTAACGTGTTTTATTCCCCTACTTGCCTATGCTTTGAGTATAATACGATACAAAGTGATTGTGCTTGATTTCAGGTTTGAGCGACTAATTGACGAAATGTCAAAGATAGGCTCAAGTCGGGGTGAAACCTTCTCAACTATCAAAGGCCAAGTGAAGTGGTGGAAAAGGAACCTAGTGCGGACCACATAATTGTGCATGCGGTCGCACTAGAGGAGTTCTGAGACATGCAAAGTTTAGATCGAAACTACGTGGCCATGGTTGGATTTGGGCGGCCTACGTAGAGCTCACGCGGCCGCATCATTTTATCACGCGGTCCGCGCCAAGAGGGTTAGAGAAGATGGTGTTTTGGGCATAGTTCAACCATGCGGCAGTGGTCATCAACACGAGGTCCGCACTAGACTTTCATGCGGCCGCACCACATCATTACACGGTCCGCGCTAGCCACTTCAGAGAGATAGAAATGGAAGCCAAACTATCTAGTGCGGCCGCGTTCGTAATTGTGCGGACCGCACTGACCCCACAGGGGAAATTTTATTCCGTTTTTAGCCCACTATAAATAGAATATTTTATCATTTTTAGGTTATGTTTTAATTACTGAAGAGAGATGCGCTCGAGAGGATCGATATTTTAGCCTATTTTTCCAGTTTAGCTTTAGTTTCTCCATAGATTCTTGTAGGTTTACTCTAGCTACTAATTAATATGATTATTTCTTCTTCTATTTCTTTAGTTTCTTCTTCAATTATTTCTATCTAAACCCATTAGTTAGGGTTGTGGCTCAATCCTAGTGTGGGTAATTGATGGGTGTTGCTTTCTAATGATAGATTGATATTGGGTATTTCTTATTTGGGTTAATTTTATGCTTTAATTAAGGATTCATAATTGCAAATATTGATTCTAGCTTAGTCAGTTTTGAATCTTCTTGAGAAAGAGAGTCTAAGGCCCCAAAATCGACCCAACAAGGAATTGAGATAGACCCATGAGAAATGGTAGTTCTAATTAACGGGTTTAATTTTGAGAGACTAATCACCCTACTTGAACCTTAGTTACTTGGTCTAATTGGCCTACTCAATTGGTTTCGAGAGAGTCAATTAGGCAAAATCTCTCTCTCTCTACCGAGATGTGTGGGAGTGGATGCAATTGTTGAACGACTATAATATAAATCCAAATATGTCAATCTGTTATTAGTAGTTTCTACATGTTAGTTAACCACCTAGGTGATTCCAAGACCCTAGTGCCTTTCTCCATATTAGTTACAATCTAGCAATATTCCCTTAGCATAGTTTAGACTTTAATCTTTAGATCATAGTAGTAGTTGTCGATACAAAAGAAAATCCAAAAATGTTAGGAGTGCAATTAGACGTACAAACGCAGTTCTAGGCTAAACAGACAATCCAACTCCATGCCAAGCTCTATGTGGAAAATCATCCCGAATCACTATTCGGGCAAAAGATATTAACGACCTGCTCTCCCTTCGTGTAGTGTTGAGTCGTAGCGATTAAGTCTGTCCTTGATTTTCAGGCTGCTTTCTCATCTTCTCATTGAGTACAAGAGTCGATATGACGTATTTTAACTCAATGGTAGTCTTATCGTGCAGGATAATTGTTGCCAAATTATCGTACGAAAATGACACGAGTTCAACAACAAGATGGTTTTATCTTCTTCCTCGATTTTCACCCGAGGTTGGCAAGCTGTGTGATTAGTCCGTTAAACACATTTAAATATGAAAAAAATTCGTACCTTCACCCATGTGTAGGGCATAAATTTGCTTCTTCAGGTATAATTTATTTGTCAGCGTTTTGGACAAGTATAAGCTTTCCAACCTTGTCCAAATACCATATGCGGTATCTTCATCAATGATGTTATTTACCACATCATCTGATAAGTGCAACCTGATTGCACTAGCAGTATTTTCATCTAAGCAAACCCAATCCTCATCTTTTATGGTATCAGGCTTTTCGGCATCAACATCTACTACCTTGTGTAATCCCTATTGATAGAGCAGATCTTTCATCCTTCTTTGCCATGTTGAGAAACCGCTATCTCCGTTGAATTTAGTTACCTCGTGCTTTACTCCGGACATTGTCTTCACCGAGTATAGTATTACCGACAGTGAATAGTATTTTTATAAATGAGCAGAATCTGTGCTCTGATACCAGTTGTTGGGAATAAATCACCACAGTAATAATATCCACGATGATAAAAGTGGAATAATAATATAGCAGTGAGATACGGTAATAACCAAGAATAAAAGAGTGACAATGACACCAAGATTTTTACGTGAAAAACCTTTCTGAATAAGAAAAAAAATCACGACCTCCATAGGATCAACTGATGTCACTATAGTAAGGAATTTTATACTTTGTAGCGCGAGTAAAATACACAAATAATACTAAAACAATCAAAAGAAATAATCCTCTTTTGATATTCCATCTCACTACAATATCGCTCACACTCTCTATTTTTGTCATAGACTATTTTTCTTATACCATGTCTGTGATGCCTCACTCTTTCTTTCTCTCTTTGTTGGCTTGTTTGAAAGAAGTGAAAGAGCTCTCATATACTATTGAATTAGTTGAACATGAGTACATTCTTCGCGGGATCGGGGTTCCCTTTACCGGGATTTCCCCTTGGCAGACAAAGCGGAAACAAAAAGCGATATATTCGCTGCTATTATCCGCTATTAGAAAATATGTAGTCTCTAGCTTGAATTCTCATTCATTCATTTCCAAACTTTGGGCCAAAGTAATCATAGGCACATGCCTATTACAAATGGGATGGAACCCACAATTTTCCGGCTCAAATTGAATTAATCGAATCCTACTATAAATACGTGACACCAAGTGAAAACTAAAAATATAAACTTTAAAGTACCTATAAATTATATTTTATAAATTGCCTATAAATTAATTATATTTTATAATATGAGAGTAATATAATCTAGTTTACACTATCAATATATACAAATGAAAGTAATAATAAAAGGTATAAGAAATTGTGATAGGAAGCATAGTAAACGACAGCAACTAAGCAAAGAATGAAATAATAGTTGACTGAAAATAATGGTGAGAAAAAGTCGGTGTGTTTGATAGGCGTCAGCAGCACCAAATCCACTGTCTAATTCCCACCTCAACCACTACTTACTTGCCTGCTTTTTGTCTTCACTTCCTCCCCATTCTACATTTCTTATTTTGTCTTCCTCTTTCTTTCTTTTTTCTTTTTATTTTAACCCCATTTGCCTAACTCTTTCCCCAAGTCAAATATCCATTTCTTTTTTAACTATATATTAACCTTAACCTTCACTAAAAACAATGCATTAGTTCATCTACTTCTCCAATATTATGATCTTGGTTTCACTATGCACATGCTGAGCAAGTTGAAAAACACATGTTCTGCTTATTCCTCTTTAAATTAACATATCTTATTTTATTTAGATTCGGAATAAAGGTGGAGTTAGACCTTTTTTCTTATAGTCAAATTAATTTAATTCTAAATTGTAGATATAGGAAATTTACCTACTCTCACATTTAAAACTAAAAATCCTTCTTTGCAAGATCTTATTTCAGTGAAAGAGTTGGAATATTTTATGATAATTAGATAACAAATTGCAATTATTCTTAGTAAGGACGTATAGATTAGGACGATTTGAGGATAGCAACATACCAATAGGTACCAACCATGTGACTAACTAATTTGCTTATCGGCAATTGTTACATAAAATTCATGAAATAGGCCTAAGAAGGATAAGTAAATGAACCATATAAAAATGGCGTGATTAGCACAGGAAGTTTTGATTATTAAATACAAAGATTCGATGATAGGTGAATTCAGGAACTTATCAAACCTTTATTAATATTAATAAAATTGTACTGGTTGCAATTTAAAAATTAGAACTCAAACTCTACATGTCTTTCTATAAAGCATTAAAAACTAAATGTCTTTAGAAAAGCCAATGATCGAAGTTTCTCCATTGACTATCAAGTTGCTCTGTCTGGAGGTGTATAATACAATTCAAAGTTCATTAAATTGACAATGAATTTAACCTCTTTCCATTTTCTCTTTTTTCTTTTCTTTTTTCAAACCCAAAAGCTGAGCTGTTTGATTGGGAAAACGTACAGGAAGAGAAATCCAAGACAAAACGAATTTAAACACGTAAGTCACATCGTCATATATTCAAGATGAGAATCTAAATGGACTTTCTTTCCTCTGATATAATATATACAAGAAATGTGTGTTGTTCAACTTGTAAATCAAGATTTTAAAAGATTATATATTATATAACATAAATCTAGAAACTCTAATCGAACAAGTTTTATAAGTAACTAATTTTGTGTAAAACAAAATGGCCATTATTCCTCAGCTAAGCAAAGTTCTACAATTCAATAATACATTGACAAATGTAAGCCTAGTACCATGATATGTAAGACTAATTATGTAGCCTTAATTAAATTTGTTTTTTCTTAGTAATTCAATTTTCTTCTTCCGGTCCTTGAATTTGTTTTTTCATTTTATTCCTTTCGGATCCCAAAACGTTCTTCAGCCTTGTATAATTATTGAAGAATGTCCCAAATTTTGATCTCATTAACCATTAATTTATGCAGAATACCTTGACGGCTATCTAAACTTATCTCACTCTTTCAATTTGCTACCTCAATTTGGCCCTATACCAATTAAATACATATCTTTATTGACTCATGTGCCTATTAAATACCGCTCAGTTACCTAGTACTTTAGAAGACAAGAGAGGTTGCTCTAATGGTAAGCAACCCCCATTTTCAATTGAGAAATTGTGAGTTCAAATTTCCCCAAGAGCAAGGTGGGAAGTTCTTAGAGGGAATGATGCCGGGGGTGTGTTTGAAATCAACCTTTCTACCCTAGGGTAGTGGTAATGCCTGCGTACATACTACCCTCTCCAGACCCCATTAAGTGGAATTATACTGGATTGTTGTTGTTGTTGTTGTTGTTGTTGTTGTTGTTGTTGTTGTTGTTGCTGTTGCTGTTGCTGTTGCTGTTATTGCCTGGTACTTTAAACTCAGCTCGTATAAAAGCGCTTCCAACGTGTAAGGCTATCCCAGTTAAGAACAACTACCGATTTTTGTTTTTCACATCAGAACCAACCAAATTCGTGATCATTCTAGACTAATCCCGCCCCAAATTAAATGCCCCATTCACAAAGTACAAAACATAAACCATCTTCATCTCTCTTACAAATGCTCTCTATCAGAGAATAACTTTTTCTTCTGATTAGGGTTAATGTTTAATGGTTTTGTTGCCTTTCTTACAAAATAGCTTCAATTTTTGTTTCAAAGGTCGATTAAGGTTCGTAATAGTTAAAAGTCAAAGTGGATTAGGATGGTCGACAAAGCTACTGGTTCGTGGACTACTGTTGTAAAAGGAGCTACTGATTCATCAAATACTGTTTCTTTTGGGAAAGAAAACAAGACACATAAGTTCTCTAAGGTAGATGATGTGGGCTTAGTTGCTGGGCTTGATGTAGCTGAAACTGGCTCAATAAATGTGTCTGGTCTAGTAGTTGGGTCAAGGGATACTACTAGTGAGCCCTTTTGATATTAGGGAGGAAAATCTTACTTTAATTTTTGACACAATAAATAAAACATCCTCATATAGATCTTGGATGTTGAGCGGGATACCATGTCACCATATTGTATGTGCTTATAGATATATAAATGAAGAACTTGACCAGCATGTAGAAAAATTGTATAGAAAGGATTATTTTCTCATAGCATCTAAATAAGTTATTCAACCAATGCCAAGCATGAACATGTGGTCTGCTACTAGTAGTACCAAAACTGAACATCTAGCTTCAAAGGTGAGGCTGACGTGACGACCCGACCGATCGTCTTAAGAATTAATAACCCGATCTCCTATTAACTTTATTTTCCAAATTTATTTCTGCTATTTTGATTTACCGGAATGTTCGGTTTTGAGTTTCGGAGAGTTTTGGGACACTTAGCCCCTAAATGAGAGCATAAGCATTGGAAATTTGACCATAGTCAGAACAGTATGAAGATAACCTCGGAATAAAAATTCGATGGTTCCGTTAGCTCCGTTTGGTGATTACGGGCTTAGGAGCATGTTCGAATTGTATTTTGGAGGTCAATAGCTAATTTAGGCTTGAAATGCCAAAAGTTAAATTTTGAAGTTTCCGGTTCGATTGTGAGATTTTGGTCCGAGGGTCAGAATGGAAATCCGTTAGTTCCGTTAGCTCCATTGGGTTATTTCGGGATTAGGGGCATATTCCGCTTGTGTTTTGGGGGCCCGTGGGTAAAATTAGGCGCGAAATACCGAAAGTGGAATTTTGAAGTTTCTGGTCTGATAGTGCGATTTTGATCCGAGAGTTGGAATGAAATTCCAAAAGTTGAAGTAGTTCCGTAGTGTTGAATGTGACGTGTGTGTAAAATTTCGGGTCATTCGGATGAGGTGTGATAGACCTTTTGATCGAAAGCGTATTTTGAGAAAATTTGGAGTTCTTAGGCTTAAATCCTTGGTTAATTCGAGGTTTTGATGTTGTTTTAGTTGTTTTATGGATTGGCACAAGTTTGGGTAGTGGTTTGTGACTTGTTTTTGCCTTTGATTGAGGTCCCGGGGGCCTCAAGATTATTTCGGATGGTTGACAGAAGTATTTTGGAGTTTGAAGATTGCAGTTGAAGCTAATATCTATCATAACTGCACCTGCAGTTTTGGTTCTGTAGGTGCGGAGCCACAGAAGCGGCATAGCCATCACAGAAGCGGAGTTGGGGAGAATCTTAGGTTCCGCAGATGTGGGAGAATAACCGTAGAAGTGGTGCCGTATCTGCGAAAAGGTAATCGCAGGTGTGGATTCTGGTCTTTAAGTGAAATTCATAGGTTTGACATTTGGTCCGCAAAAATGGGACCACATCAAGGCCGCAGATGCGGAAATCTATGGGTAGAACATTTAAATTTTTGTCTTCGCAAAATTTATCTATTTTCATCTTTTTCAAAATGGGAAGAAGCTAAGGGAGCACATTTCAAGAAAGATTTTTGGAGGAGTTCATTGGGGTAAGGTCTTTGGTTCCTAAACTCGTTATTGGGATGATTTTATCATTTTAAGCAAGAAACATTAAGGAAAATTAGTGGCAATTGGGAGATTAGTGTTAGAAACACGTTCTCAATGCAATATACTAAACGTGTACTCTTTTGTAGGTTTTGATGAATGACAAACGAAGCAAAAATTGATATATGACGGAATTCAAGTACAAGCGCACAATGGTTGCGAATAAGATTGAAGTTCAAGATATAGCTTTTAATTGTTATTGAGTTGTTCTAAAATTGTAATCTCGATCCTATAACTTGACTCATAGTATGGCCTCTCTCATAAAACTATTTTTCAAAATCATGCATATTTAATTCTGTGTCAAAAAGATTTTAAATCATGCATATTTACATTAGACAAAATGTTTTCTAAACATGCCTCAAAAATCTGGGCTAAAATAATCGATTATGTACTTATGATAATCGATTGTTTTTGAGCCAAGACTACATGACAATCGATTATGAATTAATGGTAATCGATTGTGAGTAAGACAGTGAACATCAGGTTTTTCCAAATCTGCATGATAATCGATTGTGAACAAATGACAATCGATTGTTGTTGAGGTAAAGTTTTTCAATACTCAAAATAATCGATTATGAACTAATGGTGATCGATTGTGTTGAGTTGATGTCTTCCAGTGATTTTAAATTTAATTAAGTAATCGATTATGTCTTTAGATAATCGATTATCACTGAGACAGTAAGTTTTATGATTTTCAGAAAATAACAAGTAATCGATTGTTGCAAAGGACAATCGATTGTTGAAGCTGGCCGTTGTCAAATGATTTTCAAATACCATAAGGCAATCGATTATTGATTCTAGATAATCGATGTTCTGCTTAAAATCTGGAAATGATTTTTAGAACGTTGCTGAAGTAATCGATTATTGATTTTATATAATCGATGTTCTGCTTAAAATCTGGAAATGATTTTTAGAACGTTGCTGAAGTAATCGATTATTGATTTTGTATAATCGATGTTTTGCTTAAAATCTGGAAATGATTTTTAGAACGTTGCTAAAGTAATCGAGTATGAATTTGGTGTAATCAATTATCTGATTTTGAATATTGCCAGTAATCGATTATAGATTGTGTATAATCGATTGTGAAGCGTTAAATCTGGGATTGATTTTTAAACTGATTGGCAGATAATCGATTGTTTGGTCTTAATAATCGATTATCACTGAGTAATTTCAGCAACTCTTAATTGGCAATTAGACAACGGTTGAACCAACTTTTTCAACTATAAATACAGCTTCATTTCAGTGTTTTAAATACAACAACATACACAAACTGATCATTACATTGCTATAAGCTTTCATTCAATTGTTCTTCATTTTCTACTCATTTCATAAAGCTTTTGAGAGCCATATTATTGCTTAAAGTTGTTGTGATCTTGAACATATTCTTTTACTCATATCTACTCAATAAGGAGTACTTTAGTTAAGTGAGTGTCCAAGTATTTGATATACTTGTAAGAGAATTGCGATTCTCTTGTTTCAAGGAACTTGCGTTTCCTTGGGTGAAGTCTTTGAGATTGCGATCTCCGAGCAACTGTTTGAGGCTTGTGTCCTCAAGTGTGTAACGGTTTGTTGAGCACCCTTAAGCTTAACAAGATAGTGAAAAATCTCGAGAGAGTCTCTCGGGGACTGGACTAACCACGTTGGTGGCCAACCAGTATACATCTTTGTGTAAGTTTATTTTTCTGCATTTATTTTACTTCCTGCAAAGTTTAAATTCCGCAAGAAAACGCTAAATTCTATTAATACGCTATTCACCCCCCCTCTAGCGTAAAGCGTAGTTTCTAACAAGTAGTATCAGAGCCCAACTCTCTGAAAACTTAACCGTTTGAGAGAACCATCCATGGCTTCTACTCTTGACTCTTTTGCAGGAATTGAAGAAGGACAATGCTCTACACGACCTCCTCTATTCAACGGCACAAACTACTCATACTGGAAGGAGAGGATGCAAATCTTTGTGCAATCAAATAGCTTTCATTTGTGGAAAGTATTCACCAATGGAAACCAAATCCCAACCAAGAAGGTGGAAGACAAATGGGTTCCAAAGACCGAAGAGGAATATACCGCGGAGGATATTCGTAAGGTTCAAAATAATGCCAAAGCTATAAATTTATTATATTGTGCTGTTAATGCTAACGACTACAGGAAGATATCATGTTGCAAAACAGCAAAAGAAATGTGGGATAAGCTTAAAGTGACATACGAAGGAACCGACCAGGTACGAGAAGCTAAAATTGATTTCTTAACTCACTCTTATGAACTATTCCACATGAAGGAAGGAGAGAAAGTAGACGAAATGTTTGAGCGATTCTCAATGATCGTGAATGATCTACACGCCCTCAAAAAGACGTTTACGGATAGAGAACTTGTCCGGAAGATCCTCAGAAGTCTCACTCCGGCATGGCGATCAAAGGCCGATGCAATCCAAGAATCCATTGGCATCACAAATGTCACAATTGACGCATTAAGAGGTAATCTCAAAACCTATGAATCAACTATACTTAACCCGTTTGTTGATGATCAAAGAAGGCAAAGGATTGCTCTAAAGGCTAGCCAACCACAAATTGATGAGGAAGGTGACAACGAGTTTGGACTCGTTATCAAAAGGTTTCAAAAATTCATGCGCAAAGAGTATGAACGCAAGAACAAAAAGCAAGGCGATCAACTAAAATGCTATGAATGCGGAGAAACCGGGCACATAAAATCAAATTGCCCTAACATCAAAAAGGAGAAGAAACCCTTCAAAAAGCGACGTGCATACATCTCTTGGGGAGGAGATTCCGGAGATGAAGCAAGCGAAGAAGAAGACGATGAAGCAGCAAATTTATGTCTCATGGCTCAAGAAGACGGCAAAGACGAGGTAAGTCAAATCTCTTCTCAAAATTTCTTTACTTTTGATGAAATGAGAAATGCTTTTGATGAACTATATGCTGAATTTATCAAAGCTTCAAAAATTGTCAAAAGTGTTAAAGAAAGCGCTTCTCTAAAAGAAAAAGATTTTCAAACACAACTTTCATTAAAAGAAAAAGAATTAGAAAAACTGGTTTTCGAAAATGAGAAGCTAAAAGAGGAAAACAAGTTTTATGGAAAAAGAAGTGCTGATAAACCTGAAGGTTCTACTAGAAACTGTTCTTCTTGTGTGCTTCTTAAGAATGAAGTAGCTAGACTTAAAGGCACATTAGATAAGTTTAATTCTTCGCATAAAAACTTGAATGATGTGCTTGTTAATCTAAAATCAACTAAACATGGAATAGGATTCAAGAATGAAGAAAAGGTTGGTGCTAAACCACAACAACCTAGAGCTCAACCTAGGACTAATAACCAAAATGCTTATCCTAGAAGTAGAAATCCTAGAAATAACTTGCATGTTAGACCAAATAGTGAAAATGCTAGAAGACCTAGAAATGATGCATATTTTAGGCCAAACCTTGAACAATTTAGAAGACCAAGAAATGACCCTCCACCTAGAAATATATATTCTAGAAATGATGCATATTTTAGACAAACTTGTGAACCTCCTAGAGCTCATAATAGGAGAAACAATGGTGTTCAAAGTAGAGTAAGCAACCTTCATTCATCTAGTTACTATGTACCTAGAAAAATGCATAATCCCAACGTGACTTGTCATTATTGTAGACGTATTGGTCATATTGCTCCCGCTTGCTTTACTCGTCATAGACATATAAATCAATTGCATCATTATAACATGCCTAACCCTCAAGGACCCAAGATGGCATGGGTACCTAAAGAACATTAATTTGTTTTGTAGGTGTGCTTGAAGGGATCAAGTGTACTATGGTACCTTGATAGTGGATGCTCCAAACACATGACGGGAGATGAATCCAAATTCCTTCAACTAGAGCACAAAGAAGGAGGAAGTGTCACATTTGGTGATAACAATAAAGGAAAAATCATCGGCATTGGTTCGGTCGGTAAGGACGAAAACTCCTCTATTAAACATATACTACTTGTGAAAGGTTTGAAGCATAATCTGTTGAGCATAAGCCAATTATGTGACAAGGGAAATTTTGCTCTATTTAATTCGGATGAATGCCTTGTATTTAGACGTAGTGATTTCAAGATCATACTTCGTGGTTTTAGAATTGATAATATCTATATGGTTGATCTTGCAAACTCCTCATCCGAATATGTTGATTGTTTAGTAAGCAAAAAGGATAACTCTTGGCTATGGCATCGTAGAGTAGCACACATGAACATGCATCTTTTGAACAAGCTTCTTTCTCAAAACTTAGTAGTTGGTCTTCCCAGTTTAAAGTTTGAAAATGATTCTATTTGCGATTCTTGTCAAAAAGGGAAGCAAACCAAAGCATCTTTTAAATCCAAGAATATTGTTTCAACGTCTAGACCTTTGCAATTACTTCACATGGATTTATTTGGTCCCTCTCGTATTGAAAGTCTTGGTAAAAATAAATATGTTTTTGTAATTGTTGATGACTTTTCTAGATTTACTTGGACTCTATTTCTTGCAAATAAAAGTGATGCTTTTCAAAATTTCAAGTATTTCCTTAAGCGTGTTCAAAACGAAAAGGAATCGACCGTCACTTCGATTAGAAGTGATCATGGGGGAGAGTTTGATCACAATCTCTTTGCGGATTTTTGTGACGAACTCGGAATCGAACACACCTTTTCCGCTCCACGGACACCACAACAAAATGGGGTGGTGGAAAGGAAAAATAGGTGTCTCGAAGAGATGGCTAGAACCATGCTCGACGAAGCTAAGATTCCCAAATACTTTTGGGCGGACGCCGTGAGTACCGCTTGCTATGTTTTAAATAGAGTAGCAATTCGGCCGATACTCATGAAAACCCCATATGAACTTTATAAGGGTAGAAAACCCAACATTTCTCATTTACGTGTTTTTGGTTGTAAATGTTTTGTTCATAATAATGGGAAGGACCAATTGGGTAAGTTTGATGCTAAATCGGATGAAGGTATTTTCATTGGTTATTCCTCACGTAGCAAAGCATATAGGATCTTTAACAAAAGAACCCAAATTGTGGAGGAATCCCCTCATGTTGTGTTTTCCGAAGATAATACTCGCTTGGCGAGAAAGGAATCCGGTTTTGATCTTGCAGGTATCTTGGATAGCTTGAAAGATAAAATCCAAGAAGAACCTTCAAAGGAAAACAAAAATGAAATTGGGGAACAACCAACGGAAGAAGCGCCACAATTAGAAAAAGGAATAAATACGCCTAACGAGTGGAGAACGATCAAGGATCATCCTCTCGAACAGGTAATTGGCGATGTTGGAGAAAAGGTAAGTACCCGAAACTCTCTTAAGAACACTCTAGGACACAATTCTTAAGAGTTCACGGCATTACTTGTTAACACTAGTGTAATTTATTAATTTCGCTATAAATTACTAACTTGAGCGTCGGAGACGTTTAAATCTATTTTGCAGGTACCACCCCAAAGGTAGGGGGAATTATGAAGTTTTAGCACAAAATAATCGACTATTTCAAGCCACTAATCGATTATTTTCTGTGCAGTACATCGATTATCAGTATCAATAATCGATTGTTTATGACTGATTATTACTATTATGCATCTGTGTTTAATTTTTTACTTCCTAAATTGCATAATCGATTTCCGCCTCAGTCATTCAGCAATGCTTTCTACAACAATCGATTATTTTTTCATACAACCGATTATTTGACAAATTCTGATATTCTCCAAGTTCACTGTATCAAATTAGTTCCCTAAATAATCGATTACCAAGAATTGACAATCGATTACTTCATATTAATTTTTTGTTACCGTTTGGCTCCTCAATCGATTCCTGTCAGGTCTTAAATGCTCCATAATCGATTACCAAAATTTAACAATCGATTATTTCATTCAAATTTTTTACTGTTTGACTCAAGAATCGATTTGTCAGATTCAAAATCTCAATCAAACAGTAAATACAATCGATTATTTCAGTTCAATAATCGATTATCTAACGGTCAGTAATTTTAATTCTTACCGTTTTCTGACTGCTCCTAAACCAAAATCTCAGCAAATGTCTCCATTCAATGCTTGATAATCCTTTCCTCTATAAATAGGCATCATAAGAGCTCACATTCACCCACTCAAGCACTATCTCTAGTATTCAAAAGCTAAATCTCTTCTATTTTCTTTGCCAAATTCCAGCAGTCTTTCTCCTAACATGTCTGGACGATCTTCAAAACGTTCCCGATCCAAACATGGCGCATCAGCCTCAACCGCCCCTCCTCCTTTAAATTTTCCATACCAAGATGGTTCCGTCTTGTTCTTTGAAACTGAAAATAAACTCACAAGGTTCCTATCAAAATTTGAGAAACGCACCATTCTTCCTCCTCGGTTCTCAAATAGCAAACTCCTTGAGCCTTTCACCCCTGCCGCAAATATGTTAAAGGAGTGTCAACTATATGACTTCTTGCTTCTCACTCATCCTCACATAAACACAACTCTCGTTCAAGCTTTTTACTCAAACCTCCATAAAGATGAAGATGGCGAACTTGTCACCTCCATTAATGGGGTTCAAATTCTTCTCTCTGAAGAGAATCTCCACACCATTGCCCGCCTTCCAAATGAAGGTGAAGACCTTTACCGGTATATTGATAAGGCCGGGGCTCTCTTTGATGAAACCATCCTTCTCCACCAAGCCGGTATAACCTCCTATGATCCATCTATCTCTACCCGTCGTCCTACCATAACGGGAATGGATCCAAACTACCGGTTGATTCTTTACTTCATCACCCGAGTCCTCAAGCCTAGACAGCACAATCACACCACCATCTCCCAGGAGGATACCAAACTTCTGCATGCCATTGTCACCGGAGCCAAAATAAATTGGTGTCGGCTCATCAAAATTCATATGCTCGATGCCATCGGTGATGACATGCCTCTTCCTTATGCCCTCCTCATTATGAACTTCCTTGAAGCATCCGGATTTGTCACGGAAAATGGTCCTCTCAAAAGGAGTACCAAAATTTGGGAAATCTCGGAGTCTTCTTTCCATCATGATGGTGATCATGCTCCAGCTCCTTCTTCAAGTCGTCCACCCCGTCGTGCTCGTTCGTCCCAAGAGCCTACTCTCCAAACCATATCCGACCAGCTTGCTCAACTCACTCATGAGATCCATGGATACTTTGATCATGTCAATTATCCATATGCAGCTCTCGTTCCTTTTGAAGCAGCGCCGGATAACGAGGGGGACAACGACGGAAATGAATAAATTTTTTTTGTGTTTTGTGTGGTTTTTGCTGTTGTTCTCTTTGGTTCCCATTGATGTACCCTCTTTTTTTCCAATAAATAAACCTTGTTTATTTCATCTTTTTGCATCTTTCCTTACTATTTTTTTGCTAATGGCAAAAGGGGAAAGAAAACGGGATATCGGGTATGCACCACCTCTTAATTCATTGATTGCTTATAAGCTAAAATTGAGGGGGAACTCTTAAATTGAGGGGGAACAAGAACAAAATTGCATAATTGTTACTTGTCTTGAATTGTCAATATCTTTTGCCTAAATTGCATATCCCGCTTAATGTTTGCCATTATCAAAAAGGGGGAAATTGTTAGAAACACGTTCTCAATGCAATATACTAAACGTGTACTCTTTTGTAGGTTTTGATGAATGACAAACGAAGCAAAAATTGATATATGACGGAATTCAAGTACAAGCGCACAATGGTTGCGAATAAGATTGAAGTTCAAGATATAGCTTTTAATTGTTATTGAGTTGTTCTAAAATTGTAATCTCGATCCTATAACTTGACTCATAGTATGACCTCTCTCATAAAACTATTTTCCAAAATCATGCATATTTAATTCTGTGTCAAAAAGATTTTAAATCATGCATATTTACATTAGACAAAATGTTTTCTAAACATGCCTCAAAAATCTGGGCTAAAATAATCGATTATGTACTTATGATAATCGATTGTTTCTGAGCCAAGACTGCATGACAATCAATTATGAATTAATGGTAATCGATTGTGAGTAAGACAGTGAACATCAGGTTTTTCCAAATCTGCATGATAATCGATTGTGAACAAATGACAATCGATTGTTGTTGAGGTAAAGTTTTTCAATACTCAAAATAATCGATTATGAACTAATGGTGATCGATTGTGTTGAGTTGATGTCTTCCAGTGATTTTAAATTTAATTAAGTAATCGATTATGTCTTTAGATAATCGATTATCACTGAGACAGTAAGTTTTATGATTTTCAGAAAATAACAAGTAATCGATTGTTGCAAAGGACAATCGATTGTTGAAGCTGGCCGTTGTCAAATGATTTTCAAATACCATAAGGCAATCGATTATTGATTCTAGATAATCGATGTTCTGCTTAAAATCTGGAAATGATTTTTAGAACGTTGCTGAAGTAATCGATTATTGATTTTATATAATCGATGTTCTGCTTAAAATCTGGAAATAATTTTTAGAACGTTGCTGAAGTAATCGATTATTGATTTTGTATAATCGATGTTTTGCTTAAAATCTGGAAATGATTTTTAGAACGTTGCTAAAGTAATCGAGTATGAATTTGGTGTAATCAATTATCTGATTTTGAATATTGCCAGTAATCGATTATAGATTGTGTATAATTGATTGTGAAGCGTTAAATCTGGGATTGATTTTTAAACTGATTGGCAGATAATCGATTGTTTGGTCTTAATAATCGATTATCACTGAGTAATTTCAGCAACTCTTAATTGGCAATTAGACAACGGTTGAACCAACTTTTTCAACTATAAATACAGCTTCATTTCAGTGTTTTAAATACAACAACATACACAAACTGATCATTACATTGCTATAAGCTTTCATTCAATTGTTCTTCATTTTCTACTCATTTCATAAAGCTTTTGAGAGCCATATTATTGCTTAAAGTTGTTGTGATCTTGAACATATTCTTTTACTCATATCTACTCAATAAGGAGTACTTTAGTTAAGTGAGTGTCCAAGTATTTGATATACTTGTAAGAGAATTGCGATTCTCTTGTTTCAAGGAACTTGCGTTTCCTTGGGTGAAGTCTTTGAGATTGCGATCTCCGAGCAACTGTTTGAGGCTTGTGTCCTCAAGTGTGTAACGGTTTGTTGAGCACCCTTAAGCTTAACAAGATAGTGAAAAATCTCGAGAGAGTCTCTCGGGGACTGGACTAACCACGTTGGTGGCCAACCAGTATACATCTTTGTGTAAGTTTATTTTTCTGCATTTATTTTACTTCCTGCAAAGTTTAAATTCCGCAAGAAAACGCTAAATTCTATTAATACGCTATTCACCCTCCCTCTAGCGTAAAGCGTAGTTTCTAACAATTAGGGCTTGTCTTATTGGAGACCTTTCAGTAATAATTTATGGGACAAATTGAGGTCAAATTTTGGTACTTTTTATATGACTAATCTTGTAAGAGTGTGATGTTTCTTGAAATATAAATTTTAGCCGATTCCAGACATGGACCCGAGGGGCATTTTGGTCATTTTGTATAATTTCGCATATTAGCTTAGGCTTTAATTGTAGAATCAGTTATTGAAATGTTATTGACATTATGCAATTGAATTGAATAGATCTGGACCATTTGGAGTTGAGTACTCGTGGCAAGAACGAGGTCTCAGGTTGATTTTGAGGCGGTTCGAGGTAAATAGCTTGTCTAACCTTCTGTGGGGGACCTCGCCCTTAGGATGGGTGTATTTGGTAATTGAAATGCCTTGTACATGAGGTGACAAGTGCGTACTTGTGCAAATTATTGAAAAATCCGGTTTTCAATAAGTATTTACTAGTATGCTCCTCTTCCTATTTTCATTACTTGTACAATTAAACCTGCTGTTAGTTTAGGAAAGCATGTCTAAGTGATTTTATTGCCTTATTTGTTCAACCTGCTTTACCTGAACTCTGTGCAGCATGCTAGGATATAATTATTTGTTGCGTTAATATGAACCTATTTCTGAATATTTTCTTGATGCTGCTGTGTATTTACATTGGGACTACGGATGTGGGATTACGGTAGCTTCCCCTTGCCTATTTATTTTGGGACTACGAATGTGGGATTCCGGTAGATACCCCTGCACGGTTATATGGAACTACTGGAATGCACCCGTTAGGTTTCACTAGTATTGGGTATTTAAATTTGGGACTACGGAACGTGATTTCGGTGGATCCCCACGCACTATGAGTTATACTACGGGACGGTATCCCAGGAGACTTATCAGATATGTGTATTTGAGACGACACACCGGTATCTTAAGAGGCCCCTGATCGGTATTATTGGTGCTAAGCTATATTTCCTTCTGTGTTTACCTTATTTCAGTATAGTTGTTGCTGTCCTGTATATGTTGTGTTATTTTTATTTTTGCACTTATTCATACCGTTCTGTTCTATACTATTGAATTTTACATTTTTAACCTCAGTAGGGCCCTAGCCTTCATCGTCACTACCCGACCGAGGTTAGGCTTGACACTTAGTGAGTACCGCTGTGGTGTACTCATGCCCTTTCTGCACATATTTTTTCATGTGCAGATCCAAGAACTTCTACCCAGTCCTATCACCCCTAAGGCGAGGCGACTACCCTAGTGATTTGAGGTATATATGTCGCATACGTAGATCAAGAAGTCCCTTTCTATTCCTGATTTTAAGTATTTAGCCCTTCTGTATTTTCTGTTCTTGTTAGACATTCAGAGTTAGAACTATGTAGTATTTCTTACCTTGTGATTCGTGGGTTTTTGGTTCTTGGATTTATGTATTGGTATACAGAGTTAAACATGGTATATCCGAGTGATACATTTAAACACTATTATTACGGTACTTCTATTTCAAATTATTTTTATTTCTGCAAATTTTGGTTTTCCTTCCGCAATTTAGGCTTACCAAGTCGTATAGACTAGGTTCCGTCACGATGGTTCACGAAGGGAAAACCCAGATCGTGACAAGTTTTTATCAGTGCTCTAGGTTCATAGGAGTCATGGATCACAAGTCGGTTTATTAGAGTCTCGCTGATCGTTTCGGAGATGTATGCACTTATCTATGAGAGGCTATGTAACTGATAGGAAAATTTCCACTTGATTTGATTTCCTTGTCATGCGATATTTTGAAATCACAATTCTAAACTTCTATCTTCTATTCTCCCACAGAAGGTGAGGACACATACTATCTAAGATGATCAGACACCCATGCCCCTTACTGCAGCCATCAGAGGCTGTGGCCGGGGTAGAGGCTGAGGACGACCACATGGTGCAGCCAGAGCACCTGTGTGAGCTACTGACGAGGTACCACCCACAATTTAAGTCGGAGTCTAGGCACCTAACATGCCTACTGCTACTACAACTCCAGCTCTTCAGGAGACTCTAGCGCAGTTCATTATGTTATCTCGTAGATGGCGAGGACGCGTACCGCATCTTCAACTGAGCAGCAGCTAGATCCCCTAGAAGCATCTCCTACAAGGGGCAAGGGTCGTGGCCGAGGTTGTGCAAGAGGCCGAGGCAGGGACAGTGCTCAGCCCCGAACTTTAGCACCAATACCAGCACTGGAGCCCCAGGTAGAGTTTGATGAAGATGTTCCAACCCAAACCGCGTCTGTCAGACCAACTCAGGTGCCGGAGGGTTACATTTCCATCTAGTGCTTCAGGATGCTTTGGTCCATCTAATGGGTCTTATGGAGAGTGTTTCTAAAACCTGCACATTTTCTATGGCACCAACTATCTCTTAGGCCGGGGAAGGAAACCAGACTCCTGCTACTCACATTCCGGTGAAGATGACTCCCCAGTTTCAAACTCCAACAACTCAACCAGTGAGGGGAGTTTTTCCAGGTGTTACAGCACAGATCTATGATGGATCAACTATGTGTTCTAAGGCTTTGTGGAGGTTGGATAGGTTTACCAAGCTTTTCCTAGTTCACTTCAGCATCGTATCTTTAGAGGATTCCCCGAACTATTTGGAAACAGCTATCATAAGGTGTTACAGAACATGGGGATAGTAGAGACAAATGGGGTCGACTCTACTGCATTTTATTTGTTGGGTTCCGCCAAGAAATGGTAGAGGGACTATATGTTGACCAAACTAGCTGGGTCGCCTGATCTTACTTGGGACCAGCTCTCTCAGCTATTTATTAATAAGTTCCTTCCTATCACCTAGAGAGAGGACTATCGAAGGCAGTTTTAGTGTCTTTAGCAGGGTTCTATGACAGTCACTTAGCACGATACTTGATTTGTGGATCTGGCGTGTCATGCTATTATTTTGCCTCATACTGAAAGAGAGATAGAGAGAGAAAGAGAGAGAGGGAGAGAGAGATTGGGGGGGGGATGAGATTTGTTGAGGGACTTGCTCAGACTATCAGATTGCAGATGGCTAAGGAGACTAGGAGCGATATTTTTTTCACGCGACAGCCAATGTTGCTAGGCGAGTTGAGATGGTACTAGCTTAAGGAGTGGTCAGGGATCTCACAAGACACCTCATCATTCAGGTGGTTTTAGTGGTGCCTCCTTTGGAGGAAGGGGTACTTTTGGTAGGGGCCATCCTCTCAGGTCATATCATTCAGCACTTCAGACATCCCATACTTCGCTAGGGAGTCGTGATCATTATGTGCCTTATTCTGGGTAGGCCGCCTACAATACACTGTCAGCTCCTATCAGCGCATCTCCTA
This sequence comes from Nicotiana benthamiana, assembly GCA_034376525.1. Classification (NCBI taxonomy): domain Eukaryota; kingdom Viridiplantae; phylum Streptophyta; class Magnoliopsida; order Solanales; family Solanaceae; genus Nicotiana; species Nicotiana benthamiana. The sequence goes on along the minus strand of CM067333.1, from coordinate 21,640,951 downwards.
TTCAATGTTATTACCGTGGTCAGCCAGCCCGTTCGAGTCAGTTACAATTTCAGCAATCATAGTACTAGGATTGATATTTTGAGTGTGGTGGTGATAGTCATATTAGGAGGACTAGTATAAGATAATTTGGGCGGCACGCCACAGTAGAGTTCTCGTGCTATGATTTTGGCACCAGTTGCATCAGCGCCCGCTCGGCCAGCCACAGGTAGGGCCAGGGAGCTAGAGGTAGAGGTCAGGCTACTAGAGGTGAAGGTCAGGCCGCTAGAGGTCGAGGTCAGGCCGTTAGAGGTTGAGGCTAGGGTGCTAAAAGTGGAGGCCAACCAGCAGAAGGCCATTATAGAAATATGGTTTAGAGTGGTAGCGGCCCAACCCCGATGTTATGTTTTTCCAGCTAGGCCAGAGGATGAGTCATATGACACTACTATCATAGGTACGGTTTTAGTTTGCAATAGAGATGCATCAGTTCTATTTTATCCGGGTTTGACATATTTATACATGTCACCCTATTTTTCTTCATGTTTGGTTGTGCCTCGTGATCCTTGAGTGCTCCTGTATATGTGTCCATCCCTGTAGGAGAATCTATTATTGTAAATCGTGTCTATCGTTCGTGTTTGGTTACTATTGGAGGTCTTTTGACTAGCATGGATGTTCTGCTTCTCGATATGGTTGATTTCGAAGTCATTTTGAGTATGGATTGGTTGTGACCTTATCATGCTATATTGGATTGTTACGCAAAGACAATGACCTTTGCCTTGCCGGGGTTGCCTCGATTAGAGTGGAGGGGGACCCGTGGCCATTCTATAGGTAGGATTATCTGCTATATGAAAGCTTGACATATGGTCGAGAAGGGGTATCTAGCTTATTTGGATTATGTCCGTTATTCTAGTGCGGAGGTTCCTCTTATGGATTTTGTGTTCATTGTTCATGAGTTTCTAGAGGTGTTTCCTACATACCTACCAGAGATGCCACCCGGCAGAGATACAGACTTCTATATTGATTTGGCTTGGGACACTCAATGCATTTCTATTTCAGCATACAGTATGGCCCTATAAGAGTTGAAAGAATTAAAGGAGAAATTGCAAGATTTGCTTGATAAGAGATTTATTAGACCTAGTGTCTTGCCCTGGATGTGTATGTATTAATTTTGAATACGAAGGATGGATCGATGATGATATGGATAGATTATCTCTAGTTGAACAAAGTCATCATCAAGAACAAGTATCCATTGCCGATGATTGACGACTTATTTTATCAACTTCAGTGTGCTAACGTATTTTCGAAGATCGAATTGAGGTATGGATATCATTAGTTGAGAATTAGAGCATCATATGTCCCTAAGATAGCTTTTTGGACTCATTATGGGCATTATGAGTTTCTAGTAATGTCATTTGGGCTAACAAATGCCCCACCACCATTCATGGATTTGATGAACGAGGTGCTCAATTCCTATTTGAATTCCTTTGTGATTGTCTTTTCTGATGATATCTTGATCTACTCCCGTAGTTGAAAGGACCATGAGCAACATCTTCAGATCATTCTTCAAAATATGAGACAACCAGTTATATGTTATGTTTTCAAAATACGTCTTTTGGTTGAGTGAAGTTTCTTTCCTGGGCACGTTGTATCACTATAGGGTATTCAGGTTGATCCTAAGAATATTACTGGCCTAGACCCGCATCAGCTGTCAAAATTCGGAGTTTCTTGAGATTGGCCGGCTATTACTGTCAGTTTGTGGAGGGGTTCTCATCTATTGCAGCCCCGTAGACTAGGTTGACCCAGAAAGGTGCCCCCTTCAGATATTCGGACGAGTGTGAGATAAGCTTTCACAAGCTGAAGACTGCTTTGACTATGGCACTAGTATATGTGTTGCTTATAGGATCAGGGCCTTATACAGTATATTATGATGCATCTCGTATTGGACTTGGGTGTAGTATTGATGAAGGTGGCAGGGTTATTGCATATGCTTCACGGCAGCTAAAGGTTCATGAGAAGAATTACCCTGATCACGACTTAGACTTGGCAGCCAAATTTCATGAGCTGAAGATTTGGAGGCACTATATTTATTGGCATGTCGCATGAGGTGTTCACAGACCATCGGAGTTTGCAGTACTTGTTCAAGAAAAAGGAGCTCCATTTGTGGTAGAGGAGGTAGTTAGAGCTATTGAAAGACTATAATATCACCATCTTGTATCATCCTGGGAAGGCCAATGTGTTAGCTGATGCTTTGAGTAGGAAGTCAGCTAGTATAGGTAGCTTTGCGTACATTCCAGTCGGTGAGAGACCTCTTAGATTAGTTGTTCTGGCTTTGGCCAATCAATTGTGGGATTTGGATATTTTTGAACCCAGTCGTGATCTAGCTTGTAGGGTCGCTCGGTCTTTATTGCTTGAGCGCATCAGGGAGCGGTAGTATGAGGACTCTCATTTGCTTGTCCTAAGGGATACAGTGCGGCATGGAGATTCCAAGCAGGTTACGGTTAGAGATGATGTAGTTTTTAGGATGCAGGGTCGAGTTTGTGCGCCTAATGTGGATGGACTTCGTGAGTTGATTCTAAAAGAGGCCCACAACTCTCGGTATTTTATTCATGCAGGAGCAGCCAAGATGTATCAGGACTTGCGGCAGCATTATTGGTTGAGAAGAATAAAGAAATATATAGTGGCATGTGTGTCTCAGTGTCTAAATTGTTGATAAGTAAAGTGCGAGCATTAGTACCTGGTGGTTTGCTTTAGAAGATAGAGATTCCTGAGTAGAAGTGGGAGCGTATCATTATGGATTTCATTGTTAGACTCCCATGGACTTAGAGGAAGTTTGAGGGGTTATTGTGGATAGATTGACCAAGTCAACACATTTCATTCATATGGCAATTTTCGATTATTCAGAGCGGTTATTAGAGATTATATCCGCAAGATCGTTCGTTTTCACGGTGTACTCGTATCTATCATTTCTCATTGAGGTCCATAGTTTACCTTAAATTTTAGAGGGAAGTACATCGTGAGTTGGGAATGCAGGTTAAGTTGAGCACAACATTTTATCCTCAGATTAACGGACAATCCTTGCGTACTATTCAGATATTGAAGGATATGCTTCGCGCCTGTGTTATTGACTTCGGAGTCTCTTGGAATCAGTTCTTGCATTTGCGGAGTTTGCCTACACCAACAACTATCGATAGAGCATTTAGATGGTCCTCCTATGAGGCATTATATGGCAGACGATGTTGATCTCCTGTTGGATGGTTTTAGCCAGGGGAGGCTCGATTATTGGGTACCGATTTGGTACAGGATGCCTTGGATAAAGTTAAGATCATTCAGGATATATTTTGCGCAGCTCAATCCAGGCAGAAGAGTTATGCCGACCATATGGTTCATGATATTGCATTCATGGTTAGAGAGAGAGTTTTGCTCCATGTGTCCCCCGTGAAGGGTGTAATAAGGTTTGGAAAGAAGGGCAAGTTGATCCCTAGAGACATCGGGCCTTATGATTCTTGATGGAGTGGGAGAGGTGGCTTAAAGAATTGCATTACCACCTGGTTTATTAGTAGTCCATCTAGTATTCCATGTGTCCATGATTTGGAAGTATCACGACGATCCATCTCATGTGTTAAACTTCAAAACTGTCCATTTGGACAAGGATTTGACCTACTAGGAGGAGCCAATAGCTATTCTAGACCGGCAGGTTTGTCAGTTGAGATCGAAGGGTTATTCTTCAGTTTGAATGCAGTGGAGAGGTGAGCCTGTGGAGGTAGCTACCTTGGAGTCCGAGTCCAATATGCGGAGTAGATATCCCCACCCTTTTCCCAGCTCGAGTACTTTTCCATGTCCGTTCGATGACGAATGGTTGTTTTAGAGGCGGAGAATGTGATGACACGATAGGTCATCTTATAATTTAAAACCAAATTATGCGTTTTGAGGCCTATAAAACCTAATTTTATCCCACCTCGATTTAGTTGCACAGTCCGTGTGTGTTTTCGAAAAATTTTTGTGGTGAAAGTTGATAAGGGAATTTTGATTAAAAACTTCATTTGAGTTGACTTCGGTAAGAATTTTCGGTAAACAGACCCAAATTCGTGTTTTAACAGTCCTTGCGGGTCTGTATCAAAATATGGGTCCTGTGCATAGGCCCGAATTAGATTCGAAAGTACCTAGCCCGAGTTATGCATTTTTATTTAAAATTTAAATCTAAAAAGTTATTGGTTTTAAGAAAACTATTGATGTTTGATCTTGTTGGCATCGGATCTATATATCGGTTCTGGAGCCTAGTATAGGTTCAATATAATATCTAAGACTTGTCTGTGAAATTTGATGAAAAACAGAATTCGTTTGACATTATTCGAATGTCCGGTTGGGAAATTAGAAATTTCAAAGTGTTTTTGAGAATTTCATTTGATTTGGTGCCAAATTCGTAGATCTAGGTATTAATTTGGTAATTTGATCGCGTGAGAAAGTTTGTATGATATTTTAAGACTTGTGTGCATGTTTAGTTTGGAGCCCTAAGGGCTCGGGTGAATTCCTGAAAGACTATGGAGTAAATTGATTTTAGGAATTCTTGCTGGTGTGATATAGGCCTGCATATTTTGCAATTACGAGGTCTGGCTCGCAAATAGAAGCCTCGCAATTGCGAAGAACCAAGAAGTTGGGCTGGGGGGAGGACTTCGCATTTGAGATGTTTTGGTTGCATTAGCGATTATCTCAGGCCGCACTTCTTCCCCAAATTATAGGTAAGTGATTCTTAGTTAGTTTCTTCCAATATTTCACTTCATTTTACAATATTTCGATCTAGAATCTAAGCTTTTTTATGGTGGAATTGGGGAGTTTTCGGTAGAAACTATGGATTTGATAAATTGTGGATTTAATCCTCAAAATGAGGCAGGATTCCAAAACTAATTACATATCTAGGCTCGAGAGTAAACGCGTAGTCGGATTTTTGTTCGAATTTTGGGTTTGGGCCATGCATGCCCGGTGTTGACTTTTGTTGACTTTTTCAATAATAGCATAAATTGAATTCTTATCGGTCGTAGGTGATTCCTAAGGCTTATTTTGAAATGTTTGACTGGTAATTTTCTAGATATTATTGGTTCGGAGGCGTGTTTGAAAGGCGAAGCTGTGATTGAGCTTTCAGTGGCTTTTGGACCAAGGTAAGTAATTGTTTTCTTCACTGTCTTAATTGTTATATGCTCTAAATGCTTTCGATGCTTAATTGCTATGTGTTAATCAATATCCCACTCTGTTAACCATGTTATCTCTCTTCACAGTTCCCCCAATCCCCGCTATTTGCTTAATTTGATTTGGTTGGACCTTCTAACTGTAAATTGTTGGTTTTTTTATCACCTTGTAGTATTATTTTTGTAGATTCTATATTGAACAAGGTTTCCTTTTCTTGGTTCAGTTTGGTATTTATTTATCGGAACGGCCTTGTGAGTTAGATTGTTGATTTGACTTTGTACATTGAGTGTTTGGTACTGATATGGCAAGATCAGGCTGCATGCCACAGAGGTGTAATAAAAGAGGATTGATATGGTGAAATAAGGGTGAATTGTGATATATATATTGATATACGGTGGGATCGGATTTCACGCCGCAACAAGTGGAATAAGGGTGAATCGATATGGTGAAATAAATGTGGATTATGATATGATAATGATATATGGTGATAGGGTTGCGCGCCGTAATATATATATATATATATATATATATATATATATTTGATTTGGTGGAATAAGGGAGGATTATGTCTTCTATGTTGGATCGGGTTGCGCGCCGAACAACAACCTATGTGTTTCATTGTTTGAGCTGCATTGGTTTTAATTTGAGCTGGTAGAGATTGGTAATTTTGGACGACACTAGTTTATTTTGAAACAGTCGTTATCATTTTCTGTTGACTATTTAATTTTTTACAGTATTTCAATTATTCTATCATTATTATAGACGGCATACAAGTTTTAGTGTAGGTGATCCTTCTTAGACTCGTCACTACTTCGTCAAGGTTAGGATCAGAACTTACATGTACATGGGGTTGGTTGTATTGATAATTCACTCTACTCACTGTGAAAATTTTGGAGACGATCCTAGTGACGGTTATTAGCGAGCTCAGATCACACATTCACAGAGACTTGAGGTATGGGTGTTCAGTGCCTGCAGCTCCTAGAGTCTCCATCCTTTGTCTATTTAGCTGTGTACTATTATTTGAACAACATGTTATTTATTTTAGACCCTTATGTTTATTACTCTAGTAGTTCGTGCATTCGTGTCACCAGGTTCAGGGAATTATAATAGATAGTTGGCTAGTTTAGCTTTCGCATTGTTACTTTTCATTTATTCAATTATTTCAGGTCTTCTTGAATGTCTGATTCAACCTATTAAAAGGAGTAGATTGTTCTAATGTTAGCTTTCCTATCAAGTAAAATTGTAGGCGCCATAACGGCCTCGATAATGGAAATTTTGCGTCGTCACGGATCAGAAAATTTCTCAGGTTCATGGTATCTAATCGTGGAATCAAGATCAACCCTGACAAAATCATAGCCATAGAGGACATCATTATTGTGGACAACATCAAGGATAAATAGCCACCTATGGCTGTTTCATCTCGAGGTGCTTAAACAAAGGCCATCAATTGTTCTTACTGTTAAAAAAAAGAAGAATAATTTCTCCTTGACCCCGGAATTCCAACAAGCTTTGGAAGAACTAAAAAGGTACCTATAGATTCCGCCCCTATTGCACAGTCCGAAGGTAGATGAACTCTTATACCTTTACTTGGCGATTTCTGAGGTTGCGGTAAGTGGAGTCTTAGTTCAGGACGAAAAAGGTGCGCAATTCCCTATTTACTATGTCACTAAAACTCTAGGAGTGGCTGAATCAAGGTATGCTCACCTGGAATTATTAGCGCTTGCTCTACTAAGCGCCTCCAGGAAGCTAAAGACGTACATTTAATGCCATCCCATATGTGTTGTTACATCTTACTCTCTAAGAAAAATTATGCACAATTCTGAATTCTCGGGCCAGTTGGCCAAATGGGCCATAGAAATTAGCGAGTCAGATTTATCGAGTATTGACCGCAAACCGCCATAAAATAATAGATTTTGGCGGATTTCTATGACGAACCGACCCGTCATCTCATGTATTTCTGTCCTGTTTTCCCCGTTATATGCTTACTCATGTTCCAATATGTGTACTTGGTGAATTTGAATCAATTCGGATCGAGTTTGGTAGGAAATGGGATAACTAGTCTCTTTAAGGAAGAATTAGTTTTGGAAAAGTCAACCAGCTGTTGACTTGTGAGTTATAGGGCTCGAATTGAATTCTGATGATTCGACTAGTTTCGGGGGATGATTTATGACTTCAGAACAAAAGCGGATTGAATTTGGAGGTCCGATGCAGAATTAGGCTTGAATTAGCTAAGTTCGAATTTTGGCAAATTCCGGTTGATGGGTGAGATTTTGATCCTGGGGTCGGAATGGAATTCCGACAGTTGCAATAGCTCCGTTAGGTGATTTTGGATATGTGTGCAAATTTTCAGATCATTCGGAAGTATCTAGGTCGGATTTTGGATCGAATGCGAATTTTGAAATGTTCCAGTTTGACTTAGGCTTGAATTTGAGGAATTTGGTGATTTTTGATGTTAATGTTAGTGTTTATTTGGCCCGAGCAAGTTTGAATGAGGTATTAGAACATATAGGAGCTTTTGGTTGAGGTTCCGAGGGCCTCGAGTGAGTTTCGGGGTGGTTTCGGACCATTTTTAAGAAATTATTACCTACTGATTGTTGGCTACAACTGTGTTCTATGCGATCGCAGATAATGGGTCGCGATCGCGCTCAGTAAAATGTGAGAAACGTGCCAATGAATCGCGATCGCGTGCAGCCTTTTGCGATCGCGAAGAAGGAAACTTTCCGTTGCATTGCTCCCTCTTCGTAATCTCATATCCTTTTATCTACAAGGAATTTTATGGTGATTCCAAAATGAATATTGTATCCCTTAAGTCTAGTTTCCAGAAATATAAAGAAATCATAATTTGGACATCTTTAGAAACAGTTATGGACTTTACACTATAGGCTGTCCAGGAAGGATCTCTAATATAAATGGATGAATTTGGAAGCTTATATCTCCCAATTTATAAGGATTCAGGAAATGAGTAACATATGAAAGTCATAGTCCTTTGTGTCTAATTTTCGTAACATCAAACCATTTGCCATTCGGCGTTGTGTGCAAAACGTTATGGCCATTATACAAAAGGGTTTCCGGAGGAGCTGGAATTGCTCTCCGCGGTCGCGAAGCCTTTTCCGCAATCGTGAAGGATAAAATATGGGCTGGAAAAATTTTCTCTCTACGATCGCGAAGCAATTTCTGCGATCGCGATAAAGAAATGCCTGGGCAGAATGCTTTAAAACACATTAGTCGTGATTTTGGGGTCATTTTACACCCATAGTTGCTCATTTTTGGAGATTCTTGAAGGAGACTGGCGAGGGATTCAAGGGGGAACATTTGGAGGTAAGTTTCTTGAACTCAAACCTCATTTTATTGTGAAATTCATCTAGGAAATCATTGAATTTTTGCTAAAATAGAGAAATAGGGCTTGGAATTTTGAGATTTTAAATTTAGTATTTGAAAGGGGTATTTGAACTTTGATTTTTATGAACTTTATATGTACGGACTCGTGGCGAGACGAGTAATCATGTGATATGAATTTCGTAATTTTTCGAGAAGTGGGCTCGGGGCTCGGGTTTTGGCAACTTCGTGTTTTTGGGTGTATTTTGAGTTCTTTCGATTGAGTTATGTTCCATTAGCCTATTGTGACGTATTCCTATTGGTTTTGATAAGATTTGGCATCCGCAGAGGTTGATTCTCGAGGGAAAGGCATTGCGAGCTAGTTTGCGGCCGGCTTGAGGTGAGTAATGAGTGCAGATGACCTGAGGGTTTGAAACTCCGGTATATCACATTATTATGCTATTATGAGACTAGACACGCACTCCATGGTTAGTGCGGGGTGGTATATGTTGGAAATTGTGACTCGGTCCAATCCGAAGGATACATTGTTCTATTTTGGCGAGTGCTTCGCATACTATATTGATGATATCAGGGCTTGATGCCATGTTTGGGGCCTTGTGCCGACTTGTAGAATCCTTCAGGGATTGATATATCAGAGTTAGCATGATTTGCATATTATTCAAATTCAGTCTAGGGTTATTAAAACACTATTTGTGCAAACTCAGTCGTATTTCTATGTTTTGAAAACTCAAATGGTTCCTAAATGATATTTCGGCCAGACGATCATTATCCCACTATCCTTTTTCTGGACTGTATATTATTTCTTAGGAATGGTGGTAACTATTGGCACCGTGTTTTGAAATGGAAACGGTGGTAACTATTGGCATCGTGTCTTGAAATGGAAATTGTGGTAACTATTGGCACCGTGTATTGTAACGGAAACAGTGGTAACTATTGGCACTGTATGATATGGCGCTTGGGCTATAGGAGCCCCTCCGGAGTCTGATCCCCACAGTGAGCGCAGGTACCCAAATGGATTGGGCTGCACGTTCCGCAGTGTTCATGCATTGCATTGCATCTCATGCATTTATTTACCGTTGCTTTATCTGTATATCTCTGAGGCTTGTTTTGTATAGAAGTGCTAGATAGCTTCATTTTGTGTTATTTTGTGTTTTCTTATCTTCGGGTTTTTATACATGCTTATTACTCGCTGAGTTGGTTGACTCACCCCATACTCCTTGTACCTTGTGTGCAGATCCAGGTTCTCTAGAAGTCTAGTGCTGCTGCTGTTGCTATCCGAATTATCAGAGTATTGAGTTAGCTTCCCAGCGTCCGCAGGACCGCTTACTCTGTCTCTTTTAGTCTGTTCCTTTAGAATTTTTTTCAGACATTTGTATCATTTCCTTTCAGACTTGTGTTCAGTATTGTTAGAGGCTCTCTACTCGTGATTTTGGGAGTGTGGTTGGTTCATCTGTGTTTTCAACCGTATTGCTTATCCCTGGCTGGGAGTATATGTTTCTAAAAATTGTTGTTTTACCTTGAATTTATATCTCTTTGGGCTGGAAGGCCATTCTTTGGATGTGGTTTGGTCGGGCTTGCCTAGCCTTGCGACGGGTTCCATCACGACCGGGTTTGGGTCGTGACAAGTTGGTATTAGAGCCTAGGTTAATAGGCCTCGCGAGTTATAACCTGGTTTAGTAGAGTCTCGCGAATTGGTACGAAGACATCCGTATCTATCCTCGGAAGGATGCAGAACCTTTTGGAAAAACCTCACATTCTTGGAATTCTTATCATGCGTACTTGATTCAGTTTCGGTTGTCACTCTTGAAATTCCTTCCTCACGTTGTATGCGTCTGTGAGCGCCCAGTATTATATGTGCCTTGGTGGTTGATGATCCCCCGATCGAGGGGCGAGTTATGATTTGTATGAGTTGATGTTGGACCAGTCTGGAGGACCTGAGGCCGAATCTCCATCTATGGCTTGAGCACCAAGGTGCTGATGGCGCGAGCTAGTGTTATGAGCTTATAAGTTCAGTATTGTCCCTAATGGTGGTAATGGCTGCTGGATAACTACGTGGTGTATACGTTGGTGCCGTGTGGTGTGTCTATATTTCTTGGAGGCGTCGAAGAATATTTTGCTGGATGTTAGACGGACCATTAAATGCTTGATTCTCATTGTAAATTGGAGTTTTGGCCCGAGTTCTGGGCGCGTGGAGAACGTTTTTGAGTCTGCTAGCTAGGGGTGTGCGTGTTGTTGTCTGAGTCCAGACTCAGGAAGACCAACTGATTGCATGATGTGTATGTCGGTGGATGATGTACCGAAATATTATATTGAATCAAGCATGTGGGTTATCTCCTGCAGAGTGTTCTGTAGTGGTAGGATCGTTATGTGAATGTTAGAAGATCTCATGTATAATTGAAAGGTATATTCTATGTGTTATGATATACACTGTGATGTTTTGTCAAGTTGTGGGCATGTTGTTAGGATGGTTTTGGTGATTCTCTGGCAGGTGGATAGGCTCAATTACAAAGAAAACTCTGCCAAAATTTTTCGAAAATTGGGGACTTAGTAAAAAATTTTGCCGCCTATGAGTGGGCTTAACGGTTGTGTGAATGAATGCAAGAGTTGCAGGAGAGTTAGTATTTCTGATGATTTGTGTTTCCACAAGCTTATGAAATAGTGGGTGTAATCTCACCATGTCATTACGACAGCAATAGAGTATATGTGTTGTGATATATATGGCTTTAAGATAAGTTGGGGAGGTTGCTGTTGATTAGCTGATTGTACGGTTATCTACCATGTTGGATCTGATTTGTTGCATGCGGGTGAACCAGTTGTGGTTGCAGAAAATGAGCCAAGGGTGGCACGAGTGAAACAACATTTTTCCAAAGGTTATATGGTGCTTTGTAAATTTGATAAAGATAAGAGTATGTTTGAGTTGTTTACAAGGAATGCTTGGTGTTCAGAGAAGGAAGTGTTTGGTTGTATCAAAATGAGATTCTTGTCCTGTGGTATCAGAGTGCTGATAAGACACGAGTGGGTCGATTCTTTAAGTCAAATATTTTGCAGTATGTATAAGAGAGAATGACTTTTGAGATGGTTTTGATGTGTTCAAGATCCTATATGTATCGCTCAGGTGTTTGAGGTTGAGTATGTGGCCAAGTCAGTGTTTTTATTAGAACGGGTCAAGACTTGTGGTATTTTTATATCGATTGCAGGATTCTATGCATTAGTATTTGGGAAGTAATGGCAACTGATTCAGAGTAGCAGGAAGTTCTTCGGGTATAGTATTCTGGAATGTGGTATTCTGAGAACGTTTGAGAAAGTATTTAGTGGCCTATGGGTCTTAGGCAGTATCGCCTGATGTTTGGGTCTCGTATAGTGAGCCTGGGTTGAGGCATTATGCTGCTACAACAAGAGAGTATATCAAGTTGAAAATGAATCAGGAGGAAATCTAGGCAAATAAGGTAACTTGTTAGGGGACCGAATCGGCAAGGTAAAGGTATGATCAATTGTTGGTATGTGTTCAAGGTAAAGGGTTCTTACAAGCGTTCGACAGTGAAGCCCCTGAGTACTGGAAGTTTTCTTAGCTTGGTTCAGGTAGAGGGATTCCGTCCTTGGCAGTTTAACTTGTGCAAGTAGAATTGAGAGAGAATTCTTGTTGAGTTCATCATGGTTTGGAGATGTATATTTTCTATGGTCATGCGAAGCATGGAGTGCACAATAATATTTCTTGTAAATGGGATAAACGAAAGTTCTCATGTTATCCTTGGAGGATATGGTGTATGCGGTATGTTGTGAAGGACCGAGATGGGTGTGTGCTAGGTTTAGGTAAACTTCTGAAAGGTATGGTGAATTTGATTATGTCGTAGGAAACGAGTAGCTTCAGGTAATCAAGGGAATGGTACTTTAATTGGAAGTGATTTGACAATGGCATATGTTTCGGAAAGAGGGTAATCCCACAAATGATACATCAGTAGTGTTACGACATTTTTCTTATGGGGCCGACTACGGATATCGAAGTCGTTTGATGGCGCATGGGGGTTTTAAAATATCCCTCGTGGGATAACTGGGTACTTAAGGTGCAAACTGTGTTAGTACTGTGGAAATTGGGATCAGGTACAGTGTGTCGTGTGCTATGAGAAGTCGGGGACTTAGGGTTCCCGGTGCAGTCTATGTAGTGGTTATGGATCGTGGATGTTGTATTGGTACTGTTAGCGGCTATTGGGACTTGGAACCCGAGTGGATCTTTCCTTTCTTAGCATATTAAATTCTGGATATGATATGGAGATGTAGCGTGATTTTCTTAGTGTCGGATTATTCTAAACGATTGTGCTATGAGTCATGTTGGGAAAATGCCACAGGTTGTGTGGTGAGGTGTATCAGACTGTGTTCTAGCTGAATGGGTGTGTTTCAAATACTAGCGGACAGCTGGGAAGGACTGCGTTCTTTAATTGGGCCTGTGAGGCGGATGTCAGTGTAGAGGTTTCTACCATTAATTTTGGTTCCAGTATTGAGGGTCTTTTTCAGATACGTCCTTCTGGCCGGGCTTGTCGCCTGGTGAGACTGTGCATTTCGGTAATTATGTGGTGCTGGGCACCATATCATACGTCTCCGGCATGTGTTATTGTAGTGGAAGTGGAATTTTGTAGCTTACAACGGTAAATTGATATCTTTATGCACTCAGTTTGCTTACGACCGATATTGGCATTTTGTTATTATGAGAAAATTTGGCTCAATGTGCGCCTCCCTTTGTGTGGATCGGGTGGCACGCCACCACGAGTATGTTATGTAGATTGGGTGGCACGCCACCACGGGTATGTTATCTGGGTCGGGTTGCGCGCCGCAACAGTGTGATGTTGAGAATAGCTTTCTATGTGTTGCTTTGTATTCCTTGCTTCCTGGCTTCCGAGGGAAGTCCGTATTGAGAATTTCTTGGTGAATAGCGCGTCGGTTGTGTCCTTCCAGGACTGAATGGTGTATATTACTTGTTTCACTGTGGTTGTGATGGGTAGTTTCGTTTAGGCATCGATCTATGCAAAGCTATCTACTTTGAGCATGGTAACATGAGGTGCTTCATGTGTAACAGTGTTGGGATAGGATCGCGCGTTTTGGCGAGGCCACGTGAAGTTATGACCTCTCGAGGAGGATTCAGGTAGTCTATTCCTATGATGTGAGATAGGGTCTTAGCTTGGTTTTGTAATGGTATTGATGAGCTTGAGGTATAACTCTTCCGGTTGAGTCATTTGTCCTGATTTAGGTATGTGTAGACTATTTCTTATTGGCGCGGGTATTATGCAATTGTTGCTTAGGCATGTACTGAGGTATCATATCACCAGAAGGGGTGTGTCAGATTCGAGGTGAAAGTTGGAGTCACTAATGAATATGAACAGAATTGATTTCAGCTGGTTAGAAGAGTAATATCGATATTTGGCCCGAAAATTTGTGGTGGTAGTAGTCGAAAAGAGAAATGATTTCATGAATGGTTGATATGAGAAATGCATACGGGTTATCGCGGGTTTTATGTATCATTGGTAGTATAAGAATGTGTTGGAATAAGACTCCAGCTGATAAGAGGTTCCCTCGGTATTCGGGTACTGGGGGCAACTGTGGTGAATAAAGACTAACGTTTCAAGTGTTGGCTTGTGCGGTATATTGCATGATTTCACCTGAGGTCACTGGTGTGGGTTCGTACAACTGGTTAGTGTTAATTTTGGTTATGATTTCGGAGAATGCAAAGTGGTTCTACGGTTTATGGTCTGAACGGACTGGGAAATTTCAGTTGTGTTGTATCATTGGACCTCTATGGAATAGGGTGATGTGAGATCACCCTAGGTAGATGCTTGGTAAGATCATTCAGCTATTGGTTAACTTCTAGAAAAACCTTGGATACGCTCGAGGACGAGCGTTTGTTTAGGTTGGGGAGGATGTGACGACCCGACCCGTCGTCTCATGTATTTCCGTCCTTATTTCCCGTTATATGCTCACTGATGTTCCAATACGTGTACTTTGTGAATTCGAGTAAATTCAGATCGAGTTTGGTAGGAAATGGGACAATTAGTCTCCTTAAGGAAGAATTAGTTTGGAAAAGTCAACTGGATATTGACTTGTGAGATAGAGGGCTCAGAATTGAATTCCGATGATTCGACTAGTTTCGGGGGATGATTTATTACTTCGGAGCGAAATCGGAATTGAATTTGGTGGTCCAATGTAGAATTAGGCTTGAATTGGCTAAGTTCGAATTTGGGCAAATTCCGATTGATAGGTGAGTTTTGATCCGGGGATCGGAATGGAATTCCGACAGTTGTAGTAGTTCCGTTAGGTGATTTTGGATATATTTGCAAATATTCAGATCATTCGGAAGTGTCTAGGTTGGGTTTATGATCGAATGCGAATTTTGAAATGTTCTAGTTTCACTTAGGCTTGAATTTGAGGAATTTGGTGATTTTTGATGTTAATTTTTGTGTTTTTATGGCCTGAGAAAGTTTGAATGAGGTATTAGAACATATAGGTGCTTTTGGTTGATGCCCCGATGGCCTCGAGTGTGTTTCGGGGTAGTTTCGGACAATTTTTAGGCCATTTTGAACTGATGGTTTTTGGCTACAGCAGTGTTCTATGCGATCGCGGGGAATAGGTCACGATCGCGGTGAGTAAAATGTGAGAAATGTGCCAATGAGTCGCGATCACATAGAAGGAAACTTTATGTTGCATTTATCCTACTTCAGAAGCTCTTATCATTTTATCTCCAAGGAATTTTGTGGTGATTTCAGAATAAAAGTTGTAGCTGTTAGAGTCTAGTTTTCAGAAATATAAAGAAATCATAATTTGGACATATGTAGAAACAGTTATGGACTTTACACTATAGGCTCTCCGGGAAGGATCTCTAATACACATGGATAAACTTGGAAGCTTATATATCCCAATGTATAAGGATTCAGTATATCTGTTACGTATGAAAGTTATAATCCTTGGTGTCTAGTTTCCAGAACATCAAACCATTTGTCATTTAGAGTTATGTGCAAATAGTTATGGCCATTATACTGAAGGGTGCCCGGAGGAGCTGGAATTGCTCTCCACGATCGCGAAGGGTAAAATCTGTTGAAACACGTTATCACAAGGCACTAAACTAAACGTGTGTTCATATTTGTAGGTTTTGATAAATGACAAACGATGCGCAATTGACATATGACGAGGTCCAAGCACAAGCGCGCAATTGATACATAACGAGATTCAAGCACAAGACAAACAAAGATCAAGATTAAGCAAAGAAATAAAGTTATACATGAGTCGTTCTTTAATTGTGATCTTGATCCGACAATTGACTAATGACTTGGCTTCTCTCGTAAAATCATTTTTATCAAATCATGCATATTTAATTTAAATCAAAATGATTTTATATAATGCATATTTATTTTAACCAAAATGATTTTTAAACATGCCTCTAAAATCTGGACAAAGATAATCGATTATGTACTTATGATAATCGATTATGTTAAGGCAGCTGCAAGACAATCGATTGTGTACCTTATGATAATCGATTGTGTTGAGGCAGTGTCCATCAGATTTTTCAAAGCTGCAAGACAATCGATTGTGTACCATATGATACTCGATTGTGTTGAGGCAGTGTCCATCAGGTTTTTCAAAGCTACAAAATAATCGATTGTGCACCTTATGACAATCGATTGTGTTGAGGCGGTGTCTATTCGATTTTTCAAGACTGTAATATAATCGATTATACATATAGCATAATCGATTATGTAAATGACCGTTGCCAAAATATTTTCAAACTCTGTCTGGTAATCGATTGTATGATTCTGATAATCGATTATCCTAAGTAAAATCTGAATATGATTTTTTGAACGTTGCCAAGTAATCGATTATATGATTTTGATAATCGATTGTTTTAAGTAAAATCTGAAAAAGATTTTTTGAACGTTGCCAAGTAATCGATTATATGATTTTGATAATCGATTGTTTTAAGTAAAATCTGAAAAAGATTTTTTGAACGTTGCTAGATAATCGATTATTATGCGTAAAATCTGGGAATGATTTTTGGACGATTGGAAAACAATCGATTATGCAACTTAGACAATCGATTGTTTTAGCACAAAATCAGCAATTCTTAATTGGCAATTAGGCAACGGTTGTGCATGATTTCAACACTATAAATACATCTTAAAATCAGTCTTTTAAGTACAACAACTGATCATATTATTGCTAAAGCTTGCATACTCTCTTATTCATCATTTTCTATTCATTACATATGTTTTTGAGAGCCAAATTCTTGACGAAAGTTGTTGCGTTCTTGAGCGTATTTATTTTACTCATATCTACTCTTGAGGAGAGTCTTGTTTTGAGTGCAAAGTGTTTTTATACACTTGAAGGGAAGTGTTAATCCCTTGTATTGTAAGAAGGAACGTTGTGATTCCTTTGGTTGAAGTCTTGAAGTGTGGTATCTTCGAGCAAAGGTTGTTGAGGCTTGTGTGACTCAAGTTCTCAGTTTGTAACGATTTGTTAAGCACCCGTAAGCTTAACGAAGTTAGTGGAAATCTCGAGAGAGTCTCTCGGGGACTGGACTAGCCACGGGTTGTGGTGAACCAGGATAACATCGGTGCGTTCGTTCCTTATTATTTACTTATCGCACTTATTTCATTCCTGCAATTTTTAAATTCCGCAAGTTTACGCTGTTTTTTATTACAACGCTATTCACCCCCCCTCTAGCGTTAAGTATACTCTAACAATTGGTATCAGAGCCCAACTCTCTGAAAAACTTAACCGTTTGAGAGAAACAATCCATGGCTTCTTCTCGTGATTCTTTTGCAGGAATAGGTGAAGGACAATGCTCCACCCGACCACCACTATTCGATGACACAAACTATACGTACTGGAAGGAGAGGATGAGAATATTCATTCAATCGAATAATTTTCATCTGTGGAAGGTTATAATGAAGGGGGAACAAATTCCAACCAAAAAGGTTGAAAATAAATGGGTTCCAAAATCCGAAGATGAATACGATGCGGATGATAACCGAAAAGTGCAGAACAACGCTAAAGCCATCAACTTATTGTATTGTGCTATAAACGCTGATGATTACAGAAAAATATCATGTTGCACAACGGCGAAGCAAATGTGGGATAAGCTGGAAATCACGTACGAAGGTACGGACCAGGTAAGAGAGGCTAAAGTTGATTTTCTAACCCATGCATATAAACTGTTTCACATGAAGGAAGGCGAAAGGGTAGATGACATGTTCGAACGATTTTCAAAAATCGTTAATGACTTACATGCCCTAAAGAAGACCTTCACGGATAAGGAACTTGTCCGAAAAATTCTCCGAAGTCTCACTCCGTAATGGCGCTCCAAGGCCGACGCGATTCAAGAGTCTATTGGCATTTCAAATGTCACCATCGACGGATTAAGAGGTAATCTTAAAACTTATGAATCTACTATACTTAACCCTCTTGTTAATGATCAAAGGAAATAAAGAATCGCCCTCAAGGCAAGCACAAGTCAACCTCAAAATGATGAGGACGGAGATAACGAGTTCGGACTCGTTATTAAGAGATTTCAAAAGTTCATGGGAAAAGAGTATGAACGAAAAGGCAAACAACAAGGAGATCAAGTAAAGTGCTATGGATGCGGAGAAATCGGGCACATTAAATCAAATTGCCCAAATGTCAAAAAGGAGAAGAAACCCTTCAAGAAACAACGAGCATACATATCTTGGGGAGGCGACTCCGGAGACGAGTCAAGTGAGGAAGAAGAAGACGAAACCGGAAATCTTTGTCTTATGGCACACGAAGATAATCAAGAAGAGGTATGTCAAATTTCTTCCAAAAACTTCTATTCTCTTGAGGAAATGCAAAATGCCTTTGATGAGTTGTATAGTGAATTCATTAAAGCTTCCAAAATTGTTAAAAACACTAAGGAAAATGCTTCTTTGAAAGAAAAAGATTATGAAAGACAACTCTCTTTGAAAGAAAAAGATTTGGAAAAATTGATTTTGGAAAATGAGAAGTTGAAAGAAGAAAACAAATTTTTCGGCAAGAGAAGCGCCGACAAACCCGAGAGCTCTAGTAAAAATTGTATTTCTTGCATGCATCTAAAAATTGAGGTAGAAAGACTTAAGGGCACCCTAGATAAGTTCAATTCTTCTCATAAAAATTTGAATGAAGTTCTTGTTAATTTGAAATCGACCAAACATGGGATAGGTTTTAAAAACGAGCCTAAAGAAAAAGTTGAAGCCAAACCCCAACCACCTAAGGCTTAACCTAGGATAAATAAAACCAATGTTCATCCTAGAGATAACAATCCTAGAATCAACATGCATGCTAGACCAAACACTAGAAGAAACTTTGAACATTTAAGGACACCTAGAAATGGCCTTCAACCTAGAAATAACTATTCTAGAAATGATGCATATCCTAGACCAAACACTAGAAGAAACTTTTAACTTTTCAGGACACCTAGAAATGGCTTTCAACCTAGAAATAACTATTCTAGAAATGCTGCATATCCTAGAACAAATAGTAGGAGAAATGATTTTCATGAAATACGCAATAGTCATATTGTCGAAAATAGAGTAAACAAATTTCGTCCGTCCAACTACTATCAACCTAGACGAATGCATAATCCTAATGTCATTTGTCATTATTGCAATCGAATTGGACATATTGCTCCTGCTTGTTTCACTAGACATAGACACTTAACTGCATGTCAAGCACAACAGCATGTTACACCTAACTCTCAAGGACCCAAAACAGCTTGGGTACCAAAGACTCATTAATTTGTCTTGTAGGTATGTTTGAAGGGATCAAGTGTACTTTGGTACCTTGATAGTGGATGCTCCAAACACATGACTGGAGACGAATCCAAGTTCCTTCAACTAGAACACAAGGAAGGAGGAAGCATTATTTTTGGAGATAACAACAAGGGAAAAATTATCGGCATTGGATCGGTCGGTAAGGATGAACCTTCTTCCATTAAGCATATTTTGCTAGTTAAAGGTCTAAAACATAATCTCTTAAGCATAAGTCAATTATGTGACAAGGGAAATCTTGTTTTATTTGATTCGGATGAATGCTTAGTTTTTCGCTGTAGCGATTTTAAAATTATTCTTCGTGGTTTTAGAATGGATAACATCTATATGGTTGATCTCGAAAATTCTTTATTTGAATATGTTAATTGTCTTATGAGCAAAGAAGATGATATGTGGTTATGGCATCGTAGAGTAGCTCACATCAACATGCATCTTTTAAACAAATTAGTTTCACAAAATTTAATTATTGGTCTTCCAAATGAAATTTGAAAAAGACTCTATCTGTGATTCTTGTCAAAAAGGGAAGCAAACAAAAGCATCTGTTAAATCGAAAAATATTGTTTCAACTACTAGACCTTTGAAACTTCTCCACATGGATCTCATTGGACCATCTCGCATTGAAAGTCTTGGTAGAAAGCGTTATGCTTTTGTTATTGTTGATGATTATTCTAGATTTACATGGACACTATTTCTTGCTCACAAAAGTGAGGCTTTTCATAATTTTAAATGCTTTCTTAAACGTGTTCAAAATGAAAAGGACACAACCGTCACTTCAATAAGAAGTGATCATGGGGGAGAGTTCGATCACAATCTCTTCGCGGACTTTTGTGACGAACTCGGTATCGAGCACACCTTCTCTGCTCCACGTACACCACAACAAAATGGAGTGGTGGAAAGGAAAAATAGGTGTCTCGAAGAGATGGCTAGAACCATGCTCGATAAGGCTAAGATTCCCAAACATTTTTGGGCGGATGCCGTGAGTACCGCATGCTACGTTTTAAACAGAGTAGTCATAAGGCCAATACTCATGAAAAATCCCTATGAACTCTACAAGGGAAGGAAACCAAATATCTCCCATCTTAGAGTATTCGGTTGTAAATGTTTTATTCATAACAATGGAAAAGACAATTTGGGAAAATGTGATGCAAAATACGATGAAGGAATTTTTATTGGTTACTCTTCACGTAGCAAAGCATATAGAGTATTCAACAATAGAACCGAAACTGTGGAGGAATCCCCTCATATTGTGTTTTCCGAAAATAATGCTCGCTTGGCGAGAAAGGATTCTGGTTTTGATCTTGCAGGTATTTTATACTCAATAAGTCCTCAAGACAAAGTAGAAGAGGAAACTCCTAAGGAAATTCAAGATGAAATCTTGGAACAATTATCGGAGGAAGCGCCACAACTAGAAAATGAAACGAAACTGCCTAACGCGTGGAGGACAATCAAAGACCATCCTCTCGAACAGGTAATTGGCGACATTGATCAACAGGTAAGTACTCGAAACACTCTTAAGAACACCTTAGGACACACTTCTTAAGAGATCACGTTCTCAATTGGCCGACATCCTCACAAGGCCGTTAGAGAAAGAGTCCTTTTCCGAATTCGTAGTGAACTCGGAATGCTTGACTCAAAATTGATCTAAGTCATGTATTGCACCTTTTTCCACAATTACTAACTTGAGCGTCGGAGACGTCTAATTCTCTTTTGCTGGTATCGCCCCAAAGGCAGGGGGAATTATAAGGCAATGGTGTAGAATAATCGATTTTTTAGTCAACAATCGATTATCATGCTTACTGTGCCGGAAAATCGATTAGCAAGTATCACTAATCGATTATTTACGTTTTTAAGGAATGAATGCACCGATGTTATCCTGGTTCACCACAACCTGTGGCTAGTCCAGTCCCCGAGAGACTCTCTCGAGATTTCCACTAACTTCGTTAAGCTTACGGGTGCTTAACAAACTGAGAACTTGAGCCACACAAGCCTCAACAACCTTTGCTCGAAGATACCACACTTCAAGACTTCAACCAAAGGAATCACAACGTTCCTTCTTACAATATAAGGGATTAACACTTCCCTTCAAGTGTATAATAACACTTTGCACTCAAAACAAGACTCTCCTCAAAAGTAGATATGAGTAAAATAAATACGCTCAAGAACGCAACAACTTTCGTCAAGAATTTGGCTCTCAAAAACTTATGTAATGAATAGAAAATGATGAATAAGAGAGTATGCAAGCTTTAGCAATAATGTGATCAGTTGTTGTACTTAAAAGACTGATTTTAAGATGTATTTATAGTGTTGAAAACATGCACAACCGTTGCCTAATTGCCAATTAAGAATTGCTGATTTTGTGCTAAAACAATTGATTGTCTAAGTTTCATAAATCGATTGTTTTCCAATCGTCCAAAAATCATTCCCAGATTTTACGCATAATAATCGATTATCTAAATCGTATAATCGACTATCTGGCAACGTTCAAAAAATCTTTTTCAGATTTTACTTAAAACAATCGATTATCAAAATCATATAATCGATTACTTGGCAACGTTCAAGAAATCTTTTTCAGATTTTACTTAAAACAATCGATTATCAAAATCATATAATTGATTACTTGGCAACGTTCAAAAAATCATATTCAGATTTTACTTAGGATAATCGATTATCAGAATCATACAATCGATTACCAGACAGAGTTTGAAAATATTTTGGCAGCGGTCATTTACATAATCGATTATGCTATATGTATAATCGATTATATTACAGTCCTGAAAAATCGAATAGATACTGCCTCAACACAATCGATTGTCATAAGGTGCACAATCGATTATTTTGTAGCTTTGAAAAACCTGATGGACACTGCCTCAACACAATCGATTATCATAAGGTACACAATCGATTGTCTTGCAGCTTTGAAAAATCTGATGGACACTGCCTCAACACAATCGATTATCATAAGGTACACAATCGATTGTCTTGCAGCTGCCTTAACATAATCGATTATCATAAGTACATAATCGATTATCTTTGTCCAGATTTTAGAGGCATGTTTAAAAATCATTTTGGTTAAAATAAATATGCATGATTTAAAATCATTTTGCTTTAAATTAAATATGCATGATTTGATAAAAATGATTTTACGAGAGAAGCCAAGTCTTGAGTCAATTGTCGGATCAAGATCACAATGAAAGAACGACTCATGTATAACTTTATTTCTTTGCTTAATCTTGATCTTTGTTTGTCTTGTGCTTGAATCTCGTTATGTATCAATTGCGCGCTTGTGCTTGGACCTCGTCATATGTAAATTGCGCATCGTTTGTCATTTATCAAAACCGACAAATATGAACACACGTTTAGTTTAGTGCCTTGTGAGAACGTGTTTCAACAATTTTCCCCTTTTTGATAATGGCAAACCTTAATCGGGACATGCATATTAGATAATTCATAATGACGATCCAAGAGAAGTAAATAGATATGCAATTAATTCCCCCTCAACATATGAATTCCCCCTCAATTTATGCCAATAAATATTAAGTGCATACCCCTTATTCTTCCCCCCTTTTGACATTAGCAAAAAAGAATAAGCAAATAACTTGTTTATGGATTAATCAAAAATACGATTACATAAAGGAGACAATAAAAGATAGAATAATAAGCTAGAAAAGCAAATAAAGACATTATTCATTGTCATTATCAATTTCCGCCTCGTCATCCGGCACTGCTTCATAAGGGACAAGTCCAGCATATGGATAGTGAATATGATCAAAATATCCATGGATCTCATAGGTCAGTCGATTGACGGAGGTGGACAAAGAAGCAAGTTGGTCGGAAATAGTTTGAAGTGTAGGAGCTTGAGGATGACGCGTTTGAGGAGTTGGAGGAGGAGCAGGAGCCACGTATTCGCCGTCATGGGGAAAGGAGGATTCGGAAATTTCCCATTTCTTGGTGCCCTTTTTGAGAGGACCGATAGAGGTGTTGAACCCGGAGGCTTCAAGAAAATTCATTATAAGAAGGGCGTAGGGAAGTGGTCTATCGTCATTTTTTATGAAGGATTGAGAGCTGGTTGCTGAGAGTTTTTGAGAGACTTTTTGAAGCTTAGATTGATTGTGAAGTGAGGAAGATGATCCTATTAATAGAGTGGAAAATAAGAGAGCATTTACTGGGAAAAGCTGCAATTTTAGAGATTTCAAAGAGTCAGAAACGGAAAAAAAATTTGCACTGACCGTTACACAATCGATTATGGAAACGAAATAATCGATTATTATGGAGTTTTTGACTTGTACTCGGAAATGACAAAAAAAATCGATTGCAGGAGCCAAACGGTAACAAAGATTTGAATTTACTGACAGAGGATAATCGATTGTTGAATTATGGTAATCGATTATTCTGACACAGTGTGCATAGTGATTTCTGACTTGGGAAATAATCGATTATACCTTTGAGATAATCGATTATATTAGGAAGGCAGTAATGAATAGCCGAGACGGTAATCGGTTATACAGTTAAAAAAGATTATTGTCACAATTAACATCAAAAACCTGCAAAGCAAAAATGGTTAAACAATATGTTGTTTTTCCGGCATAATAAACGTTATTTACTTATCGCACTTATTTCATTCCTGCAATTTTTAAATTCCGCAAGTTTACGCTGTTTTTTATTACAACGCTATTCACCCCCCCCCCCCCCTCTAGCGATAAGCGTATATTCTAACAAAATCTTGGCTGGAAAAATTTGCTCTCCGTGATCGCAAAGCAATTTCCACGATCGCGATGACGAAATACCTGGGCAGAATGTTATAAAACACATCAGACGCGATTTTGGGGTCATTTTACACCCATAATTGCTTGTTTTTTGGAGATTCTTGAAGTAGACTGGCGAGGGATTCAAGTAGAAACATTTGGAGGTAAGTTTCTTGGACTCAAACCTCGTTTTATTGTGATATTCATCGAGGAAATCGTTGAATTTTTGCTAAAATGGAGGAATAGGGCTTGGAATTTTGAGATTTTAAATTTAGGATTTGAAAGGGGCATTTGAACTCTGATTTTGATGAACTTTATATGTACGGACTCGTGGCGAGACGAGGAATCTGATGATATGAATTTTGTAATTTTTCGAGGAGTGGGCTGGGGGATCGGGTTTTTTCGACTTCGTATTTTTGGGTGTATTTCGAGTTATTTCGTTTGGGTTATGTTCCATTAGCCTATTGTGACGTATTCCTATGGGTTTTGATTAGATTTAGCATTCGCGGAGGTTGATTTTCGAGGGAAAGGCATTACGAGCTAGTTTGCAGCCGGCTTGAGGTGAGTAATGGGTGTAGATGATGACCTGAGGGTTTGAAACCCCGGTATATCACATTATGACGCTATTATGAGGCTAGACACGCACTTCATGGTTATTGCGTGGTTGTATATGTTGGAAACTGTCACTCGGTCCAATCCAAGGGAAAAATTGTGCTATGTTGGCGATTGTTTCGCATACTATATTGATGATATCAGGGCTTGATGCCATGTTTGGGGCCTTGTTCCTACTTGTAGGATCCTTCAGGGATTGATATATCAGAGTTAGCATGATTTGCATATTATTTAGATTCAGTCCAGGGTTTTTAAAACACTATTTTTGCAAAGTCAGCCGTATTTCTATGTTTTGAAAACTCAAATGATTCCTAAATGATATTTTGGGCCTTCGATCATTATCCCACTTATTTTTTTCTGGACGATATATTATTTCTTGGAAACGGTGGTAACTATTGGCACCGTGTTTTGAAATGGAAACGGTAGTAACTATTGGCATCGTGTCTTGAAATGGAAACGGTAGTAACTATTGGCACCGTGTATTGTAATTGAAATAGTGGTAACTATTGGCACTATATGATATGGCTCTTGGGATGTAGGAGCCCCTCCAGAGTCTGAACCCCCACAGTGAGCACGAGTACCCAAATGGATCGGGCTGCACGTTCCGCAGCGTTCATGCATTGCGTTGCATCTCATGCATTTATATAATGTTGCTTTATCTGTATATCTCTGAGGATTTTACTTGTAGAAATGCTAGATAACTTCATTTTGTGTTATTTCGTGTTTTCTTATATTCGGATTTTTATACATGCTTATTACTCACTGAGTTGGTAGACTCACCCCATACTCCTTGCACCTTGTGTGCAGATCCAGGTGCTCTAGAGATCTAGTGCTGCTGCTGTTGCTATTTGAGTTATCAGAGTATTGAGGTAGCTGCCCAGCGTCCGCAAGACCTCTTACTCTGTCTCTTTTATTGTGTTCCTTGAAACTACTTTGAACTTTGGCATACTGGAGGGCTAGTTTTCCAATCTTTTATGAACTCTTTGCCGAATGTGTGGTTCTAGTGTGTGCATTGCCCGGGGTCCCTAGAGCTCTTTTGGAACTTTGACACAATGGAAGCATGGTTTTAATGTGCTGGGATGAATCACTGCTACGCTTCAAAGTTGTTATGTTGGAAGGCATGGTTCCCAAGTTCATTTGGGCCTATGAAGGTTCACTATAGTGTACTGATACCATTATGTAATTCATTCGACCATTTTGGTCTATAATAACAAATTTTGGGATATTTAATAAAGTTGGGGGGGGGGGGGGGTTTCTTTTTATATCTTTTGTTAAAACTGTGTAGAAATCCTGCCTATAGGATTTAATTATGCTGACTGAACCGTATGAATACTAAGTTATGTTTAGAAATCCTGCCTCTTGGACTTTCATGATTATTTTGATTTTGTATTTTACATTTGTATACTACAGATCTTGTGATAGGACTTACTTTCAACTCTGTACAGTAGAAATCCTGCTCATAGGATATATACATGTTTTCAACAAATGTGCATTAGCCAGCATGCCGATAGGATCTGGTTGTTTGAATTAACTGTCTTTCTGACCATCTATTTAATTTCTGCCCATACACAATCAATAAATATCATTCCTATAGGGTTTAAATCAATCCAGCAATAGATATCATGCCTATAGGACTAAAATGAGTTTCAAACCTAGAAATCATACCGATATGGTTTAAATCAAACGATATCATGCATGTAGGACTAAAGTCAATTATAAATTAGAAATCATGCCTAAAGGAAATAAAATCTATATTTTTTTGAGTTAAAATCAGTATTACACCCAAAAACCATGTCTATAGGTCTTTAATCAATAATTTTATAGAAATCGTGGCTATAGGATTCTGTTAATCGATTATGAATTTAATTGCTCGTGTTAATCACTCAGGCAACATATCTGCAGGCCTTAACAGTGATTCTGCGCCTAAATTGGGGTATACTGCTGCCCGAATTGCTATCCATGCTGAATAAAGTCAATAGGCAAACAAATGGGTTTTAATGCTAGCCTTAATAAACTGCCTTTATACTCTATTTTTTATCACGTAGATTTCCTGCCGATAGTATTACATAGTTAATTACTTCTGTTGATTTAATTGCGTGCATTTATTGCATACGTGTGGAGGTCAATATGAGCCCATACTTATTCTTTATCTGAAAGTCCTATTTGTTTTGTATGTCGCCTAGATTTCACATTTGTAAGTAACATAGGTTGGTCTAGAACTATCCCAAATAAAGGTCCTAGTACCTCCAGGGCCATAGGTAAGGGAGGAGTATTGCACGCATAAGGTATGAGCTAGAAACTACTAGGACGCTTAAGTAACAACCTAAAGATAGTAATTTGATAGTAAAGAGATGATAGTCCGTGCGCTAATGCTTTGAGTACCACCCTGCCCTGAGCGAGTTACAAAGTATTGCATAGGATTATCCTATGGGCTATAAAACATAGGACCACCCCTTGTACCCCTGTTTAATATAGACTAAAAATGGTATTTGTGCAAATTGACCTCTCTTCTTTTAGACTATTCACTTAAATTAAGTTCGGCCTGGACCAACCGTTGTGGACCTCGTGAGGTGCCTAACACCTTCCCCTCAAGGTAAGTTTGAGCCATTACCTGATCTCCGACGATGTAAATTAGCTACATGAGTTATCCACTCTAGGTTCCCTAAGGCACCTTAATTCGTTTGGGGGACACTATTTGAAATCCAATTCCCAATCCTCTCAAAAAAGAGTTGTACTAGAAATGTCGAAAATAGATTTCGCAAGAAAAAGGGGGCACGACAAAATAACGACTTTGTTGAGAATATCTTTAGGCTCTTACCATAACAAACTTTTTTGTGAATTAGTCTTTAAGCATGAATTTATTATTCTGTTAATACTTGTACATCCCTTCCATTCCCACTCAATGTGAATTTATTTGTTTATTTTCATTCATGATTTCTCTTCCCTATTTTATCACTTTTACTCTGGATACTGACTTGTCTCCTTGCTTTTCCTTCTTAAATGTCTTTATAATAATTAAAAAGCGTATTCTATCAGTATTCATTGTTCAAATACTTGGCAACATGTTATTTTATTTTACATACCTTCACGCTCAACATCATATTCCACTCGTGCACACTAATATTATAGCAATGCTTGATGAGTATCCGCAACCTTCCTAAAATCACTCCTTAAAGTTGGAATGGATTATTTGTGTTAAAACTAGCCGATGAGTGGTGCATTCGATGGTTCCATACCTTTCCCTATCAAGTTGTTTGCTTTAGGGTACTAGTCTAGACTTCTATAAAAACCTTACTTTGATAATAATTGTACATGCATCATGATCAAACCTAGCCTGGGTTAATATGTTGCCCGCATTATAACCCTTTAAGAAAGCCTTTTCCAAAGTCCAATGGGATTTCAATAATTCCAATGGGCACAACCACGATATGTGCATTATTTGGAGAGATAAATGCCGACATTCTAATCGTTAATGTGTAAGTAGTCGAATCCGGAGGGGAAAGGATCTGATAGGTTATGGCATTTTGACTTTTGATGATTTGTCAAATAGTTTTGAGGAACCAGTTGTGATCAGCTCCTTAGGTGTAGTTCTCATGGGAAATATGGATGATTCATAGGGGGAACAATGTGGAGGTCTGGTTCTCAGCGGGAATATCAATACTATGTTCGTCCTCATCAGAAAGGGGAAATCGATAGGTTACAAGTACCTTGGGCATAAGTACTTTACTCTATGTTTTAATGATCTATCAAACTTGCCATCCATAGCCAGATAAAGAACTTGTTACACACTTACAAGACGTTGAGATCATAAAGTTCTAGGTTGGAATCCAGCCCTTGTGAAAGAAAGGTAAATGCTATTACTAAATCAAAGGACTTGCTGGAGCTGACCATAGAAGAGATGGTAGGATATCTGAAGACCTACGAGATGAAGAGGAAGATAGACAGTGAAAGAAGAGAATCGAAGAAAAAAAAGAACCCGGTACTCAAAGTTGATAGCAATGACTCAACTGAGGATGCATTGAAGGAACAACTGAAGGAATAGGTCCCTACCAGTTCTCGAGGAGATTGTATGAAGTCAACTCTCAGTAGGAAAGTTGCTGCCTGCACACGCTATTGTGCAGGAACAGTACAACAGTCAACTTTGTCTGGAAGGATTTTTACCTACCTTAATTACATCATTATAAGTAATGTCACACACATATAAATACAATCAATGAAGGTAAAATAACTTAATTCATGAGAGAACCAGATAAAGGACCTGAAGCATACCTGGTACAATCATTAAAGTTAATCGACTCAAGATAATCTGGGAAGTGTTCCTTTAGACTTACAAGAACCAGATTAGGGACATGATCCCTTGATGTTCCCCCTGAGAAAAGAATAAGTCAACTATACAGTTGGAAAATAACTGCATAAAGTGACTGCCTGCAACGATACACTCAACAATGTAGCAGACAGTCTAGCAGACAGTGCATCAGTCACTTCCCATTGGGAAAAGGCATGTACTAACCAAGATTTGACATCACCTTTGTGATGTCTTTTGCAATATAAACCTGGTGCAAGACACAAGGCATCCACTTCCAAGGCTGGAAAAATCAAAAACGAAAATCCTCTCTCAAGTGCTTGCCACAACCTCTCTCAAGAACAAAGCAGTTGCAACCTTGAAGACCAGATCCAAGATTAAAGATATCTTAACTCCTTAGGTTTGTTGAGTCTTTATTATTTGTTCTTCAATTGTAACTCCTATCTTTCTTCCTTAGAAGCTGTGTTGTAGTAAATCCAAAATAATAAACCCTCTAAGTTGTGTCTTGGCTAGAGTCAGTCGAGTTGTAAAGACTTTGTAATAGAGTTATTACAAAGTGGATTATAATAGCGTTATTACAAGTTAGAGTGATTGAAGTCTTTGAAATAGAGTTATTACAAAGTGGTTTATGGTGGGAGTATCATAAGTTAGTCAAAGCCTTTGTAACTCGAGAGTCACAAAGTAGCTTGTGGTGAAAGTACCACAAGTTATTTGAATTGAATCCTTTGTAATATAGT
The DNA here is from genome assembly GCA_034376525.1 of Nicotiana benthamiana. Lineage (NCBI taxonomy): Eukaryota > Viridiplantae > Streptophyta > Magnoliopsida > Solanales > Solanaceae > Nicotiana > Nicotiana benthamiana. Next base: position 21,611,265 of record CM067333.1, on the reverse strand, counting down.
CATTACATAGTGTCTTGTAATAGTGTCTACAAGTTAGTGAACTTGAAAGCCTACAAATATAGTTCATGGTTTTTGTCCCCAGGGTTGGATATTTCCACGTAAAAATCCTATGTGTTCTTTACTTACTACCGAGCTACTACACAAACAATTACGGAACATAATTCCCTATATTGGTTGGTTTTACAGTCTGCTGCTTACAGTGGAAACTTATAGAGAATCTGGTTGTCTATTCAATGGGAAGTTATCCTGTGTCACTTTCACATACTAGATCAGTAGTTAGCACTGTGGGAACTGCTATAGAACCAGATCGCTATATAGTTTGGTTCATTAATGTTTTCAGTGGAAACTCATAGTGAATCTAGTTCTCTATACAGTCTGGTGGACCCTTAGTTTCTAACAATTGGCATCAGAGCATATTCTTTCCAAAAGGTTAAGACCTAGAAGGATCTACATGGCCACTCTACCAAATTTCAAGGAAAGTCAATCAACCAAATGACCACAAAGATTTCCGAAGATGGTTTGCAAAAATTGTGGGATGTCGATGAAAGGAAGTTCCAGCAGGAAGTTCAAATGGAATGATTGCTGTCAGAAGTGTGGAAATCCTAGACACTTCGTAAAATACTGTCCATTTATGATACAAGAGAAGTACAAACAAAACTCTGATGAAGTAGCAAAAAGGAACCCGGTTCCAGACAAACGATTCACCTGAAAAAGTGCAGTAGACAATGTTGTGAAGCAATCTCTTGCTGCATGGAGAGACTCCTCTAGTGAATAAGAAGAATAACTAGATGCATGAAGCAGCTCCATGATGGCATTGGAAATTGAAGATGATTAATTGTTTGCATTTATGGCTTAGTCTGAGTAGGATGATAATGATAAGGAAAATTTAAGGGATGTATAGAGAAATCTGAAGTCCTACTCTTCGAAGAAATTGGTGTCACTAGAAAATGTTCTAATTGATACATATTACAATTTTATTAATGATAATGATACCCTAATAAGAGAGCTAGGAAAAGCTGAACAATCTAGAGACGTATTGATGGAGTGGTTGTTCACTAGAAGGAAACCATAGAGAACCTTAGCAAAGAAAAAGTACTCTAGTAGTGAAAATTGCACCTACTGAGCAAGAAAGGGATGATATGGTAGTTTTGATTGAATATTTAGTGGAACAAGTGGAAGAAGTAACTAGATAATATAACTTGTTGAAAAAGCAAACAAAAAATGGATGGACAACACTGAGAGAGAGAAAGTGGCTAGAGGTTCAACTTGAGCTTGAGAGTGAGTTTAAGAAAGTTAAAACAAGTCTTGTTGCTGAGCTTGAAAAGAATAGACAATTTATAAGGATTTATAAAGGGTTTAAAATGATCTTGATAAGTCACTTAAATGGACCCGATCCTCCGATGTAGTAATGACTATGTACAGGAGTAATGGTGGAAACAAGCAAGACATCTGGTTCCAAAAGGCCAAAACCTGCTATAATTCCAATAGGAAGTATGTAACTGTGGCTGATAATAGCTTGTGCACTCACTATGGTTAAACTGGTCATTATAAGGACTCTTGTGAAGTAAAAATTTAGTCTTCACAGAAAAAAAGTTTTTGTTGAAAATACGCGTACTGATGAGGAACCTAGTTCCCAAAAAAGAAAATATGTGTTTCCATTATGGGCAAAAAGAAGTTTGATCCGCCCGTTCTATTGTTATATGTGACCCAAGATGGCTTGGCTTCCTAAGTCTAATAATTGATTTAGCGTGCAGGGAATAGTGAAAGGGAGTAGTCAACAATAGTACATGGATAGGGACTACTCGAAGCTCATGACTGGATGTACAAATCATTTTCTTTCACTAAAGGCCATGCAAGGAGGGAGTGTATCCTTTGAAAATGAAAAAGAGGGATACATTCTAGAGTTGGAAGGATTGGAAAGTCTCTTCCACGTTTTGGTGAAAATGCATACTTCGTGAATGGGTTGAAGTATATCTTGCTGGTTCTTTATGCAACCACAAGAGCACCTACGTCCATTTTCTTGGATGTACCACCAGACTGTAGAGCCATATTGGTAGCTTTCAAAGCTTCCAAGTTCGTAACTATACCACTTTTGATACCTTCCTCGATCCTCTCTCCCAGCTTGATGATGTCAGAAAATTTATGATTCTTGATCAACATAAGCCTTTTATAGTATTGCGGGCCCTGAGCGCGGACGAAAAGCTTGTTTTTTTGTTCTTCCTCTAAAGTAGGTATGACTTCAGCAACTTCTGATATCCAATGAGTGGCATACTCGCGGAATGTTTCTGTGGGCTTCTTATTAAAATTCTGAATGTGGAACACATCCGGTGCATTTCTTGTATAGAACTTGAATCTGTGCATAATGTCGAACGTCATGCTCATCCAGTTCGACCACTTATTTGGGTCTTGGCTAATGTACCAAGACAAAGCATCTCCCTTTAGAATCTTCATGAAAAGTTTCATACGTATCCTTTCGTCCTTCCCTACTCCGACTAGATTATCGCAGTACGTTCACAAGTGAACTCTCGGATCCCCTGTATCGTCAAACATCTCGAACTTAGGAGGTTTGTACCCCTTGGGCAGTTTGACATCCGGTTGTATGCAAAGATCTTCGTAGTTCAACCCTTCAATCCCATTACTTCCTTCGATGCCCTAAATTTTTCTAGTCAGTTTCCTAAGTTCCTCAGCCAGACTCCTGATGTGTGAGTCTTTATCATCCGACTTGGGTGTGCTAGAAATGGGTTAGGTGGAGTGTGACATTGTTTTGCACGTAGATGGGGGTGTTATGATAAGTGTGGAAATGGTCATTTGTAGTGTTTAAAGGATCTGGGATGAGCAGTGGAATATTGTTGAAAGTGTGGCAAGTACTGTAGTGGTGGTAAGGAGTGGGATAGTTTTGCGGATTTGGGATATTTTGCTAAGGTGTGGGGTTGATATCTAGGGTAGTGAGGGAAAATAACATATTTTCCAATTTTCGAACTTGGTCAAGTTCTTCTTGAAACTTACACAACTTTTACTCCAATTGGGATGCATTTTCTTTGGAAACCTGAGTACCATGAGCGACCTCTACCCACTTAGTTGAGTTTTCCTTTCTGGTGTTCAGATCTTCCATCTTTCCTTTGCTCCTATTTCTGACGGGACTAGGAGGAGGAGTGGGTGGAGGACCATTGGATCTTGTGTAATACGACGATGATGCTAGAGTGCACGAACTAACCTTTGAGGAGGGCAGTAAAACAAAAGTAAAAACAAAAAAGGTGACAAGTTAGTAAGGATCATGAGAAAAATGTAGTGATATTTAAACATATAGTGCAAGAATGTAAATTGTGTCCTAATTTGGGGGACCTTTTTTGGCCCGAGGTAGGATTAGCGACAAATTGATTTGGAGAAATCATAATGCTAAATGCCTCATATTATTGATAAAAAGTAAACGAATCCCAAAATAAAACTAAATAACAGGAAATAAAATGTCACCATTGGCCATTGGCCTTAGTACATTTCATAAAGAAAAAGAAATGACTCCTATCAATTTGGTCCTAGAAGGACCTTCCCTAGACTCAACATCTTTGGCCCCATCGAACAACTTCACTAGCTCGCGAAGTCCCGGTAACAGGTAGGCTCTGGCTAGGTGTCCTCCCTCGTTCTCTTCATCATTCTGGCAGTCCTCGATTGTTTTGAGAAACTTATTTTCTAGCTCCACTAAACCCCGTTCAAATTATCCAGCCACTTGTTGGCACTGATAGTCATGTCTTTCCACTCTTCAGTCAGCCTTTGGTTGGCTTCATGTATTTCACGGTGCTAACTTTCACATTCCCGAATCCTCTTGCGCAGTTGGTTGTACTTGATCTATGCTTCAGCCTTTTCATCGATGATCTTGTGACCTCGAACAAACCCGGATCTACCAAGACCATTGTGATTATCCTCCGGCCAGCCTGAATAGTATGGGGTGGAACCAACACTGTATCTTTCTGGCTCGACGCTATCCCGTACCACGACAAGTTTTCAGTGCCACATATGTTGAGCTTGGCACTTGGAAGGGCTATCATCATCCTGAAATTTGGCCCGTAAGTGACTCATCTTGTCGACCCTTGGTATTACTTGCTTCCTACCAACCTGTCCCGTTATTCGGAAAGGGACAAAAGGGTAGGTCCCCCACAGACCGATCAGTATCATAAATGGTGCATCCCGGGATAGGACGATGAATTCATTAGTAGGGAACCACTCGAACATCCATTGTAGTTAGTCTTAATTTAGTTTTTCAACAACTCGACCCATCCCTTGGCCTCTTCTGGCTAAGCAAACATGTTGGGCATGTAATTTATCTGCCTTGGCTGATGGAAGGCTATATGATCTTCCCAGTTCCTACGCTGATCTCTTGACGGTATTCTCTCTTTTGAAGAGGCTCCATGAGCTAGAGATGGAGTAGAAAATTGCAGCCCTCGAAGTGTTTGGATCCTTGATGACACTTCTCTAAGGCCCGGTATACCTCTACAATGATCGTGGGAATTATGTTAAATGGTTCTTTATTGATTTTAGAGTTGGGATCACGAACTGTGTGAGGTTGCAAGGCCGCAATTAGCCCAATAGAAGAAAATCATTATATTGAAGAAAAGAGAAAAGAACCATTGGATGATGCAGGCATTGACTACCAATCCCTCCATTAAAGTTTTGGTGACCATAGCTATCCAGGTATGGATCCTTACTTTCTTCATCGGAAACACTATCATCCCCAAGAAGCAGAATATAAAGACAACGACCCTTCGGTGGATATGCCCCAATGATGTAAGGGAAAACTAATCAGGAAAAGTACGGTAAGATTTTCTATGACCATACCTTTCGTACAAATAGTCAAAGGGAACATACGACTCTTTCAAACATTTCAAGTAAGGATTTTTCTTTAAGCCCATCATTTTTAGAAAACCTCGACCCTTGTAGTTTTCCGACTTGCAGTATACCAGCCAGTCTTCCTATTTCCTCGAGCATGAGTGTCATCTCAATGTCTTTAAAATGGAACACATACTTATCACAATCCCAAAATATAGTAGCAACTTCTATGATTTTGTTGTTGGGTTGGATTTCCAATGGGAAAGGTAGATTTCCTTGGTATTTTCGGACAAGAGTCTGATCACTGGAATGAAGATCCTCTCACAATCTTAGCAATTTTAGGTGGATGTTTGTGACCATTCCAAATCTGGGGACTTCGTGCCTTATTTTTCTGAAAGACAAAAAGGTTAGGCCCTTACCTCCACCAGAATCGACTATTAAATATCAATAATTGGAATAAAAGCATTTAGTTCTCCAAATAAATGCACAAAGGTGGTAGTGTCCGTTTGGGTTTTAGGGGAACCCAGTGGATTTTTGACAAGGCTATCTTAAAGAGTCATTATGCGGACAACATAACTGAATCGGCTCGATTTGACCATGATGCATGCATAGTTAAACAATGTAAGGTTCCTATGGGGGTTTTAGACTGGCACCCGTGAGCGGACAACACAAGAAGGAAAGGCACGAAAATGTCGATTACACTGTTGATCGACTGGTTTCACCGAAAATATGCCTTTGTCCGATTTAAGGGCGATAATATCGGAAGGGCGCAACCACTCGTTATAAGCATTCTATGGTATTTTGTTTGGCACGAGTAGAATATGATGTTGAAAATATGCTTATGCAATAATTTAAACAAGTTGTCATGTATTTGAAAGTTCATAAAGTAATAATTACAATAATTTAAAACAGTAGTAAAGGAGTACAGTAAAAGAAATAAGGGAAAGAAATAAGAGACAATTTGGTTTTTGCAATAGAAGATGGAATTAAATTCTTAAATGGTTTAGACAAATAAAGGCACATAAAAAATGTAATGTCACATTAATAGCTTGAAATGATAAAAGCCAAAAAGAAAATCTCCAGCAGAGTAGCCATGCTATCGCGTCCCCTTTTTTCATGTGAAATCGGGTTTATGACATTTGGGAGAAAACTCGTTCCTTTTCGAGAATTGGGTTTGAATTAAAGAGTCGCCACCTAAGGATTTAAGTGCATTAGTACACTTAGAAGAGAATGACATGTATAGCAAGAGATATGGTAAGGGCTTGAAATTATTATAAGGGGAAGGTGTTAAACATCCCTCAGAATCTACTAGTGTTATTCCTGGTCAAGCTGTTATAGTGACTTTAGGTACATGTACTACATAGGCAAGTAGGACATCATATAAGAGGGAATTTTTCACATAATGGTTAAAAATAATCAAAGTTGGAAAGAACTAACGAGAGTTGATTGTTCAAAAAGATATAAAAGAAACAAAGAAACAAAGGGAGGGGGGGGGGGGATCCTAGGTTTATAAAAAATATGGATCACCCCACACAACATCCAGTAATCACTCGTTAGTAAGGGTCTACACGTGATGTTATCGAGTGTTCATTATATCCATATATACCTTTTCCCACCCTGTTAAGGTACTAAAGCGCGGAGTGGTCTCGTATACTTATTGCATGCTATTACCCGCCCCAATCCTATCAGCCCCGCAGTCACTAGGGACTACTAATCCTTAAAGGAGGAGATATTGGGCTTATTTGTTGTTTCAAAAGGTAAAATACTAAAGTGATTGTCAAAAAAACATATAGCAAGTTTGGGGAAAGCATATAAACAAATAAAAGGCTCAAATACAACTCCTTTAAGCAGAGAAAGCAAACAGTTTAGCATAATTTACACGTACTGTTTAGGGTCTGATTACAACTTAAAAGGTTGAGGCAGACTGATTTATTACATAGTTATGACAAGAAGCCCGAATCAGGCCTGCTTGCTGGTTGTAGCTAATAAAATCTGATTCAGTTTATAAGTTTACCCTATGGTTTGCCTAAGTGTTGTACAAAAACCTATAGGCATGATATCTACTTATTTTTGAAATATCAACATGAATTGATTACATATCGATTTTAGAAAAGTGCTCAATTCTTAGAGAAATGCTAGTTTCAGCAAAAGATCATAAGTTTAGCAACTAGTAATGCATTTTTACTGCCAGTTTTAGACCTATAAGCGAGGGAGACGAATCCGATTTGATTAAAGCTCTTATAGGAATGCTTTCTATGCGATTGTTGACTTTAGAACACATTTATAGATATAGAGAAATTCTGAAATCCTAAAACCATGATATACATGTACTATATTTTATATGAACATGATATCTAATTGTAGTTGGTTATTTATGACGTATAAACATGTTTTCCTAATGAAACGTGGATATACAAGATTCAAAAAGACCTATAGGCATATGTTCTATATGCATATGTAGAGTTTAGATTTTGAATAATCGTAGACATGATATCTATATGAAAGAATGCAGGACTCTTATAGACATGACATCTATATGTGAGAATGCAGGATTCTTATAGACATGGTATCTACACATAAGAGTGCAGGATTCAGAAATTCATATAGGCAGGTTATCTCTATATGAGAGTGCAGAAATCAGAAATTCCTAAAGGCTGGTTATCAACATATGGGAGTGCAGAAATTAGAAATTCCTATAGATAAGTTATCTACATATGAGAGTGCAGAAACCAAAAATTCCAATAGGAAGGTTATTTACCCCTTTTTTGCATACATTGTTACCCATTCCCTTTTCACTTGCCATCCCCAAGAGTTTTATTACAAATTTATTACAGCAAAAAAGAAAGTAAAGTAAAGAAAAATACATCAGAAATAAAAAAGTAAAACCAGGAGAGCATAATTCAGACTTCCTTACTGAAGTACAACGTAAACCAACTCCAAGAGATCTTATTTCAAAGCCTTTCTCCCATTTGGATATGTCAGTGTTCCCCAAGAGCCTCATATAAACTTCGGGCAGTGCTCAAACCCAAATGTATCATCAGATTAGGACATATTGCATTATGGAAGTGCCAACCCTAAAGTGTGCAAGTTCAGAGGGACCTCAAGGTCCAAAGGCAAGGCTCACAAGAGGGGGAGGGGGTGGGGCAGAACCCAGGGGCTAAGTGAGAGTGCAAGTGTAGAATTCTGAAAGGGGAAAGGGAAAGGGAAACAATTCACATTAATACATAGGGGTATAGGGACATGTGGAGGTGGTAAAGGGGCAAATGAGGGCTGGTGGGTATCCTCAGCAGTGGGAAATGCTAGTACACCCATAAGCTTGTTGGAACACATTGTTTAAAGGTTAGGATCTTTCAAGGGATCAAGTTCAATCCATAGACAATAACTTACATATTACCGTGTTTTAAACTGTAACTCAAAACACATAAGGGGGTAGGGAGCAGGGATTCATAGAAGAAACAAGTAGAAAGAAATCAACATACTAGTGTAAATATTTTACTCAGCAGAAGCAGCAAAGTAGACATGGATACAAAAAACTCTAAATAAACACATAGTGGTGATGCTGAAGCTTAAATTAGGACATACCTGTTTCAGAGAAACAAGTAAAGAAAAGTAGTAGGTCTTGTAAAACAAGCCACACTGTAGACAGGAAGAGAATGTTATATGTGTTTGTGAAAAAGAGTCATGCTTTTTATAGTGTAAAATCAGGCAGATAAAAGGTAAGAGAATAGTTAAGGAACTGATTGTCAATAAATTTCACAAGAATTTCCTTAATTAAGAGATTCAGATTCAAACTGGTGAAAACCATATAAGGAAAGAAATTGAATAAGCACTTTGCGCACACCATGTAATTAAGGGCAAATACATAGAAGGTTATATAAGGACATGGTTTTGAAGTACACAGTGTTGATACCCAATTTTTCCCTATGGATTTTTATACCTACAATACTTTCAAAATAGAATGTATATACATATATAAGCATCTTCAAAGGTTTTGGTATTTTCCCCAACTTTTTAAAGATTTTTAAAAGCAATTTATGGCCTATTTTGCACTATAAAATCCAATAATTATTCCCAAAATTTTTTATTTTGGTGAATAATTTATTTTATTCTCATATTTACAAAAAATATAATTTACATGATTTTTACATAATTTTACAAGTCCATTTGATATTTTTAAACTAAAATTGCATGAAATTGCAATTTTAGCCTATTTCTCGATTTAATAGAATTTTTAATCACATAATCATTTCTAATATTTTTAAATTTATACTTACATATTTTTTATTAAATTGGTATTTTTAATTTTATTTTAAACAGCTTTTACTATTTTTTTAAAATGAGAAAAGTGGCTATTTCAATTGTAGTTCATCTTACTTTTTGTTATAGCCTAATTTCAACCCTCAATCCCAGCCCCAAATTAAACCCAATCCAGCCCAATTCCATCGAATTAAATGACTTTATTACCCGACCGCTAACCCTATTTCAAATCCACCCAGTCGGCCTTTTAATCTAGGTCGTTGATCACTTTGATCAACGGCCATGATCCTCCTTTTCCTTTTTAATTCGACAACCCAACCCTAATCCCCTCATTAATACAAGACAGCCACCATTGAATCCCCTTCGTATCTCAAACTCACTCAACTCCTCCCCGAAACCCTAGCCACTTTTCACCGGTTTTGCCTTATCCCACAGAAAACCATGGCATCTCAGGCCCTAGGTGGCCTGTACTCACCCCTCACGTGCCCTTATACTCCTTTCACTTGAAGATCCAAGGTCCTACCTTGAGGACCCTGGCTCAGAGGTCCTCCGATTTAGGTTCTATGCCCATTTTCGGCTCATCTGCAGCATGTCTTAGCCTTGGGTGTTCATCTCCGACTCAAGACCAACCCTTTCCAGGTCTTTCTCATTTTTCTAGGGTTTTTTCCTGAACGCCTATGCCTTCGAGATTTTCCTGCTTTATCCAAGATCTACTTTACATCCGTGCTATTTGTGATATTTTTGAAGTGTTTCTCACATCATTAAAGATTTTTGCTTTTGAAACTGCTCGTCTTTTCGAACCTAGGGTTTCTCGGATTTTTCACTTGTTCTACTTCAATTTCTTACTATATTTTTATTAAGTGTTCTCACTATGGTTTCTGTGTATTTTATTTACTGTATTTTCTCCTAGGGTTTCTAGTGATTTCTTTTACTGTGTTTGCTTCCATGAAATTTCTTTGTTCTTTGGGTTTTCCTGAGTTTATATTTCCTAATTTTCAAAGCTTTCATCTGTGGGGGGAAACCCTAGATTTTTGGGGTTTTCAAGCCACTTATGTGCGATTGTTTTGCTTCCTGTTTGATTTCAAAAGCCCTAATCTCTAAATTCATCTCATGTTCTCTGATTCTTGCTAAACTTATCAAGACCTTCTGATTTCTCTCATAACTGTGTTTTTCTACTTTTGATTTCATGACTACTTTGCTCTATTTAATTCTAACCTCTGCATGTTTAAGTTTATGCATCCTTTATAGTCAGCTCTTTTCCTTTCAAAGTAACACTTATTTTTGGGGATTGATTTCAGACCACCATTAGGTGAGCCTATTTGGATTTTTCCTTGTCTATTTTGGACCACTTTTCTGACTTAATTCATTATTCAGATCGAATATTTAATTCCTTAATTTACTATGTGATTAGTTGAATTTATTCTTACCTTATTTACCTGAACCGCGTATTTCAAAAACTTCTCTTATGTATTTACCCTTTACTACACAATGTGTTCTTGATTTTCTTTCCTAATATAAAAAATCTGCCCTCTCCTACTCAAATTGAACTCCTTAATTAAAGGAGTTTCCTTTCCCTGATTGATTATGATTGATAATGAACTATTTCTTGCCTTGATTACCTGCCTGTTTTCAAACTATAAATACCCTGCTCCTTTTCTTTAAAAAGAAAACAAACAACTGAGTTGAAAAACACACGCACACACACACACAAAAAGCTCTCTTCTCTACCTTCTACTAAGCATTCTGGACTGCCTTCTCTTAAACATTTTAAGTTTCTTGAGTTTGTTCCTGTTTATTTCTGGCTGGGTGTTTGCTGCTGTTAATCTGCTACCCTAGAATTATAACTAGCATTCCCTTCTATGCTCTATAAGCATCCTTAAATTTTTCTGCTTCAATCCCTTTCTTTGTTTGTTCATTTATGCTTTCCTGCACTATTTAAGTACTTTCAAGCATGTTAATCCTTCTCCCATGTTCCCTTTATATGTGAGTTCGTCCTGGGTCATAACAACATTATGAATTACTGTATGTGATTCAGGACTAGACTCTTTTTTATTCTCTACCCAACTCCTATCCCATTCCCTTTTCCGCAATGTTCTGAGCTCTAACTTGGGCCTGTTGATGTTCTGATCATCATTCAGACTTCAGTTTGACACTCTAAGAGTCTGCTCTTATTTTCTTGAATCTGAGTGGAGGTTAGGGGTGTGCCAATCTGTGCCATGACTGGGTATGACCACCTCCTACTAAGGTTTCTCTCTCACTTTACACCTACTCCTAGCTCTTAAGTTCTACCCCCATATGGTAAGCCATGCTTAGGGACATTGGAGTTCCCTCTTAACTTTGATTCCTAAGGGCTGGTAATTCCACACATTACACTACTCTGTTACAACTCTCCATCTTTAGAGTGTAAGCATTGCCTGGGTTTTGAACCCTTCAAACTTTTAAACACTCCAAGAGAAGGCCTTGGAATCTGGAATCCGGATTTGGTGAAACACATGTGTTGGATGTTGAAGTTTGCACTGAGCCTCCTAAGGCCTGACTTTAGTTTTGATGTATTTATTTCAATCTTTTTCTTTCCAGTTTTGTAATAACTATGTAATGAAACTCGGGGAAAATATTACTAAAGGGCGTGGGAGGGGTTTATGTTGCCTGCATAAGTCAAAGGGTAGAAATCATGCCTATAGGTATTTTATGCTTTGAATTATCTAGAAATCATTCCTATAGGATGTTCTAATGATTAAAATCATCTAGTTACCATGCCTATAGGTTTAATACTTCCAAGCCACCTCGATAACATGCCTATATGGTTTAATGTTTAATCATGTCGCAAATCATTTGAGATCCTGCCGATAGGACTTTAACATTCACCTAATCAATTGCATATAGAAACCATGTTTATAGGGAATGCATATACGTTAGGACAACTATAGGGTAACTGAACGTCCATCTATTTACTAACTTTTAACATGTATTAAAATCCAATATAGATAGCACGTCTATAGGATTTCGTCTCAACTTGTCTAATTCATTATAAACAATAACAGTCCGTTAACTGGACCTTAATGTCCTAATGTAATATTTTTCAATAAAAACTTTTTTAAAAACTATGCTTTTAAACTCTTCAAATCCGCATCTTTTTCTATGCAGTTCTTTTAAACATTCTACCTAATTCCCTGAAATTGTCTAATAAGAGTCATGTAACTCACTCTTTTCTTAAGATATTCCTGCCTCTAAAAATCTTTTGTAACTCTTCTACATTTTTTCCTACTCAATCAGTATGTTGATTTCAAATCCATTTACTAACTTAATGTAGTCTTTTTTTTCTTTTAAACTCTTCTGCATTAAGACCTCAATAATTAACAATCAGACACGAGGGGCTTGACGCAGACTTTTATCCAACTTTATGAGTTAAAATGATTCATCCGCCTCTTAATATCTTAACTTTAGTGACCAAACCAGTATATGAAGGTCTTGCTAAACTGACTGTTGTGTGATCTACGGGGTTTGTATGAGCCTTTGAGTGTTTGCTTTGTACCCTCAATTATCTGTTATTTATTTTGACTAACACCTTAGTATTTTATCCTTTTAAACTCCACATATGCCTCTATCCCGTTTTTTCGCTTTTAGGATTAGAAGTCCAAGTACCTTCGGGAGAGGTATTAGCATGCAATATGTAAACGAGACAAATCGCATTTGAATACCTCAACAGGGTGGGAAGGGTAGAATATGGAGATGATGACGGTGCACTAATATCTCATGTGAGAATGATTGACGGGTATTGCGCCGAATTATCCATATTATAGTTAAACCTAGGACCCTTTTTCGTTGCTTTTCCTTTATTTAAATTAATGCTTTCGTAAAACTACGCTCTCTTTGAACTTGTGCCTTTCTTCTTTAAAAAGTGTCAACTTATTTATATTTCTTATGTGCAAACTTTGCTTGTCTACTCCTACTCTTCTTAAAGTCACAATAAAGCAAGGCTGGGAACCACACTAGTGGATTTCGAGGGGTGCCTAACACCTTCCCTGCGAGATAATTTCAAACCCATACCGGAACTCCGGTTTTCTTTCAAATCCTTCTTCTTTTATCTAAAAGTGTCCTAATGCACTATAATCATTCGGTGGCGACTCTCCAAACTCCGTAGTCCAAATTCCCAAAAGGGGATAAAATAGTCATTTCATCCATAATGCTGAAACACGATTTTCCTTAGAAAAAGGGGGCGTCGACACACGGTTGTACAAATAGGGCAAGAAAATCCATTAACAGGCAGTATTTCAGGGGTCAGGGATCGTGTTATTACTGATCTATCAATAAACCAAGTCAAAAAAACTGAGAAGGGTTTTAACTTAGATCGAATCACAAAGAAAATCAGCAAATAATTGAAAGAAGTCAATCCGACCATATTCAGAGGGAAGTGTGAACTAATCACAAATTTGAATGTCACTTGAGAGGGAAGTGCATCATATATATGGATCATACGAAGGTATTAAGCATGAAAAAAGATTGTCATGTCAATGTAAAATTAATTAAAAAATACAGTGTAGAAGATTTTATTAAAAATCAACATTGTATGAAAACAAGGATGTCCAAACTTAATAAAGAGACTCAAAGTTGGTCTGAAAAAATTAGGAGTTTTGAAATAAAACCCTAGTTAAGGCAAATCACAAAGAAAAAATGAGAGGGTAAGCAATTGAATCGAAACATGTTTAGAGGTTTTAGAAAAGAACTGAAACTTCTAACATGCTTCTTTTAGTAACAGAACTCACGAGAAACACGGTAGAAAAGAAACATGCGAACACTGTAGAAGGGTTCAAAGCAAACAGAGTGGAGGAAACTAATTTAAAGCATAATAAGAAAGTATGATAATAATAGTAGAAAAAGCATGCTAAGAAGATTTAGAAGAAAGTTTGAACAGAGCTCTGTAGAAGGAAATTAATAAGGAAACTTGAGAACTAAGTAATGAAAAATACAGTTGCAGAAAAAAAGAACATAGTAGAAAAGAAATACTGTAGAAAAGCATATGAAACATAGTAAAGAAAAACACAGCAGTAAAAGCATACAAGAACATGGTGAAAGAAAATACAAGAAAACATCAAAGGCAAGTACGCACGAAAGACAAAGAAAGTAAGAAAAAACACTTAAAAACTTTGAGAAAAACCATAGATCGGAAAAGAAAGATTTTCAAAGTAGTTTTTGAAAGAAAAGTCAGGAAAATCATTTGAAAAACTCAAGGAAAGAATATATACACAATATATCTAAAGGAATCGGAGAAACCTCGAAGGATTAGGGTTTCAGAAGAACCCTATAAGTGAAAAAGGTTTTCAAAAGTCATCGATCTGAGTCAGAGAGGTCATAATCAGTCTCAAACAACCATAGTACGTCCGAATAATGCTGGATATTGCCATGGAACTTGAATCTACAAAGGTCTAGATGTGATCCTTCATAGTAAGGCCTTGAATCATCAAAAACCAAACATGTAAGAGCAAGATGAGGTGGGTATAGGTCTTTCATAGCCTTGGAAGCCACGGATTACTGTGGCTTCCAAGGTGGAGGTGGTAGGAAATGGCTAGGGATTGAGAGTATTCGAGAGAGTTTGAGAGAGTGGGGTGTTCAGAGGTAGCTGGTAGGTGGAAAATAAGAAGGTTAGGGTGATCGTTTGTGTAAAAAAAAAGGTAAGAGTGAATAGGGCCGTTGATCTCAAAGATCAACGACTAGGATAAGAAGGGCCTGGGTCCGCTAGGATTTAATTGGCTTCAGAGCGGGTTTATATTAATATTAGGTTGGGAAAATTTTATTTAAGGATATAATCAAAATCGTTAGGGCTAGTACTTAAATAGCCACTTGTTCCTTATTTATTTTAAAAATAAATAAATTAATATCTAGAAACAAATTAAAGGTATTAAGTTAATTAATAATATATAGATGTTAAATTGAAAATACAGGAATAATTCTTTTAATAAAAATGCAATTAAATCATAAAGTAGGCTAATATTATAATTATATACAATTTAGCTTCAAAATATTAAATAAATTTGTAAAAATGTAAAAAAATTACCTTAGCTATATTTTGGTATAAATATGAGAATACAATAAATGAATTACAAAGAATGATAATTTGGGAAATAATTATTTGGTTTTTACTAATAAAATAAAGCGATAAATTGATTTTTTTAAGGATTAGAAAATATAATAAACATTTGGACATACTTATATATGCATACATGTACTATTTTGGAAGTATTTTGCATATAAAAATATAAAGGCAAAATTGGGTATCAACAATGACAAGGCTGATATGATGAGCCAGATGAAGGAGGAAAGTGAAGACAATGTCACATCCTCTTCCACTTCCCAGGAGGAACCTGGCACCCCAAATACTACCACTAAAGTTGAAGAAAGAGTTAGAGATGCAGTGCAAGGCACTCCATAAGTAACATATCAAGGACTGCAGGGAAATCCGTTGCAATGCAAGAAAAACTACATCAATTTGAAAAACCAAGGTATGGCACCTGGTCCAAGACCCTCAAACAGAACCATCATAGGGACGAGGTGGGTATTCAGGAATAAGCTTGATTAATATAGACATACTACAAGGAACAAAGCAAGGCTTGCCATCCAAGTACACAATCAGGAGGAGGTGATCGATTATGATGAGGTTTTTGCCCCAGTAGCTCGCATGGAACTTACTAGGATCCTCATTAACTTTGATTCATATGTGGAATTCACCCTATTCCAAATGGAAGTGAAGAGTGCCTTCTTGAATGGTTTTCTAAAGGAAGAATTCCATATCAAGCTATCTCCAGGTTTTAAACGTCATGTACATCCCGAATATGTATTCAAATTGGATAAGGCACTATACTGATTGACTAACCAAGTTTCTCTTGGAAACTGGCTTCACAAGGGAAATATTGACAATACATTGTCTTTGAAGAAATGGGGAAGGAACCTGCTCATTGTTTAGATTTATGTGGATGGCATCATATTTGGAGCTACAACTGACTCATTATGTGAATAATTTGCTAAACTCATCGGAAATGAGTATGATATGGAAACAGAATGTCTTCCTGGGTCTTCAAGTGAAGCAGTCCGTAAAGGGAACATGCATCAATTAAGAAAAATGCATCAAAGAACTCTTGAAAAGGTTTGATATGGAAGCATCAAAGGGAAATCATTGGATATCTACTCTACCTTACTTCCATCAGGTCAAACATTCTATTTAGAGTGGGATTATATGCAATGTTCCAATCAAATTATATCTCATTTGAAGGCTGCTAAGAAAGTTCTGAAATATTTTATGGGGACACATAACCTGGTTCTGTACTATCGTTCAGGTGATAATTTCAACCTTATTGGTTGTGCTGACGCTGATTATGGCGACTATCTCGTGGACAGGAAAAACACATATGGAACGGCTCATTTCCTTGGATCATATTTTATCTCATGGGGTACAAGGAAACAAAACTCCGTAGCTCTCTCAACAACTGACGCAGAATATGTTGGAGTTTCCTCGTGCATTGCTAATTCACTACATATCACGAAATATCTTGAAGGCTTTGGTGTATTTATAGATTGAACCTGGTACAACACAAGAGTACAATGTGCATTGATGTGCTCATCACTTTTTGAGGAATAATGTTGAAAAGGTTCTGATTTGTATGAAATTCTACAAGACGGAAGACCAGGTAGTACACATCTTCACCAAGGTGCTGGCAGATAAGTCGTTTGTAGTTGGGGTTAATTAAGCATAACAGATGGACCTGGTCCCTCAATGATTGGCTATGCCAATAAGGAAAAGAACAACGCTAAAATGTTTTTTTCGACAATATCTAACTCAATCTAACTGTTTCAGTTATAAACATATGGTAGAGTCAGGACACAAACAAGTAAGACTGACTTTGCACTTCTAGGAGTCTTTTCTTAAAAATTTCATAAACCGTGACGGAATTTGGTTCATGTTATTCAGGTTAGTAGTCTCCTCAATACTTGTATTCCTTTTTAAGCTGCTAAAATGTCATGTCATTAATTTGTTTTTGCGTTTCTCCTGCCTCTCCTCCTAACTTTTGAAGTCCAAAATATTAGACCTTTTCTGAACTGACCTTTTTCCCCAAAAAGGCACTTCTCTATCTTACATCCAAATAAAACTAATTCTTTTCTGCAAAACAGAAATACAACATTGTCTGAAAAATAATCCTTCTTTCCAAATATGCCAGAAGTGAACCCAACTCTCTCACTTTCAAAAAACCTAACTCCATCTGAATAAAAACCCTAATAGTTCTTTGGTAAGTTTTGATGGAAGTTTAACTGAAAAGGGAACATGGTGATATAACATTCTAGAGCATGAGGATGAAGTTATTACTACATTTGTGGAAGCCTTGAAAGACGAAGAAATTAGTAAATGTGAGAATTGAATGATGGACCTGATCCCTCAAGTCATTCTCATGATGTCAATTTTAATAATGATGCTTTTCTCTATGAGTTCTGTGTATAAATGAACTTCCGATCCAGTAAAAAGGATTGATGAAAAGTAGGACGGTTGATTATGAAGTTGTATGACCTGCTGATGTGATTGTGGAAGAAAGAACGAAATGAAATCCTTTCTTGCGAGAAAAATTAAGGGGGAGGGGTTGACTGAGAAAGATGCAACAATAAGGATAAACAGACTAAGAAGAAGAAGAGGGACACATGGTTGCTAAGGGATTGAAATGGTAGTGTAAGCAAGAAACCTGGTTCCTTACATAAGCAAAAGGTTGAGCCATCAGGTTTTGAAGGAGAAGATGTTGAAGTCCCAAATGGTGCTTTATGGCAGAGTGTTGACTCTGATATTGCTAACAAATGGAGGAACTTCTTGACATTATTGAGTTCCAAAAAGTAGAATCACCTCTTTGTTCCTCTAAGTCCCAATATTTCTGTAGAATGAGTTAAAACTTCTATGTTTTCTGTGATACAACGATGCTATATATGCATGGGACTGAGTATATTCTTTATGAGACAAAATTTGGGGAGATTCTTTGTGGTTTGATTGATGGTTCAACCTACTCAAATAGGTTGAGAACCTGGTCCTTGAGGACCCTTGGAAGAATAGAATGCTACGTTGAATGGTGAAAATGAAGGATTGAGGAAATATGTGGAGGACTGAGAGAGCAAATGATCATTGATCAAAGGAGTGTAAATGAACAACTGGACAAGCTTATCACGGCCTTAGCTCCTTATTTTTCCTCCTGCCTAGTGATCCATTTCTTTCACTCCTTCCATATTCCCTTGAATTCTCATCTTCTTTTGATCCTTTATTTGATGACATTGGTACTATAGTTGTTTAAACTGTCATACTATATATTATTGAAACTAATGTGCTTTTATTATGATTACTCCACTATGGGCAATCACTCTATTTTGTGCACTAATATTCACTTGTTGTTCTTTTACTGTTTATGTTGTGTTGCCCAAGTGGTGTGAGTTAATGTTGTTGAACTTTTTTTGGTTGTGCTTCTTATGTTATTCTTGTCGATGATGCCAAAAGGGGAAAATTATATAGGTGTCAACATGGGGGAGGAAAAAAATCGAATTGATATGTTGTGATGTGCATGAATCGCAGGGGGGGACGTTGCTAATAATATATTGATTCTAGATCTGCTCCGCATGGAAACATATGAGGAATCAAGTTCCCAAGAGGAATAATAATTTTGGGGCTGTCATCATCAAAAATGGGGAAATTGATCTATGTTACTCTATGTCATACTTTTGTGATGACAAACATTCACAACGAACTAGGTACAGACAAGATGTGATTAATGCATGTAAGGAATCTAATTCTCAGGGAGAATAATTCTAGGTTTTTCATTCATCAAAAAGGGGGAAACTGATAAGTTATAGAACTTTGAGATTTTATGATTTGCCAAACAGTCTTGAGGAAGCAGTTGTGATCAGCTCCTTAGGATCAGTTCTTATGAGAAATATGGCTGATTCTTAGGGGAATAATTTTTAGATCTCGTTCCCAGGGGAATATCAATTCTAAGTTTGTCATCATCAAAAAGGGAAAGATTAAAAAGGTTACAAGTACCTTGGGTATAAGTACTTTACTTTATGTTTTGATGATCTAACAAACTTACTATCTAGAACTACGTATGAAAACTATTACACGCTTACAAATACCTTGAGATCACAAAGTTCTAGGTTGGGATCCAGGCCTTATGAAATCAAGTTGAATGCTATTACTAAATCAAAGGACTTGCAAGAGCTGACCATAGAAGAGCTGGTTGGAAATCTGAAGACCTAGGAGATGAAGAGGAAGATAGATAGTGAAAGAAGAGAACTAAAGAAAGAAAAGAATCTGGTACTCAAAGCTGATATCAATGACTCAAGTGAGGAAGAGTGGAAGCAACATCTGAGGGAACATGTATTTACCAATTCCCGAGGAAACTGTATGAAGTCAACTCTTAGCAGAAAAGTTGCTGCCTACACATGCTATTATATAGGAACAGTGCAATAGTCAACTTTCTGTGGAAGGCATTTTACGTACCTTCCTTACATCATTGTAAGGATCTCACACACATATAAATACAATTAAAGAAGGTGAAATAACTTACTTTATGAGAGAACCAGATAAAGGACCTGAAGCATGCCTGGTACAATAATTCAAGTTAATCGACTCAAGATAATATGGGAAGTGTGCCTTTAGACTCACAAGAACCATATTAAGGACCCGATCCCTTGGTGTTCCCCCGACAGATGTATAAGTCAACAATACAGTTGGAAAGCAACTGTAGAAAGTGACTTCCTGCAACTGTGCATGCAACAATGCAACAATCACTTCCTATTAGGAAAATGCATGTAATAAAGAAGATTTGGCATTACCATTGTGATGTCTTTTGTAAAATAAACCTGGTTTAATACACAAGGCATCATCCTCGAAGGCTTGCAAAATCAGAAATGAAAATCCACTCTTAAGTGTTTGCCACAACGTCTCTCAAGTACAAAGCTGATGCAACTTCAAGCACCAGATCCAAGATTGAATATATCTTAAGTCTCTAGGTTTGTTGAGTCTTTGTTATTTGTTCTTCAATTGTAACTTGTATCTTGCTTTCGTAGAAGACGTGTTTTACGAAATCCAATTTCACCTAACCTCTAAGTTTGTGTCTTGGATAGAGTTAGTCGAGTTGTAAAGCCTTTGTAATAGAGTTATTACGAAGTGACTTGTAATAGCATTATTACAAGTTAGAGCGATTGAAGTCTTTGAAAATGAGTTATTACAAAGTGGTTTGTGGTGAAGAGTATCACAACTTAGTCAAAGTCTTTGTAACTAGAGAGTCACAAAGTTGCTTGTGGTGAAAATACCACAAGTTAGTTAAGTTGATTCCTTTGTAATTGAGTCATTACAAAGTGGCTTGTGATAAGGGTTTACAAGTTAGTGAATTTGAAGGCCTACAAGTATTAGTCGTGGTTTTTATCCCCTTGAATAGGGATTTTTCCACATAAAAATCCTCTGTTTTCTTTACTTACTGCCGAGCTACTGCGGAAACAATTAGAGAACCTGATCCCTATACTGGTTGGTTTTAGAGTCTATTCCTTACAGTGGGAACATATAGAAAATATGGTTCTTTTTATAGTGGGAACTTATCCTGTGTCTTACTTACATACTGGCTCCGTAGTTACAACTGTACGAGCTGATATAAGACCAGATCGCTATACAGTGTGATTCATTACTGCTTTCAGTGGAAACTAATAGAGAACCCAGTTCTCTATATAGTATGGTGGACGCTTAGTCTTTTTTTTTTTTTGTAGAAAATGAGAGACGAAGTTCCCAGGTATCGCACGGACTGAAGTATACTACCGCTGTTGTTAGATTGGTGGGAAAACTTTTTGCCGAGCGACAAAAATCACGTGAAAAGGGTTCTTGGAAATTTACTTTCCTTATTGGACATCCAACCAAACAACATGCTGATCGAGGCTGCTCCTATGTTCCGGGATGAAGAAAGAGCTGTATTCTACTTTGGAAAAATAGAAATGACTCCTCTATTGGAGCAAGTAGGAGGATTTTCTGCATTACCATGTGATAGTCCTTGCTTACTAGTACTAGAAAACTGCTCTACTAGGGATTTTTTGAAGATGATGGGTCTGATAAAGAATGATGTCTTAGAGTTCTTGAAGAAGTCCTACATGCCCTTCGACTTCTTCTATGAATGATATGGACATAACAAATCTTGCCGTATCTTTCATGATGAATTCTCCATCACTTCCCTAGGCTGGACTCACCGTAAGGTTTTTGTATTCATCATGTGCTTTCTGGGTATGATGTGTTTCCAAGCAAAGGGGATAGAATTCACACCAGGTTGACCATGGTAACCAAAGCTTTAATAGAAGGAATCGAGGGACAAACCTATCCTATTGTTCCTATGATTGTAGTAGACATAAACATGGAACTGGATCATTGCAAGAAAGGATTCAAACATTTCGAGGGTTGCACTTGCTACAACATATTTGGTTATTAGAACATCTTCAGAGGGCTCAATACTGCCAAGAGTTTCCATGGAGACCATGGTATTATCACATTGCTTTCAACCATCATAAAATATTTAGCTTTATCCCAGACAGATTTGCAAGCTAGAGAATGCTACAGAATGGGCACAATTTTTAAACAATTTGATCGAGGACCAGGTTCACTGGATGTTCGAGTGGTTCCCTACTAATGAATTCATCATCGGATCCAAGGATGTCCCAGACTAGGTGTAGATTGGGTTAAGGGGATTACATCCTTATGTTCCTATCAGGGTCATGAGGCAAGCTGGTAGAAAATTGTTAGGCCCCGTAATATTACGTCAATATTACGTCCCACAGTATTATATAACGACGATGTTCTACCTAGTAATATTTTACGTTAAATTTATCATAATGTAATTGACATTAGTCCAAGAAAAAGATTATTTGGGGAATATAAAGGTTATGCTATTTTACAAGTAATTATCAAATTCATGAAGGTAAAAGGGGGAGCATGTTTAAGAAAATAACTTTTATCAAAGTTTTGCATTTTGGGATAAAATACTGCCCGAGCTAAAATACCCAGCATTTATGGACTAGTACCATACAAGGTACAAAATGGCCATGATAGAAAGGTGTATAAGATATATGAAAAGTATGTAATATTTTAAGTAAGTGAGAATAATTCTCAATTTTGTGTGTAATTGATTTATTACCGGATAACGGGATAAAAATAAGTGGATAAAAATTAATAAAATAACCTCGCAAATATGGCAAGAAGACACCAATGTCAAAGAGTTACTACAGAGTCACTATGCCTAGGTGGCAAACTAGGCCTAAGTAAGAAATGATATCTATCTAATTGTCTGTTACAATCCAGTATATGAATTAAAATTCATAGGAGCAAATAACGTAGCCCTCTCCAAAATTGCCAACCAAAACGTATTCCTTTCAAAAATCAAAAACATATTCCTTTCAAAGTTTCAAAGAAGCAGAAGCGTTACTCTTTCAAAATTTCAAGACAAAAATGGTATTCATTCAAAAAATCTAAACCAGAAACAATTTCATCTATGAATTTCTTAGGAGCAGCGGCAAATTTTGTTCAACCAACGAAGGTTTTCCAACAAAATATTATACGGAGTTGTCCTTACTCAGGGCATTAGACCATTCATTCATTCTTTTAGTATAATCCATACGATACAAATGAAACGTCCAAATACACAAATTCCATATATGACTATTCATAGAAGTATTAGAAGAGCATATGTTCTTGAATTTTCATAGTTCTTATTATTCCATATGTCTTATTATTCCATCGTCTGGCCATGGGTCTCAAAAAATTCTGTCTCTCTCTCTCTCTATATATATATTTATATATGTGTGTGTGTGTGTGTATTGTGTATGTCTCTCTGTGTGTGTGTATGTATGTATGTATTAAAATGGCATTACATGCACGTATATATGTATGTATATATATGTATATGGGATATGTGAAAGGTTATGGCATTATATACACACCGCCACCTGATCAACTGGTATACGATGATGATTTGTCCACAGTAGCCGGTATTATATGATGGAATGCCCTCAGAGGCTGATGATGTTATGAAACACGTACATATGCACGACATGACCTTTATATATATATGCATGACGCTAAAAGTAATTTATGATTTATAAAGTTATTCACGCTTATAGATTGAGTCATGTACTCTCTATGTATTCCATGTCACTTATGTATTTTTTTATGTGCCTTATGTACTCGGTAAATTATTCGTACTAACGTCCCTTTTACCTGGGAACGCTTCGTGCATGCCCATTGGTCCCGATAGACTGGCCGAGAGCCCTCCAAGTAGGCTATCAGTTCAACGAAAGATGTTGGTGCGCTCCATTTGCTTCAAAGTTGCTCGTTTGGTTAGTACGATTTAGACATATATTATTTGATATGGCCGGACTCTGTCCTGACCGTTATGGCATTTATGTATTCTTAGAAGCTTGTAGACATATGTCATTTACGTGAAAGATTCTACGGCCTTGTTGGTCTGTATTTTGAACTTATAAATTATTATGTTGGTCTATTAGACTCGTATGTCACATGTATATGATGATGTAATGATAAAAATATGTTACATTGATACTCGGTTAAGTAAGGTACAAGCTACCTGTCGTGGCACATCAGTTTGGATAGTGACAAAAGTGATACCAAAGTAGTTCTATCCTAAGGAGTCTACACGTCGTGTGTAGTAGAGTCTTGTTTATGGGTGTGTAGTGCACCACACTTATAAGCAGGAGGTTACATGGTATTTAGGATTTTCACTCTTTCTTCTTACTCTAGATCGTATGGTAGAGCTTACTTATAAGAATATGAATTCCAAACATCTATTCATAATAGGATGATTCCTACATTAAAAAAAATGATCGATAAGAGATATAGCGTGAAAGTTTTGAGTTAGAGGAACTGCATTTTCGCCTATTGCTTATGGTGAGAAAATGAGAGGTCATCAGTAAATGAGAGGTCTTCAGCAAATCATGCATGTACAAAAAAGTTTAAGGTTCTTGATAAGGAGCTTACAGAAAGAATACTTCTCCACTCTTACGGTAAAAAGGAATAACGGAATCGCAAGTTAGACATAAGTTTCAGCAAATAAAATAAGCAAGGTGAAGAAGGGTACGAGGTACCCAGTTAACAAAGATTATCGGTATTTATCATTCAGGAAGGGAGGTATAAGCATTTTGAGATACCTTCAACAGTGACAGATGTTTCAGGCATATTTAGAGGAAGAGCACTGATGCACCAGTGTGAAGGTGTGAGGGACTGGCTGTGGTGGGCATCATGAGAGGTAGATGGAGACCTAAGAAGTATTGGGGAGAGGTGATAAGGTTGGACTTAACACATCTTAGGATTACCGAGGACATAGCCCTTGATAGGGAATTGTGGAGATCGAGCACTAAAGTTGTAGGTTAGGAGGAAGCTGTGGATGTTTCTACAGGGCACTAGAGTGTGACTAGCTAGTTATGAGGTAACCTTAGGATATTAGTGATCAGCTACCGATACAGGGAGTTATCTTTTGGATATTAGTATCCCTTTCATCTATTTCATCTATTTCGTATTTTCTATATTTCTTATATTGCTTCTATTTTGTTATTTATGGTAAGTTGTGTATTTTATGTTATTTTTAGTATGAGATTGTTGATAGTAATAACGTATCGTCTCGTGTGGATATCTTGAGCCGAGGGTCTTCTGGAAACAACCTCTCTGCCTCCAGGGTAGGGGTAAGGTCTGTGTACATATTACCATCCCCAGACCTCACTTGTGAGATTATACTGGGTTATTGTTGTTATTGTTCAACAGTGACAGATGTACGCATAATCTGCCCCACCTACCTGAGTCATGCCCTATGGGAGCTAACTGATATGGTTTAAGAGAAGGACCAGATAGTAGGATCCGATTAGGGTTAGAGTAAGCCACAATGATGGATGGATGGTTTGCGCTAGTTTACATTTCTGAAAGACATTAAAAAGGTGATAAATACATATCCTCATGAGATACCTAGATGGTGCACTCTAAAATAGTATAACTAGACATGAGTACTACATACATAGGCACTGGAAGCCTAAAAAATATAAATGCTATCTTAGTATGTCTCTCGTCTATGCTGCAAAGGGAAGCTAGAAGCAAAATAATATCTTTTTGAAGTTTTCAGAATAATGTAATAGAAAAGAATGCTCGCAGGAACAAAGAAGAGAGCCAATGAAGCATTAAGAGTGAGATGTGATACATGGATGACAACCATAGGCCAAAAGATGGAAGTATTCCAGAATCGATGGTCAAGTGAAGGAAAAGACGAGAAGTGACAGGCCTTGAGAAAACAAAACATAATAGTCCATAAAGTCATATCCTTACTTTGAGAAATAAGTACACGACGCTAACGTGATTCAGAAGAAAAGTTAGACCCCAGAGTAATAGAAGTTAGCATGGATTGCAGGAAAAAGATAAACTAAATATGAATTAGGGACCGAGTGATTAGAAAGTGCTCGACATCATGGTAATTTCAGATTTTGTTTCAGCGGAAACTGAATGGACAACATAAAAAGAATTATGATGAATTAAGAGAATGGTCATTTAGGGAGATACTTCCCTAGAGAAAGCAATGTGCGCAAAGTTAAGCTTAAGTGACTGTATGTGCTAGTTACGCTATATGTCACCCTCGTGAGTAAGGGAATTTGTCATCCTTGGTTTAAATGGATTGCAGCAAGGCGAGTAAGGATCATTGATGTTGAGAAAAGACGCCAAAGATGAAGAGGAAAAACATCTATAGGCAGATCCTCGTGGCTTCGACTTTTAGTGCACCCCTAAAAGGCGGAATATGGAGTGATGTGACATTAATTCAGAATTAAGTGGTTCTAGTGACTATGGTATGATAAAGGAAGAATGCGATAAGAATGAGAAAGGGATGAGATTGTACTTATTCAAATCTTATAGATATGCTATGATTCAAGAATATTGTGCAAGCACGACACCAAGAAAAGGAAGTAAGGGTTCCTCTGGGATGTTTTTTATACATAAGGAGCCAGTGCGAGACGTAAGTTAAGACAAAGAAAATTCCAAAGAAAGATTACGAGGAATATTGATATGAGAATGGGCCAACGAGTAGTTAGTAGTTGGTCAGGAAGATCCCAGTTATGGATAAATAGGAAGTTACGGACGACTCATCAGATCGTATAAAATTAACATAGTAAAACCCAACATGGAAAATTCAGCCTCAGAGAATATCATTATAATGCTTGAGATATATTAAAACAAGAGTTGGGGTAGTTAAAGGTACCGTATGAGTGTTACAGGGATAAAAGAAAGTACCACTAGGAAGGGAGTCAAAATATCCATTCACAAACAACCATACAAGTATAAGGACATGAAGATATGTAACGACGAATAAGTATAGGCAAGGAAGGACATCAAAAGGTCTGTCGAGTATATGATGTAATAGGCTCAAAATATTATAAGAGTCATAGGGTCATCCCTAAGTACTACAATGAAAGTCTAGTTGAGGAAATAAGGAAGAACGTTTCAACATACGCACAACGACGTGAAAAGAAAATGGTCGTATAACAATAATCTTGCAATACAATTTAAAGCATTTAAAAGGAAAGTGGCACATAACGTGGAAAATGAACGGGAAGTAGAAATTAAAAGTAATATTCGAGATCATATGAGTTGTATGAAAACTCTAGCAAGTGTGGGCCCTAAAGCAAAGAATAGACGCAACAAGAGGGCAGAAAGACCAAGATAAGTAACAGCTTCCGTTGAAAGAAAACTAAGATGGAACGGAAGAATTGTTCGATCAAAGATCTAGAGTTACTACGTTATGGATACACTCAAGATTTTAGAGCATTATCCATGCAACATATTTGTTGACAATCATACATCAATAGAAGGCTCCGGTATAAGTTAAAAGAAAGAATTGAGCCCAGGACATAGACAAAGGATTGAATTATTAGAAGATTGTATCTTGGATATTCCATAATGCCCATGAAAGGGTAAGGTAATAACTGATACCATGAGCCACGGATTGGAAGATAGCTTAAGCCTACGTAAAGGTAGATCAGGAGAAAGAGGAAATTAAATAATTACATCACGTAAGTAAATCAGAAGTGTGATTATTGGACCTAGAAAAATTATAGAAGTGTGCTTGAGAACATGATATAATCACTCTTAATATTAGACGTTCAAGAGAAATAACACAACGACAATAATCTACAATGGCTAAACAAGGAAGCTAGTTAGAAGAAGTACTAACCTCAGAAGAATTCAGTACGAAGCTCCCACCGGACTGTGTACCAAAGCTGCGAGTATTATAATAGAGCTTCAAGTGATGGATGTGAATTTAACCTAGGTGGAAGGGAGGTTATGAAAGAGATAGAAGATACGGTATGAGATTTGAAGGTAAGTAAAGTAAAGGTGAACAACGTACGAGATACCTAAAGGAAATAGATCATGAATAGTCCATACTTCGGATAGAAGGCTATAAGCACGAGGATCCAATAACCGAAAATGATAGCGGCATCGTCAGCGGCAAGTCTTCCAACCTATGATTTCTAAGTACCGAGAGATATAGTTAAGAGAATATAGAAGAGTTAGAGACGATGTGATATATCGCTTGACATCCCATAATAACATAAGGAAATCTATGGTGCAGCAAGTTGGAGGAAAATTGCAAGTATACAAATGGATATTTATAGGTTGAAAGCTAAAGTATGTTAGAGCGACAAAGTTTTAAGAAAACATGAGTAAGAATAAGGAAAGGAAAGTGAAAAGGCGACGATATTGGATAAGTCCTCAAGATTAAGTCCATGAAAACAAGAGAGGTAATGATTTCTCTAAGTTATTGAATGTTCAGTATAGCCTGAATTAACTCAAATTAATCTAAGATTAGTAGCATCCAAAATGAATGAAATGCTGACCTAGTAATAAAATGAGGGAATAATTGTGACAAATAAAGGATGACATTTGGGCCTTCGTTTGAATAATTATTTGAAAAGAAAAAAAGAGAGAAAATAGAAGAAGAGAAGGAGAAAAAAGATGTCGCTGGCGGTACAAAATAAAGATATTCCCATAAGGTGACTCATATTGAGACACTATGAAATATGATTATGGAAATCACTTCAAATATTCCTCAATACAACGTAGGCTGTAGCGGCAATATATGACGTAACGAAGTTGAAATTCTTCAAGTAAAGGATTATAGGTCAACATTGAGGCGAATCATCAATAGTCAGATATAAGTTACAAAGTATGACATGAGATTAGGCCATGATTTTTAAGGCAAACGGTACTATGGGAGATTAAGCTACTGAGATTTATACCTAAAGGATAGGCAACAAAAGTAACTGGGAACTTGGTATGCATAACTCAGTAAAGGTAGATTGAAGCAAAAATTATGGTATAGTATAACCCATGTAAATGCAGTAATATCATGCAAATGACTAACCAGATCTATGAAATAAGATATGGCCATATTCACAAGTTCTACAAAGTATCAAGTATAGAACTTCAGCATACCTATAGAGGCCCAGAGAAGAATCCTATTAAACCTTGTATATGCAAAGTAAGGCCTACATTTGAGTACAAGGTAAAAAGAAAAAAGGAAAAAAGGAAGTATGAATCGCATAAGTGCACGTACAAAGCCACGGTCATACAAGCCGCATGACAGGAGGTAACAGAAGTTGCAAGATTACGGAGATTTCGACCACATGTCATGATATGAGCAAAAAGACTAAAGGAGGGAAAACCCTAGATTTTGGATTTATTCACCGAACAACTGCTTAAATGGCAGGAAGAAGTATTAAGGTATTCACAAAAGCTATGAGTAACGAAAATGCTACGAAAATTAGTTAAATTAGAGGACGAATGTTCCAAAGGGAGGAATGATAGGCCCCGCAATATTATGTCCCGTAGTATTATATTACGACGATGTTCTACCCTGTAGTATTTTGCGTTAAATTTGGCATAGGGTAATTGACATCAGTACAAGTAAAAGATTATTTGAGGATTATAAGGATTATGCTATTTTACTAGTGATCAGTAAATTCATGAAGGTAAAAGGGGGAGCAAGTATTAGAAAATGAATTTTGTCAAAGTTTGGCATTTTGGAATAAAATACGGCCCGAGCTAAATATCCGGTTTATGGACTAGTACTATACAAGGTACCGTATGACCATGATAGAAAGGTGTATAAGGTATATAAAAACTGAGTAATATTTTAAATAAATGGGAATAATTTTCAATTTTTCGGTAATTAATTAATTACCGAGTAACGGAATATTACACGATTAAAGAAGAAGTAGATAAAAATAAATAAAATAACCTTGCAAACGTGGCAAGAAGCCACCAATGTCAAAGAGTGACAAAGAAGTCACTCTGCCTAGGTGGCAAACTAGGCCTATGTAGGAAATGATATCTATCTAATTGTCTGTTGCAATCCAGTACATGAATCAAAATTCCTAGGAGCAACTAACGTAGTCCTCTCCAAACGACTAAAAGGTATTCCTTTCAAAATTCAAAAACATATTGCTTCTAAAGTTTACAAGAATCAGAAGCGTCACTCTTTCAAAATTTCAAGACAAAACGGTATTCATTCCAAAAATCTTAACCAGAAGAAATTTCATCCATGAATTTCTAAGGAGCGAAGGCAAATTTTGTTCTATCACGAAGGGTTCCAACAAAATATTATACGGAGTTTTACCTACCCCAGGAATATTAAGATTATTCCTTAAATATTTTTGACATAATTTATACAATACGAACAAAATATACAAATGTACAAATTTCATATATGACGCTATTCATAGAAGTATTATAAGTGCATATATTCTTTAATTTTCATATGTTTTATTATTCCATCATCTGTCCATGTGTCTCAGAAACTATATAACATAATTTTATGATATTAATCGGAGGTATATGATTTTATGACGTACCGAGAGAGTTTGTTATCGTATTTCATATGCATTTCTTGCAAATACACATGTAGATTGACCTATCACTCAGACGACGTTATATATATATATGTGTGTGTATATATATATATATATATATATATATATGTATGTATGTATATGTATGTATGTATGTATGTATATGTATGTATGTATATATATATGTATGTATGTATCCGAACATCATTATATATGTATGTATATATATGTATATATATATGTATATATATATATATGTATATATATGCATGTATGTATGTATGTATGTATGTATCCGAACATCATTATATATGTATGTATATATATGTATATTTGATAAGGGAAAGGTTATGGAATTTTTTACGCACCACCACCTAATCGGCTAGTATACAATGATAATTTTGCCTACAGTGATCGGTATGATATGATGGGATGCTCTTAGAGGCTGATGTTGTTATAAACACGTAGATATGCACGACATGACATTCATATGTATATACATGACGTTAAAAGTAATTTATGATTTATAAATTTATTCAAACTTACAGGTCAGGTCATGTACTCTGCATCTCTTCCATGTCTCTTATGTATTTATTTATGTGCCTTATATAATTGATACATTATTCATACTAACATTCCTTTTGCCTAGGGGCGCTGCGTTCATGCCCGGAGGTCCCTATAGACAGGCCGAGAGCCCTTCAAGTAGGCTATCAGCTCAGCGGAGGATGTCGGTTTGCCATTTGCTTCAGAGTTGCTTGTTTGGTTAGTATGATTTAGTCGTGTATTTTTTGATATGGCAGGACTCTGTCCCGACCTTTATGGCATTTATGTATTCTTAGAGGCTTGTAGACATATGTCGTATATGTAAAAGATTGAACGGCCTTGTCAGCCTATGTTTTGAACTTATAAATTATTATGTTGGTATATTAGGCCCTATGACCCGTGTTTATGATGACATAATAATAAAAATACGTTACGTTGGTACTTGGTTAGGTAAGGTATTGGGTAACTATCGCGGTCCATCAGTTTGGGTCATGAAAAAAACATGTCCCAGAGTAGATTTTCAGGATGACTCCATTCCATAGAAATGTGACGCCCAGCACATGTGGCATTTGATGATTATCAGGGAAAAGGATACCATTAAAAATATCGATGTCACGTCGGTCATGTATACTTCTACCCATCATGGTTATAAGATAATATAGCAGGAATAGTTGAGCCAGGGATTGGTCAAGGAAACAGAGTCATAGATAAAGTTGTTGAAGCACAGATGAAGTATCAGAGGTTACGCAAAAGAGACCTTGAGTCCGAAGCCAGGCATTTGGAATGACACAAGTTAAATACATGGAGTCAATTAACGAGGGGAAGGAAATGGCTACAAGGTCAGCAGAATGGCTAGAATATTTGGAGAAGTGTCTAATAGAACTGGAAAGGAAGATGAGGAAAAGGGTCGTAAACTATCAGACTGCAGAGGGCAAACAAGGAGGACACCTAGCAAGGGCATACCTGCTACTGGACATGCACGACCCGGAGAATATGCTTGAGGGAGCCAAGATGGCCAAATACAGAGAAGGTCCATCTGGGACCAAGTAGATTAGGTTTATCTATTTTGAGTCGTTTTGGAATTCGAATGTAAAAAGATAGATGCCATTAGTAACTCATTTATTGATCATTGTTTCTAGGTTTTTCTTATTTAATACATTAATGAAATGAGGCATTTATAAGTATTAAATCTCTCCAAATCTACTTGTCGCTAGGCTATCTTAGGCACAACGAGATCCCCCAAATTCGGACGCAGATTTACATTCTCGTATTGCGTCTTTAAATACTGCTAATACTTCTTATAATCCTTACTAACTTGTTTGCCTTTTTGCTTTATTTTAATTATTCCCATTCCCTAAGGTTGGTTCTTACATACTGGTATCGTCAGCATATCACACCAGATGCAAAGGCTCCCTTCATCCACCAAGTGATCTAAGAATAAAGGTAATGGTTAATATTGACGATATGAGTTGTATACAGAAGAAAATACTGCACACGTGCAAAATGTGGAAACTTCAGACGGTCAGAGCACTCCGGCCTAGAATTATTTGTACTACGGTTGGAATAGAAAATACGTTAATTAGAAGGGGAACTTGAGCATGTCTGCAACTTGGCAAACCACTCCCTCACCTTAAATGTCCCAGATGTTACCCAATAAAATTCTCAAAACTCAGTATCTCCTCAGACCACACGAAACCAACGTCCACAAAATCCTCTCGCACCCCATCAATACGAAACTCCTCCAAAAAATCCTAATCCTCCACCAATACCCACTCCTCCTCAACACCAACATCCTCTTATCCAATGACCACAAACAACTTACCATACTCTTCAGAATATCGCACAACCTATCCCTGATCCGCAAAATACAACTAATGATCACCACTACACTTCAACCCTTGGTACCCACCAAAACAATCCCATATACATGGAAACCTTACCCCACTCCACTCAACCAAACTCATACACTCCAGAATATGCCGAAAAGGACATGCTAATTGAAAATGGCAAAGGAACTCAAGAAGCTCACAAGCCGAGTCCAGGGAGTTGAAGGAGGAAAGGGAATTGAAGGTCTGAATTATGAGGATCTATACATTCAGCCATACATGGGACTGCCTGAGGGTTACAAACTTCCTATGTTCAAGATGCTTGATGGAATGAGCGACCCGAAGGTACATTTGAGAATATACTGCGATAAGCTCGTGAGACTTGAGAAAGATGAAAAGATTTGCATTAAGCTGTTCATGAGGAGTATCTTGGTAAATAAGTCAAAATCCCAAGAAATGAGCCAATTAGGTAAGCATGGCATGGCACGTCACGGACCGATTCAGGTTTAAAATAGAGAATGCACCGGATGTCTTCTACATACAAAATATCAATAAGAAACAAAAAGAGACTTTCAGCAAGTATACTACTCGATGGAGTTTAAAAGCTTCAAAAGTCAGGCCTTCACTAGAGGAAGAGCGGATGAACAAATTCTTCATCAAGGCCTAAGATCTACAATACTATGAAAGGTTAATGGTCATCAAAAATCACAAGTTCTGCAGCACCATCAAATTCGGGGAAAGGATTGAAGAAGGCATCAAGAGTGGGATGCTAACAAATTTTGAGGCATTATAGTCCACAGACAAATCATTACAATCAGGGGGTATTTCAATGAAGAAATAAGTAGGGGAAGTAATGGTGGCCCAAGGTCCAACATCACTACTCACATACCAAACACCTCCACCCACATACCAACCTTCATCTCCTAGATGTTCTCAACCTGCTACCGCCTATCACAAAGAGCAAGGAGTATGAATGTGAAGCAATTTGGCGGGTCTCAAATAGCCACAATTAGCGAAATTAACCTTTGTTGCAGATGGGCCCAACTTGGTTTGATTTTTAGTTTCAAGTATTAGATATATCTGCTACATACAATCTTCTACTGAGATGACCTTGATTTGATGCCGTTGGAGATGTGGCTTCTAGGCTACACCATGCCGTGAAGTTCGAATGGAACCATAAGGGGTAATCATTCATGGAGATGGAAGTAATCCTATTTACACCAGTTAGGTTGTCCCGATTGTCGAGACTAGAAGAAAGCTGGGTGGAGAAAATTATCACCGCATTGAGCGTGGTAAATCAAATGAGAAAGATAAGTGGTGGAGTAGCAAAACAGAAAGCATACTAGTATGGTCTGGGTATGAAGCTGAAGAGCTTGGGATGAAATTTCAGGTCATGACCAAACTGATACAGTTTAAATGTTATGGCACAACCTTTGGGCTCGGATATATATATATATATATATACATGGCAAGAATATGATGATTACACGCCTCTATTGTGTGGTCCCTATAACCCTCTCGAGCAACCGGTGTCGAATTTGAGCCAGACCTTTCACCAGCCGACATAATATGGGGATCTGCAGAGGTGGAAGATTTGGTTGGGCTATTCTGGAAGACGAGGATATGGATTGCAATGTGATAGTTGAGGAGGAGGAGGAAGAAGGCCTTACCATTCAGACCGTGGAGAAGAGAGTTGTTCTCCAGAATTGGACTACTGCACAATCCCAGCCCATCGAGTTCCTGTGTAGCTTGGCAGTTAGCCTGACCTGTTTTTAATAGTCGTTTTAGGCAATTGAGATATTTCCAGTATTTTGTTTTAACGACGCATTTTGTTACAAAATAATTGCTCGAGTCATCGAGCCGTACCTGATTTGGATGTTATAAAAATGTAATTAATGTATTGTTATTTAGAATTTATTATTATCTTGTACATATTCCCTCTACAAAATTACTATTTCTTACCTTGATGAACCGACGACTAAGACATGTAATAAGACAAAGCAATATAATGATAGTGACTCGGAAGAAGAGGATGAAATACCTGAGGAAGTTATCAAGGAAATTGCGAATTTCGAGTATAAACCTAAGTCCAACCTGGATGAAACCGAGGCAACAAATTTGGGAGGTTATGAAACCATCAAAGAGTATTTCAAAAAAGGAGAGTACCCAGGACAGGCGAACCATACTCTGAAACACACACTGCGGAGGTTGTCTAATAACTCATTCCAAAGCGAAGGAACCCTATATAGAATAACTCCTAATCTGGGACAGTTAAGGTGTGTTGATGCAAAAGAGGCTTCTAAATTGCTTGAGTAGATACATGCTGGAACCTGCGGCCCACATATGAACGACTTTGTCTTGGCGAAGAAGATACTCAGGGCCGAATACTTTTGGATGACCATGGAGACAGACTGCATACGTGATTACATATATGAGTCCACCAAACTATAGAGCACTTGATCCTCTATGAGTTTCTACTGGGAATACATATTAAGCAGTAAGTTAAAGAAAATGAATTTTTACATGGAAAAATCGCATACAAGTGAACAAACACTTGTAGGCTTTTAACTTCACTAACTTGTAAACTCACTATTACAAGCCACTTTGTAATAACTTTATTACAAAAACTACAACTTAACCAACTTATGATACTCTTACCATAAGCCGCTTTGTAACTCTCTAGATACAAAGAATTTAAAAATATGACTAAACCGAGTGACAAGATAAACTCAGAAAGTTTACGGATTTTGGGTTTCCTAAAACATATCTTCTAATAAAGCAAGATAGAAGTTACAATGAAGAACAAATAACAAGATTACAACTCAACTACGAATACACATAGACTCATTGTGAAACTGATACTTTATGGAGTTGCCTTCTTCTTCTCGACACAATAGTGACTTTATTGCCGGATGAACACTTTATTGCTTGAGAGAATATTACCAAATGTACAAGTGAATACATTGGGCCTTGCACCAGTTTGTTATACTACAAAGATATCACAATGGTGATGTCAATTCTTGGTACATGCTTCTTCCCAATAAGAAGTGACTGATATACTATCTGTTGCATTGTCGCATGTACAGTTATGGACAGTCACTTTCTATAGTTTCATTTCAGCTGTATAGTTGACTTGTACTTCTGTCACAGAACACTAAACGACCGGGTCCCTGTGTGTTCATCTTTGTTAGAGTTACGGAAAGTCACTTTCTACTGTTATGTTCCAGTTGTATAGTGGACTTGTACTTCTGTCGAAGAACCCTAAGGGCCTAGGTCCCTATTGTGTTCTTCCTTTGGCTGTTCACTCATCTGCTGGAGATTAGACTAGACATTGTTCATGTGAAAGCTATACTAGATGGATTAGTTTCTCTATCTAGATCTTGACAATAAGTTTGTTTCACCATCAAAACATAAGAAGCATAAGGCAAAGACATTGAAAACCCATCAATTTCTCCTATTTTGATAATGACAAACTTAGGCATTAATAGTATTTATTTAGACAAAAATAACCAGATAAGGTACCAGAAACTGCACAGGTTCCCCCTAAACTTTTTCTTTTAATTCCATTTTAATCAGATCCCCCAGATTTGCATCAAGTTTCTACACAAGTTTGATCCCCCCTAACACAAGTTCCCCCTGACCCCCTGACCTTTTCGCCCTTTTGGCATCATTAAAAAGAGACACAAGCAGGAAATCAGTATAAAGAAGTTTAACATAGCCAACTCATGCTATATATGTGCACACAACATGATAGAAAAGAGAAGCTAGAGTAAAAAACATTTTATATGCACAAAGTGGAGTTTTTTCATTTATATTAACAATGGACTGAGCAAAACATGAGCAGTAATGGTAAAATACAACATGCCATCATAAAAAGACAAAAAAAAAAAAACAACAGCTAGAAAACACTAGAGCAAAAGATAGCTAGCTACTGAGATGATCCTAGGGGGAACTAGGAAATAGAGGCTTGGAAGAGGAGGCAACAATGTTTTTGAGAACCATGTCAAGTCTGGCATTTGCAGACAATCGTTCTTCAAACAGTTTTACGTGAAGCGTATCATTTTCCTTTGTTAGGCGGGAAACTTCTTCATTAGTGAAATCGGGTCCTTTAACTGCTTAACAGAGCTGAGTTTCCAGTATGGCATTTGAGCCCTCAACCTTCAGATCTCTTCAGAAGCTGCATTTTGAGCATTGACCAGCTGAGATATGGTTGAGATGCTTCACCAACTCTTTCTACGTACTCACATTCTTCTAGAGTGGTTTTAGAGAATGTTTGCTTCTGTGTGCCTATTCTGGGATTACCCAAGGGGACTTTGTAAAATCTGAACACTTGAGTGTAGAGAAAGCCATATGGTAATCCATGATTCCCACCTTTAAAGTTTTCAACATTTTGCATATGATCTATCATGATTTTTGCCATAATGATTGGGACAAACTCATTACGCAGCTCCATTAAGACCATATCTGATTTTGTTGCAATAGAATGCCTCTCAGAACGAGGTAAGAGCACCTTATTGACCAGTTCAAAAAGAAGCTAATACCACCAGGAAGTAATACATTCGTATGTACATGTTCCCCCTACTGAATAGCTTGCTCTGTCATGATAGCTCTCCAAAAGTTGACACCACAGACACCTTTGACTGAGGACATTCCTTCACATGCAATTTTGAGAATGTCTCCCAATGATGAAGTGCCGAGTATAATGTCTACTCCATTTACTAGCACATCTCCCAGAAGGATTATTTTCTCCCATATTGCATTAAACATCCCAAGCCGGTCCTTCCCGTTGTTGAGAATATGGCATTTTCTTTCAAAAGGTTCTCAGATGAGCAGTTTTTGTTTCTTTTCCATTTGGCAGCTCATAGTGGATTTTTTTCTGGAGGGAGCTGATCATACACCTGTTCACCAAGTAGCAAGCAGTATTTATTGCTTTTCCCGAAAAGGTTTTGGGGACTCCACTATCGATGAACATTGTCTATGCCATGTCTTCCAGAGTTCTGTTCTTTCTTCAAGCAACACCATTTTGCTGTGGAGTCTTTGTTGCTGAGAAGTTGTGTGTGATTCAATGTTTTTTACAAGCTCATCAAATTTGGCATTGTCAAATTCTATCCCTTGGTCAGATCTGATGCATACTACCTTCAATTTTATCTTCACTTGGATCTTCTTGACAAAGGCCATAAATACCTCGAAAGTCTCATCCTTTGTTCTAACAACCAGTGTCCATGTGAATCTTGAATTTTGCAGACCACGAACCAGGGCCTTCTAAATTAATTTATTCAGAAGTGTGAAGCATGGATGACCCAATCTTCCATGCCAAAGTTCTGTGTCACCATCAACTGACTTCAAGCATCTCATATTATCAGCTTGTAGAGATTCAAAGTCAGCAATGTAGATGTGCTTGTTTCTTTTGGCCACTAAGAGTACTTTGCCAGTTACCATATTGGTAATTTTACACACTTTTGATAAGAACTCTACTTTGTTCCCTTTATCACAAATTTGAGAAACACTAAGGAGACTGTACTTCAGGCCATCCACATAGTACACGTTTTCAATTGAGTATAAAAGAGACTTTCCAACTTCTCCAACACTGAGAATGTACCCCCTTATTTTTTCAAAGGCTTCATTCCCTTCCTGCAAGGCTTAAGTGAGAAGAAATCGATGGTGATTGCAGTCACGTGCTTTGAGCATCCACTGTCCATGGTTTATTGCAGTTCGCTTCCTCTTACTGTTCCATGCACATGATAATAATGGGTTAGATATAGGAACCCAAACTAGTTTTGATCCCTTTCAATGATAAAAGGGATGGATAAGGGCTTTTCTAGTCCATGCAGGCAACATTTCTTTCTTGCCAATGGTGTATATTCCCTTGTTAGTAGTCTTTTTGTTAGTAAACACTTCGTTTTTCTGAACAGATTGAACCCTGTCCTGGCAATTTTCTTTAAAATGCCCATTGTTCCCACAATCGGTGCACAACCACTTATCAGGAACAATGATATACTTGTTGTGGGGGTTTTAAGGATTTTTCTCCCTTTGGATCCCGATTCCCTGCCTAGTTTCACTATTATTGAAATACATGGCAGTGACAACATCTGAGGACCATGTCCACTTTAAAGATTTCTCAAGATCAATTTTTACTTTCTCTAATTCACCTTGAAGTTGCCAATTTTTCTCAAAGTCACCCCATAGACTAGTTTTCACATCAGTTAATTCCTTTTCAAGCTTGATGTGTGTCTCACTAGCTACTTCCTTAACGTTTCCAAAACTCATAGTCCTATGTTCTCTATTGGTTCCCTCAATGTTTTCCTCTAGGTTAGTGAGTATCACTAAAAACTCATCCCTCTCTTGCTCAGTAGGTGCAATTTTTTCGTTTAGAGTGCGTTTCTTATTGCTAAGACCTTCTATTGTTTCCTTCAAATAAACAACCACTACCATCATGTCATCTCTCTCATTTTTTGCACTAGTTATTTTTTCATTCAGAACTTCCTTTTCTTTCACAAGATTAGCTATGATCTCAGTTAGGTCCACGACACAAACCACCAGATCATCTCTAGATTGTTCAGCTTCTCCTAGTTCTACGGTTAGGATGTCCTTATCATTATCAAAGTTATAATAAGCATCAATTAGAACATTTTTTAATGACTCTAACTTCTTAGAAGAGTAGGATTTCATATTTCGATGAACGTCCTTAAAATTTACCTCATTATCTTCATCTTCTTCATCATCATCTGACTGAGCCATCAGCACAAACAATGAGTCATACTTCATTGCTTAAGTTTCTACTACCATCATGGAGCTATTTTCTGCATTTGGTTCCCTTTTTGATTCACAAAAAGAGTCTCCCCAAGCAGCAAGAGCCTACTTCACAATATTGTCAGCATCACTTTTCCGACTGAATCATTTGTGTGGAAACTGGGCTCCTATTTAACAAGTGGATTGTCTTTGATGAAATGCCCTAGATTTCCGCACCTAAGATAGAGATCATTCTTACTTGCCTTACTTGAACTGCCCCTCTTTAATATACCTCCATTCCTTCGAACCATCTTTAGAGATCATTTAGTAAGATATGGCATATCACTATCTTCTTTACTTGAGTTAACGTTGTCAACGTTGAGTACCAAGTTCTTTTCCTTCTTTGGCTCTCTCCTTTCACTGTCTTTTTTTCTTTCATCCCGTATGTCTTCAGATTACCAATCTGCTCATCCATGGTATGAGTTTGTAAATATTTAGCTTTTTAGTGCTTGCATTTAACTTATTTTCCCAAGAACCAGGTAGAACATTGAGGATTTTTCTTACAAACTTGTTTCTAGGAATATCTCCAAGTGAATGTAGCTCATTTATGATGGATGTGAATCTGGTGTGCACATCCTGTATAAAATCATCTTCCTTCATCCTGAAGAGCTCATACTCTATTGTGAGCATGTCAATCTTAGACTATTTAACCTGAGTAGTTCCTTCAAGTGCGGTTTGCAATGTTTCCCATATTTCTTTAACAGTATCAAAAGCTGAGACTCCGGTGTACTCATTTGGTCCTATACCACATACCAAGTTTTTCTTCGCACGATAGTTCTTTTCTATGGCTTTTCTATCAATATCATTGTACTCCTTCCTATCTTTCGGCTCTGTTGGTCCTGTTTCTTCAAGCTTCTTCTTAGGAACATGTGGACCATCACCCGTAGTACTAACCAATTAATCAAGGAGGTCGGTATGTTAATTTTTGTATGCGGCAAAATCGGAGGGCCTAATTGCTTGCTATCGAGTAACTTTAGAAGAATATCTCAATACCCCGAGGATACGGAGTTGCGAATGAGTTCTCTACCTCAAGGCTCATCGAGACCCAACTCAAAGAAGACGAAGATCGAGGCTAGAGAAAATTGGGGAATTTCCAAGCCACACGGCTAAGTGTGACAGAGCCAGCCTACCCAGATCCTGTATCGAGGCATCGCATCTAGCCGTCCCATCTCGATGCTATTACAATTAATGTATGTTGTACTATAATGGGATTCCCCTCTTATATAAAGGGAATCCTCACAACTTTGTAAGGGGCTGCTGTTACAACCATTCTACAGAAGATCGATAACAACTTTCTCTCTTCTCTCTCTAACTCATATGCTCGAGACTACTTCTTCATTTATTGCCTTCATACATGTTCTTCATTTATTGCTCGATATTGGCCATAATGAGCCTTCGTTAATTATATCGTAATTGTTATTCCTTTCCCGGTTACCCCTGATAGATCGAGCTCAAGCCCATGCATCGACCTCGAGGCCTTTAATCGATCAGTATGAGGCCCAAATAGCAAGACCCTTGGTTTGATTATTGACCAGTTTTAGCTTGTATTTCATCGTTAAACTTCACATATCTAGCATCCACTACTCTAAAAACTAGCATAAAAATAGATCACGTGTTTTTAGAGTCCAATTAAAACATTCAATAGTTATTACCATTTTCATAATAAACAGTTTGGCGCCCTCCGTGGGGCTAAAAATAAATAGTGATTATTTTCTTACTGGTTTCATTACACAAACGCAAGTTATCTTTCACACTTTTTCGTGTCAAAGATTATTTGATTTCAGGTCAGAATGTCTTGTTCAGTAAACTGACTCGAGAATTGCAACCTCAAAACCATGGGGAAAACGGTGTTCCAATCGTAGGCGCACCACCGCAGAACCTTGATAAAGCGCCCAGATCGATTTCACTGAACATGAATTCACAGGACGCACAATAGGTCGAAAAAACCTCAGACAATGATAGGAGCATACAGCATGATGACAAACAGGAAGCCCAAAAATCCATCTGAGAAGAACAAGAAGTTAGTCTTCATGTTATTTTTTAAATGTTGTAGGCACAACAGTTGGCTATCGAGAGTTGCAAAGCCACCCGAAGATTCCCAGCACAATAGCGCCGGAAACTACTCCCCTAGTAAAACAGGTACTCGTGAGATCGATCTATAACAGATCGATAGCCGATACCACAATATTAAAATGCTTGAGGATCTCACCAAAAAGATCGAATTAGGCGAGAAAATGAATGTAGCCAATGATAAGAAGGTTGAAATTTAGCGCCCCGGATCTTGAAGGGTGTAGATTCGAAGAAGTTCGTACAACGGCCGTTTCCAGAGGAAGCCGCTCTGAAACCCATTCTCAAGATGTTCAGGTTGCTAGAACTCTCAAAATACAATGAGACCTCAGATGCCAACGAACACATGACTACCTATTCATGTGTGATGAAATGCAATGACATAAAAGACAATGAGATGGAGTCTGTCTTACTAAAGAAGTTCGGAGAAATGCTCTTGAAGAGGGCCATGATGTGGAATCATAGCCTAGCTCCCAATCCCATAAACCCACTTACCATACTGGTGAAATCCTTCAAAAAGGCACATGCCGGTGCCATCGATAAAACAACAAGAAAGTTTAACACATCCGATATTAAGCAAAGGGAGAAAGAAATGCTGTAAGAATTCGCATGTTGTTCCCAGATGGAACAGACATAACTACCCCCGATCTCTGATGACTGAGCAGTACAGGCCTTCACCCAAGGCCTAAATGAACAAAGCTCGGTGATTTCAAGATAGTTTAAATAGAACTTGATCGAGTATCCTGATAAGACCTAGTCGGACACCCACAACTGGCGCTAGTCTAAAGTCAGGGTCGAGGATGACTAACTGGGAGCCTCGTCGGGGTCAATATACCCAAGTCAGCTCGTTGGATATACGAGTCTAGCGAGGGTGCCTTGCGAATTAGAATACAACTTCAATGTTTTCGTATCAGATATCCTGTACAGCGTCAGCATACCCAGGGATGCCAAATGGCCCACTATTCAGTCAGATCCTTCCCAAAGGAATCACATATTGGTATGTGAGCTACATGATACACGCAGTCACATGACCGAAGATTTCCACCGGATATTTAAAGAAAATAGCCAAACTACTCAATAAATATGACCGTCGAGAAATGCTGACCGATCGGGCTCAAGTTCAGTTCCGAGTAAGAAAGGCACCCAAGAAGAATGAGCAAATAGGTCGCGACATATTACCATGATAGTAGAGGAGCGACGACACTCTCCAGGAACTTGTAAAGAGGAGGATAAAAATATCCGTCACTAGAGAAAAACGGGCGCGGGGATACTTATCCAAAGATATGTCCATATACGCCGAGGAACGCTCCGAAACCTCAACCCAACCTCGTAATAATGCTCTAGTAACCTTTCTTCTCATTTGATCCATTTTAAATAAAATATATGCTTATGAATTTAGGTGGCTCGATCAACATTATCGGGTCGTGGGTGATAGAGCAGCTCAGGCCGCCGGACCAATTCATGTCCGCCTCTGGAATCTTTGGCGGATTCCACACAATGAGCGAAATGACTACATTAAAGACCATTCTCTCGGTCAGCATGGTTGGCACAGACCAGAATGCCAAGTTCTATATCACCATAGGAGACGCAAGGTATGAACGCCTTATTCGGACGGCTGCGAACGCACTGCACGAAGCTAGTGACGTCCCCTATTCACCAAAGGATGAAATCCTCAGCAAGGGACGTAATTAAAACTATCAAAAGGGAGCAGCATGCGGTAAGGGAAGTGTTGGCGTTACATAATGTAGAGGAAACCAATATCTCCACAATCGAAAGAGTCAAAGGGTAATCAAACGATGTTTTCGACCATGCCTGATTAACCACAGTAGAGGGCTACACAAAGTCCTAGCTCCAAAACAACAAGGAGATATTGGACCTCAGAACATTGCCTACGCACTCTGCGATAAAGTAAGACCACATCCCTCCTTTTTTATTTTACACTAACAATATGCAGACACCACGTTAGGGCGTTCAGAAGTGTTAACCCAACCCGAAGATCCAAAGGCCTTAATGGCACCTGTTACACTCTTTCTCCATGGCCTAGATTGCACTCCAAAAAGGGTTTTGCCGGCAAGGTTCTTAGAGAGGCGACGCGCCGCTTAAAGAGGATCTGACAAGCTTGCATGGCTTCTTCTGCAATCAACCCCGAACACCGTAGGGCATCCCTTTTTGAGATGCCGTCCTCTCGAAAGAGCCAGGGAACAACCGACTAAGTTCCAATAGGAAACAATATACCGGGAGAAACGATCAAAAGAGTCGTTCCTCAAGCCGATCTCGCAACACAAAACCACATGTACTTATGCCAAGTAATCAAAGAATGTCTTTCAGCAAAAACATCTCGCACTCTGAAGAAAATTCAGCATGTTCACAGGAAGGATCCCTCTATCGAGTGCATCCCGAATACTCTGAGACAAAGCGTCAACAATTTGATACCCACATGACCTCAAGGTCAGAACTCAATGCTCATATGGCCTCAACAAGGCAATTATAAGCTTACGTGTAATGGACTTCGAGCCTATGCAAACTCGATGACTCGAAAACTATCGTCAATTGCCATTTACTGAAAAACCCGAGGCCATAAGAACCCGAGTGGGTAGATCAATGTTATTGTGCAATATATTATTGAGTTTGGTTTCTTTACACCCTCAACTTCTGAAACCATTGACTATGTCATTGTCATGTGTGGGGAGTTATACTACCCTTTGGCTCTCATCTTTTTGGCTATATATGAGTGTTATATTCCTTATCTCCGGAGCTTTGTGTTAACTATTAGAACCATCTAACCAATTCATGATTTCATCCCAATATCAAGATTTCCTAGCTATAGATTTTCACTCGTGAAAGGTTGAGATTAGATGACTTCGAGTTTTTGTACATATCATGAACATGTTAATTTGAATGACAAATGGTCGTATTTTTAGTTCCCTCATATATGATCAATTACCAAGAAGTGATAAGCTGTCTAAAATATGGTAATCTCATAAGAATTCAATTCTTTTCATCGTTATAGGCTTGTGGCATAGATTCTGTGCGTCAAGTAATGTTAAGAGCGTAATTCAACTTCATGTATTTTGAAACCCATATCACATTCGAGGTGCTAGAGTATTCCTATTCTGGATAGACGGATTTTCCTACACTCTAGAAAATGAGCAGTTCATGTACTTGAGAATTCCTCCTTAATGATTACTATTTCCCATGTACTACTTACTCCTATGCCTCATTTGTGTATTAATTGAGGTAGTCTAGATGGTTAACCTTGTCAGT
Organism: Nicotiana benthamiana; assembly: GCA_034376525.1. Lineage (NCBI taxonomy): Eukaryota > Viridiplantae > Streptophyta > Magnoliopsida > Solanales > Solanaceae > Nicotiana > Nicotiana benthamiana. The sequence continues at coordinate 21,566,755 of CM067333.1, read as the reverse complement.
ATTGTTAGTAGTAACCTTTTGTTTCTCTTTGTATATGACATCATAAAGTACTCTACTCAATGCATTAATAGATTCCTGAATAACTCCAACCCGATCTTGAATTTCATTGTTCCTTATTGTGTAAGATCCATTGGGTAATGTAAGTTAAAATAAGTCAAGGATAAAGCTTCATAGTGTGATCAGATATATACATTAGATAGGTAATTTTATGTTAAGTTTATGGTATCACAGCTTAGAGTAACTATTAAGGGTCATCAAGGGTTTAGTGTGAGCGTTCCCCTGGACATTTAGAGGGGTCTTATTGTGAGTGTTCCCCTTTAAATGTTATGTGAGTTGATAATAAAGGTAACATGACTGTATTACACATTAGGTTGCAATGTATGATATTCCCCGTAACTGTTCCCTATCTACTTTGTGTTTCCATATGCTTATGTCTAAGAAGATAGTGATGTGAATTAATTTGATTGAACTATATGATCGTGGTAATATCCTATATGAGGCATTACTAGAAAGAATCATGATGGCTTTAACTCATATGGATTTTTGATTGAAATGAAATTATATTCTTGTTGATGAACACCTTTGTGATTACATTAATGGCTGGTAAGGACTATTATGAGCACATGATTATTTGTGGAAAAGAGATTTAAATCACTATTGAAATAAATACTTGAATAATCTTGCGAACTCATTGTTGTGGAATTGTGGAAAGGGAAAAACAGGAGAGTGTGCAACCTTGATTGGCTTGATTGTACCTTTTATGTGTATTTGGTTGTTTCTTCAATTGTTTTTATCTACTTGTGTATGGTTTGAGTTTACTTGGGACAAAGTCATAGGTTGAAAACTTGTTTGGCTTGATTGTTCCTTTTCTTGTGCATTTGATTGTTCTTTCGATTACTGTTATCTACTTGTGTATGGTATTAGTTTACTTGGGAAAAATTTTGTCCATACATACCACTACAATTCAAATATACTGACTTCCCTTTTGCCGGGGGCGCTGCATTCGTGTTATGATTGTAGGTGGATCCATAGCAGGTACTCCAGTCCACCGACCGTAGCTCGTCATCACTTCCCGTCAGCTGATTCGGCAAGCTCCTTTCCAGTCGGGGCCCTATGTGGCTCACGCCACTTTCTGTTTTGGGATCTTATTTTGATGTTGTATAAGGTATAGTCGGAGCCTTGTTGCCGGCATTCTCATATTATTCTTCAATTGAATTTAGAGGCTCCGTAGACAGTTTGTGGGTAGTGTCTGACATGATAATTTAAAAGATAAATATTGATGTGTTACAATGATGTACAAAAATTTGAATACCTTTATTATGGCGAATCAAGTTGCTAATTCAAAGTATTATTGTTATGTTTATAAATTTTGGTTAATGGAGTCCATATCCTATAAATAGCTATTTCACTTGGTTATTAGGTAATGAGAATGAGGGGTAACACGTCGGGTAGAAAAGGCACCCAGGTCTGCTTGATTGGGGATACCCGGTCGAGCATCGATCATGTTCCTCGAATTTGGGGCGTGACAGGTAGCATCAAGGAAGGTAAGTGGGGGTGGCGATGGTTCCTTCCTAGTAATCCAATCCCGATACATGCCTTTGGGCACCCGTATCAACCAACTCAATTCTGTTGTCATCTACCATTGCCTTTCAACTTTACATTGTAGAGAAAAATTACCACTTTAAAAATGATAAACCGACCACTTTTTTCTTTATAAAAAAAGGAACAAAATGAGGTCATCACCTTAGCGTTAGGTCATTTAACAGCTAAAAATATCACACTGCTTGTAATGCACCTAGAAACAATTAATGGTTCAAGAATGACTTTGAGGGTCACAAGGTCACTTGGCATCATCCCAATTTGTTCAATTCTCGTCTTTTTCTATGATTTTCTAGCACTGGCTTGGTTTGATTTTTTATTTTCTATTTTTTTAAATATCAATCTTTTCTTTCCTCTCATCTCTATCGTCCCACAATTTCATTCTCTTTATTTTGATTATTTTTTCAAAAAATAAAAATAAAAAATAAAAAAGAAAAACCCTTTCTAGGTTGCCTATGCATCATGACTCCGCATGAATTAGATCTTTGCGTAGTTTGGGATAATCGAGAATAGACTAACTAAACTAATGGTATCTTTTTTACGAAGTAAATCTAAAGAATAAACCAAAGAAAAAATTTGAATTTTCATTTGATATTCTAAAGATAAAAAATGAAAAAGATAAAGAATGTTTTTGGATTTCGGTTTTTATTATCTAAGGAAGAAACCTTGAAGATAAACCAAAATAAAGCATGTTGTTGGTCTTTACTTGAAAAAGTATGAAAGAAAATTTAAATTGGTCCCTACATTCTTTATTTTTACACTTCACCCTCTTTTCTTTCTCATTTACCCTCAACCATTATTGGTCAACTAAATGACACTTTTACCCTTGAAGATTGCAACGTATAGCACATAGGATGCATCAGGATGATCTTGTATTTTTGGATACACCTATCCTAGATAGACCTAACCCCTCTGTTGAGACCCTTAAGACAAATACACGTGATTCAAACAAATATTCATACTAGGGGTCCCTCTTGGGGTTGTGTTCTTGACCTGGCTTACCCGAGCAGACAACTCGAGCCAAAGAGTGGGTAACGTACCGGGAAAACGAAAGTCTACCCGGCCTTATTGTTGGCCCAGCCTCATTCTAATTGGTATGACTTTAAACAGAAAGTGGGTCATACGTATGTGTGCACCATTTTTAGAAGACTCGGAAGGGTGGCGTAGGGAGATAATTTAATACAGTACAAGTAATATAAAAGCGGTAAATAAATAGCAATTAGCCCATTAGGTCCCCAAATAAAGTAATATCGACAAACAATAAAGCAAATCATAGATAATATTAACTAGGTCGAATTCTTGGACCCAAATAAAAGTTCGGGGTTCTTTTATCCAACAGAGTCGTCGGAGCTGTCGCACCTCCTTTTTACTATCCAGGAAGGGGGTATAAAGGAGTTCTTTTTCAATTTAAGTTACAATCTAAATGAGATTATTTATTTTTAAAACAAAGTTGCCAGTTGGGATAATTTATGTTGTCCCAAGTCACCGATTTAAAATTCCAAATTGGAAAAGTTAACTCTTATTTATGGTTTGCGAACAAAAATCAGGGTAAGAAATTTTGTAAACCCGGGAGAATGGGTTAGGATTATCCGGATTTCGTGGTTTTAGCATGGTTTCTTTGATCATTTTTGGCTCAATTTAATAGTCTAATTACTCATTTTAGAACATGTGTATTTGCCTCTTTTAATTAGAAAATTATCTTAAAATAGGTCACGTGTACATGTACCTATTTGTGTGGCGCGCTAAAAACCATGTCACACGTACGTGTCCACAATTAATAATGCATTATCAACATTAAGAAAATTTGGCAAAAAATGCGCGAACGCATACCTTGATTTAATTCTTAAATCGTAATTATATCACGCGAGCGTGTACACAACCAAGATGGTATATTGAACGTGCCTAAAGCAAGCTACGAATATTCATCTTAGAAACCGTAATTATGTTATGCGAACATGTACGCAATCATGATAATAAATTAAAAAAAACACCTAAAGATGCACTTACCGGGGTGGGTCAGCCTATACCATGCTCCTATCTATCCGAACAAACAATAAAGCTATCAAAAGCAATGAAGATTTAAGATCCAAATTACCATTTTTTTTTACCTTTTAATGCCCCAAACATGAACTTACTAAGTGATGGCTAAATTTGGACTCAAATGAGATAACTCAAAAAATATCAGAACTTACTTTAATAATGAAACTATAACAAATTTCATGAAAAGAACTAGCAGACACGTGCTACTTATTGAAATTGAATGGAAAATATAAGCATATGATAAGAACATGGTACAGCTTAGTGGATATCACCAACTATGAATCAACAACAACAACTACTACTACCCAGCATAGTCCCATAAAGTGGGGTCTGGGGAGGGTAATATGTAGAGAGCCTTATCCCTACCCGAAAGGGCAGAGAGGCTGTTTCCAATCGACCCCCGGCTCAGTGAAGAAAAGGAAAGACAAAAACAAGAGAGCATTAGTAATTCCAGCTGAAATAGCGTAAATAATTATCTAAAGATAAGAAACATAAATAAAATAGCATGCAATAATATAATACAGTAACTACCATAAATAACTACCATAAGGGAGACACAAACCAAAACACAAATCATCTATGGATAGCGCTGCCAAGCCTCACCCGACCCCGGGTGAGGAGTACGAAAAACTATAGGAACCCCTATCCTACAACCCTGATACTAGACCTCCAGACTTTCCTATCAAGGGTCATGTCCTCGGAAACCCGCATTCTAGCCATGTCATGCCTAATCACCTCTCCCCAATACTTCTTTGGCCTCCCTCTGCCTCGCCGGACGCCGACAATCGCAAGCCGCTCACAACTCCTCACCGGGGCATCAGGACTTCTCCTCCGCACATGCCCAAACCACCTTAGCCTCGCTTCTCGCATCTTCTCATCCACCGGGGCCACCCCCACCTTCTCTCGAATAACTTCATTCTTAATCTTATCTAGCCTGGTGAGCTCGCACATCCACCTGAGCATCCTCATCTCCGCAACCTTCATTCTCTGAACATGAGAGTTCTAAACGGGCCAGCACTCCGCCCCATAAAACATTGCAGGTCGAACCACAGCTCTATAAAATTTTCCCTTGAGTTTGTGTGGAACTTTCTTATCACACAGGACTCCTGATGCAAGCCTCCACTTTGACCACCCCTCTCCAATACGATGAGTGACGTCCCCGTGAATCTCTCCGTCCCCCTGAATCATCGACCCAAGACATCTGACACTGTCCCTCTTGACGATGACCTCTGATCCAATCATCACGTCCCTGCCTACTTCGCTCGGCTCGGTGCTAAACTTGCACGCCATGTATTCTGTCTTAGATTTGCATATTTTGAAACCTTTGGACTCCAGAGTCTGTCTGCAATCATCACGTCTCATCAATCAAGACTATGTCATCAGAAAATAGCATACACCAAGGCACATCCCCTTGAATATGACGGGTTAGAGCATCCAGCACCAAGGCAAACAAGAGAGGGCTAAGCGCCGATCCTTGTTGGAGCCCCATAACCATTGGAAAATGGTCTGAGTCGCCATCCACCGTCCTAACCCTAGTCTTCGCTCCATCGTACATATCCTTGATTACTCTGATGTAGGCTTCCGGCACGCTCTTCACCTCCAAGCACCTCCATAGCACTCCCTTGGGACCTTGTCATACGCCTTCTCCAAGTCGATCAGCAACTATGAATCAATTTGAGGAAAATATAATGATTCCATTTGTAAAAATTAGCCGATTACTCTAAGACGTGCATCTGAGCTTTAAACCGATATACTAATATTTAGATGAGAAATTTTAACCTATAACTTTAATGGAACCTTGAATTTTCACTAGATGAACCACATAATACTTGTTCTGGAAAATTCCTGCAAAATTTAAACAAAGACATGCTAGAAATTGTAGGCTAATATCTTGATATTCATCCAACACATAACAAAAAATCAAAAGCCATAGAAAAATAGAGAAGAAATGAACCTGAAATTAAAAAATAGGTCAACTGATTTAAATGTTAAGTTCAAAATTCAAGTGAAACAATAGTAACAAAGTCGAGAAGAAGCAACGCTGGAGGGGTCCTCTTTTGTATGCGGCGGAACCGTCTCTATGTGTGTATAGGTCTCCTAAGTTCTGTTGTTGTAATGAAGAAGACGATCCAAAGGGGTACTTTGGTGTTCTGCCTAGATGAACACGTTAGGAGGTGGGGATTCCTTGTGTAGTGTTCAGCGGCGGATAGCTAAAGTCTAGGTCTATTTTCGTGTTTTTTTCGGCTGAAGGTTGCTCTAGGTCCTTAGGTCTTTTTTATTTACTTTTAAACCCCTTTCCTTAGATTTGTTTATGTATTTATGGGAAGGATCTTAGGGATATGGGGAATGGGCTATCTGGATTTGGGATCGAAATTGGGCTACATGAGTACTTAAATTCAAAAGAGACAAACCAATAAGCCTAAACTTAATTCTTTCTATTCCCTAAAAAGTAAAAATTTATAAACTACTAGTTAACCTTGGCTTATGTACCAACATGGGGATAAAATTAGCAATTATATTTTCATATTTTCAAAGATTATATGAAAAATAAGGATCATAGTGAAATAGTATCACTACTAAACATTAACGAAATTATTTTTTTATAATAAAATATAGTAAAATAGTCAAAACTAGTAAAATGCTTTTCCTTTGATGTTGCCTTTTCATTTTGTTCTCTGGGCTCGGTTGAAACCTTTTGTGGGTAGGTGATTTATATGCTTGAGGATACAGGTAAGATATTTGAGAAAATGGTACATGCCATTGTGGGTCCTGTGGATGTGGAACGTATGGTGGTGCATTGTGGATTGAGTGCTGGGAAGGTGAGGCATGACTTTGGGGATTTTGTGGAGAGAAGTAGAATTGGGAGGATTATATGGAGCACAGGGATATCCATGGGGTCAATATAGAGGAGGAAAGCGTTGTGAAGGAATACCTGCTGGATCATGTCATGAGCATGGCTCAACAACATCTTTTATATTTCTCTTTCTTCCACCCAAACTTACTGAGATGTTCTGAATGTCTTCTATAGTATCTTTCAATGCAGAATAACTCATGATATCTCCTTACTTCATTCCTTCCTTTACCGCCTCCCCCATTTTTACCACATTGCCAAATGTTTTACCCAAGGCCAGGATCAAGTGACTGAAGCAGGTGAGCCCCTAGGTATGTAGGAAAATCTCAACCATTTCTTCTTCACCAATCGGGGGGTTGAGTCGTGCAGCTTGTTCCCTCCATCTGAGCCCAAATTCCCAAAAACTTTTTCGGGTTTCTTTTTCGTCTAAGATAGGGAGAAGCGATGTGGGGTAATGTCTAGATTGTACTGAAAGTGTCGAACAAAATCTTGAGCCATGTCATCCCATGCATGTCACTTATTGACATCTTGACGAGTAAACCGTTGCAGATCTTCCCCAATCAAGCTCCCACTGAAATATGACATCAACAAATCATCTTTCCTGCCAACACTTCTCATTTCACAAAACATTAACGAAATAATTTTTCCGTAATTTTCATTTTTTAAAACAAATTAAAGTAAAAGAGTTAAAACTTGTTGACATAGTTATATTAAACCTAAACTATATATTGAAATGCTAAAATATGTAAAATCTTGGAGATGGTCCAAAGTCACATGTCTACACTATATACCACTATATTTTCAAAAATGATTCTATTTCATCAATAAGTGCATATTTTTCAAAAACTATATTTCTATGGCAGCCATGTATTTCCCAGGATAACTCAAACTCGATCCTCGCGAAACTCACTATTTCTCTTCAAATGTGGGGACAAGCAATACCCACAAGTATGTTCTCCTTAAATTATTTCCTTCATAACAACGAGACTGCCAAGCGAAAATATATCTCGAGCTAAGAAATATTCTGCTTCTATTTGCTATTTGTCCACTGCATGAGGCTAAGCATTACCTTCTCTTTGTATGAAACTAAGCCATGTCTCAAATCTTGTATGAGGCCAAGTCCTGCCTCCCTATTTAAACAAGGTTAAGTATTGCCTTCTCTTTGAATGAGATTAAGTCATATCTCAAATCTTGTATGAGGCTAAGCTCTACCTCTCTATTTACATAAGGCTAGGCATTGCCTTCTCATAGCATCAGACTAAGTTATCTCTCAAATATTACATGAGGCTAAGCCATGCCTCCTTACTTGCATAAGGTAATGCATTGCCTTCTCTTTGCATGAGACCAAGTCCTATCTCAAATCTTCAATGAAGCTAAGCTCCGCCTCCTTACTTGCATAAGGCTAAGCATTGCTTTCTCTTTGCATGAGCCCAAGACCTATCTCAAATCTTGCATGAGGTAAAGACTGCTTCCCTATTTGCATAAGGCCAAGAATTGCCTTCTCTTCGCAGGAGACTAAGTTATGTCTCATATCATGCATGAGGCTAAGCCCTACCTCCCTATTTGCATAACGCTAAGCATTGCCTTCTCATTGCATGAGACTAAGCCCTATCTCTAATTTTGCACGAGGCTAAGTGTGACGACCTGTATGGTCATCTTAATAATTAACATCCTGATCCCCTATTAACTTCTTTTCCAAAGCTTATTTCTTCTAATTTGATTTTCCAGGATGCTTTGTTTTCAGTTTCGGAGTGTTTTGGGACACTTAGTCCCAAGATGAGAGCTTAAGTATTAGAAAGATGATCATAGTGGATTAGTGTGAAATCGACATCAAGATGGAATTTTGATGGTTCTGTTAGCTCTGTTGGGTTACTTTGGGGTTGGAAGCATGTTCGGATAGTGTTTTGGAAGTCCGGGACTAATTTAGGCTTGAAATGCCAAATGTTGAATTTTTGAAGTTTCTAGTTCGATGGTGAGGTTTGGATCCGAGAGTCAGAATTTAATTCTGAGAGTTTCAGTAGCTCTTTCATATCATTTGGGATGTGTTTATAAAATTTGAGGTCATTTGGACGAGGTTTGATAGACTTTTTGATCGAAAGTGTGTTTCATAGAGTTTTTGAAATTTTAGGTTTGAATTCGATGAAAAGTAGGTGTTTTTGTGTTGTTTTTAGTGTTCCGAAGGTTGCAACAAGTTTGAATGATGTTTTAGGTTAGGATGGTTCTTTTGGTTGAGGTCCCGAGGGCCTCGGGTGTGTTTCGAATGCTCAACAGATTATTTTTGTAACTTGTTGAATTGCTTAACTGGTGTATCTTGTTTCCCTTAGTGCGATCGTAGCCCTACCTTTGCATTCACGTAGTGTAATTTCGAAGTCTATCATTTAGTTCTACGCGATTGCATTATTTGGTTTGCGATCACGGAAGTCTATTCCCTCCTTTTTCGCGTTCGCATCCCATTCTTCGCATTCGCATAATATAAATAGAGTCGGTGGCTTAGTGGACATTTTCCTCATTGGTTTTGCGTGGATTCAACCGCCAACACGTAAGCCTCCTTTTCTTCTTTTGCGATCGTGTGTTTCCTGTCGGGATTGCGATGTACAATATGCCTGGGCAGAATTTAAAACCCAAAATCAATGGTTTAGACGATAATTTGTATTTTAAACTTGGGAGCTTGGGAGTTCATGATTTTTGAGAGGATATTGACATGGGCGACTTGAGTATGTGATTAGTACTCAATTTAGACTAATTTTCATGAATCTTCTCTTAAATTAATCCTTTAATTTTTGAATTTTGGTAGAAATTAGGGAAAAAGTTCTTAAACCAAGAGATTGGGTTTCAATTGGGTGTTTGACATTGGATTTGGATAATTTTAGTATGGTTAGACTCGTGATTGTACAAGGTTTTTGAAAATATGAATTTACTTGATTTCGAGATGTGGGTCCGAGGGGAATTTTGGTCATTTACCTAATTTCATGTATTAGCTTTGAATTAAATCGTAGAATCTATTATTTGAAGCGTTATTTACAATATGAAATTGAATTGAATAGATTTGGGCCATGTTGAGTCAGATACTAGTGGAAAAACGTGGTTTCGAGGTTATTTTGAGCCGGTTCAAGGTATGTGGCTTGTCTAACGTTGTGTGGGGGACCTTATCCTTAGGATTGGTGTATTTGGTAACTGAATTTCCATATGCGTGAGGTGACGAGCTCGTACTTGTGAAAATTATTAGAAATTCAATTTTTCTTAAAGTATTCTTTAGCATGTTTCTTTTCCCGCCTTTAGCACTTGCACTGTTAAGGATGTTGTTAGCTTAGCAAAGCATATCTAAGTGATTAATTATTTTAATTGTTCAACCTGTTTACCTGAACTCGGTGTAGCTTACTAGGATAGAATTATTTGTTGTCTTAATATAAAATTTCCCTTCTCGAAATATTTTCTTTCTGCTACTGTGTATTTACATTTGAACTACGGATGTGGGATTCCGGTAGCTCCCCCTTGTCTTTTTACTTTTGTACACTGGGTTAGATTCCCGATAGATCCCCCCTGCACATTTACTTTGGGACTGCGGGATAGATTCCCGATAGATCCCCATGTACAGTTATATGGAACTACAAGAATACACCCGGTACATTCCCCAAGTACTAGGTACTTATATTTGGGGACTACGGATGGATATTTCTGGTATCTCCCCCGCGCATGATAGTTGGACTACGGGAAGGTATCTTGGAAGATCCACTAGATATTTTTGATTGGAACCACATGACGGTATCCTGGAAGGTGCCCCGGTTGTTATCTCTGTATCGAGCTGTATTTCTTTCCATGGTTGTTTGTCTCTGTTCTAGTTGGTGCTGCTCTTTCAATTCTATTACATTTCTTATAGTTGCACTTATTTATACTATTTTATATCACACTATTAATTCTTATATTTTATTTAACTTCAGTCAGGCACTGACCTTCCTCGTCACTACCCGATAGAGATTAGGCTTGGCACTTACTGAGTACCGCTGTGGTGTACTCATGCCCTTTCTATGTATGATTTTCATGTGCAACTCCAGGTACCTTCACTCAGTATTATTATCCTTGAGGCGAGGCACTTTTGTAGAGACTTCGAAGAATATCTGCCGTGTTTGTAGACCGAGGAGTCCCTATCTATCTTTCTGTAACAGTACATCCTTTTAATATTTCTCTTTTGTTAGACATTTCTGGAGTTAGAGCTTCTTATGTATCTATTAGCTTGTGATTCGAGGGGTTCCGTATTTAGGGAGTGTTATGTTGAGATTTTATACTGTTATGTGCCAGGCGACATCTTAAACATTATTTCACTTCGTCATATCAATTTTATATTATTTTCATTGCGCAAATTTGTTTGTTTTCTTCATTTGTTTGGCTTACGTAGCTCATAGAGGATGAACTCGGGTTATGACAAGATGGTATCAGAGCTCTAGGTTCATTGGAGTTATGAATCAAAAGCCGATTTACTAGAGTCTCGCTGATCAGTATGGAGATGTCTGTACTTATTTTTGAGAGGCTATGTAACTGTTAGGAAAATTCCACATCATTTGATTTCTATGTCGTGCAATATTTTGAAGTTACAATCCTAAACCTTGTCTCCCATTCTCTCACAAATGGTGAGAACACGTGCTACCAGAGATTATCATTCACCCGCGCCCCTTGCAAGAGCCATCAGAGGTCAGGGTTGGGATAAAGGCCGAGGACGCGCACGTCATGCAACCAGGGCACCCGTGCGAGCTACAATGGAGGAACCACCTGCAGTTCCAGCCAGAAGCCAGGCATCGGATACGCCTATGGCTACTACTACTCCAGCACTTCAGTAGCCATTAGCACAATTCCTAAGCATGTTTGGTACATTAACTCAGGCAGGATTGATTCAGGTTGTACCAACTACTTCACAGACTGGGGGAAGGGTCCTAGACTCCCCCCGCCCGCTCTAAAGCAGCGAGTTCCCATTGGTCTGGTTCAAGGTGTCATGGACCCCACTTCATCGGGTTGTGAGGACCTCTTGCCGAGTAGAGGATGGGTGGGTCCAGGAAAGAGAGAGAGGACAGACGAGGTTATGAGAGACAGTATAGGGTAGTAAGAAGACCTCATATATTGGAGAGACCCAGTGGTCACTTTTTCCGAGGAAGCGTAGCAGAGGATTTGTCTATCAGCTAGCTCAGCTTGAACCTCAAATTTCACACATTGTTTCAGGTATTCAGAGCTCTTTTGTACTCGTACAGCATAGTTTCCATGGGCACATATACCGCGAGATTTCTTTGAGTGTGGTGACATACGCCATGTGGTGATACATTGCCCTAGACTTGGGAGGAGTGCACCTCTATAGACTTCTCAGCCACATCCTGCCACACAAACTTCTCAGGCTATGGTTATAGCCCCAATTTCTACCCTACCTGTTCGGCCAGCTAGAGGGGAGGGCGAGGCCAGTTATTATGCCTATCCTGCCTTTACCGAGGTTGTCTTCTCTGATTCTGTGATCACAAATATTATGCTACTTTGTCAAAGAGACGCATCGATTCTATTCGATCCGAGCTCCACTTAATCTTATGTGTCTTCTTATTTTGCTCCACATTTGGGTGTACCCCGAGATTCTTTGAGTTCTCCTTTTATGTTTCTACTCGGGTGGGAGAATATTTTGTTGTAGATCACATTTATGGGTCATGTTTTGTTAATATTCATGTTTTTGAGACTAGAGACGATTTATTGCAACTCCGTATGGTTGATTTTGACATTTTTTGGGGCATGGACTGGTTGTCCCCCCATTATGCTATTCTTGATTGTCACACCAAAATCGTGATACTGGCTATGCCAGGTATACTACATGTTGAGTGGCGTTGTACTTTAGATCACACTCCCTGTAGAGTTCTCTCTTTCCTTAAATCTCAATTTATGGTTGAGAAGGGGTGTGACGCATATTTAGCTAATGTGAAAGATGCCAGTGTTGATACCCCTTCAGTTAATTCAGTCCAAGCTGTACGGGATTTTCCCGATGTGTTTCCGGCTGATCTTCTGGGCATGCCGCTTACCAAAGAAATTAATTTTGGCATTGATCTATTGCCGGGCACTTAACCCATTTCTATTCCTACGTATCTATTGCTCATCCTGAGATGAAAGAGTTGAAGGATCAGTTACAGAAATTACTTGATAAAGGTTTTATTCGACATAGTGTTTCACCTTAGGATGTTCTTGTGTTGTTTGTGAAGATAAAGAATGGTTTGATGCATATGTGTACCGATAATCACCAGCTGAGCAAGGCTACGGTGAAGAACTGTTATCTTTTACCTGGTATTGATGATCTATTTGACCAGTTTCAGGGTACACAAGTGCTTTCTTGGATTGATTTGTGCTCAGGTTACAGTCAGTTGAAGATTCAGGAGCCAGACATTCTGAATATTTCTTTCAGGACTCGGTACGATATATTAGGAGTTCCTTGTTATGTCATTTGGGCTGACCAATGTCTATATCTTGACTCGTTCATCATTATTTTTATTAATGAAATTCTAGTGTATTTGCGGAGTTGGGAAGATCATGAGAAGCACTTAAGGATTGTGTTTCAGACTCTAAAAGAGAATAAGTTATGTGCTAAGTTCTTGAAATGTGAGTTTTGGTTTGATTTAATGGCATTCTTAGGCCACGAGGTATCGAGCGAGGGTATTCGAGTGGATCCGAAGAAGATAGATATTGTGCAGAGTTGGCCCAGACCATCCTCAGCTATAGAGATACATAGTTTACTTGGCTTGGCAAGCTACTACCATCGTTTTGTGGAGGTGTTATCTTTGATTGCAGCCTATATGACTAGGTTGACCCAGAAAGGTGCTCCATTTAGTGGACAGAGGAGTGTGATGCGATGTTTTCATAAGTTCATGACAGTTTTGATTACAACCCTAGTTTGGATATTGTCTACTGGTTCATTGTCTTATATAGTCTATTGTTATGCCTCGAGGGTTAGACTTGGAACGCTGGTGATGCAGGACGGTAAGGTTATTGCCTACGTGTCCAGACAGTTGAAGATACATGAGAAGAACTACCATGTTCACAATGTTGAGTTAGCTACCATTATTCACGCCATGAAATTTGGCGCCATTATTTATACGGTGTTCCTTGTGAGATTTATACTAACCATCGGAACTTGCAGCCTTTGTTCAACCAAAAGGATCTTAATTTGCACCAGAGAAGGTGGTTATAGTTGCTGAAGGATTATAACATCACAATTTTGTATCATCCGTCCAAGTCCAATGTGGTGGCTGATGTCTTGAGTCGTCGGCCGGAGTGTTTGGGAGTTTGGCATATTTACCAGTATCAGAGAGGCCTATGGCGATGGATATTCAGGCTTTAGCTAGCCAGTTTGCCAAATTGGATATTTCGGAGCCCAATCGGGTTATAGCTTGTGTGTTTTTCGGTGTTCCTTAGTAGATCGTATCAGGGAGTGGCGGTAATGGCAGAGATATGTCTATTGGAGATGATGGGGTATTGAGGATTCAAGGTCGGATTTGTGTACCCGGTGTTGATGGGCTTCGAGAGTTGATTCTAGAGGAGACCCATAGTTTGTGGTATTCCATCTGTCCTGGTGCCTGAAGATGTATCAGGATTTGAGGCAGCACCATTGGTGGAGGCGGATGAAGAAAGATATAGTTGGATTTGTAGCTAGGTGCCTCAACTATCATCAGGTGAAGTATGTTCACTAGAGAGCGGGTGGTTTTCTTCAGCAGATAGAGATTTCCAGAGTGGAAGTGAGAGCGGATCACCATGGACTTTGTTGTTGCACTCCCACTAACTTTGAAGAAGTTTTATGGTATTGTGGTGATTGTCTATCGGCTAACCAAGTCCGCTCTTTTCATTCCTATATGTACTACTTATTCTTCTAAGCGATTGGGGGAGATTTATATCCGGGAGATTGTTCATCTGCATGGTATTCTAGTTTCTATTATATTAGATAGAGGTACCTATTTTACATCACAGTTTTAGAGGGCCGTTCAGCGTGAGTTGGGTACTCGAGTAGAGCTACGTACAACATTTGACCCTCGGATGGAAAGACTGTCCGAGATCATTATTCAAATTATTGAGGAAACGCTCCATGCATGTGTTATTGAGTGTGGATGGTCTTGGGGTCAATTCTTTCCATTGGAAGAGTTTGTTTACAACAACGGCTATCAGTCTAGCATTTAGATGGCACCGTCTGAGGCTTTATATGGTAGGCGGTGTAGATTTTCGGTAGGTTGGTTAGAGCGAGGTGATATATTTTGTTCAAGATGCTTAACACTCCATACAGAATAGTCCAGATAGAAGAGCTATGCGGACTTCAAGGTCCATGATATCTCCTATATCGTTGACAAGCGGGTTTTGCTTCGGGTTTAGCCTATGAAGGGAGTTATGAGATTTAGGAAGAAATGGAAGCTGAGTCTGAGGTTTATTGCCCCTGTTGAGATATACATGTTGGGGAGGTTGCTTATGATCTTGCCTTACCTCCCAGCTTGGCAGGTGCTCATCCAGTATTTATTTTTCGATGCTCCGAAGGCATAACGGGGATCTGTTGCACGTGTTAGATTTCAGTTCAGTCCAGCTGGACAAGGGTCTATCCTATGTTGAGAAACCAGTGGCTATATTGGACAAGCAAGTTAGAAAGTTGAGGTCAAATTACATTGCATCAGTAAAGGTTCAGTGGCGGGGTCATCTGGTCGAGGAGGCGACATTGGAGATCGAGCAGGGTATGTGCAACCGTTACCCTCATCTTTTCACTTTTAGGTATGTCTCTATGCGCGTTCATGGACTAACGAATATTTAAGTGTAGGAGTATGTGATAACCCGGATGGTCATTTTATGAAATAACATCTCGATCGCCTATTCACTTCTTTCTCCAAGTTTATTTCTCCTAATTTGATTTGCGGGGATGTTCAGCTTTGAGTTTCGGGGAGTTTTGGGACACTTAGTCCCTATATGAGAGCATATGTATTAGAAAATCGATCATAAATTGAAATAATGTAAAGGCGACCTCGAAATGAAAATCTGATGGTTCTGTTAGCTTCATTGGGTTATTCTGGGAGCAGGAGCATGTTCATATAGTGTTTTGGAGGTCCGTAGCTAATTTAGGATTGAATTACCAAAGGTTGAATCATTGAAGTTTCTGTTTCGATAGTTACATTTTGATCTGAGGGTCGGAATGAAATTCCAATAGTTTTAGTAGATCCATCATGTCATTCGGGATGCATGCGCAAAATTTCAGGTCATTCGGATGAGGTTTGATAGACTCTTTGATCGAAAGTGTGTTATATAGAGTTTTTGAAATTTTTGTTTTGAATTTGATAAAAAGTAGGTGTTTTGGTGTTTTTTGTAGCATAATAAAGGTTGGAACAAATTTTAATGGTGTTTGAGGTTATGTTGGTGCATTTGTTTGAGGTCATGGGAGCCTCAGGTGTGTTTCGGATGCTCAACAGATCATTTTTGGAAGTTGTTGAATTGTTGAACTGTCGTTATATTGGTTCCTTCGGTGCGATCGCAGCCCTTGCTCCGCATTCGCATAGAGTAATTCCGAGATGATCATTAAGTTCTACGTGATCGCATTATTTGGTTCCCGATCGCGGAACTCTATTTTCTTCTTCTTCGTGTTCGCGGAACTCTATTCCCTCCTTCTTCGGGTTCCCATTGTGTTAACAGAGCGGTGGTTTAGTGGAAATTTTCCTCTTCGCGTTCGCGTGGATTCGACCTCAAATGTTGAAGCCAAATTTTCCACTTCTGCGATCGCATGATTCATGTTGCGATCGCGTACGCTATTTTCTAGACCCCTTCACATTTACTATTCACAACACAAATGCTTTCATGCGATCACGATGTACAATATACATGGGCAGAATTTAAAACCCAATATTGAGGGTATAGACCATAATTCATATTTTGGACTTGGGAGCTCAGTAGATTACGATTTATTAGTAGATTTTCACCTGGGCGCCTTGGGTAAATTATTCTTACTAAGTTTAGACTAATTTCCATGAATATTCAATTAAATTCATCCTTTAATTTCGAAATTCTTGGAAAAATTGGAGGAAAAGTTCTTAGAACAAGAGATTGGGTTTTGATTGGGTGTTTGACAACGGATTTGGATTATTTTACTTTAGTTGGACTTGTGAGAGTATGAGGTTTTTGAAAATAAGAATTAGCTGATTCTAAGACGTGGGCCTGGGAGGCGAATGGGTGATTTTACCTAATTTCACGTATTAGCTTTGAATTATATTGTAGAATCAATCACTTGAAGTGTTATTTACAATATGCAATTGGATTGAATTGATTTGGGCCATTTGGAGTCGTATACTCGTGGCAAAAGTGTTATTTCAGTTGATTTTTGTTAGTTCAAGGTAAATGGCTTGTCTAACCTTGTGGGGGGATCGTCCCCTTAAGACTGGTGTATTTGGTTACTGAATTTCCTTGTGCGTAAGGTGACGAGCGCGTACCTGTGCAAATTCTTGGAAATCCGGTTTTCCTAAAGTATTCTTTAGCATGTTTCTTTTCCTACCATTATTACTTGCACTATTAAGCCTGTTGTTAGCTTAGGAAATCATGTCTAAGTTATTTAATTATTTTAATTGTTCAGCCTATTTACCTGAACACTGTGCAGCATGCTAGGCTAGAATTATTTTTTTCCGTAATAAGAAATTTCCATTCGCTGAATATTTTCTTGTTGCTGCTGTGTATTTATATTGGGACTACGGATGTGGGATTCCGGTAGCTCCCCTTGTCTATTTACTTTCAAACTATGGGTTAGATTCTTGATATATCCTCCCTGCATATTTACTTTGGGACTATGGGTTAGATTCCCGATAGATCCCCTTGCACAGTTATATGGAACTACTGGAATGCACCCGGTAGATTCCCCTAGGCTGAATTTATATTTGGGAACTACAAAATGCGATTTCAGATAGATCCCCCGCGCATTGTTAGCTGGACTATGAGACGGTATCCCGAGAGATCCACTAGATAGTTATGATTGGACCCACAGGACGATATCCTGGAAGGTGCCCCGGTTGTTATCTATGTGTTGAGCTGTATTTCTTTCTGTTGTTGTTTGTCTCTATTCTAGTTGTCTTTGCTCTTTCAATTCTATGATATTTCTTACTGTTCCACTTATTTATACTATTTTATATCACATTTCTAATTTTCATATTTTATTTAACCTCAGTAGGGCCCTGTCCTTCCTCGTTACTACCCGACTGAGGTTAGGCTTGGCACTTACTAGTACCACTGTAGTATACTCATGCTCTTTCTGCGCATGTTTTTCATGTGAGGATCCATGTACTTTTGCTCAGTCTTATCATCTTTGAGGTGAGACGCTTATGTAGAGACTTCGAGGTATATCAGCCGCATCCGTAGACCGAGGAGTCCTTGTTTATCTTTCTTTAATAGTATGCCCTTCAATATTTTCCTTTCTTTAGACATTTCTGGAGTTAGAGCTTCTTATGTATCTCTTAGCTTGTGATTCATGTGGTTCGGGATATTGGAAATGTTAGGTTGATATTTTGTACTGTTATGGGCCAGGGGGTATCTTAAACACTATGTTACTTTGTCACATTGATTTTATATTATTTTCTTTCTGCAAATTAACTTTTTCGCATTTGTTATGCTTACCTAGTCGTAGAGACTAGGTGCCATCACAATAGGTCACGGAGGGCAAACAGGGGTCGTGTCACTAAGCCCTGCCTCCCAATTTGCATAAGTCTAAGCATTGCCTTCTTTTTGCATGAGACTAAGACCTGTCTTAAATCTCGCATGAGGCTAAGCCCTACCTCCCTATTTGCATATGGCTAAGCATTGCCTTCTCATAAGAGTAAGCATTGTCTCCCTCTACATAAGTGTATCTCTATTCTGAACTTTGCATTATCTTCTTCTCTCGGGGCTAATCTCTGCCCCCAAACTCTACACAAGGCTAAGCTTTTCCTTGTTATTATCCGACTGAGGTTAGGCTTGGCACTTACTTAGTACCGCTATGGTGTACTCATGCCCTTTCTGCACATGTTTTTCATGTGCATATCCAGGTAATTTCACTCAATCTTATCATCCTTGAGGCGAGGCGCTTCTGTAGATTCTTCGAGGTATATCTGCCGCATCCGTAGACCGATGAGTCCTTGCCTATCTTTCTGTAATAGTATAGCCCTTAACTATTTACCTTTTGTTAGACATTTCTGGAGTTAGAGTGTCTTATATATCTCTTAGCTTGTGATTCATGGGGTTCCGGATTTTGAGAGTGTTAGGTTGAGATTTTATACATTAATGTGCCAGGTGGCATCAAAAATACTATTTCACTTCGTCATATCGATTTCATATTATTTTCTTTCCGCAAATTGATTTCTCTTCCACATTTGCTAGGCTTACCTAGTCGTACATACTAGGTGCCGTCACGATAGTTCACAGAGGGAAAACTAGGGTCGTGACACTAAGACATGCCTCCCTAATTGCATAAGGATAAGCATTGCCTTCTTTTTGCATGAGCCTAAGATTTGTTTCAAAACTCGCATGAGGCTAAGCCCTACCTCCCTATTTGCATAAGGCTAAGCATTGTCTTCCTTTGCATAAGTGTTGCTCTATTCTAAACTTTACATTATCATCTTCCCTCGGGGCTAATCACTGCCCCCAAACTCTACACAAGGCTAACCTTTGCCTTGCTTATCACCTTTGGTATGATGTCTCTGCACTTCATGGGCTTATGTATGGCCAACATTTCCGAAGGTATCATAGTCCGAAGGTATCATCCTTATAGCCTGAAGACGTCATGTCATGGCTTGAGGATCTCTGAATACTTCACATAATTATTAAAAGGCATCATGGTGCAGAGGCATTATTACCATATCCTGAGCACATCATTTCATGGCCTGTGGACCCCTTATCTCATTATTCATGGCCCGGGATGTCATGTTCTAAGAATGACATCCTCATTATCAAAAGACGACCCTCATGGTCCAAAGGGAATTTCCATCTTGTTTAAATTCTCATAATAATCTATGTACTAGCATGCGTTGTGTTTTTATGTTTTGGAGGTGATCCAGGAAGTAACTGTTCTTCAAAGGGGAGATACATCTCTCCAGTTTCTGTTCATACCATTTACATTCTGCCAGTATTTCAAACGTAACTGACTTTCGTCAATTACTCGCCTTTACTCTACGACCGATCAGATGCCTACCTTGTGATACATCCGTTACTCTTCAGATTCATATTCATAACTCCGCATAAGCTTATCCGATACTATCCTTCCCAAAAGGAACCCTTTCTGAAACATACAATTACATCGGTTTCATACACTATTTTGTTCAGAACTATACACGGCCTGATTCCTATAAACCTAGGGATATGTAGGCAGCTCCGAGACTAGGGTGCAGCCTATATTTTTCAAAAAACCCATTTGGTCAAAATCGATCATCATTTATTTACCCGCTAACACTTTCATCCTTCCCGGTTAAAGAGGGGTAGTTGTTGATATCAAAATTTTCCCTCATATATTTTTAAAATGGTGCACATGCATTTACAAAGGGTGAAGTGTGATATTTATATTGATAAATATATAGACATCATAATAAGTGAGGGTTGATATGGTGAAATATGGGTGAATTGTGATATCTATATTGATATATGGTGGGATCAGGTTGCGCACCGCAACAACTGCAATAAGGGTGGATCGATATGCTTAAATAAGGGCATGTTATGATATTTATATTGATATATGGTGGGATCGGGTTGCACATTGC
The DNA here is from genome assembly GCA_034376525.1 of Nicotiana benthamiana. Taxonomy (NCBI): domain Eukaryota; kingdom Viridiplantae; phylum Streptophyta; class Magnoliopsida; order Solanales; family Solanaceae; genus Nicotiana; species Nicotiana benthamiana. The sequence goes on along the minus strand of CM067333.1, from coordinate 21,546,526 downwards.
AATAATATATATATTAGTTTGTATGAGTCCACCAAATAGTAAGGCACCTTGTCCTCTATAGGGTTATGCTGAGAATGCTAATAAAACTGTAAGTAAATGAGACACAGGACTTTTACGTGGAAAAATCTCAACTCAAGTGGACAAATATCACGACCTACACATGTAGGGTTTCAACTTCACTAACTTGTAAACACCTATTACAAGCGACTTTGTAATGATTCCATTACAAAAAATTCAACTGAACTAACTTGTGTTACTCTCACCACAAGCCACATTGTTTCTCTTCTAGTTACAAATACTTTAGCTCACTTGTGATGCTCTTACCACAAGTCACTTTTTCACTCTCAAGCTGCAAAGACGTTAACTTATGAATAAACTTAGTCACAACATAAACTTATAAAGTTTATGAATTTTACAAGATGGTTCCTAATCAACACTTCTGACTAAGCTATTTAAAAGATACAATAAGAACAATTACAAAGTTACAACTCAACTAGAACAATAAGATACTACTTTAGGAACGAGTCTATAGTAGTGCTTAGCATTGTTCTTCAAGCTCGTGAGAATGAATTTCTCTATTTTTGCAAAATCCTTGAATAAGAAACAGAAGTGTTCAAGTGATATTTTGAAATAAACTATTGTTGACACCTTGATGACATCACTTGAAATGATGTAAGCCCTTTAATTGGTCAAGGAATAAGTGGGCACTAGATACAGTCAGTGGAGGGAGAAATAGTGTAGGCAATCATATCGCTTTAAGTTGTGTGCCATTGACTTTGAACTGCTACAAGGTAACAACAAGGGTATATGGTCCTTGTTTGGTTCTCTATCCTCTTAAGCTTTAGCAGTTCACATTGAGCCTAAATCCATTAACTTGCAGTGTAGCCCTAGTGTCTCAGTTCCCTATCTGGTTCTTGACAAAGTTTTTTAGATCATCAAAAAATAAGTCAAAGACGTTGAAAAACCTATCAATTTCCCTCTTTTTGATGATGACAAACTTAAATAGATAATATGTACTTAGAGAAAGATGCACCAGAGAAAGTAATAGGAACTCATAAGTATTCCCACTAACTTTATGCATTCCTTTGAGAATCATGTTCGATCATGTTCCTTATATGCCTTCCTTTTAGAATCAAGTTCAATCATGTTCTGTTTATTTATCATATATTCCCCCTTTTGGCATCAATAAAAAGACATAAGTAGATAAACAACATAAAGAAATCCAGCCAAGACAACTCATGCCACACATGTACACGCACAATAGAGAAGAGAAACATAGAACTTAATCAATGAGATGATAAAGAGGATAAACTTTACATTAATAAAATTTAATATTCCTTTGCTTAAAAATCAAAGGAAACATTGGACTGTTAAGGCGGGATAAGTAGTGTTTCATCCCAACCACATCAAAAAAGAAAACAAAAAATCTGCCAAAATAAAAAAAAAATATGAAAGGACATTTTTAGAAACTGGGCACCGAAGGGGTATTTAGGGGGCACTAGGAGTAGAGGGCTTGGTAGTTGCAGCAAGTATTTAGAGAATAAGGTCTATTCAGGCATTGGCTGACTTTTTCTCATTGAGCAGTTCTACTTTTGAGTTCTCTACTTGTGCCCTAAGATCAGCATTCTCTTTTGTCAAACGAGCTACTTTATCATTGGACGGAGGAACCCCTTGGGCTTGCTGACCTTCTAAGATAGCATTCCTAGCCTTCAACTGACGAATGTCCTCAGTTGCACTATTCTGAGCATTAATGAGTTGTGAGGCAGTTGTTTTACTTATTAACCCCTCCCCCCAATTCTTTTTTATGCACTCGCATTCTTCCAATGTTTTCTATGAGAAAGTCGGCTTCATAGTTCCCACCTTGCGTTGCCGCAGTGGCAGCTCAAAGAACATAAACACTTGTGTAAGCAAAAACCCATAGGGAAGGACATGATTACCACCTTTGAAGGTAGCTACCTTTTGCATGTGATGAATCATAATAGAAGGCAGGCTTGTAGGAGTAAAGCTATCCAGTTGCATCAAGAACATGTTAGATTTAGAAGTCACGGACCTCCTCTCAGCTCTAGGCAATAGAACTTTGTTTACCAATTTGATAAGCAGCAAATAGATAGGGTGTAACACCTTCTTATGGATCTGGTCCCCCTTTTAGTGTGCATTGTCTTTTACCACGGCATTTCGAAAGTTAAACCGACTCACATCCTTTAAACTGGACACACCAACTATAATAACCTTAAGAATCTCTCCAAGTTAATCTTTACATCAAATACGATTCCTACTCTATTCACCAGAGCACAAATCTAGTCGGTCTCAACGAGAAAGAGGCTAGCAAAGAAGCTTTGTACCTTATCCACATACACCTTAGGTGCATCTATTTGGAACAGATGCGCTTCAAAAACTTGACACATACTAGCCATCTCAGAGATTGTTGGGTCAAAAGTACGACCCAACAGAACCTTTTGATGCCTTGGGCGTTCTGAAATGGAATTGCCTTCACTCCTCAGTCTCTTCACAAAACCAGGTTTGTGAACAATTTCAGACTTGTGTTTGCTAGACATCATGACCCAAACCAAATGGGCCGCGACGAGCACCTGGTGCCTTACTCAACCGAGTACCAACGTAAAATATCATTCTTATCATACTATCATTGGTGAATAGGCCAAGAAACTTATCATGAGATAACAAGAATGAAACATTAGGGAATACTCAACATATGACGACCCGGATGATATGCAAACTTATACATCTGACATACGGGCCTATAAGACCCACATGACCATTTGTATACTCAAAACATAGGCCAATAAGGCCATAAAGTTTCCATACACATGGCATCTGTCTACAAGTCTCAAAGAGTACCTATTATCATAAAGGTCGGGATAGGTCCCAGCCATACCAATCAATACATATCCAAATGCATAGTGACCAAATAGGCAACTCCGGAAGAAATGGAGTGCACCAACACCTTCCGCTGAGCTGATAGCCTACTTGGAGGACTGTAAACCTATTAATCGGGACATATGGGCATGAAATGCAGTGTCCCCAAAGAAGAAGGATGTCAATACGAAAATACTACCGAGTATGTAAGGCAAAAAAACATAAACAAGAACAATAATGTAATGTGAGATAGAGGAGATACAACCTATAACATCTGAGTGCCTCTAGGGCAACTTATATAAAATGATATACATAAATATTTTTTAAAAATATTCATCTCTGTGGGAATCATCATCATTATATCGTACCCAGCCTCAAAGAGGACTCGGTAAAAACGTACCCGGCCATCATAAGGGTCGGTATAATCGTACCCGGTCACGTAGAGCCCGTAAACCCAACTGATCAGTGGTTTCACAATAGGTGTCGTACCCGGGGGACTATAGCGCGGCTCGGTAATGCAAAATAGATACTATGTATAATGCATGTTGGACTCATGGAATCACGTTCTAAACCTTATGGAGTGACGTAAGGTCGTTGCACATTCTATTAACAAATGGTCATCATACCATCAATATGACTTTCACTAGAATGCAGTGATCATACATACTTTCTTAGAATAACATTGTACGGAAAGAACAACATGAACAACCTTAGTTTCTAGGAGCATATTCATTATGAAATAGTATATCATTCATTTGCATTTCATTTTAAATCATGCCAAAAGAAAGAAGGAAGTGCTGTAACATGCCTTTGTAATTTTACCCAATCTTCAAGCAATCTCAATATAATCTTCTTACGTCTCAATAAGTAAATCGACTTCGTCGTCATCATATAAGTGTTGTAATTCTCATATTTGGAAACCAATATTCTACAAGAAAATGGAAAGCACCTCCCCTATTTTTATTACATCCCACATGTTACCAAAAGTCACCAAACAACCCGAACAACAACAATATAATTCACAATAAGGTCTCTAATTTATTCAATATCATTTTCAGCGGAAAGCTCGATTTACGATTATCAAAATAAGGTTTGATTCCAATTCCTTTTCAATGAATCTGCGTACAATGTAACTAACATCATACTTATTCTTACCATGTCAATTTCAACTCAAACGTATCATAAGAATAATCTTCAAATATAGTTCACACACCTAGCACCTTAACCTTTATCGTCAACATATTATTTTTCATGTTTTATTCTTCAATCCACTGAATTAGCACATACATAAGCTTAACAACTGAAGCCACAACTTATCAAAACTATTTATAATAATTTTCCGTCACAACAAACCATATATATAGCCTCAACACAGCCCACAAAAAAGATAATGATTTTTTATGCCATGTGAATTTCTATCGAGTAGCTTTTCACTCAAAAAACTCAACCAACAAATGATTAACCTTAGGCACAACCAAGAGAATGATTTAATAACCTTAGGAAGTAGATACAAATTGAAAACCCCAGATGGCGTAGCTCACAAAAACCCTCAATCACACCACAACACTATAGGAGTTGTATTCTCTTCTTGAATCAAATTTTGTGTTCATGTTGGTGTGTAAACACTTGTATTTGGCCTTTAAACTCTCATCCACAAGATGAAGAACTACGATCTAGCTAGCACCACGAGATTTATAGCGTTGGATTCATATTTTTATCTTAGGTTTTCACCCTAGAACCATTGAGGAACCTTTGGATAGCATTTATATGGGTTTGTGAACTACTGTATATGAGAATAATAAGTTAAAACGACATATAAATGACTTAAATAGAAGTTGAAGTTTAAACCGACTATGTGGGTCCCATGGGAATATCTCTCTAATATGATGTAGTATTGACGAATGGTTGAATGCGTTAGAAAATAGACTCGTAGATCTTCCATTTTGTAGGTATATAATCCCTTTATTCCAAGTATATTGGGAGAAAAGTGCATATACATTTGACCTAAATTTAACAAAATTTATGAATGTTACTTGTGATGACCTTTGCCAACTCTTGTTCCACAACCTGCGTGCCCTCAAAATGTAGACAATCAATATCATGAGACTAAATAACTCATAGACTAACATCCTTATCTTGTTAAGATCCATAGTATCACCCCAAAGTACATGTTATAACATTCCAAACTTGTCGACTTTCGACAAAACTTATTTTCTTTTGTTCGCTTTGCATCTATGCTTTCCAACCTTTTTGATACTTGTTATTCATGATATTAAAGCTTTGTAACCTCCAAGATAACATGATGAACTTACATTATGTACTTTTAAAAATAATATAATTTCGGAGCTTACATCAATTGTTTCACGACATACTCTCACATACAAAAATATGAGATATAACATCATTCCCCCCTTTGGAACATTTGTCTTCGAATGTTGACTGATGTGCTTATCAGTTTAATAAACTATAGCTATTACAAATAATTTATGATCATCTTTCCATCTAAGCAACTATTTTGTGAATAAATCGAATTGCTTGGGCATTCCCCCCTTCAGGCCTCTTTTTCACGCCATGACATGTGGTTGGAATTATTCGAATATCATAACATTTGTACCTTCTATCATGAATCATGTACAACCATGTACTTGTATATGTGCCTATGAGACTCTTATCCCTTTTTTCCTTCTACTTTTAACCAATCTCTAGGCCTCACTTTGTGAAAATATACAAAATTATGACAAGTTGTCCCTCTAAGCATCTATAGGTGTACTGATGTCTTTCTCTTGGTAATTCATCGAACTTAAGACTATTTCTATCTCTTCTTTCATAGCCTTCTATATCTATCCTTATAGGTCTACTACATTTAGGTAGCTTATACTATACCATAAAACTTACTTTTATTTATTATTACCGAGGTTTGCTACCCAACTCCAGGATACTCTCTCGCTGCTTATCCTATATATATAAATCTAAGTCCTTTTGTGCTTTCTCATTATTATTCATCTTAAGAATAATAAACAAATCGCATCTCATACTTCGGAACTTGTACCCATCTATTGTTTATTCATGTTAATGTTGATGTATAATCTATCACTGATAACTTGCAACCTCGTACGTAATATACTATCACTAAGGCTCACACTCCATCGGGGAACATCTGAAATGATTTCCTCATCCACCTAGGGATAATACTATACTTCAATAATTGTATTTCATTGCATCCCAACACGATTCATCTTATGGGGGTATTCTAATCTCGTGCAATTAATGAAATCCCTTTTTTGTTAAATCGTTACTCAATCAAAGGCCTGAGCGTCATCCTCTTATCTATCAATATTACACCTAATTCCACAACTAGGGCATCATTCCATCTTTTCTAAATGCACCTAGTCTTAGACTCCTATGTGTTCATTCAGGTTGTACCGAGCTTTTTAGTACATATGGAAATCATCAGCTCTCTTGTTTTGATGGTTTTAATCTCAAGGACATACATATCCTTATCACATTCTCACTCACCTTTTTATATCCTTACTCCCATCTACCTAAAACCTTGTGTTCTATAATACTTTACCTTAGGACCTACATCGATCTATTTATACTACTCGCAACCTTCTTTAACTTGCTAGCACCATAAATTTCCTTTCGTGCCTTCTCAGTTGTCCTTAAATGTAAGCAATTACTTTTGTTGATCGTTCTATCACTTGTTGCATGAATACTTGGCTTGTCTTTTTTCCCACGAATCCTATACTTTCATGTACCTCATATGATCTCAAACATCACCTTTGATGGATTTTTTTTCATTCATTAGCCATGATAGGTACCACTTTCTTATGGAATGTATTCAATATTGTAGTGAGACTATTATTACAAGATCATTTACTCATTAGCTCACTATACTTAGGTGGAAACCTTCTTCCTTATTTCCTCATCTAGTCTTTCATTGTAGTACTTAGGGAATCCTTCTAGCTCTTCTAAAGTTGCGAGGTTGATATATCATTCACCCGAAGGATATTTTTGGTGTTCTCACCTAAAATGATCCTTAGTTACATAACTTTATGCCTTCGTGCTTTTAGGGTTACTTTTAAGCTCAAATTCATATTGTGTCCTTAGTGGCACTCTCTCTTATTTTCATAAACCTTATTAACGGTACCTTAATGGGCGCCTGCATGAGGGTTAGTATGAAATGTAAAATTAAAAGGGACATGGCTATACCTCAATGGCGATGGTACTTTTTATTCTTGGTATTTCTTTAGAGGATGCAGTACGGTCCTTTATTCAGATATAATCGAGGGACTGTCTTGCGGCTACTATTTTTTTGCCGATTTATCTCTTAGTACCTCTGCTGGATGGGACTTTGGTGTTTCGGCTAGTGGTGGCCATCAAGAAAGATCGTGTGGATGACATGTTGTGGCTAGTTTGTTTTTTTTTTGTTGTTTCCCTTTAATGAAACAGGTTTTTGGCTGGGTCATTGAGGAATTCCTGAAGATGGCCATTGTTGAGTAACTGGGCCATTTCCTCCCGGAGTTGCCAGCAATCTTCGGTCCTGTGTATGTGCGTGTGTGTGTAACTCACATACTAGATTATAGTTTCTTTTCTGAAGGGTTTGATGGTATAGGTCTGGACCATCTAGCATCTCTGATTTTGCTGATGGCGAACACGATGTCTGACACATCGACATTCAAGTTGAACTCTAATAAGCGAGGCTCCTTTGTTTGCGCTGCGTTTCTATCGAATTCGGCTCTATTGATCAGTCCCCAAGGATTTCTTCCTCGGTCTATCCCTCAATCGTTGCGAGGTGGGTTGCGCCTCGGGGTGTTCCTTTATTCTTTAGTGTATTGTTGATATCTTTCTTTGTTTGGCTTTGGCTCCTTTTCTATGAGCCTTCTTAGGTATACTGAGCCCAAGGGGCTCCTGGCTGGTCGTCCTCGACACTGATTTTTTACTGGTAACGGTTGTCGACGTCCAACTAAATCATGGTGATATATTCGACCAGATTCTCTTTCAGTTGATTTTACGCCAAAAAGCTTCGTTCATTCAGACCTTCAGTGAAGGCCCGCACTACCCAGTCATCCGATACTGGTGGTATTTCCATTGTTCCATTTGGAAGTGAGATACAAACTCTCTCAACATGTTGTTCTCCTTGTACTTGATCTTGAACACGTCTGATTTCTTTGCTGCTACCTTGATGGATCCGGTAATTGATTTTATGAAGCAGTCTATTAGGATGACGAATGAGTCTATAGAGTTAGGAGTAGGTTGTGATACCACATCATGGCCCTCTTGTGGAGCATTTCCCCAAACTTCTTTAGTAAGATAGTCTCGATCCCTTCGTCCTTTATATCGTTGCCCTTTACTGTGAATGCGTAGGAAGTAACATGTTCATTGGGGTCTGAGATCCCATTGTACCTTAGGAGTTCCAGCATTTTGAACTTTTTTGGAATGGGTTTCAGGGCCGCTTCCTCGAGGAACGCCCTCTATATGAACTTATTCGAGTCTACACCTTTCAGGACCGGGGGTGCACCCCAAATTTGATTGAGCCAGGAGTTGTAGGTTTCAACCTTTTTGTCATTAGCTTCTATCCTTTTCTATCCCGATTCGACCCTATTTGTGAGGTCCCCGAGCATATTTACGATGACAGGGTCGGCTATTGACCCGTTATTGCTCGATCTCTCTGATACCTATGCGGCTGGGGGAGTTGTCCCTGCTGCTACCGTGCTAGGGGTTTTCTGGTGACTATTCAGCTGAGCAATAGCTAGCTATTACGCTCGGAACATTTCAAAAATAATATGAAGTCTAACCTCACATTCTCCCCTAGTTTGGGTTTTCTAAGCCTCTTGTGAGTCTCCATGATGCACACTCATGTCGGTATGCGATCTTATGTCGATGTGGTGGGCGTCGAGTGAGACCGCGTCCATGGGGACTAGCTGCACTACATTCCCAGGGGTTTGTGGTGGCACACCAACACCTAGAACAGCCACACCGTTTTCCCCATGATCCTCACGATTCATATTTTCACCTCCATGTACCGAGTTAGACATTTCGAACTTAAATCGAAGATCTTGGACAAGAAAAGTCATGAAAGATAACTTGCATTATGTAGTAAAACCAGCAAGAAAATAATTACTATTATTTTTAGCCCCACGGTGGGTGCCAAACTATTTACTACGAAAATGGTAATAACAATTAAATTTGTTGACGGGACTCTAAAAATATGTGATCTATTTTTATGTTAGTTTGTTAAGAAGTTCATACTATGTATGTGAGACTTAGAAGCGAAATAAGAGTAAAGGAAAAAGTGATAATTTAACCCGTGGGTCAATTATGAGGGCCTCGATCTTGCCATTTTAGGTCCTAAGGGTCGATTCTGGAGCTCGACTAGGAGATAATGAAGGTAATTGAGATACAACTAACAGTTATAATAAAATCAATTAAGGCTCTTTATGGCCAATGATAAGCATTAAATGATTAACAAATATAAAGATAATGAATGAAAACAACAATAATGAGAGAATGTTAAAAAGATCAAATAGAATGTTCTTGTTAATTTTTGTGGAGTAATTGAAAAAAACAGAGCGTCTACAAAATGTAAAATACCCCCCTTATATAGGAGGGAAATACCAACATAGTACAAAAGCATTAATTACAAAAATAAGGGGATAGGACAACTAGATGGCACCAGGCTCTGCCAGTACTAGCTGCATGTGTTGGGAACTCCCCATTACCATCATGACCGCGACCAACATTGTCTTTTGGTTGGGCATTAACAAACCTTGAGGGAGGGAGCTCGACCACACCCTCGCAGCCTAGAGTTCGAGATGATTTCCTAAAATGACTTAATGGCTAGAAATTGGACCGTCCAATTTTTCCGTATACACTCTCAGCTGCCTTTTAGGGTTGTTCTTGGAGAACTTGCTTCAAGAGAGGACAAAATTTGATGAAGTCTTCAGGCTTTCAACACTTATGATATAGATCATAGTTTTTTTTGTTTGCTAGAGATGTCCCGTTTTAGCATTTCTCCATTTCTTCTGACCATATTCTGAAATCATTTAGTTAAGTAAGCGATGTAACTGTATTCCTCACTTGAGTCATTGCTATCAGCTTTGAGTATCAGGTTTTTTTCTTTCTTTGGTTCTCTTCTTTCACTGTCTATCTTCCTCTTCATCTCGTAGGTCTTCATATTTTCAAACAACTCCCTTATGGAAGCTCCTGCAAGTCCTTTGATTTAGTAATAGCATTCGTATTTCTTTCCCAAGGTCTAGGAGGAATACTGAGGATTTTCCTTACTAGCTTATTTCTAGAAATGGTTTCACCAAGTGAGTGTAACTCATTTATGATGGAAGTGAATCTTGTGCGCATATCTTGAATAGATTCATCATACTTCATCCTGAAGAGTTCATACTTGGTAGTGAGCATATCGATCTTAGACTGTTTTACTTGGGTGGTTCCCTCATGAGTTGTTTGCAAAACATCCCATATCTCCTTAGTAGTATCGCAAGTGGAGATTCTATTATATTCTTCAGGTCCTATTCCGCATACCAAAATCTTCTTGGCACGAAAATTCTTCTCCATAGCTTTCCTATCTACGTCGGTGTATTCTTTTTTGTTTTTTGACATTGAAAATGGAAGTTCTTCCAGTACCTTTGTTGGAACATAAGGACCATCACATATGACATCTCATAACTCAGAATCCTCCGCCATGAAAAAATCATGAATTCTTTTTTCCACCGCCCATAGTATTGTCCATTGAACATGGGTGGTCGGTATGTAGATTGACCTTATTCAATATTTGGTGGACCAGCCATAAGGATCCTTCCTAGGTGTTAGCCATATAGGAGAAACCTGCTCTAATACCAATTGTTAGTTTGTATGAGTCCACCAAACAGCATACTACCTAGTCCTCTTTGAGGTTTTGTTGTGCTAATAAAACTGTAAGTCAAAAAGACACAGTATTTTTACATGGAAAAATCCCAACTCAAGGGGACAACAACCACGACCTAAACCTGTAAATTTTCAACTTCACTAACTTGTAAACACCTATTACAAACCACTTTGTAGTGACTTTGTTACAATGAATTCAACTCAACTAACTTGTGGTACTCTCACCACAAGCTACTTTGTCACTCTTCTAGTTACAAAGACTTTAACTAACTTGTGATGTTCTCACCACAAGCCACTTTGCCCCTCTCTACTTGCAAAGACTTTTACTTATGACTAAACTTATTTACAGCATAAACTCATAAAGTTTACGGATTTTACAAGAGGGTTCCTAATCAATACTTCTGACTAAGAAATTTAGAAGATACAACAAGAAAAATCACATAGTTATAACTCAACTAGGACAACAAGATACTAACTTTAGGAACTGGTCTATAGTAGTATTTAACTTTGTTCTTCAAGCTCGTGAGAATTAATTTCTCTGTTCTTGCAAAAAGCTTGAATGAGAAATAGAAGTGATCAAGTACTATTTTTTTGGTTAAAATAAAAAAATTTATTTCACCAAGTAATGACTTTACATGCATCTAACTCATTTGGACTATTTGAGTTAGTTTCTCAAATATTTACAACCATTTCAATACTTTCCTAGACTGGGTAACAATTAAATCTATCTAATGCACTTTTCCATTTACAATTATATTGACCTTTAATATGTAACGGTATAGCTATATACTGTTTGACATCTTGCTTCTTCAATTGAAACCTTCTCGCATTTCTTTCACCCCATATGTGATAGACTGTAGCTGCAAAGAGGAAACCCAATATATATGTCCATGGTTTGGTGGTAACTTTGCTTGCCACTCATTGTACTTTTTCCTGCCAGTTCCCTATCCTTCTCTCTATGCCTAGCCAGTTCAATATGGATTTCCAAATATGTTGAGAGTAAGTATATTCAAACAAGATATGCTACAATGTTTTATCTCTTCCATTTGTGCACAGTACATATCTTTTATCAACTTGTATTCCCCATTTATGTTGGCTATCCACAATGGCCAATCTGTTTTGTATTGCAGTATAATGCTTTCTACCGGTACTACTTTCTTCCATTCTACTTTTTGAAACTGTGGAATAAAGAATTTGTATGATTTTTTATGCTGAACTTCCCTTGTGATTCACAAATTCTTAGGATTATTGCATGATCCTAATAATTCATTAACAATTTTCTTCCTCTAATATTTTCCTAACTAGCCAGCTTGCCTGTTTTGGAATAGGGAAATTTGATATAGTCTTCTGCTTTATGTAAAAGCTATGAATCCATTTCACCAATAGATTATTTTTCTTCTAGTTGATAGTCCATAATAATTTGCAAATTGCTGACGTATTCCATTTGTAGAAGTCTATTATGTCCAAGCCTCTAGTTTATCTAGGACTGCATAGTTTCTCCCGAGCCACTAGAGCTTTCCTAGACACCTCATTTGTACCTGTCTAAAGAAAAGGTCTACATGTACTAGTCACCATGTTGATGACCTTCGTAGGCAGTAAGAAGATATGAGACCAGTAATTCTACATCTCGAACATGATACTTTTTATTAGTTGCAACCTTCCATGGTATGATTATAGTTTTGTTAACCAGCATCTCACTCTTGTAATCATCTTCTCTACTAGGGTAGACACTGATGAACTGTAATCTTCCTTGAAGTTAGAGGAACACCTAGGTATCTGAAGCGAATTTCACCATAAGCAAAGCCCATCTCTGGTATAATCTCGTGTTTGAATTTTTTTGGTACCCCCGTATATACAATTAACTCTTCTCCATATTTCCTTTAAGTCCAGATACTTCAGAGAAATGATTGAAAGCCTGCAACATCAACTGGATAAAAATTTTGTCTTCCCTGCAGCACAATAGCAGATCATCTGCAAAACATATATGAATTAGGTTGAGCTTTGAACATCTGGGGTGATAGTTAAAATCATGATTATCATTCAACTTCTTCAAACTTCTGTTCAAGTACTCCCCCGCCAAACAAACAAGTAGGGTAACATTGGGTCCCCCTGCCTAAGACCTTTTTTGTCTTGGAATATGGTAGTCAATCATCCATTGATCAATAAGGCATGACTGCTAGTTGAAATAGAAGTCATTATCCAATTTATCATCTTCACAGGAAACCTAATTCAAGCAACACCGTCTATAAAAAAACTCCACTCCACTGAATCATAGGCTTTCCTAATGTCAGTCTTTACCATACATCTAAGAGACTCCCCTTTTCTAGAATATCCATTAACCAATTCATGAGCTACTATGACATTGTCTACTATACTCCTTCCTTTAATAAAAGATGATTGAGAAGGAGCTACCATCCTATCCACCACTGTCTTTAATCTTAAAGTTAGTATTTTTGCAATAGTCTTGTATATAGTTGACCTACAAGTAATTACTCTAAAATATGTAACCAAGGTGGGTTGGTGCTTTAAGCACCAGGGTTATAGAAGTACAATTAATTTCTCTTAAAAGCTGGTCATTCTCAAAGAATTGCATAACTGTTGTTATTATGTCTTCCCCAATAATACTCCGGTTTAATTTAAACAACTCAGCTAGGAGGCCATCAATTCCTGGGGTTTATCATTGGGAAGGTTTTGAACAATTTGGCTTACCTCATCTCTATTAATAGGTTTAATCAGAACTTTCTGTTGGTCTATAGTTAACCATGGGCCATTCCTTGCAACAAGTGTATTAATACAAGGCAATTCTTCAGCAGCAGTACCCAATAACTTTTTAAAGAACTGAAGAAATTCTTGCTGGATACGTTTTGGATCAGCGAGTAGAAATCCTTATTCACTATGTATAGAAGAAATTATGTTCCTTGCCTACCTAAATTTCATATGAGCATGAAAGAATATGGTATTTGAGTCCCCTGAGGAAATTCATGTAGCTCTGGATTTCTGCCGAAGAACTTTTTCATGAATAGTGCCCCCTTTCTCCATCTCGACTAGTATCTCTTTCTCTTCATTGATCAGGCTTCTACTAAACAAATCTTCTGATAATTTGTCTTGAGTTTCCCCCAACTTTTGCTTCAAATTCATTATTTTTCCTTCTAAAGATGAGTATTATTTATTCATCTATTTAGTCTCTGCTTCCACCAGCTTCAGCTTCCGCCACACTTTATACATACAATGCCCCTCAATATTTTGCTGCCACACATTTTGAACAATTGCCATGATATCACAGTGCTAATCACAATGTCAGAGTGATCTGAACACTCAGGATTCAGAAAGTTAGCCTCAATACTACCTTGAGTTTGTAACCATTCAGCATTACCAAACTCCCAATAAATATGCTTGTATATCCTTTCATTTCCATCTCTTTTCTTACACCAGCAAATCTGCCACCCTTTTCTATTCATCTGTCTCATTCCCTAATGTGTGATGCAATTCTGAAAGTCCACAGTCACAGCAAGATAACGTTTACTCCATTAACTCTATCATCACTAGATAATATAGTATTAAATTCCCCCCAATAGTATCCAAGGTCCATTTATAGAACCTTTAATGTTGCTTAATTGATCCCACAATGGTTTTCTCCCTGCAGTTGTATTGTAACCATACACATATGTCAATTTACAATTGAATTGAGATTGTCTATCCTCAATAAAATAGTTAATTAATTATGCAGTCTTATATCTAATATTAGCAGCAATTGATGTTCTCCTCCATCCAACCCGTATTGTTCCATTAGGAGCATGAGTATATTCTGTATAGAACTCCCAATCATTTCAAAACTTTCATATTATTTTTACAGCTTTATGTTGTTTAACTCTAGTTTTAGGGCAACCAATTAGATATATCTTTTTTCCAAGCAAAAGTGCTGGAATTCTTTTTGATTGTGGGCTTTATTAAGCCCTCTATTAGTACAGGAATAGAAAATCATGGAGGATGTTTCTTAGCAAGTCTCTTACTTACTCTCCTTTCAAATATTTCTTCATAACATCTCAAGGATGAATATTGGTTCATCCATATGGATTCCTTTGAATCACAATCCAAATCTTCCTCCTGGTGACACTGATCCTCATACTGATTTCCTTGCCTTTGTTCTTGAAATACTACTACCTGCTTTCAACTTCTTTGAACTTGTAAGTTCGTAGGGACACTATAATCTTCCTCTACAGCAATAGGTTCTTGTGTCTTTGGTTTGCTCTGCTTAACCTTCCATTCTTTCTTCTCATGTGTTGGCTTCTGTCAACGTTTATTCTGCTCTTTCTTCTGAACATTTTGTTCATGCTGATCCTCTTTTCTACAGCTTTTAGTCAAATGTCCAAAGTGTGCACAGTTTTGACAGAATCTAGGCTTGCACTCATAGTCCATATGTTGTTGCCATATGGTTTCATCAGATATTTCAATTGTTATCACCTCTGGAAGTTGCTGAGTTGTTTCCATCTCAATCATAACTCTAGCATATGATATTCTATCTCCTATTGCTGTCAATTTATCAGTACATATTGGCCGACCTAGATAGCTAGCCAATCTACCCAATTTTTCCTCAGTCCAGCATTGAAGAGGAAGCTTATGGAACTATACCCACAGTGAAAAAAGTCGCAGAGGATCCTTGTTCATTTTAATATCTGCTATCCATTCCTTTAAGATCATCGGCGTACTATTGAATGTATATTGTCCATTCTCAAATTTGAATATGAAGTATCCATCATCATGAAGGAATACACTGGGAGTAGATGCAAAATGCCAAACTCTGTACACAACTGTAACATCTCTTTGAAATTAGTCATACCTCCTATTACATAACCAATCAAAGCATTTCTCCATTCTCTACTCTTTTTCTCCATTCTCTACTCTTTTTCTCCATCTCTATCTCACTTAATTGCACTACTTTAACTCCAATTTTAATGATTGCGGGGAAAAACTTAATTGCATACCTAGATGTTGAGCGCGATTTTATTTCACCACATTCGCCATGGTAGGACCTTCAGCTTCAGAGTTTCCTTTGATCGGACCTTCAGCTTTAGAGTGTACTTTGATCGGACCTTCAGCTTCAGAGTTTCCTTTGATTGAACATGGTACATCTTGTTTCTCAGTGAAATTAATTCTTCGAGCTCTAATTTTAGATGATTCCTCCTTCTATAGCATCTCTGGCATCGTTGTTTCCTGTTGCATGCTGCTTGATCCTTCTCCAGTCGTAACCCAGTTACTCAGTTGCAGCGGTTCCACAGCTTGAGGGACCCTTGACTATGAAGTAATTACTATTATATCACTATCTACCTTTATCCCAGTGGTTGTAGGAACTGGAAAGAGTGCAGGCAGAAATAGTATAGGCAGTCATATCATTTCTAGGTATGTCATGTTGACTTCATACTGCTGTGAGGGAAAAAAAAGATATTTGGTCCTTGTTTGGTTCTCTATCACCTGAAGCAATAGCGATTCACATTTAGCTGGAATCCATTATTTTCGAAGCTATGGTTATCATTTCCTGTTGACTGTTGAATTTTGTACCCTATTTCAATTATTCTGTCATTATTACAGAATTCATACAGGTTTTAGCGTAGGTGACCCGTTTAGCCTTGTCACTACTTCATCGAAGTTCGGCTCATCACTTACCAGTACATGGAGTCAGTTGTACTGATAATATACTCTACACATTTTGCATAGTTTGGAGACGATCCCAAAGAAGGTTATTATCGAGCTCAGATAAGACATTTGCGGAAACTTGAGGTACGGCTGTTAAATGCCTGCAGCTCCTAGAGTCCCCATCCTCTGTCTGTTTAGATTTGTACTTTCATTCGAACAGCTTGTTATTTATTATAGACCCATATGTGTATTACTCTAGTAGTTCGTGCATTCGTGACACCATGTTCAGTGAATTGTAATACATAGTTGGCTAGTTCAGCTTCCGAATTGTTACTTAAAATTCATTTAGTTATCTCAGTTATTCTTTAATGTGGTTCAAACTATTTGAAGTATTAGATTGTTCTAACATTGGCTTGTCTAGCAAGTGAAATCTTAGGCCTCATCACGGTCCTGATGGTGGGAATTTCAGGTCGTGACACGTATCAGGAAAATTTCTCAAGTTCATGGTATGTAATCGAGGAATCCATATCAACCCTAAAAAATCAAAACGATAGTAGACATCATCATGGTAGACAACATCAAAGTCGTCCAAAGACTGACGAGTAAATAGCTGCCCAGGGTCTTTTCATCTCGAGGTCCTCAGACAAAAGCCATCAATTCTTCTCACTATAATAACATAAGTATAATTTCTCCTTGACCCCGGAATGCCAACAAGCTTTGGAAGAACTCAAATGGTACGTATCGAATTCGCCCCTATTGCACACTCCGAAGGTAGATGAACTATTGTACCTTTACTTGGCAGTTTTTTATGGTGGCTGTAATGGTGTCTTAGTTTGGGAAGAAAAAGGTGTGGAATTCCCTATTTACTATGTCACTAGAACTCTAGGCGAGGTCGAATCAAGGTATCCTCACCTGAAAAAGTTAGCGCTCGCTTTGTTATGCGTCTCCAGGAAGCTAAAACGTACTTTTAATGCCACCCCATATGTGATTGTCACTTCTTACCCGCTAAGGAACATCATGCCCAAGCCCAAGATCTCGGGCCAGTTGGTCAAATGGGTTGTGCAAATTAGCGAGTACGATAACTAATTTTGACCCCAAACCGCCATAAAATCTTAGATTTTGGCAGACTTTATGGCTAACATTATACCAGCCTTATCACCCAAAGTCAAAAGGGAACTACTGTTAACCTCGGGGACACTTCAAGAATCTAAACCATTTTCATGAAAAATGCCTCGAACATGAAGTGGACCGGGCTCGGGATCATATTAAAACCACATGCGGGTAATTTAATTAGGCAATATATTAGAACTGTGAAATTTACTAACAATGCGGCCGAGTATGAGGCCATGATTACAGGCCTTGAATTGGCTAAAAGCCTTGGAGTCGAGGTGATCGAAGCAAAGTGTACTCCCTCCTCATGGTAAATCAAGTTAATGGGACGCTCGAAGTAAAAGAAGAACAAATGCGAAGATATGTTGATACCTAATTTTCCCTCGTATATTTTAAGTGTGTGTGTGTGTGTGTATGTATATATATATATATATATATATATATATCTTCAAAATAGTGCACAGATTTATTATTAGATTTAAAAATATGGCCAAGTGTTTTTATTATTTTTCCATAATTTTAATGGCTTTAAATCCATTTATTTCTACATTTTTTATTGTAAAAATAATCAACAATTATGCCACATATTATTTTTATGATTATTTAGTCATATTAATTCATAATTTATGCCTATATATTATTTAAATATTTTAATTGTATTTGTTTATAATTACATTTGTATTTTTAAGGGTAGAATTGCATATTTTAGAATAATAGCCCATATATATGCATAAATACATTATCTATATAGAAAATAACTTTTCATATTTTAATAATATTAAGTAATTATTTTAAATTATCTTCATGCAAAAAGGACACTTTTTATTATTTATTAATTATTTTTATAAATTATTTTACTAATTTAATTTTGTATTGAAAATCTAGTCCCTTTCTAATTAATTTCGGATCTAGCCCAATTATATACACCAGCCATACCCAATTATCTCCACCCAATTAAACACCCGACCCAAAAACCCCTTAAATCAGGACAGTTGATCTCTAAGATCAACGGTCCACATTACATCGGCCCTTTTTAACTTAACCAAAAAACCCAACCCTAATCCCCATTATTCCATCTTCGCCCCTAAATGCTCTCATCTCCCTCCCTGTCAAACCTTAAAGTTGTTGTCTTACCCAAACACCCCAAGAATCCCTGTTCCAATGGGATTCTCCCATTACTCCCTTACCATTCTAGGGTTCTTCCTTTATTTGGCATCCAATTCTGGAATAACTTAGGTATTTTCCTAAATATGGCAAGTACCCCATTCTGGTTCCATCTAAATCCTTGTGTGCCCTCTAAATCTGGATAATCTCAAGTCCAATCATGTTAATTGTATTGATTTTCTCATATCTTTCTTGATTCACTAAGCCCTAAAGGTTAGGCTTTTATATCCTCTCTAATTTGAACCAAATTTAGTTCAAACTTTGTCTTTTAAACATTTTCTTCGTATGTATTTGCTCTGTTGTTTATATATCTATTGATTTTTCACCGATTTTGTGATTTACTTAAATATAGGGTTTCAAACATTTTCTTTTACTTGAATTAAAATTGATTTCGATTATGAATTTCCTTTAATAAACTCTTATATATGTTGATTTTGTAAGAATCTGCATTATTCTCTTTTATTCTTGCTGGTTATTTTACCCAAAACTAGGGTTTTAGATCTTTCTAGATCTAATTAGGTTTTCGATTTCTTAATTACTTTCTTTAATATTGTCGTTTATGTGTCCCGATGCATTTTATTACAACTCTTTGTTACTCCTGCTTCTTACTTGCCCAAAATTTGGGGTTTTGATTTTTCAGAATCAAATGAAGTTTGTTGGATTCTGATTTTCCTTTTGAATTCGTTTGTCTACATTATGTACCTTATTGTACTGCTGATTTTTTTTATTTGAAATCTTTTACTGATTTTCCGATACTTTTTACTTCCTCATATATGACTATTACTTTCCTATGTACCATGAGATTGCTTATATATTGATATTTTTCTTTTTTTTGTTACTCGCTTGATTGCATGCTGTTATGCCATGTTAATTTACTACACTCTCCATTATTTGTTGTGTGGTTGATTTCTTTCATTAGTCATATGTTTTTTGTTACGTCCCTTATTTGTGCACTTAATTAAACACTATTTAATCCCTTCTCCCCTTTCCCTTAGGGAAAAGATTCAAACTCTTTGATTCTCGCTAAAAAAACTTAAGCTCTCATTTGCTATCTTGTTCTAATTTCTGTACTAAGTGTATCTTGATATTGGCCGGCTGAAAGCCAAAGCCAAAATTATTCTGTAACCTCATTGTTATGGTGTACTTATTTGCTTCCTTACTCAACTGGTATGCTCTAACTTTTGTAAATTCCATTCTCTACGCTTTTCTTTACTAGCATGTTTCAATTATCAACATGATTCTATCTTTCACATGATTATGTGATCTCATTTAGGAACATTTTTAACTTAAGACTAAGTTATTCTGAATAATATGAATCTTTTTCATGATTTAGCCTGAGGTTTAACTTGTTTCATGTATTTCTTGTAAATTGATATGCTCAAATTACACTTTAATAAACAGTGTAAGTCAGTCGGTGTCAAATATAATAACCCAACAAGGTTGGGGTCGAGTCCCGTAGGAAATAGGGGTGAAAACATTACTCGAATAGTGTGTTGCTCGACTAAAGTCGTAATTCTATCTGGTTAACTATAAGGAGAGTATGAATTAATAGTAACAAGAGTATGAATTGAGTTTGTTTTTAACTAACATCTAGTTGTAATGTTGAGAATGTGAATAATTTGATTAAACACCAACCAAGGTTGTGTCCCCTTTAACAATACCAACCAAGGTTGTGTCCCCTTTAATAAATTGTACGGCTATCAGTGTTAATATGATATATTTCTAACAGAAGATTCTTTTGATATAAAAATGATGTCTGAATGACTACCCAGTATTTTTTAATAGTTGGGTAGTATTTCCTCTTTATGATTTTTCCAAATTTAAAAGATTTTTCCACTTATCCCAAATTGATTATATTAAACAAGGTTACAAGGCTTGAGTCTTTGATATTTACCTCTACCAAATTTCAACCCACTTTCCCAAGCAAAGTGAAAATTTAATGGCACTTGTTAATGTTTGAAACCACCAACAATAAACGAAGAATGAGAAGTAAATAAATATCAACCAACAATCATATATATATATATATATATATATATATATAATGTTAAACATCCATTAACATCACACTCATCTAGGCTTCACAAACTTAGTATTTAAAGTTAGCTACACATACTAAAATACAAAAGAAAGAGAATATTTAATGTCATATAGCTTTAAAAGTGAAAGATTCATGACCCAAAAGCTTCCAAAAGAGGGGAATATTAATGTCTTGTATTGCAACTTCAAGGTCAAGTATGCGACCGCATTTCTGTTGCATAAAGGACATTTGGTCCACATTTTGTTCATTCCCATCGCATTCCAAAACCGTGGTTTCCAGGACATCGTCACATTGTGGGTTTACGGTCCGCATTCCAGCTATGCGGTCGCATTCCGCATCGCATTTTCCACCACCAGCACTTCTCTATGTGAGTTTGCGGTCGGTAAACCAGTTATGCGGTTGCATTATGGACCGCATTTCTTGACCCCGATTTTGGCTAACGTTCTGTTTTACATTGCAATCCTTTGCACAGTTATGCGGCTTGCAAGTGGGGTTTGCGATTGCATAATGTGTCGCATAACCATATTTGCTATATTTTGCTTTTTTCTTGTCTTTTTGCTTTCATTTCCATGCTCTAGGGTCCTTATTCCGTATGTAATGCAAAAATACCAAAATTACATAAGTAAAGGAGATAATTGCATTAAAAACAAGCTAAGATCTAAGCAATTAGTATTGAAATTTGCCGAAATTCTCCAAGGTTGTGTCCTCTTAATAAATTGTAAGGCTATTGGTGTTAATATGATATATTTCTTTTGGAAGGTTCTTTTGATATGAAAATGATGTCTGAATGAATACCCAATATTTTCCAATAGTTGGGTAGTATTTCCTCTTTATGATTTTTCCTAATATAGAAGATTGCAATTAGAAACAATCAATATATGCCAAATAAAATGCATGTATCCCTAAGCGATTCTATTAAACAAGGTTTCAAGCTTTGAGTCTTTGATATTTACCTCTACCAAATTTCAACCCACTTTCCCAACCGAAGTAAGAATTTAATGGCACTTGTTAATGTTTGCAACCACCAACAATAAACGAAGTATGTGAAGTAAATAAATATCAACCAATATATATATATATATATATATATATATATATATATATATATATATATATATATATATATATATATATATATATATATATATATATATATATATATATATATATATATATATATATATAACGTTAAACATCTATTAACATTACACTCATCTAGGCTTCACAAGCTTAGTATTTAAAGTTAGCTACACATACTAAAATACAAAAGAAAGAGAATATTTAATGTCATTAAACTTACAAAGTGAAAGATTCATGACCCAAAAGCTTCCAAAAGAGAGGAATATTAATGTCTTGTATTCCAACTTCAACGTCAAGTATGCGATCGCATTTCTGTCGCATAACGGACATGCGGTCCGCATTTTGTTCATTCCCATCGCATTTCAAAACCCTGGTTTCTAGGACATCATCACATTGTGGGTTTATGGTCTGCATTCCAGCTATGTGGTCGCATTCCGCATCGCATTTTCCACCACCAGCACTTCTCTTCGTGAGTTTGCGGTCCGCAAACCAGTTATGCGGTCGCATTTTGGACCGCATTTCTTGACTCCGAATTTGGCTAACTTTCTATTTAATATTGCGATCCTTTGCGCAGTTATGCGGCTTGCATGTGGGGTTTGCGATTGCATGGTGTGTCGCATAACCATATTTGCTACATTTTGCTCTTTTCTTGTCTTTTTGCTTTCATTTCCATGCTCTTGTGTCCTTAATCCTTATGTACTGCAAAAATACCAAAATTACGTAAGTAAAGGAGATAATTGCATTAAAAATGAGCTAAAATCTAAGCAATTAGTATTGAAATTTTCCGAAATTCTCAGGCACATCAACACCCCCAACTTAAGTTCTTGCTTGTCCTCAAGCAACAAACACAACATTGTCCTATTCTAGCCTCTATCTACAAAATATGAACCAAAAATGACCATGTATGGTGTTTGTTGTTAGTACTTCAAGCATGCGTCTTCTATTATTTTACCCTTCCTGATCCAACAATATATACAAGGAAAACTAATCAACTTATGAACTTTGATCCTCCGACAACGTGATAAAATGTTACCCTCAGCTGAGTTCACTTGCATTTGACTCAACGACCCAACTTGTGTTCAACCTTACAGTTCAGGTTCCCTCACTAGAAATAAAGCCCCAAAATCACAATATGTACAAAGACAAGAAAAAGGGTCGAATTCACAAAGACACTCACTCTTAGACAAGAATTTTAAGTGTTTTAACATAGCATACCATAGGTTTGCCCATATTTTAATTCATCGCTTTGTTATAAGAATGCTTGGTTGGTGATCCCATAACGTTCTTTTTAAGCTTGTAATGTAGGTTTAGGGAAGGGTCAGATAAGCATTTGGATACAAGTGACTACATTCTCCTTGACACTACTCACATTTTTCATTCTCTACGTTTTTTTTCTCTTCAACCCACATAGCCTTATTGGTATATATTTCCCAATATAGAACCACCTTAACTACATCTCTAATTTTCTTCGAGGGTCTATGATTTTTTCTCTTTTTGGAGCTTGACTAATTTCACATTTTGAGGTTCACATTCCTATACTCAGTTACACCACACCCCAACTTACGCTTTTAGCCTCATTCTCAATGCTCAATGAGGGACGGGTTCAAAAGAAGGAATTATTTTTAAAAAAAAAAGAAAGGTTTGTACTGATGTACCCAAAGAAAAGTTCAAAGGCCCAAATGGTGTGACTAGAGATACTCTCTGTACAATTGGTGGCTTGAAAGGCTAACTCGTTTTCCAAAAAATAAAAAACACGGCCTAAGGTCATTTCTCCAACCAAATGGAATTATTATAAGCATCAAAAAACCGACCGGGGAAGTTCTAGATGGTAGAAGCAAACATAAGAATTATTTACACAAAGAACTTACACACACATGTCGCGCACTAACTGTGTTGGCTCACATAGGTTGAAGCCCTTGAGTCAACACTTGGGAAATCAAGGCTTTGATCATATACAAGAATAACTCTAGGTAGACCGAGAGCTATGGTGCGAGCCTCAAATTAACATAGTTGATCTCTCTTTATTTCTGTATATGGAAGGGTATATGCTATATACAGACACATGCTTGAGACTAAGCAATTACACCAAGCCGGTCAATATGATTCATTCTACTATCTTGGTACTACTATTACACCCTTAGAAAATAACTTGGAGCAGATAAACCAATGGGGAATTCATTACTAATTACTATCTACTTGTTTTTGATGTTTTTCTTTTTTACATGTACAAAGGTATCATATTCACAAGGGTATCATAACTTATGCAATGAAATCACAAAAAGGTAATATAAACATAATCATGAATTACACAATACGACTTATGTACGTAAATTATACTAACATATACAGAAAACAAAATACACATTAGTACATAAGTTTGTTTATAAAACAAAAATATAAATATGTACAACAGTTTCCGATGTCACAAAAGTATATTAAATGCTACCACCCACTCCCAACTAAAAGTATGCATTGTCCCTGATGCATAAGAACATTGAGAAGAGTTTGAGGGGCTCCCTGAGGCACACTAAGATTTATGGGAGTCGGCAGATGGCTGAGTGATGGTGGGATCACCCTCTAATGTGGAAGCTGGGACCGATGAGAGCTCGGACTGAGGAGTGACCTCCACTAATAGGGGAGGGATCTTTGGTTGTCCAGAACTAGAGCCGGAACCTGTGAGCTGCTAGCCTAATCTACTGGTGGCTAAGTTGCCAATGCATCTGCAGGTGCAGCCAAATCTGCTAGAAAATTTGAGATTGTTGTCTCAAGTTCTGCTTGCTCCACTTCCTCATCTGCAGGAGCAAAAATCTGCTTACCCTTCTCCTGAGGGTCATCATCCTCCCCGGACCATGAACCCTCCTCATCCTTTCCCTCATCTGCCTCCTCATCCTCGGACTCAGTAGAAAGTCCAGAATTTTCCTTAGAAGGGATCACAACATGGACAGGATGAGCTGGAGGTTGGGAAGCCCCGACAGTAGGAGGGGAAATGTCAGTCATAAATGGGGAGAAGTCAAGGCCCAAATCTAGTGTTGTTCTGCCTAATACCTTCTTACCATCCTTGGGTAGGAGGGATGATAGATCAAACTCTAAAGTTTATATTTTGTGGAATTCGGTCTTTATAGATGCAACCTCCTCCCAGAGCTGAGCTAAACCACTGACCTCGCCGTGCTCTTGATTCTCAACCCATAATTCAAGCTGCTGCAAGTGATCTCTATACACTATTTGTTGTTGTTCTAGAGTTGTTACTGAAGATTGTATCAGAGTCAGAGCTTGTTTGATTAGGTAGGGCGGGGTTTTAAAAAGCTGGTCAACTTTGGCAATGGCATGCTAGGCAATGAGACCAAACTTCGAGACGGTAGGCAGTGCCACAGAAGGTTGAACAGTAGTGGACTAAAGGGCATGCTCTGAAGTAGAAGTTGATGCCACAATGACCTGAGGAGTCATAGGAGCCTGGGACTCTTAGGGCTCTACTGGAATTGGAGTCTGAACCTCCGAGGGAGTGACAACATCACTAATAAGAGTAATGTTAATATCTTTAGTACCTTTCATGTATTGTCAGAATGGGACATAAGTGGTACGTCCACAACCTTGCAAAAGGCTATAATTAGACAGGGGAAGAGCAGTGAAGTGGATTTCTGCCTTGCTCGGATCCCTAAATCCTGGAAGATAATGGCACCCACATCAATCTTGATGCCCATGAAAATGCATACAATTAGAGAGCCTTCTCAATGCTGATGTCAGTTTCATTTTTAGACGGTATCAATCGAGATGTGATGAAGCTGAGCCAAAATAGACTCTCTCGAGTAAGATCCGCTTTGTAGATATTGTACACAGGTCTGATCCATGTAGGGATCCCCTTTACGATCACAGATGATATCCAACTCTGTTCGCTCTCCCGGTTTTTCCATTTGGCTTGGTACTCAGCTATACTTGGGCTCTACTCATGAATATAGAATTCATTGATAGAATCAGTGCTGCAGCTCTTGTCTTTCCCAAGAACTAGCACAGTATCAGAAAAGACCCTGTTACGTCTGTGGTGAGCAGCCCGGGAATCACCGTATGAAGCATAATATTCATGGACCGTAGTTTCATTGTAGTCGTCTCGAAGCTCAGTGAAACACTCCCACTATCTAGATGTGATATTCTCCCAAATGTAGCGGTTCTTCTCTTTGAGTCCGTTCATTCTCACTTGCTTCTGGGGAAGAATTTTTCTGTTTGTTAGCCCTTCTCATTAAAGTTCCCTAGAACCCTCGACTTCAAACCGAAGTTGGTAGTCATCTCCCCTCTTTCGTATTGCCTCGGCCTGTAGGTCTACATCAGGAAAGGTCTCCTCCTCCTCAAACTGGGAGGGACATGGTCTATTGGGATCCGTCATGGGTTGTTTTGATTGGGACGCTTGATGGCTAGTGGAGGCCCTCTTCAGTGCAGAAGACTCATGTTTCTTTGGAGCCATATCTGCACGAAAGTTCAGTATGAACAACATGGTAGGCAATAGTGTGAAAAAGAAAAAAAATTCATAAGAGGGTAAGAATGCAACAGGTATGTGATCGCATAACCACTATGCGGACCCCAAACCTGTCTCAAACTTACAGCTCTACAAATGATACAAATATACGATGGGTTATGCGATCGCAAAACCACTATGTGGACCGCTTACCCATCACAAATCGGACTCCATAGAAAACTAAATTCTAAAATGTGATCGCTAATTGGTCGCAAAAACTATGCTGAGAAACTGGGCAAATTGACTCAGTATGCATTGCGTTTCCGGTCCTCATATCAACTATGTGATCGCAAACTCTCCACATTTTTTCATCTTCCTTAGTCAACCTAGGCTTCCGATATGCAATAAAGCTGCAAACCGCACTTGGGTTTTGCGAGCCGCATAATCCATCGTCCCAATTGATTCAGTCCAACCCTTAACAATGGTGGCTCTATTTCTTGCTACCCAACACCCATGTTATATTTTCTACCCATAATCACCTACAATATGTACAAACACTGACGAAAAATAGCACAACCAAAAAGATGCAAAACAACAATAAGGAAAAACACAAAAAATGTAGAAATCATATTGAAAATGGAAAATTAGGGTAAGACACATACCAGTGAGGATGAGTATGAGAGTTATGAAGGTTATGAATAAGTGTGTGGAAGGCTATCACTAGCCGCTTTTGCTCTTTGGTTCGATCCTTGTTTGTTTCTCTGTTTTTCATTCTTTTCTCTTTTTTTATGTTTTCTTGTTTTCCTGTTTTGTTTTTGTATTTTGTTTGTTTTGAATATGAGAGAGATGCGAGAATGCAAATACTTACCTGAACAATTTGCGGTTGGAAAGTCACCGCATAACACACTATGCGACCGCATAAGTGTTATGTGGTGAATGTCATAGACTTGCTAAAGGTTGACAAATGTGGTGCACAATGTGATTGCAAAAGTGAAATGTGATCCGCAAAGTGCACCACCCTGCCGCATTTTAACCAACAATTTTATCCAAACTCACTGTTTTGGTATGTGACAAAAATGCGGTCCACATAGTGAAAATGTGGTCGCATTTTTACAACACACTTCACATAGTGATTTTTCTTCCCTTTCTTATTCTTTCTTCCCTAGTGTTGTCATATTTTGAATCCCCTGCACTCTAACACATACTTTAAATTACCCAATTAAATCTATTTATCAAAAATTAAAAATTTAAACAGCAAAAATAAAGGGTATTACCACACATGGGTTGCCTCCCATGAAGCACTTAATTTAACGTCGTGGAACAACAAAGTTGGTGTTCCTTTGGATTCACTCAATGGTCGGGCATAGACAATCTTTGAGAGCCAGCTGCTCCACCAAATATGTTTCTCCATCTGTGCCTAAGTAATGCTTGATTCGTTTGCCATTTACTTTGAATGTCCGGAGCCCATCTTCCGATGCTAGTTCCAAAACTCCAAAGGGAGATACATTGACCACTTTGAATGGACTGGAGCATTTTGATTTGAGTTTAACCAGAAACAATTTGAGCCTTGAGTTAAAGAGCAATACCAAGTCACCAGAATTTAACTCTCTTTTAAAAATCTTCTTGTCATGGACGAACTTCATATTTTCTTTGTACACAGTTGCAGTTTCGTAAGCATGGAATGGAATCCCTCCATTTCATTGACTTGTGCTAACCTCAAATTTGCAGCTTTAGCTCAATCCAAGTTCAAACTTTTTGACGCCCACACAGCCTTGTTCTCCAATTCCACGTGTAGAAGACAAGTTTTGCCAAAGATTAACCGATAAGGAGAAGTATCGATAGGAGTCTTATACACCGTGAAGTACGCCCACAATTGTTCATCTACCTTCCTTGGCCAATCGGTCCAGTTTGCGTTAAAATCTTTGCTAGAATACTCTTGATCACCCGGTTGGAAACCTCAACTTGACCACTTGATTGCGGATGATAAGGAGTGGATACCTTGTGTTTGATGCCATATTTCTCAAGTAGCCCCGTGAAAGCCTTGTAATAGAAATAAAACCCACCATCACTAAGAATGGCTCTAAGAGTGCCAAACCGAGTGAAAATGTTTTTCTTCAAGAATGAGGTCACACTTCTTGCCTCTTTGTTTGGTAAGGCAATCACTTCAACCCATTTGGACACATAGTCCACAACTACAAAAATGTATTTCATCCCGCAAGAGCTTACAAAGGGACACATGAAATCAATTCCCCACACGTTAAAGATCTTTATCTTCATCACAAACTGCATTGGCATTTCATGCCTATTGGAGATTGAACCTTGTCTTTGACATTGGTCACAAGCCTTTACTATTTGATTGGCATCATGATAGATGGAAGGCCAAAAGTAACCACATTCATGAAACTTAGCCGTTGTTGGATTTCCTCCATGATGACCCGAAACTGGTGAATCGTGGCACGCCATAAGGATTAGCAAAACCTCTTCTTTGGTAATACATCTTCTGATAATATTGTCAGCACAAACACGGAACAACAATGGTTCCGACCAATAGTATTGCCAGCAGTCTCAGAAACTTCTTCCTTCGATAGGATTCAAATCCGTCCAGGATAAGGTCAGTAACCAAGTAGTTATCAATATCAGCATACCAAGGATCAAAAGTGATGTGCCAATATGTGTCCATCCGGGAATGCATTGTTGATCTCAAGATCTCCCATTGGTCTCCCTGCATCCTCAAGCCTTGACAAATGACCGCCACTTGATTTTGAGTTCCCTTGCCATCCTTGACTTTGAAGTCAAATTCTTTCAAAAACAAGACCCATCAAATCAATCAAGGCTTTGCATCCTTGTTTGCCCTGAGATAACGAAGAGCCGCCCGCATGATCTGTGTACACTACCACCTTGGATCCCAACAAATAAGCCTGGAACTTCTCAAAGGCATAAACAGTGGCAGCAAGTTCTTTCTCTGTTACCATGTATATCATTTGTGCCCCATTAAGTGTTTTGCTTGCACAGTAGACCAGGTAGAGAACGTTTTTGTGACATTGACCAAGCATTGCTCCAATAGCTACACCACTAGCATCACACATGAGTCAAAACGAAGAGACCAATCGTGTGTGACAATAATAGGTGTCGTGGTGAGCCTTTGCTTAAATTTCTCAAAGGCTTTGAGGCATTTCTCATCAAACACAAACTGGACATATGTCTCAAGGAGTTTGCACATAGGATTAGCAATCTTAGAAAAATCCTTGATGAAGCGCCTATAGAACCTGGCATGCCCTATGAAACTTCGAACACCTTTTATGGAAGTTTATAAATAATCTCAATTTTTATCAAGTGAACCTCTATGCCACATTTGGAAAGTTTGTCCCCCAACACAATGCCTTCATCCACCATGAAGTGACATTTCTCCCAATTGATCACAAGGTTGGTTTCTTCATATCTCTTAAGCATTTTCCTAAGATTGTTGACACAGTGCTCGAAAGAGACACCCACCACGAGCATCTATGAAGACTTCTAGAAAATCTTCTACCATGTCGATGAAAATGTACATCATGCATCTCTGAAAGGTAGCCGGAGCATTGCACAAACCAAATGCCATCCGGCTAAAGGAAACTGTTACATACAAGGAAGTGAATGTCGTTTTCTCTTGATCCTCCAAGGCGATGTTGATTTGATTATAGCCGGAGTAACCATCAAAGAAGCAATAGAATGACCTTACAGCTAGCCGATCAAGAATTTAATCAATAAAAGGCATAGGGAAATTGTCCTTGCATGTGGCACTGTTTAGCTTCCGATAGTCCATACACACCCTCCAACCAGTCACAATCCTTGTCGGGATGAGCTCATTGTTCTCATTTTCAGTTATGGTCATGCCTCCTTTTTGCACACATTGAACCGGACTCACCCAAGGGCTATCGGAAATAGGGTAAACTACCCAGGCATCTAACAATTTGATTGTTTCTTCCTTCACCACCTCATTCATTGACGGATTCAACCATTACTGATGTTCCACACTTGGTTTTATTTCACTTTCCAATTGGATTTTGTGCTCATACATTCCCCCGAGAATTCTACAGATTGCCATGACATGAGAAGTTGGTCCGCAATTGTCTATCCAATGGCATGCCTGTGCTCCTTCAAGATTATTAGAAATTGTTCTACCTTCAAATCATTCAACAAAGAAGACATAATTACTGGTAAAGTATCATTAGAGCCAAGGAATTTGTACCTCAAGCACGATGGAATCGGCTTGAGCTCTAGTTGTGGTAGCTTAATGATAGATGGCTTTGCCGGAGGTGTGACCCTATTCTCTAAGTATATAGATAGCTTTGCTGGAGCATAAGTGTAGGAACCAAGTCCTCCAATGCATTTACCAACTCCATGTACCCATCTATGCCTTCACCATCAACGTTTACCAAGATAGCCGCCAACGCCTAACCAAGGCATTGTTCTTCCATTTTCAATTCGACTGCATCTTCAACCTCATCAAGATCATCTATAGCTGAATTCTCTCATACTCATGGGATGGTTTCATACCCTTGTTCACTTGAAATGTGACTTCTTCATCATTCACACGGAATTTGATTTCAACTCTTTCGGAATCCATGAGTGTTAATCCCGTGGCTAGGAATTGTCTCCCCAAAATGATAGGGATCTCTTTATCAACTGCACTATCGAGGATCACAAAAATGCAGGTAATGAAACCCCCCCCCCCCCCACATTTACAATCCCATCATCAACAATCCCTACCGGTTGCTTGGTTATGCTTTGCCATTTTGTCAAGGATTTTTGTCACCCACGCAAATGATGTATCCATAAAAGATCTGTCAGCTCCATTCTTGGCAATAGATTAGTTCATAGGATCCACGCCCATATAGAATTTTTCCAACAACATAGAATCCAGAATACCATGGTTTGGAGACCTCACCAAATATAATTTGAATCGATCCCATGCCTCATGCAAATGTTCTCCCTGTGCTTGCTTGAAAAAGAAGATTTTATCCCGGAGCATAAAATTCTTTCTTTGCGGGAACCATTTAGACAAGAATGCCCGGACAAGTTCGGTCAAATAATGGATGGAGTTTGGTGGCACATTCTGGAGCCATCTTCTTGCTTCCCCAGCTAGAGAGTACTTAAAGCATCTCAACCTCAGGGCACCATCATAGATATTGTTCTTCTTGTGCGTCGCACACACACCCAAGAAGTTTCTAAGATGTTGTCTCGGGTCATCATCAGTAGAATTCCTAAAAAAATCCACCCTCTTTAAGCATAAGTATTAAACAAAGTTCTATTTTAAACGTTGCAGCACCAATGGCCGGAGGTACAATAGCATTTGTATCCACAATGTAATCCTCGATATCTGCAAAAGGATTTTCTCCCATATCTACCTCAACATCATCACCATATTCAGACAGGGTTTCCTATCAAGACCAAGTAAAACAAGCAAAGTGTGGTGGAATAGAATAAGATGTAAAGTAAATCATACACTGCTTAGTAATTTCTAAACCGTATTCCCCGGCAACTGCGCCAAAATTTGATGCGCTCAAATTAAACGTTAATAAATAGTGTAAGGTGGTCGATGACAAATATAATAACCCAACAAGGTTGGGGTCGAATCCCACAGGGAATAAGTGTGGAAAGGTTACTCGAATAGTGTGTTTCTCAATAAAAGTCGTAATTCTATCTGATTAACTGTAACGAGATTATGAATAAATACTAACAAGAGTATGAATTGAATTTGGTTTAATTATAGTTGTAATATTGCGAATATAAATAATTTGATTAAAGAAACCAAGGTTGTGTCGCTTTTAGTGAAGTGTAATGCTATCATTTTTAATATGATATATTTCTAATGGAAGGTTCTTTTGATATGAAAATGATATCTAAATGAGTACCCAATATTTTCCAATAGTTGGGTAGTAATTCCTCTTATGATTTTTCCAAATATAAAAGAGCTGCAATTAGTAACAATCAATATATGCCAAATAAAATCCACTTAACCCTAAGCAATTCTATTAAAGAAGGTTTAAAGCCTTGATTCTTTGATATTTACCTCTAAAAAAATTCTAACCCACTTTTCCAAGTAAAGTAAGAATTTAATGGCACTTGTTAATATTTGTAACCACCAACAATAAATGAAGAATGAGAATTAAATAAATATCAACCACCCATTATATATATATATATATATATATATATATATATATATATATATATATATATATATATATATATATATATATATATATAAATATATATATATTCAATGTTAAACACCCATTAATTACACCCATCTAGGGTTCACAAACTTAGTATTTAAAGTTAGCTACACATGTTAAATACAAAATGAAGAGAATATTTAATGTCATAAATCTTACAAAGTGAAAGATTCTTGACCCAAAAGCTTCCAAAAGAGAGGAATATTAATGCCTTGTATTGTAGCTTCAAAGTCAGACAAGATGAGCCCACAACATCACAATAAATCTATTTAAAGAGGGCCAAAAATCGGGACAGAAAATTGACAAAAATGCTCTTTCTGGTCAAGTATGTAACCACATTTCTGTCGCATAACAGACATGTGGTCTGCATTTTCTTCATTCCTATCACATTTCAAAACCCTAGTTTCCAGTCGCGTTGTGGGTTTGTGGTCCACATTCCAGTTATGCAATCGCATTCTGCGTCGCATTTTCAACCATCAGCACTTCTCTTCGTGAGTTTGCCGTCCATCATGCGGTCCAAAAATCTGTTATGAGGTAGGATTCTAGATCTTATTTTGCACCCAATTTTGGCTAACTTTTTGTTTTACATTGCGATCCTTTGCACAGTTATATGGCTCGCATGTGGGGTTTGCTAACGCATAGTGCGTCGCATAACCACATTTATGCTACATTTTGCTCTTTTATTGTCTTTTTGATTTTATTTCCATGTTCTTGGGTCATTAATCCTTATGTACGGCAAAAACACCAAAATTACATAAGTAAAGAAGATAATTGCTTTCGAAACAAGCTAAAATATAAGCAATTAGTATTGAAATGTGCCGAAATTCTTCAACACATCATTAATCTTCTACATGTCCTGAACTTTGCCCACTATAAGCATGTAATCAGTTAGCGTGTTACTTCACTCACATGTCTTGTTTGTTGAGCTCAATATTTTTTCCAAATTGCTATTGTGATTAAACCATAACTCTTTTGACTACTTGCATGGTTACTTAGATTAACTAGACTTCAACCTATTTGAACTTTATGCTGAACATGTATCTTGTTTGTTTCCTGGAGCAGTTCTGCATGCAACTCTGTGTTCTGAACTTTCCTTCTTCTAAAATTGAACTTTTTTAAAATTTGCCCCTCATACCTTTTTATGTAATGATATTCAAAACCCCTGCTCTTAGTCCCTTAGGTTCTCAACCACCCCAGTGTGAGCACTACCTAGGGTCCTTAAGACTGCTTCGAACTCTGACACACTGGGGGCTAGTCTTTCAATCTTTTATGAACTTTTTGCTAAATGTGTGTTTCTTGTGTGAGCA
Source organism: Nicotiana benthamiana (assembly GCA_034376525.1). Classification (NCBI taxonomy): domain Eukaryota; kingdom Viridiplantae; phylum Streptophyta; class Magnoliopsida; order Solanales; family Solanaceae; genus Nicotiana; species Nicotiana benthamiana. The sequence goes on along the minus strand of CM067333.1, from coordinate 21,512,779 downwards.
TTGTCTGGGATCCTCGAGGCTCTTTGGAAACTTAGACACATCGGAAGCCTAGTTTTAATGTGATGTGGATGAATCATTGCTATGTTTCACATGTGTTATGTGACAACGCCTAGTTCTCGGCTTCATTTTGGCCTATTAAGACTCCCTATAGTGTAATGATATCATTATGTAATTCATTCTGCTATCCTGTTCTGTAATATCAGATTTGGGATAGTTCGTAAAGCTGGGGGTTTCTTCTTATAGCTTTTGTTAAAACTGGTAGAAATCCTGCCTATTGGATTTAATTGTGTTGACTGGATTGTGTGACTACTATACTGTATTTGGAAATCCTGCCTATAGGACTTCCATGATCATTTTGATTCAGCATTTTACATTTGCATAGTAGAGATCCTGATTATAGGACTTTCATTCTATTATGTACAATAAACATCATGTTCATAGGATCTATACATGTTTTCAACAAAGGTGCATTAGCAAGCATGCCTATAGGATCTGGTTGTTTGAATTAACTGTCCTTACTGGAAATCTGTTTAATTTTTGCCCATACACAATCAATTGATATCATTCCTATAGGGTATAAATCAATCCGGCAATAGATACCATTCCTATAGTACTAAAATCAATTTTAAACCTAGAAATCGCTCCTACAGGGTTTAAATTAAAAGATATCATGCCTATAGGACTAAACTCAATTCGGGAATTAGAAAGCATGCCTATAGGAAATAAATCAATATTTTTTCGAGTTAAAATCAGTGTTACACCCATAAACCATATCTATAGGTCTTTAATTAATAAGTTCGTAGAAAGTATGCCCATAGTATTCTATTGATCGGTACATAATTCAGTCGCTCTTGTTAATAATTAGGCAACGTATCTGTAAGTCTTAACAATGATCTGGTCTAAATTGTGACATGTTGCTGCCTGAAGTGCCCAGATTCATGATGAATAAATCAGAAGGCAAACAAATATGTATTAATGTTATCCTTAATAATGATGTTTCTTAATGTTATAGGATTCCAAAGTTAATGATGTTTGTTAATTCAATTGCATGATTTTGTTGCCTACATGTAGATGTCAATATTAGCCCGTACTTGTTCTTTATCTAAAAGTCCTATTTGTTTTGTATGTCACCTAAATTTCACATTTTTAAGTAACATAGGTTGGTCTATTACTATCCCAAATAAAGGTCCTAATACCTCCGGGCCATAGGTAAGGGACGGGTAGTGCACGCATAAGAGACGAGCTAGAAACTACTAGAACGCTTAAGTAACAACTTAAAGATAATAATTGGGTAGTAAGGAGATGATAGCATATGCGCTAATGCTATGAGTAACACCCCAGCTTGAGGGAGTCACAAAGTATTGCATGTAATGATCCTATAGGCAAAAATATTTAGGACCACCCTTGTACCCATGTTTAATATAAATTTAAAATTGTATTTGTCCAAATTTTCCTCTCTCGTTTTAGACTAATTCGCTTAAATTAGGTTTAGCCGAGACCCACCGTTGTGGACCTCAAGGGGTGCCTAATACCTTCCCCTCAAGGTAATTTTGAGCCCTTACCTGATCTCTGGTGATGTAAACTAGTTATATGTGTTATCTTCTCTAGGTGCCCTAACGCACCTTAATCTGTTAGGTGGCGACTCATTCAAATCCAATTCCCTACCCTATTAGAAAAGACTTTTCCCAGAAATTTCGAAACCCAATTTCGCAAGAAAAAGGGGGCGAGACAACATACTTGGACAAATTACGAATGACCTTGCATCAATTCAAGGAATGGATCTTACAGTATGTACCCCGAGATCAGAATAGCTATGCTGATGCACTGGCTAACTACCGATGAATTCATTCCGGGAACAATAGTACAGCTAATGAAATCGGTGATATAAGAGGGCCATGCCGAAGTAAACTCAATGAGTTTAACTTGGTATTGGAGGAACAAATACATAGACTACTTGAATACCAGTAAACTACCTTTGGATCTCAAAGAGTCAAAGCCTTGCACATCATGGCTGCTAGATTTAGCTTGGTCGAAGGGGCATTATTCTGGAGAACCTTCGAGAGCTTGCTAGCTCAATGCTTAGGACCGAGAGATACCGAATACGTCTTGAGAAAAGTACACGAAGGAACATTTGGGAACCATTCGACGGAAGAATCTTTGGTTCTGAAACTAATTAGGTTCGGCTATTACTGGACCAAAATAGAGAAGGATGTGAAGGACTTCATACAAAAAATGCGACGGTTGCCAAAGACACGCCGTGATGATCCATCAATCTAGGGAAATTCTCCATTCCTTTTTGTCTCCCTGACCATTTATGAAGAGGGAAATGGACATTTCTGGTCCTCTACTATGGGCGGTAAAGTTCAATGCATACTATTCATGATCGATTATTTTTCCAAATAGGTCGAGGTTCAAGCATTCGAAAATTTCTAGGAGAAAGAAGTCATTGACTTCATCTGGGATCACATAATATGTCAATTTAAGATGTCGGTCAAGATCATTTGCAAAAATGGAAACCAATTCGTCGTTAGCAAAGTGAATAAATTTTTCGAAGATCACAAAATCAAGAAGATTTTCTCAAAGCCTTATCACCCTAGTGGGAACGGGCAGGCAGAACCAACAAACAAGACCATACTTCAAAAACTAAAAAAGAGGTTGACCAGCACAAAAGAGAAATGGAAAGAGATCCTACTCGAAGTCTTGTAGGCATACCGTACGACTTCAAAGTCTAATATCGGAGCCATCCTATTTTCCCCGGTCTATGAAGTTGAAGCCTTGATACCAATCGAAGAGAAGAGCTAAGCCTCGGGTTTAGGTATGCGACCGAAGAGACAAACTGACAGGCCGTGGTCATGAGCCTAGAAATTTTGGACGAAAGACGGGAGGCCACCATTGTCTATTTGGCCGCTCAGAAACAACAAATAGAAAGGTATTATAACCGAAGGACGAGACTCTAACACTTTTAAGTTGAAGACATGGTGTAGAGGAAAGTGACATTACACACCAGGAACTCGAACGAAGGAAAGCTGAGTCCGAATTAGGAAAGACCGTATCGATTTGTCAGAATAACCAATAAAGGCATGAATAAACTTGAAGTGGGAAACGGTGTACAAATACCGAAAAATTACAACGTGACACACTTATAGTGGTGCGACTACTAAGGTGCTAACTCAATTATTCTTAGTCATGTTACAAGCCGGACTAACATATGCAGGTACTCGGCCAAGGACGGATGTAGCTATTAAGTCTGAAAGCACGTATTGCACTATTTTTCCCTTGAGCCAGTTTGTCCCAAAGTGGGTTTTTTGGCAAGGTTTTTAATGAGGCAATAGTAGAATGTGCTAACTTAGATTCGATGATTGGTTTCGAACTAGAGTATATGATCGTCTGTCTCAGTTCAACGTTATCCGAGCCCTCACGAGTTCGATCTCAAATACTAGGGTCTATGACCCTCAAATTAAGGTTCTTAGCAAATGAAAAGAAAACTTTATGCGCTTAAATCTAAGGCTTGACGGCCAGGATTCATTGTAATGGCCAAACGGTCGTATGAACCATACCTTCTTAGTCCACTCTAGCCGTAGAACAAGTTTTTGTCTGCTTTCGATCATGTACTTTGCATACCAAAAAATGAAAGAAATTTCCATTTCCCTATCTCTTTTTCATTACGCTTTTTATCTCTTTGATCTCGGATCCTAAAAGCCACGGGCTACCCCTACTCGAGGACTACCGAGCCTACAGGCTACCCCTACTCGGGGATTGTCGCCTGAAGAAAGTTCAGGAGACTCGAGCTGCTGAATCCCAGAGGCACCAGAGCTATTAGGCGGTGCTAAAATATAAAAGCCTTTGGAAAATACGAAACCTACTAAAAGATTATCCTCGGCCAAAACATCGTCTAAAAACTCTTAAGCATCTTAAGAACCTCTGATTTCACCAAAGGCTAGAATCCACAGAAAACAAATTTGCACCATAATCAGGCTTGGTTCGAACCTCCAAATAACGAATTTGATTCTATGCCAATGCATCAAAAACAATACACAAATATAGAAATTGCAAGAAGATGCTGGAAAAATATAGACACGTTATTGCCGGAATGGGAAAGTTCTTATATATTCCAAAATATATTTACATGGGCCCAATAGAATGGCCACAGAATAATTAAAATGACTATGCATAAGAAAAACTAGAAAAATACTAAGTCACCTACGCCCATCATCTCTGGGGCCCGGCTCATTGCCAGAGTTGTCGGAGCCCTCAAAGTCCTCGGAATCTCCAGAACCTTCGGTACACGCAGACTTGTAGAGTTCCTTTACCTCACCCTTGAGCCTCCTAGCTTCTTTAACTTCGACCGATAGTTGAAAGCCTCGGGAATAAATCTCTTAGAGGGTCTCTCCCCCTGATAGCTCACGTATTCAGCTTTCGTCCTTAAGGGGTCTCAATTGCCTCCATATTGGCCATGTACTGGGCCACCATTTCCTCGGCACCAGTAGAGTTCATATCTACTTTAGACCTCAACGCTGCATATTCTTTAATATAAGCATCCCATTCCATGACGGCCAAGCTCGATTGTGCCCGAATACCATCATTCAGCCAATACCATTATCGTCTTTGTCCTTTGCCACTCGAAGTTGGTTCTCGACCAATGCCAGCTCCTCCTTTGCCACTTCCTTCTTTATAGCCAGAAGGTCCATCCTGGCCTTCCATACTTTGGTCGCAGCCTTGAATTCATCCATCTCAGCCCGCTACTGGTCGATCAGGTCTATCTTCTTTTGGACCTGCAAAGTTGTGTTATTTGTCTCCACAACTAACTGCTCATTTTTAGATTGAAAGACATTTACCTTCTCAACCAGGTCGGCGTATTCCCATTTCATGGTTGAGGACTCCTTCTTAGCTTTCTCCAGCTTGGCTTGGAGAATCAAGAGGTCTTTAAGATCCTTATATTGTTCCTCACTAAGAGCCATGTACACGTCATTTTTCTAGACCTTCTCTTTTAGCTCAATCACGAGCTGACTAATCTCCAAGCGATAATGGAGGAAGCTTTCATGGTGAAGCACCGAAGCCTATAAAATAATGATGTTAGTAGGATATATTAATAAACTAAGAGGGATTTACAAAAGGGTACAAAAGGATAAATGTCTTATCAAGTTTAGCACCTAATGCGCCTTTTTGAAAAGACTTGATGTGCCCACCTCATCGTTTCTGGGTCCTCCTCGGTTACTAGGCATTGAAGGTAGCTGGCTACACACATTGGGCAGACAGGACCCTGGCATCCTTTGGGACAGTAAGAACAACCATTATCTTACACTTTGGGTCCACGCTTGGCACATGTAATTACTTCACTTATCTAGGGCTTGAACTCGGCCTGCAAATGCTCGAGGGAACATCCTTCTTCAAGATCTCCAGATCACCATGCCCGGATAAATCATCCATGTGGCTATGTCCATGCCATCAAAAAATTAGTTGAAAGGATCATCTTGGCCCTGTGATCCCTCACTTTACTTTTCTTTTCCCGCTTGGGCCTCTTTGAGCAAAGACTCAGTCTATGAAGGCGTCTCCATGATTTCAATGAGATCAGCCACCTTCTTCGGGATGTGAGAAACTTCATGGGAGGCTGTAGCCTCCATCTCCCCTTTAGGTTCCTGAGTCAGAGGGGGATCGACCTCGAGGTCCTCTTTCTTGATCGCCGCCTGATCCCCAGTATGGGTCGACCTATGAGCGATTAATATGTCATCTTCTTCGGGCTCATCCTTGGGCTGGTAGATAAATTCAAGGTGCGGTACCCTAGACTTGGAATTCTTCTTGGTCTTCCGGGTCTGGGTGGCTGCTCTATTTTTCCTTTTCACCTCGGGATCCGGGGAAACCGAGGAATTTATTTTCCTCTTCGGTAGCCCCGCGCTATCCTGAAATGGAGGGATCGGTAGGTAAGTACGTATCCTCATCCTCATTCAGTGGCATAAGTTCAGTGGCCTTAGGAAGACATATAAGAGAACACAAAAGGTTAGGATTGCATACGTTGGGGACATAGTGGTAACTACTTAAGGAATAACCTCACCATGAGAATGAGCCTAACATTTTCCCTTCGAAAGTTTGTGCCATGCGCGCTCGGAGTACGACATCTGCCTACAGATCCCTTCATCCATTCCTTGAACTAGAGGATTGCATCAAGAACCAGGGCAACACATGTACGACTGTAAATACAAGAAATGAGAGAAGGAATAAAAATAAGTTAATACATAAGAAATACAAAACGTACGAGATGTGTTCCACTTCTCGAGAAATGACATAAACTCAAGAGGGATCATATCTTTAATTTTATCCGAACAAACCTCCCCTTCCAGCCTCGGTATCCATCCTCGTTAATGCTCGAAAAAGGGGCCTTGCTCAAACGACAAGCTTGATCACTCCCCCTAAGCCAGGAAAGTTTAGGGACTATATAGGTAGAGTATATGGTCAAGGGCGAACCATGGGTTAGCAGTATTATTTACAAAATGACATACGAGGATCATGATCCTCTAAAATGATAGGTGAAGTTGCCCGAGGCACACCTCGTACCTCCCGAAAAAAGCAAGGATTACGGATCTATCGGGCCCAGCATAAAGGATTAAGTACACTTAAATACCCTGCCACGTAGATAGAAATATCGTCATTAGGCCCGGGAACGAAAATATCTTTACCTTCCGATTTACAATCCTCTCGGGCTATGGGAAAGGTATCTTCAGTGACGGAGCATATGTATCTCCATGCTATATCACGTTGGTCTTGTTAACTATTGACCCTCTTGACCTTGAAATCATCCCCGATAAAGCAACCCCCGGGAATAAAGTTTTATGGTAGGCTCGTGATCTACTTCAAGGGAAGCCACCTAGACCCCCGAGATCGGATGAGAAGATGAGAAAGCTGCTTGTTGCGGTACAAACTTGGAAATTTTAGCCGTTGTGATCTGGGAAAATATTAAGATTTGAAGGGAAATACGAAGACTTAAAGGAGAATATGAATATTTGAAGGAAAAAATATGAATATTTGAAGAAACAGTATGGAAGTTTGAAGGTGAGAGATGAGGATATGAAGATTTGGATTGGAATCCAAGAAAAAATATGAAGGTTTGAAGGTGAGAGACGAAGGTATGAAGGATCAAGAAGCAAAGAATCTTGATTTTAAAAAGTTAAAAGTCATTAGAAAATTTGAAGGTAAAAGCTAGTATCGGAAAGTTAAAGAAGTGCAAAAGGTTGAAGCTTTTATAGGGTAAAAATAGTCAATGCGTGATGTTTCATATTCGAACGCAGCCAGCCGGTGACTGACGCGTGTCCAAAGTCATCATGACATGACTGAAGGGTTGTTTCAGCTTATCCATTACCTCGATTGTAACAAACAAAGAAAGGAATCAGGATCATCTATCGTTTCCTATCATCTCGACAGACCTACTCTCTGTTTGTATCGAAATTGAACCTGGGAACTGTTTGTGTCTAGGCCCGTGAAAAGTGAATGAAGTGCTCGGCATCGGGCCTGATGAAACAATGCACCCCGACTCGGGACAAGTTATAAGACCTCATTAAGCACAATCAATAGTTATACATGACGGATATAGGAACATGATATTCGCAACCAACCGGATATCACAACACGAAACTCGCGTGATGACGATTACAGAACAGTAATTGATGAGAAAAAAAAATCTTTTTTAGATTTGGTCTAGAGATGAAATTTTCCTACTATATAAGGGGAAGCTTTTCTTTGATAAGACACAATGTAACACGTAAATTAAGGTAATGCAAATACATTTTCTACTTTCTAGCCATGCATAATTACTTTTGTAATTGTTTGTTTTTCATTCATAATTGGGTTCAAACTTCAAATCAAGGATCTGATTGATGGTAAAACCATTGTTCAAACTAAGTTCAGACTAGGCTGTGACATTGCGACTGGTTTGATAATTTATTTTATTCTTTAACTCATTTATCTATTTTTGATTATTTGTGTTGAATAAATCCACAAATGTGTAAAATCACATATAAATTTAATTATTATCTGATTTTAGGGTAAATAATGTATAAAGCTATTATTTACGATTCAACTTACATCATATACATGTTACACCACCTTAAAAATTCTATATTCTGAAACAACCTAATATCGACGTTTTTACCATGTGATACGTCATGACTCATGATTTTTTGTTTTTTGATTTGTCACATCAAATTAATGTGAATTGTTGAAGTTACAGTCTACATGTATATTGGGGACTGAGTTTATTATTTTATGTGATATATATACATTGTTAAGTTATGTTTCTATTACTAAATTAATTTTATTACTATTGTACAGTAAAATAAAAGTTGATAACAGTTCGTACAATTATTCCAGCATCTATATTTCGACGCAAAACCTGTTAGCAAACTTTGAAGCTTTGCAGGCTACCAACAAGGCTCTACAGTCTGGCGGTACGTCCAAGAAAATGGACTTATATGCCGTAATGGTTGCACAAAGAACTAAATCATCGATAATATACCAAATTATCCCATGCCTCTACATACATATTAGCCCACTTTAAATTACCAAGCAACCCCGACTTCCTACCAAACTCCCGCGCCTACTTATTAGTCGCCTCCACCTCCTACATACCAACCTGCTTCACCCAGATATTCCCAACCCACACGCGTCTACCAACCCTACAACACCCAACAAGCCCACTATCAATCACCTCCCCCTCGTCAAAACTTTCCTAGACCCTGGCCAAATTTTGACCGCTGACGTCCTAAATAATATACCGCTATTGCCAAACTGATCGACTAGCTATATGAAAGGCTCAAAGCTACTGGTCATGTCACCCCCATCCCTGCTATAACTCTTGAAAACCCTTCCCAATGGGTCAATCCAAATAATTCCTATGCATACCATTCCGGCAAAATGGCATACCATTGATGAATGTCGTTCTTTGAAAGATAAGATCCAGGCACTGATCGATAACAAGATTATTGTGGCAAAGGAACTTCTCCAAATGTCCGAAACAACCCTTTGCCCAACCACAAGGGCGGAGACTTTCACATGATTGAGATAGAAGATGATTGGGACCCCAAAGGAATGATCGGACTAATCGCAGAAGGCGACAATATAAAGAAACCAACGGTCACCATTAATCTGATTGTGGTCCAGATTCAGCCTTCTGAGGAAACCAATGTTAATATGTCCATACCACTTCAGTTTGAAACACCATCTTCTGCAAAGATGCCAACACCAATTGTGGTCAATTTTGGCTCCCCAAAGGCACCTGTACCATTTGAAGTTTCTATATTACCTTCCAAAGAAAGGGTGCCCATTCCAGTAGAAATGATAGTTGTAACACCCTTCCACACAAAAGCCATACTGTGGAACTATACTCGGAGAAGCAGTTGCGGCACAGGATATGACAAGAACCGGTAGGGCTTGTACCCCGGAACATTTGGCTGAGTCAAGTAAGCAGACCTCTGGTCGACAAACCATCACTGAAAATGGGCTCGATGGCCTCTGCAAGAAGATACAAGCCAAAGAGTATTTATTCATTGATCAGTTGAACAAAGCACCAGCCCAGATTTCTATATTAGCTCTACTACAAAGCTCTGACGTATAAGAATGCCTTATTAAAGGTGCTAAGCATGGCATATGTACCAACCAACATCACCGAAGGAGAAACGGAAAACATGTTAGGGCAGGTATTGGAGAGTCACAAAATCACTTTTTATGAAGATGAGTTTCCACCAGACGGGATGAGACACAACAAGGCATTGCACATCACCGTGCAATGCGAGGATTATTTTATCACTAGGGTCTTGATCGATGGAGGGCCCTGCCTCAATATTTGTCCGTTGGTAACACTTGGAACATTAGGGAAGGGTCTGCATGACATCAAAGATGGTTCCATCAATGTCAAAGCCTTCGACGGTTCCTGAAGGACCACCATTAGTGAACTTAGCATGTGTTTATAGATGGGGCCAACTTGGTTTGATGTCAACTTTCAAGTAATAGATGTGCCGGCATATTATAACTTGCTCTAGGGATGACTGTGGATTCATGCTGCTAGGGTTGTGGCATCAACACTATATCAGGCAGTGAAGTTCGAGTGGAACCATCAAGAAATGATCATTCACAACAACGGTAACAATCCCATATATAGTCGCTGGACCATCCCGACCATCGGAAGGAGAAGAAAGATAGACGGAGAGACCAATCACCATGTTGAACGAGTCAATTCCATTGATAAGCATAAGCGGTGGGACAACAAAATTGAAAGCATATTGAACTCGTGCGGATATAAGCCTGGCAAAGGACTTGGCAAGAATCTCCAAGGGATCGCTAAGCCTATCAAGTTGAAGAAACATGGTACCACCTTTGGTCTGTGATACGAGTATACCTGGAAAGAGTTCAACGAATGGTCGCCACCATGACGCAGTCATTACTACCCGCTAGATCAGCCGATACCAAGATTGGAGCAAACCTTCCAGCCAGCCGATGTTTTATATGGGTCGGAAGAAGAGGAAGCATTGCCAGCAGTAAGGAATCTTTTCCTAGAAGATAATGACATAGATTGTTGATTCATTTTCAAGTAGGAGTGAGAGGAAAGCCCTTCCATACAGGCCCTAAGCTGAGGGGCATGCCTCGATAATTGGACTTTAAGGATGAACAAAGCATCATGCATTGTCTTTTATTTTACTAGTTGAATTTCTTTTCACATTTGTAATTTCAAAATAAAAGCTCCAACGTTCAAAACAGTTGTGAAATTTATAAAAGCTTCCAGTTTCTTGTGAATATTACTCTTATTACTTTCTTTCATTTACGTTATTTATACAACATTACTATTACTTATCTTGATGAACTAACGGTTGTGACATGCAACGAGACAACGCAACAAATGTACATAGACTCAGAGGAAGTTGATATACTAGAAAAGGTTGTTAAAGAAGTTATGTATTTTGAGAATAGACCCAAGTCCAATCTGGACGAGCCTGAGGTTCTCAACTTGGGAGATACAGAAAATGTCAAAGAAACTCGTATCAGTGTTCATCTGTCACTGTCATAAAAGGAAGAGTGCACGGAACTTCTAAGAGAATAAGAGGAAATCTTCTCCTGGTCGTATGACGACATAACTGCTTTGAGTACATCCAAAGTGGCCCACAAACTACGACGGATCCTACATGCCTACCGGTAAAATAGAAGCTCAGAATGTTCAAACCTGGCATGAGTTTGAAAATCAAGGAAGAAGTCACTAAGCAAGTCAAAACTAAAGTTCTCAGGGTAGTGGAATATCCTACATGGTTAGCCAACATCGTGCCAGTGCCGAAGAAAGATGGGAAGGTCCAAGTCTGTGTCGACTATCGAGATCTCAATCGGGCCAGTCCAAAAGATGACTTCCCCTTGCCAAACATACACATCCTGATTGACAATTGCGCCAAGCATGAGTTGGAGTCGTTTATTGATTTTTTTGCAGGGTATCATCAGATCTTGATGGATGAAGAGGATTCTTAGAAAATGACTTTCATTACACCATGGGGAATGTACTATTACAAGATGATGCCATTCAGGTTAAAGAATGTAGGGGCCACCTACATAAAGGCCATGACCATCATTTTCCATGGTATGATACACAATGAGATCGAGGTATATGTAGATGAGGTCATCATCAAGTCTAAGAAAGCTACTGATCACATAGAAGATTTAAGGGAATTCAACAGACTGAGAAAGTATGACTTAAACCTGAATCCTGCAAAATGTGCATTCAGGGTTCCTATAGGTTTATTCTGAGTCGCCGAGGAATAAAATTGGATCCCTCAAAGTCAAGTCTATTCAGGAATTACCACCGCCAAAGAACAAGAAAGAGGTCATGAGTTTCTTGGAAAGAATTAACTATATCAGCTGGATCATAGCTCAATCTACTATCATATATGAGCCAATCTTTAAGATGTTGAAGAAGGACGCCACTACCAAATGGACTGATGACTATCAGAAAGCCTTCGAGAGAATTAAGGAGTACTTGTTTACATCGCCAGTTTTGGCCCCACCCTAGCCGGGAAGACCTCTATTGCCCTACATTGCAGTATTGGATGGAGCATTCGGTTGTGTCCTAGGGAAGCACGATAAAATTAGGATAAAGGAGCAGGCCACCTATTATCTCAGCAATAAGTTCACCTCGTACAAGGCCTGGTATTCTCTGTTAGAGCGAACCTATTGTGCTCTTACTTGGGTAGCTCAGAAGTTGAGGCACTATTTCTATGCCTACACTACATATCTCATATTAAGACTAGATCCGCTAAAGTGCATTTTTCAAAAGCCCATGCCCACCGGCAAGCTAGCCAAATGGCAAATTCTATTAAGTTAATTCGACAATGTCTATGTAACTTAGAAGGCAATCAAATGACAGGCATTGGCAGATTATCTTCCTGAAAATCCCCTGGACGGAGAATATAAATCCCTAAAGACGTATTTTCCTGATGAAGAGGTATCATTCATAGAAGAAGACATTGAAGAATCCTATGATGGCTGGAGAATGTTTTTTGATGGTGTAGAAATTTTCAAAAGACTTGGCATATGAGTAGTCCTAGTATCAGAACTGGTCAGCACTATTTTGTGTCTGTCAAGCTCAAATTCCCGTGCACCAATAACCTGGCCGAGTACGAAGCCTGCATCTTGGAAGTTAAGTTGGCCATTTACATGAAAATTCAAGAGTTGATAGTAATTGGAGAATCAGACTTTCTCATACATCAGGTTTGAGAAGAATGGGCGACCAAGAACTCCAAAATACTCCCGTATTTGCATCATGTACAGGAGTTAAGGATGAGGTTCACAAAGATAGAATTCCGGCATGTCCGCAGAGTCCAAAATAAGATTGGAAATGCATTGGATGCCCTATCGTCTATGATTAAGCATCCAGAAAAAAACTTCATTGATCCAATTCCGGTAAGGGTTTATGATCAGCCAGCTTACTATGCTCATGTAGAAGCGGAAGCAGACGGAAAAGCATGGTTTCATGATGTCAAAGGATACTTGGCAAAAAGAGAATACCTACAGCTCGCAAATCCCACTCAGAAGTGCACACTTCGAAAGTTATCTAACAATTTCTTTCACATTGCACGAATCTTAAGGACTCCTGATTTGGTACTACTATGTGTGTAGACACAAAAGAAGCATCCAGACTACTAGAGGAAATCCATGTTGGGACCTATGGTCCACATTTGAATGGTTTTGCCTTAGCAAAGAAAATACTCCGAGCTGGTTATATTTTGATGACAATGGAAACAGACTGCATCCAATATGTCCAAAAGTGTTATCATTGTCAAATACATGCAGACATGATAAAGGTTCCTTCAAACAAACTTAGTACCACAAGCTCGCAATGGCCGTTCACTACTTGGGGAATTGATGTTATCGGACCAATCGAACTTACCACGTCAAACATGCACAGCTTCATTCTAGTGGCAATTGAGTATATCACCAAATGGGTTGAAGCAGCATCATCCAAAGTGGTGACTAAGAAAGTTGTGGCAGACTTTGTCCGCGACCGCATTGTATGTCGGTTTGGCATCCCAGAGTCATTCATTACTGATACAGGTTCCAATATCAACAGTGAGTTGATGAAAGCCATGTGTGAAACCTTCAAGATCAAACATAAGAGTTCGACAACCTACAGACCTTAGATGAACGGAGCTGTAGAGGCCTCCAATAAGAACATCAAGACGATACTAAGTAAAATGATAGAGAAGCATAAGCAGTGGCACAAGAAGTTATCATTTATATATGGGGATACCGCACCACAGTCAGCATATCAACCAGGGCAACCCTCTATATGCTAGTTTACTATACAGAAGCGGTTATTCCCGCTGAAGTAGAAATTCCTTTCTTGAGGATCGTACAAGAAGCAGAACTCGACGATGTAGAATAGATGAGGAGTCATTATAAGCAGCTGGTTCTTATCGACAGAAATAGAATGAATGTAGTTTGCCATGGTCAGCTCTATCAGAAAAGAATGTATATATCCTTCGACAAAAGAGTCATGCCAATACAGTTTACACCAGGGTAGCTGGTGTTAAAGAATATTTTTCCATATCAAGATGAATCCAAAGAGAAATTCTCTCCCTATTGGAAGGGTCCTTACATGGTTTATCGGGTTCTGATAGGAGGAACCCTCATACTTGCAGAAATGGACGGAGAAGTTTGGCCAAAGCCAATCAATTCAGACGCAGTCAAGCGATATTATGTGTAACTTCTATGATTTCTTTATGATGTAATTTAAAAAATGCCTGACCTGATTCCCATTTAAGAGGGGATATGTAGGCAGCCCTATGGGTTCGGTCACAATTCAATAAAATTTTCATATCCCCCAATATAAGAAATTGGGGCAGAATTTTAAAGAGGACCCTCCAATTTTGAATCCCAATTGGACCGGCCCAATCCTAATCTAACTCGACCCCTGAACTAACCAATTAACCCCCCCCCCCCCCCGGACCCTTCTTTCATTCAAGACCTTTGATCATTTTGATCAATGCCCACGATCACTCCTTACATTTTTAATTTATCAACCATGCCATAATCCCCTCATTTCCATCACTCAGCCACCTCTGAATACCCTTCCTCTCTCAAACTCTCTCGAAGGTCCATGAAACCCAAGTCTTCACCTACCATTTTCAACCCCTAACTCGCCGAAATCCATGGCTTCTCAGGCCATGGATAGCATATACTCACCTCCGTACGCTCCTAAATGCTTGGTGTTCGAAGTTTTGAGGTCTAACCTCGATGATTTCCGTTCAGATCTTCACTGATTCAAGGTTCCATGTCCTTTCCGGCCTTTCTCCAGTGTATTCAAATAATTTCAAGCCTGGTTCTGACTCATCCGACCCAAGATCGGACCTTTTCCAAGCTTTTCTCATTCTAGTGATGCTCTGAAACCTTAACTATTTGAGGTTTTGTCTAATTGTTTTCTTAAATCTGTGCCATATCTGTGCTCAACTCGAGTTTTAAAAAATTTTCCCTAATTTTTCATTCAAAAATTACTTCTCTTTGATTTAGGTTTTCTGAAAAGTTTCAAAATGTTCCTCTAACTCTTCTTCTTCTTTCTTTGTGTGTATATCTCTTCTTTTTTTTTTTTTTTTGCAAATACTCAACTAGGCAGTCTGCCTAGTGGCTAACATACAAATAAAATCCCAAAATTTGGTCCAAAGAACACAAAGTGTCTAAAGAACCATAAAAAATATATGAAGCTACTAGCTACTACTAATGCTAGAAAATATGAAACTACTACACTAGCTATTACATCAAGTGCTGCAGCATAAGTCCACCTCATATATGTGTATGTGAATCTTAATTGAAATGGCAAATACGAAGCAGCACCTAAAAATCTCTCAGAAGGCACCAAAGTATGCACTCCAAAGACTAAATTGGATGCCAAACCAAAACAAAAACAGTACGAACTTAGCAAAGCTATAAAGAACCATACATAAACCACCTGCCTCGTTATAATGCTTATCTTATGTACTATGGTGTCATCTCCAGGCTGAGTGTAGAACCACACTAATACCACTGAAAAATGACAACACAATACACTTGATAAACCAACCAAAACTAAAGCAGGAAACACTGCAGACAAGGATGAGACCTCCCTTGAACAGCTACAGCTTCTATCGTATATGTCTATGCTATGATCATATGTTTTTTTTTTTGCTACATTGCATAGTATTCTACTGTGTTCTTATGTTTACATATTGTGCTCAGTTATTTCTTCTACTATGTCTCTATATCATGCTCTCACATGCTTATCTTGCTATATTTCCTTATTTTGTTCTTTGCTAGGCCTTTCCGGTACCCATGTGTTCTTCTACTGTATTTTCCACTAAGTTTTAATTCTTTGTTGACTTTTTACCGGGCCTTTGTTTCAGTTCTCTTTAAACATGTTCTTCGACTGTTTTCATAAGTGTTAGGGTACCTCTTTTGCTCTTCTGAACTTGTTTAAGTTCCATGTTTTCTTAAAACTTGTTCCTGGTACTCTCACTATGTTTCAAATCATTTTCTTCACTCTGTTGCTTCGAACTTGCTATTGTTTGTTTCCTCATAAGTCTCTAAAAGATACCTCTGGGTCTGCTTAAGTTATTTGTCTTCTCTTCTTTGAATCTGACTCGAGTTGAAAACCCTAGCATTTGGGGGTTTATGGCGAGTTTGATCTTGTTTTTGGACTAGGGTTCTAGTTGGAACCCTGGACTCTTCCAAACTCATTCTAAGTCTATATACTAAATTTGAATCTCTTGGTTTATGACTTTGAACTCTTCTATAATAGACTATTCTGACTAGCATGACAGTTCTTTCTTATTTAAGCATGTCCATACGCTTTTATATGTGTGTTGAACCGTTCTTCAAAAAAGCTTTCCAATTTATGATTGTTTCAGAATCTATTTATTAGTTTTGATTGAGTATTATTGATTTTCCTTAAGTAAAAGCCTTTCCTCACTTTTCCTTATTTGGTTCAATCGAAAAAAGCCTGCAGTCTTGATTTTACTTGCTGTTGAGCGATTGCATTTCCTTATTTGCACAAACCGTGTGCTATCAGACTTTTTCCTTAAATAAGTCTCTGTGTATTTACCCTTCTTGTAATGCTTTGGAAAAATATTTGATCAACTTCTTTCCTTAATTGTTTTACCTATTTGAAATCAGAATCCCTTAATTGAACGGGAACTTATGTAATTGATTTCAAAACTATTTTCTTACATATTTCTACTTTCTCTCTGCATTATAAAGGGCACGGCCCTTCTATACTTTTAACACACACATTACTTACTAAATAACTCTTGATTCGACACTCTTACACACAAAATCTCATAGCTTTCTTCTATGATTTTCTAACTATTTGCTTGCAGTTTGGCTTTACAAGACCAATATGCTCTCTTCCTGTTTCCCTGAAACTAGTATGTTCTAATTTAGTTTTCTGCATCATCCCTATGTGTTTGCTTTACAGTTTCACAATCTTGTCTACTTTGTGTTCTATGTTCAGTATTGAATATGCAATTCTCTTTGCATCTGCTGCTGTTGTGAATCCCCTATTCCCCCATTCCCTTCTATGTGTTTGAGTTAAAGTTCAAAGTATGGCAACATCCATATTGTTTCTTATGTCTGGACTTGATCCTTTAATGGATCTTAACTCCCAAAAAATATGGCTAACAGGCTGGTTGGGTTGTGCCAGCACTTCTGATTGTCGGGTATGACCACTAGCCTATCTTGGCTTTTCCCGAAATCCCCTCTATGCACTTGCACTCTCTCTTAGATTCTAAGTTTTTCCCTCTCCTATGAGCCTTTCTTTGGGACCTTGAGCTCCCTCTAAACTTGGATATTTGAGGGCTGGCCCTTCCACACTACACTATAATTCAATTCTATAATATATTTGTGTATAAGCAATGCCTGGAGTCTACTTGAGACTGCTAGAAAACTCTGACAAATCCCAAATAAGAGAAAGGCTTTGGAAATTTGATTTTTGGAGTTTGTTTACTTCATGCTTCAGATAGAAGTCTGAATCATGCCCTGCTAAGTTGGGATTTATAGCTTTCTGATGTAATTTTATTTTACTTTTCTTTATTCATTCTGGGCTATAATAATTTGTAATAACTTATTGGATTTTACTGAAAAGGATAGGGTCACTCATATATGCATAAGGGTAGATATCATGTTTATAGGTATGTACTTCTGCAATCATGTCCTCTTTTCACTTTTGCATTTTACATATAGAATTCATGTTTTCAAGTTCTGTACTTCTGCATTTTTCATATAGAAACCATGCTGACATGTTCCGCATTTCATATAGATATCCTATTTATAGATTCTGCATTTTCATATAGAAGTCATGTTTAAAAATTTCAGCACTTCTGCATTTTAGAAATCCTGTCTATAGATTCTGCATTTCATACATAAATACCATGTCTATAGGTTCTGCATTTCATATGTAGATACCATGTCTATAGGTTTCTACGTTTCTGCCTATCAGATAGAAACATGTCTATAGAGTTTCCTGAATTCTGCATATGCATATATCACTAGGCAAAGGTATTTATGGGTTTAAATAACAAACAACATTCTAGATACCATGACCATAGGACTTCTGCACTTCTGTAAAGGTTAAAATTAATAACACTTAGAAAACATATATATAGGAGTAGTCAACTGATCTGAATCGACCACTCGCTTATGAGTTTAAAATTAGTAAAAAGCGTTGCTTAAACGGCTACAAAACTTATGTTCTTGCAGATAATAAGTCTTTTTTTGAAATTATTATATCTCACTTCCGCATTATTAGATATCATGCCCATAGGTTTCACCTAGACAAGCTATAAGGTGAATTAGCTAATTGAATCGGACTTTGTTAATTCCAACCAGCATGCAGGTCTAATTTAGATTTCTTATCTGAAATATGTAATAAATCAGTCCTCGCGCTTTAGATTAATTCAGACCATAAACGTACATCACGACATGCTAAGCAATTTATCTTTATGTGAGAAGGCATGTCTGAGCGTTTTAAACTGTTATGCCTTATAATTTTATCCTTTTAAGCAATAAAAGCCCAAATCTCCCGACAGGTAAGAGCATGCAATATGTAACGAAACTATTCCGCGTTTTAATACCTTAACGTGGTGGGAAATGGTAGATATGGATATGATGACCAGTGCGCTAATATCACGTGTAGCCCCTATTATGATGAGTGATTACCAGGTATTGCATTGATGTGAACTATATTGTATTTTAACCTAGGACCCCCCCCCCCCCTCCCTTTATTTCTTTTTAGAATTGTCAAACTATTTCCTCAAATTTTTAGCTTTCTTTATTCTTCAAACCTTAATTTATTTTCAGCCATAATGCGAAAATCCCACATATTTGAAACCTTTATTTTCTTATCTGTTGCTTGTAATTAAAGTCACAATTGTAGTATGATCGGGAACGACACTAGTGGATCTCGAGGGGTGCCGAACACTTCCCCTTCGAGATAATTTCTAGCCCTTACCCAGTCTCTGGTTTCTAAATCAAAATCCTTCTTAGTGTCCTAATGCATGTTAATCATTAGGCGTCGACGCTCCAATTTAAAATTCAATTTCCAAAAGGGAACGAGCTGTCTTCTCAAATGTAATAAACCTGATTTCGCGAGAAAAAGTGGGCGCGACACTTATGTGGCGGGGGCATAACTGATTTAGCCGAACTACATCCAATTCACACATGTAAGGCACTTGACTATGCTAGTTTTTATTTAAAAAATACTAAAAATATAAAATATCAAGAAAGGAAAAGGAAATGTAAAATCTATCACTTTCTTTCCCTATTCTTTACTACCCCCCCCCCTTCCTTTTTTGTTCTTTCAATTTGTAATGACCCGTCCGGTCGTTTTGACAATTAACATCTTGATCTCCAATTAACTGTTTCCTCCGTATCTATTTACGATATTGTGACTTTCCGGGATATTTCGTTTAATGTTTTGGAGTGTTTTGGGATACTTAGTCCCTAAATGAGAGCTTAAGTCTTAAAATTTGAATCGTAGTTGGAGGTGTGTGAAGACGGCCCTATAATGGAGTCTGTCGATTTCATTAGCTCCGTCGGATGATTTGGGGCTTAGGGGCGTGTTCGGATTATGTTTTGGATTTCCATAAATTAATTAAGCTTTAAAAGGTGAAAGTCAAATTTTTAGAGATTCGAACCAGTAGTAGAATTTCTGATAACGGGTTGGAATACGATTTTGGAAGTTAAAATAGGTCTGTAGTGTTGAATATAACTTGTGTACAAACTTTGGGGTCAAACAGACTTGGTTTGATTGATTTTGGCATCGGTTGTCGAATTTGGAGGTTTCAAGTTCATTAAGTTTGGATTGGAGGGTGATTTGAGTTTTTAGTGTTGTTGGATGTGATTTGAGGACTCGGCTAAGTTCGTATGATATTTTAGGATTGGTTGGTATGTCTGGTTGAGGTCCGGGGGTCCTCGAGTGAGTTTCGGGTGCTTAATGGATTGGTTTGAGACTTATACAAATAGCTGAAGAAGTTTCACCTGGTATTTACGCACATATGCACTTAGGGTTGCAGGTGTGGAGCCGTAGAAGTGGTTATGAAACCAAAGAAGAGGAAATGGAAAGAAGGTCTGGAATCGCAAGTGCGAAAGGAGTTCCGCATCTGCGATGCCCGCAGGTGCAAAAGAAGGAACCGCAGAAGCGGACAAGGGTCCGCAGGTGTGACCTATTGATCGCAGAAGCGAACGAGGTTCTTTAAGTGAAAAGGCGCACCTGGGATGGAAATTTTGCAGGTACGGGACCGAAGATATGATACTTGGCCTGCAGGTGTGATAATCGCTGGGCAGAAAAAGGCAAAATAGAGGGTTTGAAATTCATTTCACAAAATTTGATTTACAGCTCAGAGGAAGGCGATTTTCAAGATTTTTTTAAAGGAAATCATTGGGTAACAATTCTTAATTCTATTTTGATCATATTTCATTAATCTATAGTTATTTTCTTCATTAAATTAATGAATTTGATTGAGAAAGTTGGGAAATTGGGGGAAACGTTCCCCAACAAATAATCTAAGATTTGAGTGGAAATTAGGCGTTGGTTTTGGATGATTTTTGTATGAATCAACTCGTAAGTGAATGGGTGTTCATAATTTGTGACTTTCACCTGATTCCGAGACATGGGCCCGGGGACAATTTTTGGGCATTTTTCTATTTTCTTGCCTTACCTTTGATTTCATTAGCAAAGTTAGTTTCTTATAGATATACTTACATTATATAATTAATTTGGCTAGATTTGGACCATCCGGAGCCGGATATTCATGGGAAGAGCATTATTAGGGATTGATTTTGAGCTTTGTTCGAGGTTAGTGGCCTGCCTAACCTTGTGTGAGGGAACTCCCCAAAGGATTTGGTACTGTTTGACATATGAGCACCGTGTATGTGAGGTGACGAGTACGTTCATGGGCTATTTGTTGAAAAATCCCATTTTTATTAAGTAAATATCTGTTTACCTTTAATTGAGCAACACTAGTATATGTAACTACCTTGTTTAGTTTACGAAAGCATGCTTACATGCCTTAGTTGCCTTAACTGTCTATCTTAACAGCATGTATTAGTGTCCTGTTCTTCTCAGACTTAGCCTAAACTGTGTAGTTTCTTGCTATGATTGTTATCTCTGTTTGGTCGAGCTGCACATTTAATTTGGGACTATAAAACGGTATTTCAGGAGATCCCCCAGCACTGTATATTTATTTTAGGACTACATAATTTTATTCTGGAAAATTCCCTGTACATCTACGATCAGGACTACGGGATGGTATCCCGGTAGATCCCATTTTGCTATAACTGTGTTCTGAGCTATTGGTTATCATTGAATTTTATTCATGTTAGACTTCCATACTTATTTTACTGTAATATTTGTTTTCTGTCTATTTACATTATATTTATACCGATAGGGCCTGTCACACCTTCTTTTTCACTACACCCGTAAGGGCGTAAAGGAGTTTTCCCAGTTAAAGGATGATCACGCCTAAATCTAGTCCTAAAAAGGATAAGCAGTTGCTGTAAATATAATCCGGTCTAAAAGTCTAGAGTCGAATCCCACGGAGAACTAAGCCTTAGTTGTATTTGTTCAATAGCACTAACACGACAAGATTGAAAATAAATAAACAGCAGAAAACTAACTATGATTGAATAGTAAACAATTTTAATAAAGTTCTAAGGTAATGGTTTCCCCCGTTGTTAATTTCCTTGGTTGTATATTTCTTATAGCTGTGACTTAGTTTCCTCTAGCAATCATGAACTCTCCAGCTTCCATAAATCTCTCTCAAGCAATTATGATAATTTACTAGACTCACTGTCTCATGCTACGCTAGCTAGATTCACATTACAGTTCACTTAGATTGCACCCGAGGTATCGTTATCTCTAATCCAACCTCTAAACCCTCAGTTATGACTCTCGTCTATACTCGAGAGTGATGTTGTTCAAATAACTACCTAAATATACACTCTCTCTCAAGCAGATACATAATAAATAGGGATGGCTAGTTGAGTATCCTTTCAATTAACCACAATCAAAATGTATTTGAACAAATAGAGAAAAGTAACTAATTCAAAACTATATTAATATAACAACCAAATGATCACCAACGGGTTCTACCAAAATCCTAGATTAGAAAAGTTAGTTACTTATGAAAATATGTAAAACTACAACACTAAAAGTCATAAATAACAATGAAAAATAGGATGAGGAAGGAAAAACTCGTAGAAGAATGCCCAAGCCATGCTCCTATTTTGTCTCTACCTCCTTAGGTCAAATAGGTGTCGAAAATATGTCCCCTCCTTTCAAAATAGGTTTAGGACCTCTTTTATACAAGTGGGGAATAGTGTAGGGCTAAAATACAATTGTCCCGGATGAAATAGGACTCCTTTTTTACGCCTGGAGCGGCGAAACCGCGGGCAAAACCGGCAGAACCGCGGCCAAGATCACCTCTCTGATTTTCTGCCGCGGTTCTACCGTGGTCACGATGAAACCGCCGTGTTTTGCCCTGTTCCGTTTGTAATTTGGAAATTCCCAAACGATGAAAGTTGTATCCCATTGCGTTATCTTTCCAACCACATATTATGAAGCCCAAACTGGGTTTGGAGAAAAAAGTTATATCTATTTTACTAGATAGTGTGCAATATACTTCATCGAGTCTTTGTTTGTTCTCAACTATCATATTTGACCCCCGAACACGATCCCGGCTTAATTTATTTAACTTTTACTCAGAATTCAAACCTTCAAATCACTTAAATTCATTCCATAATATCTATATAGCTCGAAATCATACCTACAAGGCATAAAACACACAATTAGTGCAAAACACTAGCGATAAAAGCGCAAACTCAACTAAAGTGCAGTAAATTAGAGTGTAATGATCAACTAAAATACGCAATTACATCCTATCATCAAAGGACTATCGGAATGGAATTTAGTTTATTATTTATTCAAAGTCACCACTTGGGAGATTAATGGTGTCCCAACTCACCGTTGAATCCCGAACCAAGGAAATATATGACTCTGTTACAGTCTGCGAACCAGAAATCCGAGTATGGAATTCTGTAACCCGGGAGAAGGTTTTGGGCATTCCCAGATTCCATGGTTCTATCACGGTCGCTTAACTGTTGCATTTGATTTTATCTGATTTTAATATGGGCTAACTTATGTGTCTTTTACTCGTAAACCGCTTTTATCATTGTTTTATTAAAAATAATTTTGACGTCGTGAAAACATATTTTGAACCACGTCGCAATTAATGCACACATAGATGTCAACACATTTTTATTTCGTCGCCATTTGGATTTGGATCGCATCAATATGCACGTACGTTTAAGGAAGTACTTTAATTAAATCGTGCCTAAAGATTCTAACGTGATATTATTTTGGGGAAGGCCGTGAAGTTCGCTAAATGGCCCTCCCAAATTCTAAGTATATTAATAGCAAATTATTGAGGGCCCCGCATTTTGTATTTCGTTTGGCGAGGCTCGTCTCATCATTTTATTAAAAGGCCCACTTAGGAGTGACTACAATATTCTGTTGATCAATTGTCTCCAAAAGAAGAAAACTTAATTACGTGTGAATTGAATTACTAAGTAAAAGTAAGAACTACATTTTATAGTCCAAAATTAACCGATGAGTTGGACCACCTAAGGGCTCCAAAATGGCCCAATGAACCAGGCCCATGACAGCTGACTCTTTGCACTCAAACAAGTAAGAGTACCTGGGATCGAATCCCGTAGGATGGAATGCATTCCAAATGGCTATGAGGCCAACGTTGGACTCAATGTTCGGGCACTCGATAGAGCCAATGGCCAATGCCCACTGAAATGCATGCACCCTAAACTTGGCCAGTCACATAACTGTTTGTAACAAATGGAAATGTAGTTGAGATTTGATATTAACAACAGTTCACAAACACTAATAGAATGTTAATAGTTACTGAAAATTATCAAGCCAACTCACAGATTAAGCTCAGTTAACAACTCAAACAAATCTAACACCTGGATGTATGATTCAATAACATAAATTAATCAAAGGTTTTCAAATTGACTCAAGCT
Source organism: Nicotiana benthamiana (assembly GCA_034376525.1). Classification (NCBI taxonomy): domain Eukaryota; kingdom Viridiplantae; phylum Streptophyta; class Magnoliopsida; order Solanales; family Solanaceae; genus Nicotiana; species Nicotiana benthamiana. The sequence continues at coordinate 21,488,704 of CM067333.1, read as the reverse complement.
AATCTAGACGAGTGTTACTACTAAATTTTCCATTTCCAAATACGAATATCACATAGGCTATTAGTTCTGTTGTTACACATCATAAGCTATAACTGAAATTTAATTACACAATCATCAATCAATTGTTCAATACACCAACGTTCTCTTCAGTTACAGGTGCAGCATTCATATAACAGGATTATTTCACATGTGGATACAAAGTAGAAATCAAATAGACTCAGAAACTATTTTGGACATATTTCTTCATTTGATTCTCAAATCGAGTTTACATTGATCCTTCAAAATGTGTACAAGGCCAAGAGGAGTACCTGGAAATGGAAATACAGCAGAAAGAAGGAGAAGTCCGCTAACCAATGTGACAGCATCAGTAATCAACTTATTCCCAGCGATAAAAATGGTCAAATAACCCAGTAATGAAGTCAACACGGCCAGGAACATATCCGACAAGCCGGGATGAATTTGAAACTCAAATAACACCACAAATCTTACTTGAATAGCCTCAAAACAACCCAGAAAATTCCAGCAATCAATTATGCCTAGAAATCGACCCGTAGCTATCAGAAACAATAATCAAATACTCAAAAGGACTTGAGCATAACTAACATCTAAATGGAACAGTAATTACCATTTTTAATTTTTTTTTTTTTTTTTTTTTTGGTTTTTAAAATTAAGATGGTCTTCATCAAATTGGAAGAATGGAAAAGTGTTTAATGAGCTCAAAAATGGCTGAAAAATAAGACTCTTCACCAGGCACATGCATTGTCTATTTATAGGCCAACAAACAACTCCTTATTTTCAATTAGTCCCTCATTTAATTAACCCTTTACCCCCCTTATATTTCTAACTTGTCACACAAGTTACTACTATTATTTTTCTGAAATTCTAATCATCCCCCAATCTAGAAGGTTCTAGTACTATTCCCAAATATTCTATACTATCAATTACCCATGATACCCTTGAAGAACCCCTCCCCTATTACACTAACATTATTCTATAAATAGTTAATTAAAATAATCCTAATAACTAGATGAAGTAAGGTTCTACCATGAACAAACTAAATTGGGTTGAATTAAGCTAAACAAGACTAACAAAACAAATGAATGAAACCACAATTCCTAACAGAATCAAAAGGCTAAGAGCCAACACGAACCCATAAACTATTATTGAAATACTAAAGCAGACTCAACTTGGTTTAACTATCATTCAACAATTGAATTCATAGGCTAAACTAATTAGGATAAGGGAAAAGAAGTAATAGATTAAAAAAACAAAAGACGACAACGGAAATGAGGAACTTATTGATTTCCTTATTCAGAATTAAGCTCTCTCTGATGGGATTTGAATGTGATTGGACTTGGATTCGTCATGGGGAAGGTCCCAAGAACATATGATACCGTTTTGGGACGAATTGGAGCGACTAATATTTTGGCCAGCGAAACTTCAAATTGACATTCGACCAATTCCGGGTAGATTCGACACAAACGGATATGGGGTTAGGTAGAGGAGGCTTTGGCGGTCACAGGGTGTTAATTTGGGACTGTTTGGCATACTTTTTGTTTTGGCCAGAAAAATTCAAATGGATATTCGAAAGCATGGGGTGATACTTGAAGGAAACGGACCAGGGATTCGAGACAAGGGACACAAGGAAAGGTTGGGATATTATTTTGGGCCAGGTTGGAGATGGTGTCGCTCGTAGGCGGTAGAGTTCCGCGGAGCTTGGAGATGGTGCGAGGAAGACTGCTTTGGTCTTTTGATTTTCTTAATTAATCCGACAATTTTATATTTACGGTTAAGGGTCAAAACTGCCCTCAACGTATTGACGCCGGAACAAAATTGCCCTCCGTTAACCTTTCGCGAAGAAAATGCCCCCACCGTTACATTTGTGGCACACTTCTGCCCCCACCGTTACATTTGTGGCACATTTCTGCCCCCAAAATCTAACATTTCATTTTTAATTTTTTTAATGCCACGTGTCACGTTTTGATTGGCCATTAAATAAACTTGACCCAAAATCATTTCTCACCCAAATTCCGACCCAACCCGACCTACCCGACCCAAAAAAGGTTAACAGAGGGCAATTTTGTTCCAGAGTCAATACGTTGAGGGCAGTTTTGACCCTTAACGGTTCATTTTTAGCCCTGTAGATTTCTGTAATTCGTCAGTGATTCCAGAAAGGAATAATCATTAGTCACTAGCTGTAAAACCAGTTTTTTTGTGGCTTCAACTGGAAATTATTTAACTTCCAAAAATCTAGCAAAAATAGAAAAAAAAATCCATTTAATAGGATTATGTATTTCGGCTGATTTGACCAGATTCTATTATATTACTTTTTAATTAAGGGCGATGAATGAAATTCGCGGCCTAAAGTTAAACTTTAATAATAAACCTTAAACGTAAGGATTTTAATGGCCTCATCCTAGAGCCGGCCCTACTTATAATTAATGGGTTTTCTCAATTTTAATCCATATTTATTTCTTATAACAAAGTCGTTTTCTATTAGATTTTCACATACTTCAATTAATTTACTATCGATGATCAATAGTCAAGGTATCAATTAATTATAACTAATTATTTAATAATTAAATCAGTCATTAAAAATAAACTAAATTAAATTACCTTTGTTTGAATCCTTTTGTTTTGAAACCAAAACTTGATCTGCTTAGGATCAAGCCCTATTTCCCTACTCAGTTGACGTCGCTGGTTGTCAAAAAAATAGCCGAAAAATATATAATTTTTGGTATAAATTTTTTTTCTTTGTGTATATATATATATACACACACATACATTCTGAAAGGTTAACAGAGGGCAATTTTGTTCCGGAGTCAATACGTTGAGGGCAGTTTTGACCCTTTTTCCGTTCTTTATATGTCCCAATTTTCCATTTTTTGGGTCGGGTTGGGTAGGAATTTGGGTGAGATATTTAATGACCAATCAAAACGTGACACGTGGCACTAAAAAAAATTAAAAATGAAATGTTAGATTTTGGGGGCAGAAGTGTGCCACAAATGTAACGGTGGGGGTAGAAGTGTGCCACAAATGTAACGGTGGGGGCATTTTCTTCGCAAAAGGTTAACGGAGGGCAATTTTGTTCCGGCGTCAATACGTTGAGGACAGTTTTGACCCTTAACCGTTATATTTATTCCCTGATACCTGTGAACTGTTGGATCAAGAGAAGTCGTCGTTTGGCTTCTGAAACATACCAGGTTAATGGACGGGTCTGGGCTATTTTGACAGTTCTTAGGGGTTCTTGAGTTTGGGTAACACCAACTTGGCCCAATTTTGGTCTCTAACCTACTTTTATATGTTTTTCTCTTATTTCCTATTTCTTATTTTTAATTTTTATATTTTTTCTAATTTTTATAAAGATGAGAAATTTACATAAGATCCTACTACATTTCATAACAAAGACTAAATAATTTCTAAAATTGTTTAAAAATTATTTCATGATAAATTCACAATTAAAATAATTAAAATACAAAAGTGAACTAATTTTTTATGATTTTTCATGTTTGTTCTAAAACAGATTAACACCTAATTAATACAAAAATATTAAATTAAATGCAAATGCAAATGTATTTATTTTCATAGGAATTATGATTCACAAATAAAATACAACAATTATCACAAAATTCAACAGAAATTATAAGATAACAAGAAAATGTCTTATTGTAATTTTTGGGAACAATTTGCTTGGGCAAAAATCACGTTCTCACAGGGCCCTGAAGTGATCTCGTCACTACTCGACCGAGGTTAGGTTTGGAACTTGCTAGGTACAGTTGTAGTGTACTCATGCCCTTTTCTGCACACTTCGGGGCAGCCACCAGTGATTCACAAGAAGGAGAACTAGGTAACTCAGGTAATTAACATTTTCAAAATTTAGTACTTACCTTGCAGAAACTGCTCAAGGAAAAAAACGACCGCATCAAGCAAATTCTTGAAGTTCCTCCTATAATCAAAGGAGTGGATATTGATAAGTACTCGCAACAATTTTGGAAGTCAACTACATATACTTTCCCAATTCCTAAAAAGTTCAAAATGCCTGAAATCCCAAAATATGATGGTACAGCAGATCCACATGACTGCGTTTAGAACCGGCGTGAAAGGCAACGACTTGACCAGATAAGAAATTGAATTAGTGTTGGTCAAGAAATTTGGAGAAACACTCACCAAGGGTGCATTATCCTGGTATTCTGTTTTACCTTAAAATTCTATAACCTCTTTTGTTGAGCTTGCAGATTCTTTTATTAAAGCACACTCAGGAGCTCAAAAGTTTGAGAAAAGAATGGAGGATATTTTCAAAATCAAACAAGGGGATTCTGAACTGCTCAGAGTTTTTGTTGATTGATTCCAGCATGAAAGAATAACTCTACCATGTGTACCAGACAATTGTGCAGCAATAGCTTTTGCGAGCAATTTGAATGACAAAAGTTCAGAAGCCACGAGAAGGCTTAAGGAAAGTCTTCGTGAATTTCCTGCAAACACTTGGAATGATGTTTATAATAGGTACAGTACGAAGCTCAGAATTGAAGAAGATACCATACATCAATACCATCTTGAAGAAAGAAGCGGATCCAGGAGATCAGAGGCTGGAAAAAGATCAGGTAAGAATAGATATGATCCATATATGGGACCTGTAGGAAGAGATTCACGATAAAAATAGGATAATCAACGATATGATCAAAGGCCAAGAAACAGGGAGACCTGGTCTTCATCCAGGTTCAGAGGTGATCAAAGAAATCAAGAGCCACGAGATGACGAGAGGAATTTAAAGGAACAATTCGGTGGCTATAATTTCAATGTAACTAATTCTAGACTCGTAGCTGTTCTAAGGAGTATGGGAGATAAGGTATGATGGCCAAAAGAGATGCGGTCAAATCCAAATAAACGCAATCCAGACCATTGGTGCGAATTCCACAATGATCACGGGCACAAAACTTAAGAATGTAGATTCTTGCAGAGTAAAGTGGATGATCTATTGAAGCAAGGGTACCTCACTGAGTTATTTAGTGAGAAAGGTAAACAAGCCTATATGAAAAATAGGCAAGAGCCACCAAAGCCTCCTTCACCCAAGAGAACAGTAAATGTGATAAGTGGGGGAGAAGATATTTATCGCGTAACTCACACAGCTTCCAACAAGATTTCTAAAGTAACGATTACACATGGGAAATGGATACGGCAGGTTTTAGAAAACGAAATTATTTCATTCGATGATGTATATACCGAAGGATTGATAACCCCATATAATAATGCACTAGTAATTTCTTTACTGGTACATGATACTAATGTAACACGAGTTTTGATTAATCCAGGGAGCTTTGTAAATATTATACTACTGAGGGTATTATGGGAAATTCAAGACGAAGACAAAATGATACCCAAGGCACATACCTTGTCAGGCTTCGGCAATTCGAGCATGGTAACAAAAGGAGAGGTAATTCTAACAACTTTTGCTGCAGCTGTTGTTAAAGAAACTAAATTCCAGGTAGTTGACATGGAAATGGCCTACAATATGATCATGGGATACCTTGGATCCATGATATGGATGTTGTTCCATAAACTCTGCATCAAGTTATTAAGTTTCGATCACCGTGGGGAACTTTTCAAATTCGAGGGGATTAAAAAACAGCCAGGAGTATCAACACTGTAACAGATACGAGCGTCGTAAGTAAAGAAAAATAGCAATTACAGGAAACAGTTGAGGGTGTCAATAATCAAACTTCAACAGAACAAGAAAAAACAAACTTAGACTCGAGACCTGATATGATTCAAGAACCTGAAGAAAACAAGGACATTAAAACAACAATAGAGGAGCTCGAGGTTGTGGTGCTATTTGAGAAATAACCTTAACGAAGGGTTTACGTAGGAGCCAATCTAAATCTTGACATGCGAGGTATGTTAATTGAGTTTATAAAAGCTAACGTGGACTATTTTGCTTGGTCCCACGCTGATATGACAGGGATACCACCGGATGTGATGACTCACAAACTCAACGAGGACCCATCTTTCACAGCAATAAAGCACAAGAAAGGAAAGCAAGAGGCTTTCAAGAACCAGGTAATTAAAGATGAGGTCCAAAAGTTATTAAAGATTGGGTTGATCCGCGAGGTAAAGTATCCTAATTGGTTAGCTAACACAGTGGTCGTACCTAAGAAAATAGGTAAGTAGCGCGTTTGTGTGGATTATACTGATCTAAACAAAGCTTGCCCTAAAGAATCTTTTCATTTACCACATATAGATCAGTTAATTCATGCAACTGCAGGAATGTGTGCATTCGGAGTTGTCTCGGCTAAATTTTTGGATTTTCTTTTTTCTAATCGTGGCATTGAAGTAAACCCTTCTCAGATCAAAGTGTTAGAAGAAATCCCTGATATCTTTACGAATAAGAAGGAGCTTCAAATATTAACGGGAAGAATCGCAGCCCTGGGAAGATTTATTTTTTAATCTTCAGAAAAGTGTTTTAAGTTCTTCTCTGCTCTCAAAAAGCAAGACCATTTTGAATGGAACAAATATTGTCAGCAGGCTCTTAGGAATTTGAAAGTTTACTTGTCAAATCCCTCGCTGTTGGCAAAACCAAAGGAAGGTGAAAACTACTCATCTACTTGGCAATATCAGAAGTTGCGGTAAGTGCTATTTTGGTACGAGAGGACCAAGATAAGCAATCTCCTATCTGTTATGTTAGCAAATCTTTATTAGATGTTGAAACACGATATCCACACCTAGAAAAGTTAGCATTAGCTTTTATCATGGCTCTAGAAAATTAAGACCTTATTTTCAGTGTCATCCCATTGTCGTAGTTACTGCTTTTCCATTACGAAACATTTTGCATAAACATGAATTTTCAGGAAGATTAGCAAAATGGGCTATAGAACTAAGTGAATATGAAATCATTTATCAGCCTAGAAATACTATAAAATTCCAAGTTCTCAAAGATTGTGTAGCTGATTTTAGTCAAGGGATGTACTTAGAAGCAAAAAAAAAAAGGAATTACAAGTTGTTAATGGTGCAAACCCGGGGAATTGGATCTTATTTACTGATGGTTCATCTAATGTAAAGGGAGCGGGTCTAGGAATTGTTCTTATACCACCTACGAGTGAGACAATTAGCCAATGTCACCCTGTAACTAACAATGAAGCAGAGTATGAGGCTATAATTGCAGGTTTAGAATTTGGACGAGAACTTGGCATAACACATATCATAATCAAGAGTGATTCTCAACTTGTGGTCAATCAAATGCTGGGGACTTATACAGCCAGGAAAACGCGAATGCAAGAATATCTCGAAAAGGTACAGGAACTAATAAAGCAGTTTCAAACTTAGAAGGTAATGCAAATCCCAAGAGATGAGAACGCGGAGGCAGATGCTTTAGCTAATCTTGCATCTACGGCAGATATAGCAAATGATGCAAATGCTTCAGTCATACGTTTATTTCATGCCATTCTCGAACCTGGCAAGAATTAGGTAAATTTTAATCATTTAACATGGGATTGGAGAAATGAAATAGTTGATTTTTTGCAGCATGGAACCGTCCCTTATGACAAAATAAAGCCTCATGCACTTCGCAAGAAATCTGCTCGTTATTGTTTGCATCAAGGAAAGCTTTACCGAAAGATGTTTGGCGGACCATTAGCAAGGTATCTCTGACCTTTCCAATTAGAGTATGTAATGAGAGAAATACATGTGGGACATCGTGTAAATCATGCAGGAGGCGGGTCACTAGTAAAAACGTTGATTCGAGCAAGATACTATTGTCCTTAGATGGAAGAGGAAGCAAACAATTTCGTGTCTAAGTGTGATAAAGGTCAAAGATATGTCAACAATATGCATAGAACACATGAACTATTACACCCTGTTATAACTCCGCGGCCCTTCATGAAATAGGGAATGGACATCGTAGGCCCATTACCACAAGCAAAAGGTCAGGTAAAGTTTCTATGTGTACTCACTGATGACTTCACTAAATGGAAAAAAGCAGGGGCATTTAAACAGGTGTGAGAGAAAGAATTAAGGACTTCATTAGGAGAAATATAATATGCTGCTTTGGGGTACCAAAAGAAAATCATGTGTGATAATGGTCCGCAATTCATAGGAGCAAAAATCACAAAATTCTTTCAAAGTTGGCAGATTAAAAGGATAACATCAACACCATACCATCCAGTGGGCAATGGACAAGATGAATCTACGAACAAGGCATAATCAACAATTTAAAGAAAAGGTTACATGATTCAAAAGGTAACTGGTCTGAGGTATTACCTGCGGTATTGTGGATGTATCGAACAATGGCGAAAACAAGCATGGGAATAATGTCATTTTCAATGGTTTATGGAGCGGAGGCTCTAATACCGGTTGAAATAGGGGAACCAAGCACACGGTACGTTCAAGATACGGAGGACTCAAACAATGAAGAGTTGCGGGTGAACCTTGATTTGCTCGACGGAAGAAGAGAAGCTGCAGTAATAAGGATGGCAGCTCAAAAGCAAGTAATTGAACAATACTACATTAGGAAAGCACATCTCAAATTCATTAAAATTGGGAATTTGTGCTCAAAAAGGTGTTCCAATCTACGAAGGTTGTTAATTCTTGAAAGCTAAGTCCAACGTGGGAAGGACCTTACCGAGTCCGTGACATTGCAGGGAAAGGAGCATACCAGTTGGAGACGAATGGACATCAAAGTTTTACTTTCACATTGGAATGATGTCCACTTAAAGAGATATTACTTCTAAGGAAATACCCACAGTCAAGTATCACCATGTTAAAATTTTTATTTTGAATTGCTAAAATTTTACTCACGATGTAAGATGCTAGGCAAAAACCCTAACTCGTGCCAAATGATGAGTCATGACCTGCACGGCCAAATGGAATACTCTTAAATTCCAAGCCTAGGGTTACATTAATCTGATGGAAATACGCACGGGTTCATCTCTAATTGCACATCCGAGTCTCGCATATTTTTCTGTTTCAGGAAAAGGACCAAATTGAGAGATACAAACAAGTGCTCGAGGCTTCATACTTCACCGCTCAAACACTTGGGGGGCTATATAACAGATACGTTGGGCAAGCTTTAAGAAGAAAAATCAAGTTACAAAGAGACAAGTGTCGAAACAAAAGTTACTGAGTCCTCAGCATTCATCATAATGTTCTTTCCCATGAGAACAACAGAGTCACCTCTCAAACCCTTCCTAATACATAATGATAGGGCCATGACTATGTACTAAAACAGGTTATAAAGCAAAACCTTGTTTATTTTATATTGTGTAAAAATCGGTTGCAAGAAAACAGTTACGAGAAAGTAATAGATGTATTTTAACACATTTAATAGTGATATATTTGAATTATACATGTTTTATACCCCTTCTTACCTAAGCATTATGTATCAACTACATCAAATTAGTCTTAAATTTCTTTCAAATGCGTTTGATTGCAGGTTTGAGCGACAAGATGATCTATATCACAAATCAGCTCAAAAAAGGAGTGAAACCTGCCAAGCACCAACAGATTACCAAAGTAGGAAGAAGGTCACTAGTGCAGACCGCACTCTTTTGATGTGCGGCCGCACAGATTAGTTTGGAAGAAGTCAAGTCAGAAATGACTTGCGCGGACTGCACTGTTTTGGTGTGCGGCTGCGTAGGAAAGTTCAGATAGTGACAAAAACAAAGGAAAACCCACGCGGACCGCATCCATTTCCATGGTCCGTAGGGACAAGACACTAGATGTTCAAAAACTCAAGCCAACATGCCCATGCGGATGCACACTAAAATAGTTCGGTCTGCATGGGAGAAGTTCAGAGAGCCAGCAAATTGGGAAAGTCTCTTGTGCAGCTGCATGCCATTTCCATGCGGTCCGCATCACTATGGACATGCGGCCGCGTGAAATTTCAATAGGGTCCGCGTAGCATGACCTATGCGGTCGCATGCCATTTCCATGCGGTCCGCATCCTCAAGTTTAGAAGCCAGAACGGAAGACTAAAAGCCCTATGAGGCCACATGACATTTCTATGCGGTCCGCAACAGACCCCAGGGGCATTTTTGTCTGGTTTTCCTATGCAATATAAATACAACTCTTTACTTTTTTAGGTCAAGTTTTATCATTATCTGTAGCAGCTAAGCTTGTGACTCTCGTACTTAGCCTACATTAGGCTATTTTTTCTTTTATTTAGCGTGGATTCAGGTAGATTGATCTTGTAGTTAATGAATATGTTGATTTCTTCTAGTATTTCTTCTTTTTCTAATTGTTCCATGTCTAGCTAAACCCATTAGCTAGGGTTGTAGCTCAACCCTAGTATGGGTAATTAATGGGTATTCTTGATTAATGCTTGGATGATATTAGGTGCTTGGTATTTGGGCTCTTTGTATGAATTTATTTAGGTTTGGTGGTTGCAAACACTAAGTCAAGCTTAGTGGGTTTTTTCTCTTCTTGAGAAAGAGAGTCTACGACCTCACATTCAACCCAACAAGGATTTGGGATGAACCCATGAGAATGGTTGTCCCAAGTAACGGGTTAAACCTCGAGAGAGTAATTACCTACTTGAACCTTAAATTGCTTGGGCAAATTACCCTGCCCAATTGGTCTCGAGCGAGTCAATTGGGAAAAATCGCTCTCTCTACCGAGAGTTTTGAGAGTGAGTGCTAAAGTATAACGTTATCTATATTCCCCATAATTATCATTCTTGTGTTAGAATTTTATACCCGTTAATTAGCCACCTGGGTGAAGGTCATAACTCTAGTGCTTTTCTCTTATTGCATAAATCTAGCATTATAACTTAGCATAATTTTAGCATACAAAAGTAGTGATAATTTTAGTTGATAACCAAAAGAAAACCCAAAAATGATAAGAAGACCAATTAGAAGCCAAAGCGCATTTCTAGACTAGAAAATACATCAACTCCAAATTGAAGCTGCCTGTGGAATTATCAACCCCGATACACTATTGGGTTATTAGTAGTCGCACCCACTCATTCTTAGGTTTGAGTCGGCACTGATCATTTTTGGCGCCTTTATCAGGGAGCTTTACGGTGTTTGACTATTTGTTGTCTAGTTTTGGGTTTTGCTTCTCTTTCCTTCTTTATTTTTACTTATTTGATTGTTCATTTCACTCCTGTACCAATGACGTTATATGGGAATGATCCTATTAATGTTGGAGTGGAAGAGGTGGAAGATGTGGAAAAAGATGAGATTTTACCCCAAGCACAAAGATGGATTAGGAATGCTAATTCCAATGCTAATGCTAATGACAACATACCTGACCCTCCTCCACCCCCACCAAGAGTTGCTCCACAAGTTCAACCCAATCAAGGGTACGCAAGTGTAATAGTTCCTCCTCGAATCCACAAGGGAACTTCAAAATCACCAATGTCATGCTCACTTTGCTCGAACTACGAGGGTATTTCATAGGCGCTTCGGACCAAAATGCTTACAAGCATTTGAACGGGTTTTTGGATACTTGTTGGGGAGAGCAAGCAGACGAATGTTTCGGAATATGAATTGAGGCTAAGGCTTTTCCCCTTCTAGCTTTGGGGAAAAGAATTGGACTGGTTGGAGCGATTGCCAAATCATTCCATCAATACTTCGGATGAATTGGCGGATAAATTCATTGCGAAGTTCTTCTCACCTAGTCATATGGAAACTCTTAGAGATGAGATCCTAGCTTTCAAGCAAGAGCTGACGAAACCTTTAGATGAGATATGGGAGAGATTTCGGACAATGGTGAAAGAGTGCCCCAACAACGTTATGAATGATGTGATAATCCAACAGACGTTCTATTGGGGTATAAAAACAACAAACCAATGCATTGTTAATTGGTTGGCCGGTGGTAACTTTATGAAGCTTCCATACAATGAATATTGTGATGTTCTTGATGAAATGGCCGATACGTCTTCAGCATGGAAAAGTCGGGCTAATGTTCCTCAAGGTGATCCCAATGTTATACACTTGATTAAGGAGTTTCATGATTACGGCCAAGCCATCGCCGAATTCACAACAACAATGAACCAATTGGCTAAGGCGCAACTTCAACAAGTTCAAAATCCACGTCAAGTCAATGCCATGGAGGGAGTGAGTATGATGAAAAGAAGGCAAAAAGGGAAACAACAACCTCCAGAAAATTTTGACAACTTTGATAATGGGAATGGTGGTTATTCGAATGAATGTTGTGATGACCAAAGTGAAGAGGTCCAATATGTCAATAACTACTAAGGTAATAGAGGAAATCAAGGGAATCAACAATGGAGTTCCCAAGGCAATTGGGGGAACCAACAAAATAGTGGAAATTGGAACAATAATTGGGGTAATCAAGGCAATAAAGGTAACAATTGGGTTAATCAAGGTAATCATGGTAGAAAATGGGGAAACCAAGGCAATTGCAGCGAAAATAGCAAAAATTGGAACAACAACAACAATGGTGGGATAATAATCAATTAGGTAATCAAGGCAATCGGGGGCAAGGCTTTCAAAGGCCCCTGATGTTCCAATAACCGAACAACCCACCTCCGTTCCAATATCAAGGGTCGAGTTCTTCGGGTCAAGATATAGGTAGAATTGAGAACATGTTGGAATAAATGATGAAGAGGAATCACGACTCGGATTCCCAATTAGCCTCCCACAACACTTCGATCCGAAACTTGGAAGTGCAACTCGGAAAACTTTCTCAAGCTTCGAACACTCACCCTAAGGGTGCCCTACCAAGTGATATGGTAGTAAATCCTAAGGGAGAAAACACAAACCAAGTGATGGCAGTTATAACAAGGAGAGGAAGAGGCGGTGATGCGCATGCCTCAAGAGGGAAGCGTGTTGTAGATGTTGATGTTGAGTTGAATGGTAATGATGTGCCAATGAATTTTGATGAAGGAATGGATCAACATGTAAATAATGATGTGTGGATTGTCATAGATGATGAGGGTGAGGAAGAGACGCAAGAAGTGGTGAACCCGTCTAGGGAACACATGATTGATATACCCAAACCTGTAGTGCCAAAAGTTAAAACACCCTTGCCTAGGCCTCCCCCGCCATACCCTCAAAGATTGGCAAAGCACAGAGTGATCATCAATTCAAATAGTTTATAGACACGATGAAGAGTCTTACCATTTACGTGCCTTTGGTTGAGGCACTTGAGCAGATGCCAGGGTATGCTAAATTTATGAAAGAATTGGTCACGAAGAAGAGATACATGGAATGTGAAACAATACCAATGATGCATCAAGTGAGTTCAATAATGCATTCAATGGCCCCGAAACTTGAGGATCCGGGAGCTTTCACCATCACGTATACTATTGGAAGTGCGGACTTTTCCAAAGCTCTTTGTGACCTAGGGGCAAGCATAAACTTGATGCCGTATTGTGTCTTTAATACCTTTGGGATTGGGCTACCGTGTGCTACTTCAATGTGACTTTAGATGGCGTACCAGTCAATGATAAGACCCTTAGGTATAGTTGATGACGTCTTTGTGCGTGTCGATAAATTCATCTTGCCAGCCGACTTTGTGATACTTGATTATGAGGCAGATTTTGAGGTGCCTATTATTCTTGGAAGGCCTTTCCTAGCCACAAGGAAGGCCTTGGTTGATGTATAAACCTTCTGTGTCGGTGATGAAAAGGTAGTGTTCCGGGTGTGCAAGTCTATGAAGCATCCTAACAGTACTGAGGTGTGCTCTTTTGTTGACATTGTCACTGCGGTGATAATGGATGAAACAAGCACCATGATTGATGTCGAAGATCCACTTGTGTCTGCACCACTAGATCGTGAGATGAATGATGAATCAAGTAGAGTGATGTGCATAGATGCTTTGCATTCCATGGAATTGTGCGAGTCCACTAAGAGAACGTTGGACCTTGATCAAATATAAAGTCCCCCAGAGAAGCCAACAAAAGTAGTTTCATCGGTGTTTGAGACAAAAAAATTGATCCACATATAAGTCTCACTTCGGTTGAGCCCGATGCTATCTTAGGGGTTGTTGAAGCACCATTTATTTGGAGCTCCAATGGAGACTACCCGCAGATAAGAAGGAAAGGATACCTACTCTCCATGATGTGGTTGACCTCAGCAGACCCGACACAGGTTGGCAATTTTGTATGTACTATCGTAATCTAAACAAAGTGCCGCACAATGCTTATTATCCATTGTCGTTCAGCGACCGGGCGATCCAAAAACTTGTTGGTCGTGCATTTTATCACTTTTGTGGAGAACTTGATGAGAGAAATGTGGTGGCATTTCTTAATTTGAAGGACTATCATGGTAACATGCGTCATGCCGCGACGTTAAATCAGGCGCTTCTTGGGAGGCAACCCATGTCTTTTGTTTTTCCTTATTTTTCTGTTGTAGAATAGAATTTTTGGGGCAGATAGTTTGTGAAGTATTGCCATGATATTGTTGAACCAGTGCACGGAAAAATGTAAGAAGTGAACGGTCTTTGATCATTACCCACTCGGCCGCACACAAAAACAGTGCGGTCTGCGTGGGCTTGACAAAATGACTGTGTGAACTCATAAGACCCTATGCGGCCGCATGAAACTTTTGTGTGCTCCGCATAAGAAGAATTAGAAATGGCCACTCTCCGAAGTTTCCCACGCAGTCGCCTACCAAATCAGTTCAGTCGGCGTGAGAATGGCCAAATACACCAAGTCTCTGAAGTTTCCCACGCGGCCGTATGCCAAATCAGTGCAGTACGCATGGGCTAAAATCCTACGCGGTCCGTATGCCATTTTTGTGCGGCCACGTAGGTAGGTGAGAACTGGGCCCCACGGTTCTCAATAAATAGACACCTGGGGCCGCCTTTTACTCTTTTCGCAAAATTTCTCCAAAAAGCTCTCAATTACTGTTCAATCACTCCCATTGTGCATCTATCGTCATCTTCATCAATTAACTGGTAACACTTCATCATCTAATTCAATGCTTAGCTTAGTTTTTGCTATTTTCATTAAATTCCATTAGTTTAACTTCTTAGGTTTTTTCTTTTTCTTCTTAGTTGACTAATTAGATTAGGATTTGGGTAAGTTTGTTGAACAATGGGCATATGAACTACTGTTAATAACTGAGTAGGGACACTTAGGCTCGTTACTGTTGAATTTGAACTAAAAATGGACTTGTTGCCTACCAGTTAAGTTGCCCTACGCAGCCGCACAAACTTCTTGTATGGTCCGCGTGAGTTTTGAAAGACTAATGTTAGCAGCCTCTCATCGCGGATCGCGTCCACTCTTGTGCGGTCCGCGTGAACCTAGTGCGGTCACGGTCAAAATCAATGCGGACTGCATGGCCTTGGGTTCAGAGAGTTGTCATTCTTTGAGTTTGATTTGTGCAGACCGCATCCACTTTTGTGTGGCCCGCGTCACTGTAGCTAAGCGGCCGCGGTCCAAATCAGTGCGGACCGCATGGCCTAAGTTTTGAAAAGGTGAATTTTGATGCTCAACCTGTGCGGACCGCGTCCATTTGCGGGCGGTCCCCATCCATCCTATGCGGCTGCAATCAAAAACATTGCAGTCTGCATAGGTGCTTTCTGAGAACTACCTGTGTAACAATTTGGCCAGTGCGGACCGCGTGACTTTTCTGTACGGTCTGCATGACTCATGTCTACAACATATATCCTGCAATTTCTATTTGAGTCTATAACTGTGTGTTCTCATTATGAGCTTCTACTAACAACCTCAAACGCCTATGCTTCGCAGACAATGGTGCAGAAACGAAGTGGTAAACAAATACAACGTGGGGGCTTGGCTAAACAACCGGGAGGGGTGGTGCTTCCCAAGGAAAAACTATGTAGAGAATAGTAAAACTCACTCCCAGAAATAAGGAGACACTAAAGCAGCAGAGAAAGATCATTCAGGAAGCTGACAGCACAGCGTCTCATTCATGTGGGAGTGAGTACTAACCCTCCCGGGACATCACTTCAGAATCTATCCCCGATCACATGTCAATAGAGGTCCCCGTACCTGAAGACTCTTCTCCGGAAGCTGCAACCATTGCAACTTCCAAAAAGCCAGTTAATGTAGTCTCGAGCTCGTCTGATAATTTCAGGATCGATGATGAAGAGGGAAGCCGATACTCCACCGCTCCCACAGCTTCAATATCAGGGGAGAGTGCGGGGTATGTCAAGGGAGGAGAACCAAAGATTTGGGAGATTAAAAGAACGAGGAAGCCGGAGGCTTGGGAGGATAGGTTTATTAGTGAGGCAGCCTTCCACTGGTATAGGGAATGGTGGACAAAGAGAAAGATGATTCTGGAGCGGCATTTCATTGATGCTGACTCGCTCCCTCACAACCCTCACGTACAAGCTCAATTACGTACGAGAGAGGGTTGGGGATTCTTTAAGGAAAGGGTTGACAATGATAAAGAACACATGGTGAAAGAATTTTACAACATTGTTCACCGTGTGGTTTGGGATACAAAAGATACAAATGTGAGGAACAAGACGATAGTATTTGACAGGAAATCTTTGAAAGACTTTCTGCGGTTTGGGGAGGAAGACGAGTCTCAGTACTTAGAAAATCTTGCACTGAAAGAAGAAGTTCGCCCATGGTTAGACGGGATTCTAGCTGCTCCAGGTCCAGTTCCTGTGTAGTTAAAGTAACTGGAGAAAATCTATAGAAACACTCTCAATTTTGAAGAAAAAGGGTGGTTGACCTTCATGTGCAATCGGCTAGACCCGACAACACATGATCATTCTATTCATGTAGATCATGTTGTTCTTGTGGCCTCCATCATGGCAGGTTTTCCATTTAATGTAGGCAACATCATGTATCGGGTGATCTCCCATGTGGGGAACGAGACAAAGACCAATTACCCCTTCCCCAACACATTGAAACTCTACTTCTGGGAGATGAAAGTGAAAATGAAGAAATATGACATAATGGTGCCTGGGGTGAACTCGTACTCTTGGTATGATCAAAAGGGTCCGGACAAACCTAAGGGCCCAAAAAAGGGTCAAGCCTCTATTTCCTCCGCAGCTGGCCGGTCTGAAGAGCCACCTGCCATTGAGCAGACTACTACTGAGACAGTGCCTCCAAGCCCATCCGCAGCTCCTCCTACTGTCACAGACGACCAGGTGATTCCGGTGTAGAAGAATCAAATATTCACTACCAATCAACTCATGCACAAACTTGCTAGTTAAATCAACTGGATGTCGGATGCGACATCCAAGTTGTCCACACTGACCACTACAGTTCAGGCAGAGAGAGCCCAAGTGACTGTTGAGGTGCCTGCCTCTATTGATGAGACTCTGAAGAAAATCCTGGCCAACCAGGAAAGGATGATTGCAGAGCAGGCAAATTTTGCAAAGGTAGTTAAGGAGCATAGCAAGGCTCTCAAAGACTTGGCTAACGATCACAAAAAGTTTAGAAAGCAAAGGCATCCAAGGAGTCGGTAGTAAAGTTGCAGGTACAGGTAGACAAGTTGGTAGCAGATCAACTACCACTTGATTTATTGTTTGGTGAGCCATCCATGGAGCCATCGGATGTGCAGCCATAGGAGGAGGAGAGGCCGAGGAAGAAGAGAAAGCTCCCCAACACTGAGGGAGTCATGATAGCAGTGGCACGAGTTCGGGAGGGCCCATCCAGCACTGTAGATACTGAGCCTCCTCCAGCCCCAGCAGTAGTTGAGCCATTTCAAGAGCACGCACCAGATGTCCCTGTAGCATAGCAGCAGCAGGTTGAGGACCGGTCTGAGGTCCCGGCCAGCACAGAGGACACGGTATCCATTGAACAGCAGAGAGCAGCTGATGAGGCTTGAGGGGCCGCTCCTACATCCTTTACTTGATTTTGATGATTTATTTGGTAGTTAGAATTGGGGACAATGCTAGCTCTTATTCGTGGGGGAGTGGCCCTACTTTTATTTATATTTGGATGATTGTACATGTTGACTACTATTAGTACATTCGTAGTTCTAGTTGATTTGTATATAACTTTTTATTTTGAACTCCCTTAGTTGTATATTCTACTTCCCCTTTGTACATATTCATTTGGGCTTCATTTGAGCTTTCTTTCTATTTCGTTATTTTCGTTAAAATGTTTCGTTTTAGTTGAAAAGTTAGGCTCGTAGCCTCTTTTTAGTTTTGTTTTGGTGTTGGCAATAAGCCCTTGGTTTTCTTAATGCCACGGTTCTTTCCAAGGAAAGAATATTGTGCGAACCGGGTGGTTCTTCCCTATGATAGATAGCATGACAACTTTCTTAAGGGTTGAGTTAATTTTTTATTTTACTTTTTGATTTTTAAGTTTTTGTAGTTAAGGGTACCTCAGGAAAGGCTTCACTTGGGCCTAGCACATTTGCCTTTGATCATATGTCAAAGGCATTTAGTTGTGTTTAGGATGGTGAAAGTCGTGACCTTGAGATTCTTGTGTAGACCAAACAATCATCATATGGTCATGTTGGTCCATTGAGCGCTTGAATCGTATATAAGGTCGTTGTAGGCCCTCGAATCCATTTTTGGAAATCCTTGAGTGCGTGTGGTGAGAATTCGATGTGTTCAGCCCAAGTACCGTGTCGATGACCTAGAACTTGCCCCGAATGTTTGTTGAGGCGAAATAATAGGTGGAACTTGACTTGAGAAATTATCTTAGGCTCTCCTTGATCCAAAAGTGCAAAATTGAACAATTCCATGACCTACCAATTAAATGATCCCTAGTTCACCCCTTTTGAGCCTCGAACCTTATTCTTTCATGAACCAAATTACAAGCCTATACCGTTCTCAATTAGACCTTCTCTTGGCACCCAAATCTTCCCTTGAGTAGTGGAAAATGACTAAGTTTGGGGGAGGGAAACAAGAAAGGTATCAATGTAGTGGAAAGGCACAAAAGCAAAAGAAAAGGAAGGCAATGAAAAAGACAAAAAGACAAAAAAGACAAAAAGAGAATAACAATCAAAACGGGAATCAAAAGGACAACAATAGTGAAAAAGGTGTGGAAAAGTATACAAAAAGGAGAAAGGTGTTAAATTGAAAACGAAAGAGTGATATTGCATCCCTCTATCCCCGAAAGAAGTAAATTACTCAATTGAGTCAAGAAAGTATGCCAAAATAAATCAAATGAAGTGCCTACAGAAAGATTGAAACCATCGAAACAACATCATATCAGACCTCTACCCAAAAGCCTTCACAATGACTCCGCAAAAGCCCTATGTTGTCTTGAGTTGAGAGATGCCTACATTAGTGGATACTTACATGAAGGGCAAGCATATGGTGCTTAAAGCCCGTCTTAGGGTTGTTTCTTTGTGAGAGATGATAGAGAGGCATTCACCTCGTTTTGCATGCAATTATTCTAAAAGGTGAGGTTCACTTAGGGGAAGTCAAAGATACGTGAGTCTAGGTTCCACAATGACCGAAGTGTTTGAGAAAGGCTCATTAATGAGTTGTGTCAACCCTTGATGCTCTTGTGTAGCACTTGATCCACAAGTGTTAAAAGTTAAATGTGTTAATGATACATATGCATTGAGGGCAAGTGTTAGTCCCAACTGAGGCTCATTGAGGTTACCTTATGAAGAACACGAATTACTGGGGTATTTTTCATAGAAATATAGGTCTCATTTTTATTTGCATGAGGACAAGCAAAGGTATAAGTTTGAGGGAGTTGATATCTTTGAATAATACATGTTTTATACCCCTTCTTACCGGAGCTTTGTGCATAAACTGCTTCAAATTAGTCTTAAATTGCTTACAAAGAGCGTTTGATTGTAGGTTTGAGAAACGAGATGATCTATATCACAAATCGGCTCAAAAGAGGAGTGAAACCTGCCAAGCGCCAACAGATAACCAAAGTGGGAAGAAGGTCACCTGTGCGAACCGCACTGTTTTTGTGTGTGGCTGCACAGATTAGTCTACAAGAAGCCAAGTCAGAAATGACTTGCGCAGACCATATTATTTTGGCGTACGGTCGCACATGAAAGTTTAGAGAGTGACAAAAACAGAGGAAAACCCACGCGGACTACATCAATTTCCACGCAGTCCGCACGGACAAGAAACTAGATGTTCAGAAACTCAAGGCAACAGGCCCACGCGACCGCACACCAAAATAGTATAGTCCGCATGGGATAAGTTCAGAGAGCCAGCAAATTGGCAAAGTCTCTTGTGCAGTCCGCATCAATATGGACTTGTGGCCGCATGACATTTCCAAGGGGTCCGCATAGCATGACCTATGAGGCCCCGTGCCATTTCCATGCGGTTCGCATCCTCAAGTCCAGTAGCCAAAGCTGAAGACCAAAGCCCTATACGGCTGCATGACATTTCTATGCGGTCCGCAACAGACCCCGAGGGGCGTTTTTGTCCGATTTTTCCTGTGTAGTATAAATAGAACTCTTTACTTTTTTAGGTCAAGTTTTATCATTTTTTGTAGCAGTTGAGCTCGTGACTCTCGTATTAGCCTACATTCGGTGATTATCTCTTGTATTTAGCGTGGATTCAAGTAGATTAATCTTGTAGTTAATGAATATGTTGCTTTCTTCTAGTATTTCTTCTTTTTGTAATTTTTCCATGTCTAGCTAAACCCATTAGCTAGGGTTGTGACTCAACCCCTAGTGTGGATAATTAATGGGTATTCTTGATTAATGCTTGAATGATATTGGGTGTTTGGTAGTTGGGTTGTTTGTATTAATTTATTTAGAATTGATGGTTGCAAACACTATGCCAAGCTTAGTGGGTTTTGACTCTTCTTGAGAAAGAGAGTCTATGACCTCACATGCAACCCAACAAGGATTTGGGATGGACCCATGAGAATGGTAGTCCCAAGTAACGGGTTAAACCTCGAGAGAGTAATTACCCTACTAGAACCTTAAGTTGCTTGGGCAAATTAGCCTGCCCAATTTGTCTCGAGAGAGTCAATTGGGCAAAATCACTCTCTGTACCGAGAGGTGTGAGAGTGAGTGCTAAAGTGCAACGGTTATCCATATTCCCCATAATTATCATCCTTGTGCTAGAATTTTATACCCGTTAATTAGCCACCTAGGTGAAGGTCATGGCTCTAATGCTTTTCTCTTATTGCATAAATCTAGCATTATAACTTAGTGTAATTTTAGCTTACAAAAGTAGTGATAATTTTAGTTGATAACAAAAAGAAAACCCAAAAATGATAAGAAGACTAATTAGAAGCCAAAGCGCGTTTCTAGGCTAGAAAATACATCAACTCTAAATTGAAGCTCCATGTGGAATTATCGACCCCGATATACGATTGGGTTACTAGTAGTCGCACCCACTCATTCTAAGGTTTGAGTCCGCACCGATCAAATAGTCAGAAAACTTGTTAAAGTTCATGAATAAAAACTTATCAAAGTTGTTTCATATAAAACATGTGTATTCCTATTTCTTTCATCGTATTTTAACACCATTATGAAGTTCAGACGTCTTCTTCATTAAGTGTCGATAAATAAAAGGGCCCTCTTTTATAGCCCTCATGTTGATAATCCTTGAGAAGAATCATAACGCATTTTCAAAGGATAAAAATTCTAAGCTATTCTATAAGTCCTAAATAAGTAAATAGGCGAGAATAGAATATATAGAAGTACCCATAAAATTTTTAATATAAAAGACTAAACAAGAACTTAGTCATCAAATATTTATTTTTACAAGTGCCCCATTATGGTAACTGGGGACTTTACCAAAAGATCCCTTAAAATTGCCAAGGGATGATAACATCAATCAACTAAAAAAAATAAAAACTTCATCTAAACACATTCAACTTGTCAATTGAGGGGTTGGAACATCAGAAGTTATAATCTCACTTTCAGAGGCAACAACATGCACGATCACAACTTCTGAGGGAACAGCAATAGGAGCAGATTCAACTGGGCCTGAAGTCTTAACATCATCGAGGGAAGCAAGAGTCATGGGTACTTCAATTCCCATAGACTGTGTCTCAAAAGTTTCACCATCGGAAGTTGGAATCGCAATTTCAACTGCTTCAGTAGCTGCTTCGAAATTCAAAAGCTCTTCTGCCCAAAAAGTTCCAAATGCTAGACAAAAGTATCCACTGGTTGTGTTGGAGAAGGAGTATCAACCGATTGTTGGTTTTTCTCGATAGTGTCTAAGACTTTGGCTAATTCAGACTGTAAATCAAAATTTTCTTGAGTAGCCTCCATCAAAGCATCACGGCGAGATTTCAAAAAAGCCCAGCTTAACTCTATATTGAAATTCTCCTCAAGAACACTATATTCATTTTCCAGAGATTCATATTTCCTTTCCCACATAGCAAGACCATTTTTCGTTACCTGATGTTCAGCTAAGTGGGAGTCCAAGGAAGCTTCAAGGGAGGCATGAGAATGTCACGACCCAAAATCCCAACCCGGTCGTGATGGCACCGAGTGCACTATTAGGCAAGCCCGACCATTATTCAATACTTAACCCAATTTATCAAAATAGCGGAAATAATATCAATTAAGTCAAGATTAAAGTACTGAAGAATTTAACAAAATACACAATATGATCTCACTAGGACCCGTTGTCACGAATCTGAGCCTCTAGAATACAGAATATCATCCTAATACATGGTATACCCAAAGTGTGATAATATGGAAATAAAATATAGGATATGAGGGAGAAGATCAATGACTGTGAACGCCGTGCAGCTACCTTGATACTCCTAGTAGCTGAATCTACTTATCAACTGGATCTACTGAGCCTGAAACTGCCCTGGATCTGCACACAAGGTGCAGTGAGTAAAGTAAATACTCTGATCCAGTGAGTAATAAAGATAAATGCAACCCGAAGATAAGAAAATCCAGTAGTTATACAAAGTAAGCTAAAATTCAAATATACAACAACATATGGAACCGAGCAGCTAAACAATAGTATAAATACAAATACATGAATGCAATGCAATGTATATGATGGTGTATTTATTTATTCTCGATGACGCTAACTGGGGTATGTATAGACTCCGGATGGTATCCTACAGCCCAAACGCAATATCTTGGTCAGTCATTATTACCTAACCGGTTAGCCATTGTTACCTGACTAATTTATATCATACAGTGCCATTGATACCACTGTTCCAGGTATATCATATAGTGTCATTGTTACCACTATTTCAAATATATCATACAGTGTCATTGTTACCACTGTTTCAAGTCATTGTATAATCAGTCCAGAAAATATGTAATAAGCCCCTTCGGGATTTACAATACAGAAGTTCCAAGCCCCAAATGCATTTAAAATGTCATTTAAGTTTTCAACACTTAGAATTATGGCTGAGTTTGCAAAACAGCATTTAAAACCTTGGACTGAAATTAAATGATATGCAAATCATGTTAAGTAGTAATATCAATCCTCGAAGGATTTTACAAGTCGGCACAAGGCCCCAAACACGGCATCAAGCCCAGTAATATCAATAAAGTATGTGTATCAGTCACCAGTATAGAATAAATATCACACGGGATGGAACAATTCACAATCTCCAATAGTATCCGACCCCGCACTCACCACGGAGTGCATTGTAGAAAATCATTCTATCCATGATATGTGCGCTTTGGTTGTATTAGCATGATTTTCAGGTATAGGTTTTGATGAATGACAAACAATGAAGTCAAGTGTCAAACAACGTTATTATATGACAAACAATCAAGATTGAATGCCGAGAAGCATATTGATGAATGGATTGCATAGACAAGCCAAAGACGAGCTCAAAAGTTCAAGACCGAAGACCCAAGGCGTAGGTCGTTAGGTAGAACCAATGTAAGAGCAACGTTTAAGTTATCTCGTCTTTTGGCTCAACATAGGTCATCATAAATATGCATAACATCATTTTATCAAATTATATTTATCATAAACATATTTCAAATACTTCAAACAAAATGATTTTAACGTTTTCATTTTTAACCAAAATGATTTTTGAAGTAAGTTTTCAATTCTGGACAGCATAGCCAGATAATCGATTATCCATATGCTGATAATCGATTATGCTGAATTTCCAGATTAAACTGGAAATTCCGCAAGGCAGAATAATCGATTATCTAAAAGAGCATAATCGATTATTCTCTGACCGTTGCCAATGTTTTTGAACGACAGGCAGATAATCGATTATCAAAATCCAATAATCGATTATCTAGCATAAAATCAGCTTCTGATTTTTGAACGTTAAAGCCAATAATCGATTATCAAAATCCAATAATCGATTATCTTGCATAAAATCAGCATAATTGATTGTCAATTAAGCAACGGACATACAACTTATAACACCTATAAATAGAGGTCTTTTGAGCTGATTTGATACACACAACACCTCTCATTATTCATATACATATTGATATTATTTGTGCATCATTTTAGAGCTTTTGTTGAGCCAATTGAGAGACAACTTTGAGTTATTCATAGAGCTAATATTGTATCTCTTTATCTACTCTTTTTAGAGAGTTCTTGTTGTAAAAGAGAAAGGTGTTTGAGAAGACCATATCTTCTCATTGATTGTCGGGTTTGCTAAGTACCCTCAATCTTAGTGTGTGAAGTCTTGTGGTGCGGTATCCACGAGCAAGGTGAAGTCTTGAGGTAAGGTATCCTCGAGCAAGTTGAAGTCTTGTAGAGTGTACATCTACGAGCAAGTGTAACGGTTTGTTAGGCACCCGTAAGCTTAACGGAGTTAGTGGAAACTCGAGAGAGTCTCTCGGGGACTGGACTAACCACACGTTGTGGTGAACCAGTATAAATTCGGTGTGTCCTTTCCTTAATCTTTTAATTACTGCATTTACTTTACTTCTGCAACTTTAATTCCGCAATATTTATCAATATTCTCGTGCCGCACTATTCACCCCTCCTCTAGTGACGGGCATAAATCCTAACAATTGGTATCAGAGCCTAACTCTCTGAAAGCCTTAACCGGTTGAGAGAACGATATATTTTTTGTTGAGTATATTGAACGCAGGAATGATGAGCGAAGGACACTCCACCAATAGGCCTCCACTATTTGACGGAACAAATTACACATATTGGAAATAGCGGATGAGAATCTTCATCCAATCAAATAACTTTCGTCTGTGGAAAATCATCAAGAACGGTGAACAAATGCCGACAAAGAAAGTTGGAGAAACCACGGTTCCAAAGGAGGAAGATGAATATACTGCCGAGGACATCAAGAAAGTTGAAAATAACGCAAAGGCCGTCAATTTATTATATTGTGCGGTGAATCCGGATGACTATCGGAAGATTTCTTGCTGCACAACCGCCAAGGAGATGTGGGATAAACTTGAAATCACTTATGAAGGTACGCCTCAAGTCCGAGAATCAAAAGTTGATTTTCTAACACATGAATATGAACTCTTTAGAATGAGGGAGAATGAAAGCATCGATATTATGTTCGATCGGTTCTCAATGATCATCAACAATCTCCATGCTCTCAGGAAAGTATACTCGAACAAAGATCTTGTTCGAAAAATCTTGCGGAGTCTCACTCCCGAATGGCGATCCAAAGCCAATGCCATCCAAGAGTCGATAGGAATCACGGACGTCACAATTGATGGACTAAGAGGTAACCTCAAAACTTATGAAAGCACTATTCTTAATCCTTATCTTGGAAATAAAGGTCCAGGTATTGCCTTCAAAGCCTCATCCTCTAAAAGAGAAGAGGTAAGTGATTGGGATAGCGATGATGATAATATTTCCAATGCCTTGATCGAAAAGTTTTATAAGTTTATGAAAAAGGAAATAAAGAAGGAAGAACCAAGTCCTTCATGCCAAAATTGTGGAAAACTTGGCCACACCAAATCACATTGTCCAAAATCCAAGGACAAGAAGAAGAACAAACACCAAAGGCGTGTGACATAGGATTCGGACAGCTCGGGCGATGAAACTGCCGCACTATGCCTCATGGCCAACGAGGAAGAAGAGGTAAGTAATTCTAACTCTTATTCTTTTGAAGAATTACAAAAAGCCTTTCAAGAATTATATGTTGAACTGAAAAAGATTTCAAAAATCTCCAAAGAGGCCAAGGCTAGAATTAAAGTCTTAGAAGAAGAAAATAAATTTTTTGAAAATGATAATCTTGATCTTAAAAATAAAATTAAGGAGATGAATGAAGCCTCTTCAATTGATCAAAGTCCAATTGTTCTTCTTGTAGTTCTTTGAAAATAGAGAACATAGAACTTAGGAACACACTAGAAAAACGTAGTGTTGATGATCCTAAAACAATTGAAGAAATTAAGAAGAATATTAGAAAGGATGATAGAAATGAAGTTAGACCACCTAGAAATAATTCTAGGAACTTCACTAATGAGTCTAAAATTAATCATTTTAGATCACCTAGAAACAACTCTAGGAATTTTGGTAATGAGTCTAAAATGAATTATTTTAGACCACCTGGAAATAACTCTAGGAATCGCAATACGTCTAGGAATAACGACTTTAGATCACCTAGAACGTTTTTGGCTCAACCAAGACATATGCACAACCCGAATGTTGTATGTCATTATTGCAACCGGGTAGGACACATAGTACCTGTATGTTTTGCAAAACATAGGGATTTATCTTTGAGCTATGATTATTATTTGCCTAACTCCCAAGGACCCAAAAATGCTTGGGTACCTAAAACCTATTTTTAGGTACGTTTGCAGGTGTGCTTGAAGACTACAATATCGTAGTAGATGCACCAAGCACGAAACCTTATTGCATCGCGGGGGAATTTCGGTTAGTTATCATATTTTTGATAAAAACGTAATAGTTGATATGTGTTAACGATTAATATATCTTTGTTAACAATTGGTATTAATTATCTTTGTTGATTCATGTTTTGATAACTTTTATTTTGAATAACAATTGGTATCAATTATTTTTAAAAAAAAATTAATGATTGATTCATGTTTTGATGAATATTATTTTGGTTTGAATAACAGTTGATATATTTTTAAGTAATATGATTTGCTAAAAATAACCGTTATTATGGTTGTTATGTTTTTACTAACATTTGGTATTTTTATGTTGGTATGATTTTTTTAAAATCGTCAATGTATATTCCTCATTGTATTTCCTATTTTATTCTTGACACTAACAATTGGTATACCCAAAAGGGGGAAGTGTCGAAAGGGGAAAAGTAGCCTTTGTATACTCCTTTTTACTAATGCCAAAAGGGGGAAGAGTTTAGGCGATATGCATCAAATAAGGGGGAAGGTATCTACGTTATAGTATGTCTTATTTGAGGGGGAATTATCATTAAGGGGAATTGCTTGCATGAATTGTATGTTGAGATATAGCATGAATTTAGGGGGGAATCCGATATGCATATCTCCTGTTGTTTGTCATTATCAAAAAGGGGGAAATTGTAGAAAATCATTCTATCCATGATATGTGCGCTTTGGTTGTATTAGCATGATTTTCAGGTATAGGTTTTGATGAATGACAAACAATGAAGTCAAGCGTCAAACAACGTTATTATATGACAAACAATCAAGATTGAATGCCGAGAAGCATATTGATGAATGGATTGCATAGACAAGCCAAAGACGAGCTCAAAAGTTCAAGACCGAAGACCCAAGGCGTAGGTCGTTAGGTAGAACCAATGTAAGAGCAACGTCTAAGTTATCTCGTCTTTTGGCTCAACATAGGTCATCATAAATATGCATAAAATCATTTTATCAAATCATATTTATCGTAAACATATTTCAAATACTTCAAACAAAATGATTTTAACGTTTTCATTTTTAACCAAAATGGTTTTTGAAGTAAGTTTTCAATTCTGGACAGCATAGCCAGATAATTGATTATCCATATGCTGATAATCGATTATGCTGAATTTCCAGATTAAACTGGAAATTCCGCAAGGCAGAATAATCGATTATCTAAAAGAGCATAATCGATTATTCTCTGACCGTTGCCAATGTTTTTGAACGACAGGCAGATAATCGATTATCAAAATCAAATAATCGATTATCTAGCATAAAAATCAGCTTCTGATTTTTGAACGTTAAAGCCAATAATCGATTATCAAAATCCAATAATCGATTATCTTGCATAAAATCAGCATAATTGATTGTCAATTAAGCAACGGGCATACAACTTATAACACCTATAAATAGAGGTCTTTTGAGCTGATTTGATACACACAACACCTCTCATTATTCATATACATATTGATATTATTTGTGCATCATATTAGAGCTTTTGTTGAGCCAATTGAGAGACAACTTTGAGTTGTTCATAGAGCTAATATTGTATCTCTTTATCTACTCTTTTTAGAGAGTTCTTGTTGTAAAAGAGAAAGGTGTTTGAGAAGATCATATCTTCTCAATGATTGTCGGGTTTGCTAAGTACCCTCAATCTTAGTGTGTGAAGTCTTGTGGTGCGGTATCCATGAGCAAGGTGAAGTCTTGAGGTGAGGTATCCTCGAGCAAGTTGAAG
Organism: Nicotiana benthamiana; assembly: GCA_034376525.1. Taxonomy (NCBI): domain Eukaryota; kingdom Viridiplantae; phylum Streptophyta; class Magnoliopsida; order Solanales; family Solanaceae; genus Nicotiana; species Nicotiana benthamiana. The sequence continues at coordinate 21,460,426 of CM067333.1, read as the reverse complement.
TCTTGTAGAGTGTACATCTACGAGCAAGTGTAACGGTTTGTTAGGCACCCGTAAGCTTAACGGAGTTAGTGGAAACTCGAGAGAGTCTCTCGGGGACTGGACTAACCACACGTTGTGGTGAACCAGTATAAATTCGGTGTGTCCTTTCCTTAATCTTTTAATTACTGCATTTACTTTACTCCTGCAATTTTAATTCCGCAATATTTATCAATATTCTCGTGCCGCACTATTCACCCCCCTCTAGTGACGGGCATAAATCCTAACATGCATGTCATGCCTCAATATAGTGCTATGATGTGAAAGTCCGGGATGTCAAACCCTCAAAATAGCATTTACATCTATTACTCACCTCTAGCCTGCCAAACACTACTCCGCGAAGCCCTTTCCTCTCGTATTGATCTCCTCGCGCATCGAATCCAGTCAAAACCACAACGAATATATTCAAATAAGCTAAGGGAATATTATTCAATTGAAAATGCTCGAAAAATGTCGAAAATCACGAAATTGGGAAAATTCGAGCCCCGAGCCCATGTCTCGAAATTCATAAATTTTTATATCAATACGTCGCTTATCTTGCCATGAGTCCATACATACCAAATTTGCAAAAATCAGAGTTCATTTGACCCCTCAAATCACCATTTAATTCTCTTAAGTTTCAAGCCCTAAACCACCATTTTTGTCCATAAATTACTTGAATTTTCAGCTCTAATCCATGTTTTTAACTCGAAAATAAGTAGAAACAACTCACATTTGATGCTTGATAAAATCCCCCTTGAAATTCTCTCCAAAAGCATCCAAACCAAATGAAAGAAATGAACCAAATTCGTGTATAAAAGAATTTGCACGTGCTTCGTCGAGTTGTACCTTGCACTTGTGTATCCTATTAAAATTATTCCTTGTCAGACACCTTCTATTTAAACACCCATAACATCTTGTATTAACATCCAAATGACAAACGGTTTAAATATTTAGAAACTAGACTCAAATATCTTTAATTCGATAGGTTACACCATATAACTCTTTATATATCCCGAGATATCAGCTTGTAAATTGCATCAGTAAATTCTGTCAAAATTGCTCCACCATCCCTTTTCAATCGATCATAAGTTCAACTACAGATGCCCAAATTGCAATTTCTTTGGATTTCTAGAAACTAGACACGAAGTGCTACAACTTTTGTTTTTAAATCATCTCAACATTGCTTGTAGATAAAAATATATAGGCCTCCGAAGTACACTCCATGATTCTGTCCAAAGAGCTGCTGCTGCAAATTTCTAGAATTTGTTTCTTTTCTTTTTGGTCTGAATTTCATTCCGTTAACCTTCCAAAATCCATCTGAGGCCCTCGGAACCTTAACCAATTATATCAACATATCCCAGAATATCATTCAAACTTGTCCCAACCTTCGGAACAGCCAAAATAACATCAAAACATCAAATCATCATCGGATTCAAGCCTATGAATCTCAAGAACTTCCAAATTCCACATCCGATGTCGAATCACGTCAAAACTAGTCTGAATGACCTCAAATTTTTCAGACAAGTCCAAAATGACATAATGAAGCTACATCGACTCTCGAAATTCCATTCCGAACCTCGGATCAAAATCTCACCTATCAACCGGAATTCACCAAAATACTAATTTTGCCAATTCAAGCTTAATTCTACACTGGTCATCAAAAAAATATTCCCGACACATTCCTAAGTCTCAAATCAACTAACGAAGCTATCCGAACCATAAAATTCACATTTCAAGTTCTCTAACACATAAGTTAATATACGGTTGACTTTTCCAACTTAAGCTTCTTTAAATGAGACTAAGTGTCTCAAACCTTACCAATATTATTTCGGAATTACTTCAAGTTTTGCACACAAGTCACATTCAACATTATGGACTTTCCCCAACTTTCGGAATCAAATTCTAACCCGATATCAAAATTTCCTCTTCCGGTAGAATTTTTTCAAAAACCTTCAAATTTTTATATTTAGCCAAATGACTTCAAAATGACCTCTGGACATCCGAATTCACTTCCAATCGAGCTCCCAACTCCAAAATCACCATGCGCAGCTATTTCCTGACTCGGAATCCAAACGGACATCTATAATACTGAAATGTCTTTCAACCCAAATTTATGAAATTCTTCTAAAATACTAACTTTCACAATATACGCCAAAATGCCGGACATACGCCCAAGTCCGAAATTATCTTACGAATCTGCTGGAAGATTCAGATCCCGATTCTAAGGTCGTTAACTCAAATTTCCAATCTTAGCCATTTTCTTCAACTTAAGGCTACCGCAACAAAAAATTTCTTTCCAATTGGACTCCGAATTTCCCGAAATTCAACTCTGACCATACACACAAGTTAATATACCTGAAATGAAGCTATTCATGACTTCTAACTACTGAACGATGCGCTAGAGCTCAAAACGACCGATCGGGTCGTTATAGAGAACTTTTCAAGGCATGAATTTTGTCAGAGATGATCCTTAAGTCATTTTGAGCGTGAGTCAAGATTTGAACTAAATCCCCTGCGTATTCTTCTTTCTTCTCCAGAAGTGTCTTAGCTCTCTTATTTATTTTGTGGCCTTCGATAGTTATTCCAAAAATGAGCACTCCTAAAGCTCTTTATCTTTTCAAGTTGGCTTGAAGAAGCCTTGGCATCTGCTTGCTAAGAAGTTAAACCACGTTTTTGCTGCTCCAGATGAGTTCCGCTTTCTTATAACTCTTCTATGGTCACTTTAGCATTTTCAAAATGTTTCTTCCAATTTGCTGCCTCAAGTAAGGCATCCTCGGCTATTCTCCTAGCCTCAGAGATAGCCTTTGTGAACTCCTGCTCCTTCTTCTCTAAAGTAGAGACTCTTCCCATCAAATTCGTTCCAATAAGATTAGCCTACGATTATAACGCATTGAAATAAGGACTTAGAAAGAAAAAGAGGGAAAACATCCAAGTTAAAGAAAATTACCTTCAAAGTTGAATGAACTATTTCATTCATCAAAGTATAACATCTATGGCACGCTTGGAAGATTTCTTTCTCAATCATGAATGCGAGCTTACTATTTGAATCACGAAAGGTGATTTTTCTCACTATCTATTCAACTCCAACTTCATGCTCACTTATGAAATCAAGATAATAAGGCCAAAAACAGAGCATGAAGTCCACTGCCATTAGAATCAAGTGAAGTAGAGACATAAGCAGATCCAAAGAAAAGAAGCTAGACGACTACTTCCATTCCTCTCCATATACCGACAGTACTATAAGATAGTCCTACATTTTGTCTCTGTGGACCGAGGAGAAAAGAGGCTCGGCAGGAAGAGGAGTGTACCATGAGAGAAGAAAGGAGTTCAACCTCTTTCAAATATACAACATAGATTCTGGCTCACTTATTCCTCTCACTCTCTCCAATCAGAGGTTCGAGCCAAACATCCGCCACTAGAATTTCTTAAGAGTCTATGATTGGCAGGAACTTCAAGTGTTACACTTCTCATAGCCATGCCTCTATTACTGGAACCTACCTCTGTAGGTTGAACAGAGAAAGAGGGAACAGTGGAAGAAGTAGTAGTAGAAGAGGTAAAAACAATCGGAGCTGTAGAAGTAAAAACAGAGGCGGTAGGAGTAGACATGGGAACCAAAGTAGGAATGGAAGCAGGAGCAGTTGAAACAGGTAAGGTAACAGAAGTAATAAACACATGCAAAGAAACACGCATTGTTGGCAAAGGAATAAAAGGAATAGAGGAAGTAGGAACGGATGAAGAAGGGGGATTTCATTCAGAATAGGGCCGAGTTCGCCTCTCTCAAGATCGCCAGCAAAGAGACGTTGAATAGGTATGGTGTCCTCATCAGAAGGGATCAAAAAAGGCTCGGAGATAGAGGTTCGAGCAGGAGAATATTCAATTTCATTTTCAATAATAACTCGTCTCCTGGCTCTTGGCCTTTATCAAAGAGGTACCTTCTTCTTCCTCATTTTCAGAACCTTCTCCAACAGCTTTTCTTTTTGGTAGCAAGGCTCGAGCCTTACCCCAATCGGGTGAAGCGGTAGCAGACATGCGAGATCCATAGCTACCTCAGCTGTCATTCCTCTAACACCAAATCCATATAAAAAGAAGGATACGTAGTCAACATTTAGAAGAAGGGGCTTAACATGAGAAAAAACGTGTAAAAAGTGTATACAGGGTTTTCACTATCCAACCATGCAAAAGGAAAATTGATTTCCACGTTTTATCTTCCTTAGGAGGAATCTTTAAAATTGAATGTACCTAACCACGGAAGTTGGGAATGGATTCCACACCTCCCATGGTTGCTACGAAAAAATAGAAAGACACGAAATTAGAAAAGTAATCAAAATTCTCAGAAATAGGTATGACAAATAAAAGAAAACTCACATGCAAAGTTCCACTTCTCAGGGAAGGGGATGTTTGATTCACCCAACAAGTCCACCGTGCGTACAGCAACATACCGACTATACCATCCACGATCCTTATCATCTTTAGGACTTACTAAAACCTTCTTACTTTGTGTAGTTAAGGTAAAAACCCCATGACGCATCAAATTGGGGTTGTATAAATGAATAAGGTGGGAAAAAGAAAAGCTGACATTGGCTTTGGTAGATAAATATCTCAAACAAGCACAGCTCTCCATACTAAGGTACCAACTGAGCTAAACAGATTTTGAAGAAACGGCAAAAATCAAGAATAACTGGGCCAATCGCAGGATTAAAACCTAGAGTAAAGGGGTAAGTATAAACAAAGGAATACAACAAGAACAACCCAGTATAATCCCACTTAGTTGGGTCTGGAGAGGGTAGTATGTACGCAAACCTTACCCCTACCTTTGGGTAGAGAGGCTGTTTCCAAATAGACTCCCGTCATCCTTCCCTCTGAGAACTTCCCACCTTGCTCTTGGGGAGACTCAAACTCACAACCTCTCGGTTGGAAGTGGGGGTTGCTTACCGTCAGAGCAACCCCTCTTGCCTATAAACAAAGGAATACCCAAATCTAAAAGAAGAAATTCTCTGATTTGGGGCAGGAATCATCGTACGAAGATTATCTCTCCAATTACAATCTTTTCTAACAGTGGGAATTACAAGTTCAGTTATTAAAGAAGAGCAGATGTCAGCCTTCTCTAAATATTTAACTTGTTTTTGAAGAGGCCTTCTATCACTCTCAAAAGACAAATCACTGGGAACAATTTCTTCAACTAAAGGTTCTTGGGATCAGAAATTTCTATTCCTTTAGAAGAAGGAGCCTTGGGGATAGAACTTCTAACGCTAGAACTGGAAGAAAGAGGAGCAGAACTGGATAAACCACCACGCGTGGATCTTAAGCTTAAATTCCGAAGTCTACCACCTCTGCCTCTCATGTATCTCATTACAGGGGCATTGGGGAACTGGTCGAGAATTGTGACTTTTTTAGGGTTAGGGTTTGGAGATGACATTGTTGAAATAAGGATGAACAGAGAGAAAAACAAAGTAAAGAATGAAGTATTTGTTAAGGATTTATGAAGAAGAAGACAAAGGAAGAAAGTGTTAATATGTATATAATAGCAACAGTCAAACTTAGAAGTGTAATGATGGAAAGCTTATATTAAAGGCAATTATCACTTCGTGAATAGTGGGAATGAAGAAGCCTTGAAAAAGGATGCAAAATGACAGAACCAATCAGAACTTGACACATGGATAGAACATTAAATGGAAAAGACAATTGAGACTTCAATATTGTCATAAGCATTGATTATGGCAAAAATTCCTTTTTATAAAGATCCATTCCCCAATTATTTAATTAATAAATAAATAAAAACTGGGGGGACTATCTGTATTGGGAAAAAACTGAATTTATATCGAAGGTGACGTGGCATGACACGTGGACTGGTCTATTAGTCAAGGCATGATGATTAGTTAAGAGGCATGAGTGACAACAGATACGGTGAAAGGACAGCTAAATAGGTACGAGAATCAATTCGAATAGCATAACTTTCGTACTTATTTAAAGCCAACGGATTAGAAGGCACTGAAGAAATGGATTTGATGACGTAAAAGAGTCCAAATTCAGTATTAAATGCCCAATATGTTAGAGAATTAGTATTAAATAGGAATGATTGTGTAACGTCTTATTTAATATCATCTATTGCTCATAATTTTCTCATTAAGACTAAGGTATTACTTCTTTACCTAGAATCAACTATAAAAGGAGAAAGTCACATCATTTGTAGGATACAATATTAGGGGTGTTCAAAACCGATCCGAAACCGAAAACTAATCCAAACCGAAGCTTAACGGATTACTGGTAACGGCTTAACGGACGGGGAACGGATTGAATTTTTTTTATTAACGGCTTATCGGTTTGGGGATGGATTATTCAATTTTCTTAACGGCTAATCCGTTAACCCATTAAGAATATATATATATATATATATATATATATATATATATATATATATATATATATATATATATATATATATATATATATATATATATATATATATATATATATATATATATATATATATATATATATATATATATTTTTTTTTTTTTATTTTTAGTTATATATATTAAATATAAAAAAACTAAAATCCTTGAAAATGAATAACAAAAGTTTATTTCTATTTCTAAGCATTTTTTATCTCGGGATCTAGATGATTTGCAGGTACTCGCCCAATATAAAGGAGATGAAGGTGCTGGACAAGAAAAAAGTGAGTAGGGCAAAGCTATACTACCTCAGGGATAAAATGAATGCCCTGAAAAGACATTAACAAGCTAGCTCATATGAAGGTATACTGGAATAGGTGTTTGATCTATAATTGCCTGAAGAGATCTATCAAATTCTAGTAAACATGTATGTTAGGCCGATAAGCCGCCCAATAACCGCCCTATAAGAGCTAACCCGATACCAATCCGCCCGATATCTTATCGGGTGGCTAACGGATTAATACATTTAAAAGCCGATAACCGTTAAGCCAAACCGTTAAGAGTAAAAAGCCGCCCAATCCGCCCGATGAACACCCCTACACAATATGATCAATATTACACTGGAATATAAACTCTTTAACTGTATATCTGCTATTCGTAAAAAGTCTATTACATATTCTTTGTCTCTTGATTATCAGTAACCCGAATTTCTATTTATCTTAAGTTTTGACCAAAGAATCATATTTTTGGGTAAACAAAATTGATAATTAATAATCCATAGTGGGAATATTAATATGCAATTAAATAATGAAAAAAGCAAATATTTGTTTATCAAACGTAAGTTTAGATTTTACAAAATTAATACTCCATCACATGGTTGTACGTAAATGGTACGACTAGAATATAAGAATGATTGTGATATCTGCTCTTTAATTTTCTACAAAATTTGAATTCTCGGTCCATGAAAAGGTCTGCGTATTATATTACTCAGCATTCCTTCGTTATTGTCATATAAAAAAATTTATGAGCTCGACTCAGTTAGGTGACATATTTTAATATGTTAACAAAAACTGCTCAAGGTAAGGATGCTAGTTTTTAGGTAAAATATACTATGGTATAGAATTAATAATTTGGTATATTAAATATAATTAAGTCAAACTTTAAATACTGAGGGTAATAACGTTTTCTATGTGACATAGAAATATAAAATTCTATATTTTTATATATTTAATATATATGCTAATATAAATACAACATTTAGGTAAAAGTAATTGAGTTCACATGAAATCGCAACTGATACCATAAATCTGGCCTTGCAAAGTTATAGCATCAAGGACTTCGTAATTGAGCACGAGTTACTAGAGTATAAGAGTAAGGCTTTTGCCTTAAAGGATCAACGAATTATCTTAGACGAGTCGAGGGCTTTAATCCAATAGATAGTATTACTGCACATATTACTTGGTTGTAATAATGCGGCAAAATTAATATACATGTACTCCCTCCGATTTACATTTTTAAGGTAGTTCGACTCGGTATGAAGTTTGAAAAAAAAAATTTAAAATTTGTAATTTAAAAGATTAAGGGATAAAAAGTTTGTGGGGCCGTATTATTTGTGTGGTTATAAAAACTTCCCGCTAAAAGCAAAAAGGGTAAAATGAAGAGTTTAAATTTGAATTATTTTCAAATTTAGAAATATGTCATTTATTTCGAAATAGACTAAAAAGAAAAATATCTCGAACAATATGAAACTAAAGGAATAGATAATATGAAATTTTTATCAACATATAATTTGAAAAAGAAATAGTGGTTGGTTGGACACATATCCGATGGCACACACGAGTACCCCCCTCAGCTTTAAGAACCCGACAGCGGTAAGCCCAAGAAGGAAACCAAAAAGAAGCCCAAATTGGATTTAGAGATTAATAAGAACGAACTTCATTTGTAGCCCTCTGAAAAAAATTAATGATAAATTGATAGCCACAAATAAATTATATAATTAATAGCCCAAAATAGATTATAAGGACTAGCCCAAAATCAGTGTCACTTTTTCCCTTCAAATCAATACAGGAGTTGCATCTTTACAGTGGCAACTTACTAAAAAATATTGTCATAAGATTGGAATGATACACAACGTAAGGGTATATTTTGCCCCGGGCCTAAACAGGCTTTACGGGTCGGGTTTCGTGGTCCCGTACTTCGTAGGCCTGGGCTCTGGCGGTTCCGGGCTTCGTGGGCCTGGCAGGTGAGACCAGCCCGTGACGGGCCTAAGCCCACAGTGGTCCTTGGCTTAGCGGGCCTGGCAGGTTTTTTTTTTAAGGCAATATCTTGTATTATAGTTATTAGCATAGTATAGAATATATTTTATATAGTATACTAGTTATTAGTATAGTATATATAATATATATTTCATTGTATATTGTATTGTAGTAATTAGTATATATTGTATATTTATGTGTGTATATATATATATATATATATATATACACATGTAGTATATATTGTATGTTATGTATATATTAGTATATATCCCTTTTATATTTTCTTATAGTATATATTGTATGTTATGTATATATTCTCTTATATATTTTCATGTAGTATATATATTGTATCTTATGTATATATTTTATATCTTATATAGTTATATACTTTGTTATAGTATATATATTGTATCTCTTATGTATAATGTATATATATTCTCTTATATATTGTATCTTATGTATATATGTCATTATTTATATATTTTCTTGTAGTTTAGGTTGTATGTTATGTATATATATTCTCATATATATTTTCTTGTAGTATATATTGTATGCTATATATTGTAGTATATATATATATATATATATATATATATATATATATATATACACACATATATTGTAGCTTATAAATAATTCGAAGTAAAGACAAAAAAATATTGAGAAAAAAGATATTCAAGGGTATGTCTTATAATTTTTATTACCCAAAATGACATATCTTTCTTAGTCTTCCTTCTCCCCAATGGAATGAGCACAACAAGGTACTAATACTACCATTAAAAGAAAAAAAACTAAAAGAAGATGTGTCAATGTACAAGTTACATCATAATCTACATTGTACCTCTAACAAATCTCATAAATCCGTCAAGGTTGGGAGGAGGTTGTGTTGATGGCGGTGGAAACGAAACTTGTTCATCACCACTTCTGGGCGAACCCGAATCCTCCGAAAGTTCCGCTATCATTTCTTCATAAGCTTCATCTATCACCAGTTGTGATTTTGCAATTCTAAAGTTTCTTCTTTTCGCGCGGATCCAATCTCTAAAAAGTACCGATTTTTCAAGCTATCCCTCATCGCCGCTCTATGATCACCTATTTGTAGTCTTGCTTGACTGAAATCGCTCTCCCATGCAACAGTTGAAGCTTGAATTGACAAAATATCCCGAGTCATCCTTGCAAGAACCGGAAAATATTTTTTCCTTGACTTCCACCATTGTAAAAGATTGAAAGAGCCGTCTGGATTCTCCTTTCAAGTCCCTGTGACAAGTAAACTTGAAGCTTATTTAGATGTGAAGTTTCATCATAATTATCACCTTCAGAACCCCGAAACTCCGTCCAAGATTTAAGAGCTGTTAACCCCGCAGCTCTTTTAGACGATTGTGAGCTAGACGAAATAGGGATTGGAATATTTGGCCTAGCATGCTCTAAGGCAACTTGATAAGCATTATAAACTGTTTGAGCATTAATTTTAATTTATGCTTTTGCATCTGCAAGTGTAGCAACTTCCTCGTATGAAAGATCTAAAGCCTTATATATCTTTGAATACCAAAAATGAGGACCTCCCAATTTCATTGTAGGATTTAACATTGCATCAACACCAAAAATAAAAGGGATAGGGAAAAAATATTTTTTAAATTTTAGTTTCATTTCATTTATAGCAAGTTCATAAATATCCACACCCTCGCCAAATTCAACAAACAAATCAACTAGTGCGGCAATATAAACTAAACAATTTGAAATAGTAGGATAATATTGCCCAGAAAATGCATTTGTAGCAACTTGAAAATGTTCTAAAAAATCTAAAAGAATTTTAACATTCGTCCAATCTTGGGGTAGCAAGCATTTCATCATCATCCTACCACCTACCCGAGAATTAAACGTTGCATTAATTGGGTTTTTATATTCATATGCAACTACTAAACTTTCGTACATACAATTCCACCTAGTCGGGCAAGGTTTAGGAACCTTTCTTTCTCTAAGGTCATATTCATCACAGTTTTTAAAATACTCTTTAAGTCTAGTTCTATGGTTTGAATAAAAAAGCCAATTAAGAGCCATTCGAACCTTCTCATTTTCTATGTTTAAAATTCGCATACCATCACCGACAATTAAATGATAAATATGACAAATACATCTAACGTGAAAAATATTAGTAAATGTAGGATTTAGTGTTTCTGTAAGTATGCATATAGCACTAGTGTTACTAGAAGATTTATCCATAGAAATTGCCATTATTTATCGCTAAAGCAAAAACATCTACAAATATCTGAAACAGTGTTAGCTATACACTTACCTGTGTGACGTGAATTAATTATTCTATACGCAATTGTACGTTTTTGCATTGTCCAATCCTCATCTATCCAATGACTTGTAACAGTTAGATAATCACAATCATTACCACTTCTACCAAATATCAGTAGTAATAGAAATTCCATTAGGTATATGAGTAAATAAATAGCGCAAATATTGTTCATATTCATGTTTGAATTTATAAATATCGACCTTAACTGTTGCGCGAGGCCAATCTTTATAAGTAGGATTAAAAACTCTTCTAATATAATGAACCCAATTAGGATTAGAAGCAAACATATAAGGTAAGCACATAACAATAATCATCTTTGCTAATTCTTTACGATCTCTATTTGGATAGTAATATAAAATATCTCCGGTGACAGTGTTAATTCTTGGTTGAACTAGATTTGAACTTGTACTAGGGTTATCCTACACTTGTCCCCTCTTGCTGCGCTTGCATTTGAAAAAAGTCTAGCCCTATCTGTAGGGTGTGTTTTAATGTGCCTAGTCAAACTACCCGTGCCGCTATGGTCTCCAGTAAATTTATGAACCAGTAATTTCCCACAAGTTTTACACTTAGCCTTATTTAGTTCTCTTACTTGAGTAAAAAAATTCCAAACTAATATGTTTCTGGATGTTTAGTAGGTTGTCTACTAAAATTTGGAGTTTCTACAGGTGGGTGGGCCGGTGCATTACTTGAGTTATGAACAAGACTAGTAGGTGTATCATCTAAATCTGGTGCTTGGGTTTCATAATCATCATCATTATCATCATCATCATCATCATCATCATCATCATCATCATCGTCATCATTTTCCTCTAAGATAGGTTCATTATGATAAAGAGCATTCATAATTTCATCATCTAATATATCACCTACTGCAACATCATGTAGAAATTCACTATCGGTAAATTGAAAATAAGGGTGATCAATATCAAGCATTATGGGAGACGTAGGAGGACGTCTAGGCTGGCGACTACTTTCAACTTGCTTATCTTTTGTAGGTCGGGGAGCCGGAGGAAGGGTAGTCTTATGGCCACTACTTTCACCGGTTTTACCTTTTCCTTTACCGAACATTTTTTTCAAAGAAAATGTCATACTAATTATAATTATGCAAACTAAACCATACAAAAATATATTATTAAAACGTAAGAGTTGAAACGAGTTTACCAGATTGCCGAACAAATTCTTGAAAATTGAAAATCGTTGAACACTTGAAAACTTCAATTCAACAACTTCACAATTTTTCACGAATTTTTAACAATAAATTAAGCAATTGTAGTAGAAAGAATGAGAGAGATTGAGAGATATGGATGAGTTGGTAAATAAAAATGAAATAATGAGGGGGTATTTATAGTTGAGATATGGAAAAAGTGTAATTATATAAAGTTTGAGGTTAAATTAAAGTTTGGGGGCCAAATGACTATTTTATAAACTTCCAAACGGCTATATTTGAAATTTAGTCATTGCTGATTTTTAAAAAAAAAATTAAAAAAAAGAGGCATTGGGCTCGTTTAGGCCCGCCAGGTCCGGCCCAGGCCCGACTGACGGTCACGGGCCTAGCGGTCCCGGGCTCACGGGCTTTCATTCTTGGACCGGCCCTTCACAGACCTATAGGTATCACCAGGTCAGGATCGGCCCATCAGGCCCGTTAGGCCCGCCAGGATCGCGGGCCCGATCTGGTCCAGTTCAGACCCGAACCACAGTGCACCCTTAACACAACGAATTAGCACGGTCCAAACACTACTAAGAAAAACTAATCATTGAATTAAATCAACAAAATAAGCATCAAACACAAGCAAAAGCCAGTACACGCAACCAAAAGTTAGGTATAATTGTTACACTAAATTGAGAATTTCGATACTAAACTCGTGTGTTAATTTGTTTCTCTATGTAAGATAGAAATGTAGCTTCCATGATTAGCCCTATGTCACATAAGGGAGAGAGAGAAGCCATTCTACAAAATTGGGAGGAAATTTTTTTTTCTTAAATTGCCCTTAAACTATACTACTGAATTTCCAATATAGTCCTTAATCCTACCTCTCAACTTCCATAATCTCTCCCAATTGAACACAATTATTGATAGGAAACACAATCAATTTTCTTTACAAATTCTATTCTTATTTAAGTTCCGCTTAAAATTTGATGTTAGCCAATTGTTGTAAGACATGATAAATAGCAAAAAAAAAAAAAACAGAATTCTGCAAAGGATTATGAGGAAGTATTGAATATTCATACAAATGAAGGAAAAAGAGAAGTTTTTTTTATTTTTTTGGTATAACCTCAGGGAAGCATTAGAAAAGAAAACAAGAGAATGTATACAGATGCGTAGACGACGATAAAGAGAATTTTGGAGAAATGAGGTGAGGAAAAGCTATTAGTACGCTAAATGAAGCATTGATCATCTTCAAAGTAATATGTCCTTATTGTTATTTGTCACTATACAAAAATATATAAAATAAACTGTCGTTGTATAATTTATATACAATAGACTATCACTATACAAAAAATATACAAATTAGACTATCACTATACAAAATATATATTAAATAGACTGTCCCTATACAAAAAATATACAAAAAAGACTGTCACTATACAATTTATGTACAAATAAATTGTCACCATACAAAATATATACAAAAATACAATGTCATTATACAAAAAATATACTAAATAGACTGTCATTATACAAAATATTACAAAATAATCTATTACAATATAAAAATATGTTAAATAGACTGCTACTATACAATTTATACACAATTATCTCTCACTACACAAAATATATACAAAATAGATTGTCGCTATACAAAGTAGACTGTTACTATACAAAAATAGGCAGTCCCTCTATAAAAAATATACAAAATAGATATTTCGGGCTACTAGATGCAATATGTTTCGGCCGAAGGACCATCTTTTGCAAGTGGGCCAAAACATGAGCTATTAAAATTTTGAAAGGCTATAAAGGGTAGTTTAAAACATGACGGAATTCAAAGTGAACGAACAAACACCAAAGAATTTATATAATTTTACGTGCGGGGTTTGGAGGCGATAATTTGTACGCATACATTATATCAAACTTATGAAGGTAGAGAGGTTTTCTTTTCATAAGCCATGGGCTCAAGAAAAGCACAGTTACAAGATCATTGAAGAAATTCAAATTCTATAAAAAATAATTATTATCTAATTCCTAATAATTAATTACTAGTAATTAGAATTAAAATTCTTAATTTAATTATAATTATTACAAGATTTCTTTATTTATATAATAACATACACAAATAGTAAATTGAGGTACCCTTCTATGACAAATTTGAACCTTCCATCTATTTTTGTGCCGTTAGTAGGCATAGTCTTTCCGGCAATTGCAATGGCTTCTTTATTCCTTCATGTCCAAAAAAATAAGAACTCTCCGGCATGAAAATAAAAAAGTTTGTGACGCTGAACTAAACTCCCCATATATTAGAGAAAATCGAAAATACCCCTTATCTCATACTACTCTCTCGATACAGAATTTAATATTTTGAAGAAAAAAAAAACAATACAAAAAATTCTCATATTGAATTCGAAGTGTCATGCTATTATTATTTATTATTCATATGCGAAGAAATACGGAATTTTTACCTCTTATAGCAAAAGTTGATACCTTATTTATTTTAAATAAATACCCTTTAAAAAATTATATTCTATAGATACCTTTTTATAGCCAAATATCTATTTATAGTTACCTTCTATTCTTAAGCCATAAAATAATATTTTTATTGTTTTTCTCTTTCATTTTCTCAAATTTTTCTCCACCCTTTATCTCTCACCGCCATTATCTCTCCTTCAACCGCCCATGTATTATTGTTGTAATTCTTTTTCTTCGGATTATGATGGTCGAAAAATCGTTTCGCATCTTATTGTTGCTACTGCTTTGGCCGTGATGGCGCCACTAATTCTCTACAATGTAGAAATTGGCAGGGAAACCTATTACAATTGCCAGCCAACCAATATTTACATACTACTAATTTTTTAGTAGTACGTTGTTTGTGATCTAGTGAAGGATGAAGACGACCCATTAGGGTTTTAGGGGTTTTTATTGTAATTAGTGTATCTCGTTGTATTTTATGTGTTTTATTGTATTCATTGTCTTTTTTTTATTGTATTTCAATATACATATATATGTATTATATTCACTGTCTCGCTATATGCCAAGAATATATTCATATATGTTTTTTAATTAATATAATTTAGGTATTCAGATGTCTGAAAATTGCTATATTTTTGGAGTATTTTTCTGTTGAATTTTTTTTTATAATTGAAAATACAAAATTTGTGTGTTATAATTGAGTTTATTGATTCACTTTTATTTTAAAAATAATGTAATCCCATATTTCATGACGTGAATACAGTCGAATACAGTTGAATAAAATAATTTGTCCAACTATAATCCAATGTTTCACTCCAAGAGTATAGTCGAATACACTCGAATACAACAACTAATTAGCTATACTTCCCTGATTCACGCCTATTTTTTCCACTGTATTCATAAATACAATAGCTTAAATACATCAAATATATGTTATAACCGCATAAAAGGAATCTATAATTCGTAATATAACAAATAATATCTATAGATAGCTAATTACAACAAAAAAAATAGTGCTTTATCAAAATTTCTCAAGAAATAAACCCAATCGGCTATTTGGGTAAAACTGGCAACTGAATAATCAGTTTGTCAATGGTCCATATAGTTTGGCATTGATAAGACACTATTCAGCCAGCACAATGGGACGCTAATGTCCATATCAAACTAACAGTGACCCTAAAAAATATCTAAGGGCAAGAATCTACAAGGATATTGAAATTAACCAATGGACCAAAGAACCATTTTTACATCACTTTCGCAACTAACCACCTAAAAAGTATGCCATTTATATATTTTATTATATAACCAAAGCGGATTCTTTTCTAACTCTCTATTACATTATGAACTAAATATTCCCATCTTAAAAAACCAAGAAAAAAGATCCACAAAATGACATAATGGCTTCTTTTGCTGAGTTCAAGTGAATACTGAAGAACTTGGGTGGTAACAGCCGAGTACATTTTCTACAAATATTTCCTATTAGAACTTCAGTACACTCAAACACCTCAAAAGAGATGTTCTTTTTTTCCTTTTTGGGGTTTTCGGTTCACTGAGTTATCTAATTGAAAATCTAGTATTGTCTGTTAAAGATCAAATATTTCAGCAAAGACTGGAAAAACTTCTCTCACTGTAACATTCAGCTTTTCATATAAATGGAATAATATATTTACCTGAAAATCTGAAAAGGGGCCTGTGGCTTGATGACATTTTTTCTGCGATTAATGGCACTGTAAATTAACGTTAATGCAAAGCTAATCCGAAAAACCTATCTATACATAAATTAATTATAAATATACTCATCAATTCATTGTAGTGAAAAAAATTGGAGCTTTACAGATTACAATAGCAGAAATGGATATTCAAGAAAAATCAAAATGGAAAAAAAGCAAAAGTTTGGTACTGCCTAAACTAAAAATTACCAACATATTCGCATGAATCCCGATTCCCAGTTGAAAAATGGCAGCTTTCTTTCTGGTAGCATCCAATTTCAATATGCCGTGTAAAAAAGGGTGAAATAATGGCACGAAAAAATAATTATTATTATAGTTTCAGAAATTAATTAATGACCAGTAGTAGGTAAAAGAACCCTATGCACCATAAAAAGATTCCTCCTTTTTTCCTATTCGCCGCCGATGACACTTCAGTCCCTAACCCCGGTGGCGAAGATAAATGACTCGGCGGACCGTAAATTCCTGGCGAATTTTTCGGTGGCAGAGCAATCTCCGGCGGTGAAGCAACACCAGTAATTGGCTTATTCACTTCAATTGGATTTTTCCCAAAGAATTCCCTAGGCAATAACACTTTCGACACCCCAAATATCGCCACTGGATTCTGATCAAACACAGTTTGAGTCACCGACGCTTGAACAATTCCAGTATTTATCCCAACAGAATCATTAACTCTTGAAATATTCAGCGTAAAACTCCCCGCACCATTTTGCTCTGTAGCCAATGTGGGTTGAACTGGATTCACTATTGATTCTAACGAACCTAAGGGGTAATAAGAGTGCAACACATGAAACCTTAAAACAACAGCTTTTTTCTCCGCTGGTAAAGATTGGAAGTTATTTGACGCTGACATTTCCGAAAATGCTTCATCTGTTGGCACAAACAGTGTTAATCCAGCACCACCTTCATCCCTCTCAAATTCCTCTTCTACCCCTGATGCAGTAAGCATTGAAGCTGCAACGTTAAAGTTGTGACCATCAATAAGAGTCTTTGTAATGTTGAGTCCTAAAGGGGGTCGAGTTTCAGAAGCCATAAGATCAAACCCATTAGGGACTAAAAGGGAATCAACGGTGAAAACGGATATATTATAAGGGAGGGTCTTAAGAAGTGTAATAATTGTAGCATTCGAGGTTGGTGAATGAACTGTGACGGAATTGGAGTTACTGTTACGGGTAATGTTAACCGACCCGAAGTTATTCGGGGCACGCCCAGTGGTTTGAAAGAGAGTGGTGACGAGTTTTCCGGTGGGTGGTATAAGGCGGAGGTCAGGCCAAGAAAGGTATTCAAGGAGGACGTGGTAACGGAGGACATCGCCGAGGTTGGTGGATGATGACGGAGGACGGTGGTTTAACAGATCGGAGGAGCGGAGGAAGGTGTTGGGAACGGCGAGGAGGGTGAGGGAAGAGCGTTGGGTTAGATCGGCTGCGACAGAGGTGGTGGCGAGGAGATTAGTGAAGTCGGAGAGATCAGGGTAAGAGGATAAAATATGTGTTATATTAATGGCTAAAATGGGAAGGTGGCAAGTGGATAAAAGAAGAAAATAGAGGAATGTGATAGGGGTAAAATGGGATATGGAAATTGTGAAAGCCATTTTTTTTCTTTGGTGGGAAGATTGAAGAAGAGAGTGATGGCAGCTCTCTCTCTCTCTGTAACACTGGTAAGAGAGAGTAATGGCCCTTTGGCTTGGGCTTCCGAACAGACACGGACACAGACGCAGCTACACTTGCTTCGGCCTCGGCCTCGGTGGCCCCATCGGGGTTGATGTGATGATTATGGTGCATCATGGTCCATGATAGTGATGCAAATTCAGTATTATATTCATATTCTCTCACACTATACTATTCATTAAACAAAAGTGTGTATTTAAGAGTATCAAAAGAAATTCTTTATGTGTTTTCTGTTCTATTGTTTAAAGGAAATTCCTTAAGGGATCGTTTGTAGGGCTAATAAAAATAGTACGGAATAAAGTGTATTAGTAATGCATGCATTAGTAATGTATGTGTTAGTAATGCAAGCATTAGTTATGGAGATATTAATTTTTATCTATTGTTTAGTGTGGTATATTAAAATTATGATGCATTGCATAACTTTTAAGAAAAATAGTTGTTTACAAAAATGCCCTCCATATTCTCTAGCTTTAAGGGACTTTAAGAATAATTTTGTCTTTAACCATGCTAATACATGCATTAATAGCCTTGGTATAACTAATGCAATGGTTTTCTATGCATTACTTATGCATAGGATAATGTAAAGTATGATGTATAACTGATACAATTATTAGTTATACATAGGTTAATAAAATGTACCAAACAAGGTATTAGTAATGCATAGAGCTAATGCTTGCATTAATTTTTCTAATACCTCCTACCAAACGACCCCTAAGTGTATTAGGCCTCATTTGTTTGTACTTAATGGAGGTCTGAATCTTAATCATTTAGATCTTAATCGTTAAGTGAATTTGATTTTTAGATCTGAATCTTGATAATTCAGATCTTAACCGTTAAGTCTGTTTGTTTTTTAGTTTTGCAATCACTTAATGAGTCTGAATAAAGCTTAATCATTAAGATCTATAACATAATCATAATATCATTAAGATGTTATACATTTAAGAATTTATGTAAAAAGAATTGCATTTCACCATAACTCTTCCACTTTCACCACTACACACCACCACCATTGCTATCGTAGTTTCCCACCATTATAGACTACCATCACTACAAGCCACCACTCATTACCACCAATCCTCAACCACAACGACTGTCGTTGTCAAGCATGAATGTTAGTTGTCACCAACATTAGCCATCATTTACAATCATCACCATCAATCATTACCATAATAACCATCGATCACCACTATCAGCGACCACTATATATTACCCATCGCAATTGTCATTCACCACTACCATCAATCATCACCATTAACTACTGCTATCATCCACTATTTACTACCCATAATCACTACCACCAACCAACATCAGTGTTATCAGAGGAGAACAACCCAAAAAAACTCAAAGTTCTATTGAGGCTTCAAACGCAAATAAAACATAGGCTTTAACGAAGAAAGGGGCAAATGGAGAAAAATTACACATGTGTATGTGTAATCCAAGACTAATATGTATAAGCACGAATACCACATATATGGACAAAAAAATTGAATAAAATTTATGAGAAAGTAAAATATAAATTATTTAGTATCGCCTCTTTATGATTACGCTCCTCTGCAAAGAAAAGTATATCTTAGAGCTTTGATGAAAACACTGAAGCGCCCGTTAAGTGGGGCGAAGCACTCAACACTTTTGAGCCTCGCTTCTGGACTTAACCACTCTTTAAGCTCACCTTTGATAACAATGACAAACACCTACCACCAGCAACTTCCCAGTCAACAACCATAACCACGACCGATCATAATATAATTTTAGGAAATATTTTACTAATATAATAATAAATTAATTTTTATTATTTGATTGAATTTATATTTATTAATACTTAAATAAAAGAAAACAAACAGTCTTAGTTAATCAGTATTCACATCTTAATATAATATCTTAATAATCAGCTGTGAATTCAGATTCAAACATTTTAATCTTAATACACATATTAATATTTAGATGTCTTAATCTAATAAAAATAAATGAGGCCTTAGTATAGTTTGTGGAAAGGTCGTGATCTCTTCCTTTTAAATGTGTAGGGTAAAATATGATATGACACGTGGTCATCAAAAGAAAAGACATGTGGAATCCATGATGAGGATAACTGAAGAGCGAATACACATATTTCGCTTTGTCACTGGAGGGATAACGTTCATAGAAAGGTGTTAAATGCCTTAGGCCCGGTAGCATTAAATAAGGAATTGACATAAAAAGAGGGAACGATCCTAGGACCTTCTTCCCTAGACACATCGATAAATAGTGATCTTAGTTATCATTGTAAGGGACACAAATTTTCTGGAAAACATGTACTACATTCTATACAAAGCTCAATGCAATCTTATTTCTTGCTTTCTGGTTTCATCATCGTTGTGCCCGGAAACCTTGTTCCCAGAATTGTCATCTCTGTTGTTTAATTTACATTTTAAGGATAAGTACTGCTTAATTCTTTATTTATTCTATTATTTTTATGATCAAATTAATTCACTTATCTAAAAATCATATATAAATTCTACTATACCATTTAGTTTGGCGCCTATCGTAGGGCCTAGACAGATGTGTAATTAAATTGAACAATACCTTTTTACTAAGGTGCTTTGAGTTTTCTTTTTGTGTCTTGGAAAAAATCATAAGAAATGAAAGATAACGTTGTTAACAACATGCATAACCCCGAGGTTCAATGAAAGTAGCCTCACTTCGAGGACTTAATTAGTGACACCCAAAATGAGGGGAATGATCCACACCGGTGCATGACATGTAGAATCCTCGACATGTTAGTGAGACGAATCCCGATGATGCTGATGAAGAGCATGTCGTCGACGCGGTAAGGGTCCTACAAGAGTAGTAGGTGATCATTCTAGGCCATCCCATGTGTCAAGACAAGGTTATGGTGGAGTTAAAGGAGGAGTTGTTGGGGACTTCGAATAATGCAAATAGGTGAGATCTAATTCCTCCGATGTTTACACAAACCAAATAACGGAGAGGATTGGCATCATCACTCTCAGGGGTGAATTTTGCTCCGACGGCGCTGGGCGGGAATGAATATGATCTCAATAACAAGATATATCCTTTCAAGAATGAACTTTTACCATGGACCAAATCTTGGGTGTGCCACCAGTACTGAAGACCCAGACTCTAAGAAGTATACTCAATTGTCGTACAAGCCGAGGCGCTGCACCAGAATTAATCCTGAAGTGGTTTAAAATGCCTGATGTGCCAAAGTATGACAGAACTTTAGGCCCTTAGGAGTATATTACCACCTACACAATTGCGGTAAAAGGAAATGATCTAGCTCCTCACGAAATTGAATATGCGTTGTTAAAGAAATTTGGAGAAACCCTCACAAGGAGAGCTTTGACGTGGTATTTGATGTTGCCCGAGCATTCCATAGATTCCTTTGAATTGCTCGTATATTGCCCATGCCGGGGCAAGAAAATTCTAGGCCCAAATGGCCGATATATTCATAATTCTGCAAGGAGAGTCCGGGTTATTAAGGGAGTTCGTTACCTGAATCCAGAAGGAAAAAATGTTGCTCCTGGCTATCGCAGATGAATGGGAAGCTGAAGCATTCACCAAAGAATTGAATCCGAAATGTTCAGTCGCTTCTTGGAAATTGAAGGAAAGCCTGCTTAATTTTCAAGCAACAACTTGGGCAGACATCCACAACCGATACTGTCGATGCCCCCTTTTTCTAAGGCGAAATTGGGTTTACGACATTTGGGAGGAAATCTCGTTCCCTTTTGGGAATTGGGTTTTTGGAATTTGAAGAGTTGCCACCTAATTATTAAAGTGCATTAGGAAACTAAAAAGGTTTGTGTTTGAATAACCAAAGTTTGGGCAAGGGCTAGAAATTATCTCGAGGGGAAGGTGTTAGACACCCCTCAAGATCCACTAGTATGGTTCCCAGCCATGTTATAATTGTGACCTCACATAATCAAGCAAGTAATTAAGGGCTCAAATAGAAGGAGTTTGCATATCATATTGCAAATAGGTTAAAACTGTGAGGAAAAATAAAGAAGGCAGAAATTTACGAAAGGTTTAAACAATTTCTAAAGGAAGGAGATAAAACAAGTAAAAGGAAAGGGGGTTCTAGGTTTATGATTAATATGGATCACGTCAATGCAATACGCAGTAATCACTCCTCAGAAAAGAGGCTACATGAGATATTAGTGCATCGATCATCATCTTCATATTCTACCCTTCCGCCCCATAAAGGTTATTTAAAATGCGTGGGTTCGTCACGAATGCTTATTGCGTTCTATTACCCATCCCATCTTATAAGTCATGGAGGGTATTTAGGACTACTATTCCTACAAGGTAAGGACTAGGCTAAACCCTTGGGTTTAAAGGAGAAAGTGCTAAGCGACATACATAACAAATAGGACCGCACATAAGGGGACACATAAAGACAAATAAAGGCTCATAGATCCCTCAGCAAGTGGACACGTAATTAGCACATGTCAAATATATTTATGGTCTCAAAGATAGGAGTTTTTTTTAAAAAAAGAATAGATAACATCAGTTTAGAGTTAGTAAAATATAGATAAAAATCGTTAAAGCGCGGTTTTTAAAATTAATGTAGAGAAGTGACTTGAAGACACCGTAGCTTAACCAGATGTAGGGCAATCATTCAACATAGCACGATTCTGGGCAGAGAGTGGTGACCCAGTAGTTTGGAAAAATATAATAGAACAAGAATTAGAAAATTAGTGAGAGTAATAGATGCAGAACTTCAAGATTGTTTCAAGATAAGGCTGAAGTTTTAATATAGAGTTAACTTCCGGGAGGCAAAACAAAGATGGAAGCAACAGAGTTCAAAATATTAAAAGAGATTGATTGGTCTTAAATCAGTAAAACATGATTAATTGATTCTTATTGGGCCTAAGTTTTCCTAGGCGTCATATGCATTGCCTAATTATCTTAAAAGGTGAACATGCATATTGATTTTCGATTGTAAGAGGGATGCACAAACAGTTAACCATACTTGTAATATTAGATTAAACATTGTAATCAGGTGTTTAATAATTGCAACTCAGACAAATATAAAACCTTAAGCAACAGGATGTCTAATGCATATAGGAATACCTGAAACATGATTTCTAAATGCTAATGATTATGAGGATGTGGCGATAGCCTTATAACAACTTATTTGCTTGTTATTAACTGATCATGGTTATGAAATGAGAATAATAGTAGATTGAAAGTAATTCTCGAGCAAGATCTCTAATGTATGATATGCATGTTCTATACAGGTTATCTATTATGTAGATAAGTAAACAAAGTCCTATAAGCATATTTTCTACCCATTACTTAAACTAGGAATGCATAATCCCCCATATTCACTATACAATTCCAATCATTCGTTTACAAATTATTACAAACCAATGATAGTCGAAGTACAATAGTAAAAAAATAAAATAAGAATTTATTCTATAGGGAGCCTTCAATCAAGCCAATTCTTCCAACCTCACTCCTTTCGAGTTTTATAGCATTGACATGGTCAGGGTGCGGCAAAGCTCCCTAGGGCCCTCATTGAGTCCATGGTCAATACCAGCACCCAAAAACTTACCAAAATATTGGACGGGTGCAATGTGAAATTACCACCCTCGTGTATCAAAGTTTAATGAGTACTTAGGGATAATCAAGGCAATGCTTACACGTAGGGAGTAGAACCTAATTTCTAAGAGTAATGTGAAGTGCAGGAAGAAGAGGAAAATTTATAGTTTAAAGAGTTTACAAAAATTGGAGAGTTGCACACAGGGGTATTGGGCAAAGGGGACAACTAGATCACATAATATCACCAAGAGATGCAGAGACTTATGCAAACTCACTAAGCATGAGTACACAAAATCAAAGAGATTTAAGGGACCTAGGAATGGTCGAATTTAGAAATATTAGTAGGCGGTAACAGAATATAGTCATAACAGGAAAGATTAGGATCAAACATTGGTCATGAGCATGAAATTATCAACAGGCAACTAGGGAGTCAATTACATGTTGCACAGTAGAAGCATAGGTAGAAAACAATTAAGAATATAACACACTGAAGTAGTAATAACCACATTGGTTTTGAACTTTGAAATTAATTAGGACATACTATCAACAAGAGAGCACATCAGAGTGCAAGATCCAATATGAGCACAATATTAGCATGGCTTTTCAGCCGGCTAATAATAGTCAGGAGTAGGGAACAACAATAGATCAAAAGAGAGAAGTACCAGAAGAGAAAGAGCAATGTTTATTGTTGTGTTTGTTTGCGATATGCAATGTGTCAGCGTGTAATGAAAAAGAGAATGAGGGTACTTATAGTACTGAATACGAGTAAACAAATAAGGTAGAAATCAATAATTCAACAATAATTAAGGAACTGAGTATCAATCATAATCAAATTAGCAAAAGGACTACCCTTTAATTAAGGAATCATAGTCAAATGGTAATAAGAAATTATTTAAAAGAAAAGAAATCATAAAGCATAGTATGATCACACAAGGAACAGAATAGTATAAGGTATACAATAAAGACTAGGTCATGATACTTAATTAGGAAAATATGTCAGACAAATCAACAACATATTTGTGCACATATATAGGGAAAAATACTACTTTAATTCTGGAAAATAGTCTCAAAATAATGAACGAGATTGAAAATCTAGGGGATTAGTAATAATTGAGGAAGGTATTCCACAAATTAAAGAAGCAATTCGAAATCAAATACCAAACTATAAGGAAAATACACCAAAATCACAATTTTTAAGGCAAGTGTCACAGTCTTAAAGGGAGCTTGTAAGAATGAGTATAAAATCACCATGTAAACAATCAATAGGATGAATAGTCAAGTTTATTAAACAATACCTAGCCTATATTGAACCATATCAGAGAAACCCTAAGAAGAGAACACAGAACATTAGGGGATTGAAACATTAGCAACAAAATTAAAGTAAAGAGCAAAGAATTCAGAGAAGAATCCAGAATAACACACAAACAAGAAAACACGACAAAATAATACAATTATAAACACTAAAGCTAGGATTTCATCAAAATAATGAGGCTTAAGCAAAAATGATTTAGAAATAGTACTGAGAATCATGAATTAGTACTCAAAATCAGAAGATAAAATATTTTTGAAAAGGGGTCAAGAAACCCTAGTTTTTAAAGGGAACAAAAACGTTTAAAACTTGAATAATCGTAAAGATCGAGTAGAGAATAGTGCAAAACATAAAGGTTTGAATTAAACATTATAAAAAAATACAGAGATTTAAGAGGTTTGGGTTGAGATTAGGGCTTCATAAGAAACTAGAGAGAGAAGTAAGAGAAATATGACTGTGAAACTTAGGAATAATGGTGTTTATAGCACCATCGAGGCAAAACCCATCGGAGAAAGGCCGGAAACAAACCCAGGCAAAGCTTCGGTGACCATATGGCATGGTGAATACTCATGGGGTCTCAGGGATGAAGGGAACTGATGAGATAATGCTTCAAGGTGACTGATGGTCGAAAGGAGCGAAGCTGGAGGTGGCCGGAGAGATGGTGAAGGCCATCGGAGAAGAAGAACCAGAAGGTTCTAGAGAGAAGGAGGAGAGGAAGAGATCGATAGAGAGAGAAAGAGAGAGAGACCGGTCTTGAAAAGTGAAGGGTCAGGGGGGTAGGTGAGAGTTTAATTATGGAAAAGGAATTTGGGTCATTGATCTTATTTGATCAACAGATCAGATTAGTTCGAAACTAGGCTGCGTTAATTTAGAGATTTGGGTGGGGTGGATTAGGTTGGATCTTGGGTTGATTTGGTTTTAATTAAATCTGATGGGTTAGGGTTAAATTGAGGCTAAAATTGAAATAATAATGGGCTATGTGTTAAATAGAAAATTTTCACCTTTTATTTTATATAAAATAGTTAGAATAATTTTAAAAATAAATTAAAGGAACTAAACTAAGTAATAATATACAAATATTAATCTAAAAATATTGAAAATAATTTTATAATAATAAAATACTATTAATAATAAAATAGGTTATAATTGCAATTATATGCAATAGCTTTTTTAAAATACCAAATAAATTTGTAAAACTATGAAAAAATTACCTAAATTATATTTTGGTGTACATATAAGAATGAAATAAGTTATTCACCAAAATTATAATCTTGGAAATAATTATTACATTTTGTACTGCTAAAATAGACAATAAATTGATAAAACATAATCTAAAAAATTTAGAAAAATACAAAAAACTCTAGGGCCTGCTTATATATGCATACATACATTATTTTGAAAGTATTTTGAGTATAAAAATATATTAGAAAAATTTGGGTATCAACAGCTGCCCCTCCTTACCCGATAAGGATGAAAGAGTTGTCGGGTAAAGATATGATGGTCAATTTTGATCAAAAGAAACGATTTGAAAAGTTTTGACCGAGCTCTACTTCTCAGCTGCCTACATATCCTTGCACTTATAGGAATCAGGCCATATGTAGTTCATGATCCATTGACAGAATATGCAGATGGAGATTTTAAAAAGAACAGACGCGATGTTTAGGTTGAGAAGGGTGGTTGAAGTCTAATAGGTTGCACGAACTGAAGTGGGATCGCTCATGCTGAGACGACTGTTGCTATTCGGTATCCACAAATGAGCAATACAAACATATGTTATGCACGAATTTAAACGTGATGCAAGTTCCCATTGGACCATGAATGCTGTATTTGGACAGTTATGATAATATCCTCAGACCGTGATGTCCTGGGCCATGAAGCGTATAACAAAGGATTTACAGGCTACGAAATGATGTTCTTGGGCTATGAGGATGATGCCTTTGAATACTGATATGCAGAAGATAAAAGTGGGGTCCTCCAGCCATGGCATGGTGTTCTCTGGCTATTAAATGGTGCCTCCAAACAATGACGCCTTCAAACAGGTTGGCAATCTTTCAGCCCTTGAAATGCAAAAGGTGGTGATCGTTCAACCCATGAGTTGAGGAGAGTGGCGATCTTTCAGCCAATACAAGATAAAATGAAGGTGGCGATCTTTCAGCCAATACAAGATATAAATAGGTTCATTTGCCACGATAATCTTGTTGTCAATTAAAGCTTGGATCTTATCCTTCAGCAAGTGGCACTCGTCAATGGTATGCCCCTTCATGCCGGAATGGTATGCACATATTTTGTTCGGGTTGACCTATTGGGAAGGATTTTCTGGAGTTATGGCACGGATAAGGGTGACATAACCAGCAAATTTGAGCCTTTCATATAGCTGGTCGATTTATTCGGCAATGGTAGTGTATTGTTTGTGAGGTCTGCGGTCAAGTTAGGTCGAGCTCTAGGGAAGTTTTGGCAAGTGAGAGGTTATTGATAGTAAGAGGGTTAAGTATTATAGGCTTGCTAGACAGGTGCATGTTGAGAGTATCTAGGTGAAGTGGGCTGATAAGTGGGAGGTGGAGATGATTGGTAAGTAGTTGGTGGAGCTTGGTAGGAGGGCAAGAGTGTTTGGTAATTTAGGGTAGGCTGATATGTGAGTGGAGGTAATGTGTAGTTTTGGTATTTTATTGGGGATTTTGTTCTCTGTGAAACCATCACGGCACTCACATCCCTTTTCTTGGATGCACCACCAGACTGTAGAGCCTTGTTGGTAGCCTGGAATGCTTCAAAGTTAGTGACCATACATCTTTTAATACCTTCCTCGATCCAATAGCCTAGCTTGATGATGTAAAAAAATTTCAGGCCTTCAATCAACATCAACCTCTCATAATATTGTGGGTCTTGAGCTCTAACGAAAAACTGTTCATCTGTTCTTCTTCTAAGGCCAGCCTGACCTTAGCAGCCTCTGATCTCCAACGAGTAGTATACTCGCGGAATGTCTCTGTAGGATTCTTCTTTAATTTCTGGATGTAGAATACATCTGGCGCATTTTCCATATTGAATTCGAACCTGTCCATGAAATCGGATGCCATACCTACCCAGTTCGTCCACTTCTTGGGGTCTTGGCTAATATACCAAGATAGAGCATCCCCCTTCAAACTTCTCATAGAGATCTTCATGCGAATCTTTTCATCCCTTCCGACTCTGACTATTTTGTCGCAATACGTCCTTAAATGGACTCTGGGATCCCCTGTGCCATCAAAAATTTCGAACTTGGGAGATTTGTACCTCTCAAGAAGTTCGACATCTGGCTGAATGCAAAGGTCCTCATAATTCAGTCCCTCGATACCCTTGTTTCCTTCAACACCCTGGACTTGGCTAGTTAGCTTCTTGAGTTCCACGACCACGTGATAAGAGAGTCTTTGTCATCAAACTCAGGTGTGCTTGAAATTGGTTGAGTATAGTGTGGTATGGTTTCAACATAGATGTGAGTTTTGTGAAGATGATCATTTGTGGTGTTTAGCGGTTCAGGGATGAGAAATGGGGTGTTGTTTGAAGTGTGGCATGTGTTGCAGTGTTAAGCATGAGTAGGTTATTTTTGTGGCTTTAGAATGTTCTGTGGAGGTACATGATTTTGAGCGTTGGGAAAGTTAACATCTGGGGTAGTGAAGGGAAAATGACAAGTTTGCCAAGTTCTGAACTTGGTCCAGTTCTTCCTGAAATTTCAACATCTTCTGTTCAAGCTGGGAGGAACTTTCCTTGGAAACCTGATTACCGTGAGGAACCTCTACCCTTTCAACTGAGTTCTCCTTTCTATTGCTCAAATCTTCCATTTCCTCTTGTTCTTGTTTCTGATAGGACTCTAAGGAAGAGGAGGTGGAGGGATCTTGTGGAGTAAGATGATGATGATGCCAGAGTGCAAAAACTAACCTTTTGGGGAGAGGAATAAAACAAAAGTGAAAACAAAAAGGTAACAAGTTAGTGAGGATCATGAGGAGAAAATATTGAAATATTTGTACACATAGTGCAAGAATATAAATTGTGTCCTAATTTGGGAGCCTCGTTGTGCCCGAGGTAGGCCTAGCAACAACTTAATTTGGAGAACTTATAATGCTAAATGTCTTATCTTATCAATAAAAATAAGTCGAATCCCAAAGCAACACTAAAATAGCAAAAAATAAAAATGTCTCTAATGGCCATTGGCATTATTACATTTTAAAAGCAAAAGAAAAGACTCCTAACTAGTTGGTCCCAGAAGGACCTTCCCCAGACTCGGCATCTTTAGCTCCATCTAACACCTTCACCATCTCACGAAGTCCTAGCAGTAAGTAAGCTCTGGCAAGATGTCCACCCGAATTTCCTTTAGCATTTTGGTAGTCCTTAATCCTTTTGATGAACTTCCCTTACAACTCCACTAAGCCTAGCTCCAAGTACCCCAGTCTCTTGTTGGCACGGACAACCATATCTTTCCATTCTTCAATCAGCTTTTGATGGGCTTCTTGAATTTCCTGATGCTCACTTTCGCCTTCATGAATCCTCTTACGCAGCTGGTTATACTTGACATGTGCTTTAGCCTTTGTATAACCTACTTCCTCCCTGCCTGACTCATAACTCGGAGAGAAACGTAAGGGTAGGTTCCACTCAAACCGATAAGTATCAGGAATGGTGCATCCCTGGATCGGGTAATGAACTCTCCAGTAGGGAACCATTCAAACATCTACTACACTTGGTCCTCTTTCAGATTTTCGAACAACTCTACCCACCCTTGGCATCTTCTGGCTGAGTGAACATGTTAGGTATATGTTCATTTGCCTTGGCTAATGGAAGGCGATACGATCATCCCTGTCCCTGCAAAGAATCTTTTATCGGTACTCACTCTTTTGTAGATGCTTCATAAGCCAGAGTTGGAGTAGTAATTTACAACCCTCAAAGTTCTTGGCCCCTCGTTGACAATTCTCAGAAGCTCGATATATTTCTGTGATGATCATATGTACTATGCTAAAGGGTTGTCCATCAATCCCTTCCATTAGTGTTTTAGTGACCATGGTCAGTATGGTATGGATCATGGCTTTCTTCATAAGAAATACTATCATCCCCAAGAAGCAGAAATAAATACGAAGACCCTTCTGTGAATGTGCCTCAATGATATGAGGGCGTATTCGTCCGGGTATGTGCTGTAGGACTTTCTATGGCCGTACCTCTCGTACGGATAGTCAAAAGGAATGTAAAAATTCTTCAAGCAGGTCAAATCTGGGTTCATATTTAGTCCCATCATCTTGAGTAAACCCCTACCCTTGCGATTTTCCTATTTAAGAAATCACAGAGTAGCCCATAGAATACCAATTAAACCTCCTATTTCTTCTAGCATAGGAGTCATTTCAATGTTCCCAAAGCGGAATACCGACCTATCGCCATCCCAGAACAAAGTAGCAGCCTCCATGATTTTATTGTCGGGTTGGATTGTTAGGAGAGAAGGGAAATTTCCCAAATATTTGCGGACGAGAGTTCGATCACTTGCATGAAGATCTGTCACCAGCTTAGAAACCTTGGGTGGATGTTGGTGACCATGGTGAATCTGGGGACCTCGTGCCTCATTTTCTGCAAGACAAAGATGTTAGACCCTTACCCCCGTCAGACTCGACTATTTAAACCAATAATTAGCATAAACAACATTTAGTTCTCCAAATAAATGCACAGAATATAGTGGCGTCTGTTTGGGTTTCAAGGAAACCCGGTGGACTTTGGACAAGGCTATTTTAAAGAGTCATTATGCGGACAACATAACTGACTCAGCTAGGTTTGACCATGATGCATCAACAGTTAAACAGAGTAAGGTTTCTATGGGGTATTAAACTAGTACCCTTGAGCGGACAACTCAAGAGGGAAAGGCACGGAATCGTCGGCTGAACCGTTGATCGACTGGTTTTACCGCAAATACGCCTTTGCCAAATTTAAGGGGTGATAATATTGGAAGGGCACAACCACTCATTATAAGCATTGCTATGGTATTTTGTTTGGCACGAGTAGAATATGATGTTGAAGATGCAATTACAAGAATAAAACAAATTGTCACGAATTTGCACGTTCATAAAGTAATGATTACAATAATTACAACAATTACAATAGTATTGAAGGAAAGCAGTAAAAAAAGCATCAAAGAACAGAAAGAAAGAGCCAAGTCAGTTTCGAAGTAGAAAATAGATAAAGACATTAAATTAAAGAAATAAAGAAGCAGTAAAGTCACAAGTACCATGAAATGGTGAAAACCTAAAAAATAAAATCCCTAGTAGAGTTGCCATGTTGTCGATGCCCCTTTTTTCTAAGGCAAAATCGGGTTTACAACATTTGGGAGTAAAACTCGTTCCTTTTTGGGAATTGAGTTTTTGGAATTGAAGAGTCGCCACCTAATAATTAAAGTGCATTAGGACACTAAAAGGGTTTGAGTTTGAAGAACCAGAGTTTAGGAAAGGGCTAGAAATTATCTCGAGGGGAAGGTGTTAGGCACCTCTCAAGATCCAGTAGTGTGATTCCCGGCCATATTATTATTGTGACTTCAAATAATCAAGTAAGATATTAAAGGCTCAAATAGAAGGGGTTTTCATATAATATTGCAAATAAGTTGAAACTATGAGGAAAAGTAAAGAGGCTAGAAATTTATGAAAGATTTAAACAATTTCTAAAGGAAGAAGATAAAACAAGTAAAAGAAAAGGGGTCCTAGGTTTATGATTAATATGGATCATATCAATGCAATACCCAGTAATCACTCATCAGTAGATGGTCTACATGAGATATTAGCGCATTGGTCATCATCTCCATATTGTACCCTTCCTGCCCCATAAAGGTTATTCAAAACGCGTGGGTTGGTCACGAATGCTTATTGCGTGCTCATACCCATCCCATCCTATAAGTCCTAGAAGGTATTTAGGACTACTGTTCCTACAAGGTAAGGGATAGGCTGAACCCTTAGGTTTAAATGATAAAGTGCTAAGCGACATACATAGCACATAAGACCGCACATAAGGGGGCACATAAAGACAAATAAAGGCTCATAGATCCCTCCACAAGTGGACACGTAATTAGCACGTCTCAAACGCATTTATGGTCTCAAATATAGGAGTTTTTTTAAAAAGAAAAGATAGCAACAGTTTAGAGTTAGTAAAATATAGATAAAAATTGTTGATGTACGATTTTTGAAAGTAATGTAGAGAAGTGAATTGAAGACACAATAGCTTAATGAGATGTAGGGCAAGTATTCAAAATAGCACGATTCTGGGAAGAGAGTGGTGAGCCAGTAGTTTGAAAAAAATAATAGAACAAGAAACAAAAAATCATTGAGAGTAAATAGATGCGCAATGTCAAGATTGTTTACAGATAGGGCGGGAGTTTTAATAAAAAAATAGAGTGAACTTTAGGGAGGAAACAAAAATGGGAGCAACATATTTCAAAAACTTAAAAGAGGTTGATTGATCCTAAACCGTTAAACCTGATTAATTGATTCTTATTAGGCTCAAAGTTTGGCTAGGCGTCGTATGCAATGCCTAATTATCTTAAAGGGTGAACATGCATATTAATTTTCAATAGTAAGAGGGATACACAAATAGTTAACCATGCTTGTATTATTAGATTAAACATGCTAATTAGGCGTTTAATAATTGCAACTCAGACAAGTATAAAACCCTAAGCAACAAGATGTCTAATGCACACAGGAACACCTAAAACATGATTTCTAAATGCTAATGATTATGAGGATGCAACAATAGCCTTATAACAGCTTATTTTCTTGTAATTAACTGATCATGGTTATGAAATGAGTATAATAATAGACTTAAAGTAAAGAACCTAGAGCAGGATCTCTAATGTATGAGATGTATGTCCTATACACGTTATTTATTGCACAGATATGTAAAAAAGTCCTATAAGCATATTTTCTACCAATCACTTAAACGAGGCATGCATAATTCTCCATATTCACTGTCCAATATCAATCATTCATTTACAAATTATTATAAATAAATGATAGCCGAATTATAGTAATAAAGAATAAAAAGAAGTTATTCTATAGGTAGCCTTCAATCAGGCCCATTCTTCCAACCTCACTCCTTTCGAGTTTCACAACCTTGACATGGTCAGGGTGCGTCAAAGCTCACTAGGGCCCCTATTGTCCCTGGAAAATACCAACACCCAAACACTTACCAAAATGTTGGACATGTGTCGTGTAGAATTAACACCCTCATGTGTCAAAGTTCAATGAGTACACAGGGGGTACTCAAGGTAATGCTTACACAAAGGGCGTGGAACATAATTTCTAATAGTAATGTGAAGTGCAGGAAGATGAGTAAAATTTGTAGCTTAAAGAGTTTATAAAAATTTAAGAGTTGCACACAAGGATAATGGGCAAAGGGGATAACTAGATCATATAATATCACCAAGAGATGCAGAGATTTATGCAAACTCACTAAGCATGCGTACACTCAAAGTGATTTTAGGAAACTAGAAATGGTCGAATTTAGACATAATAGTAGGCAGTAACAGAATATAGTCATAACAAGAAAGATTAGGAGCAAACAATGGTCATGAGAATGTAAGTATCAACAGGCAACAAGGGAGTCAATTACATGTTGCACAGTAGAAGCATATGTAGAAAACAATTAAGAATATAACACACTGAAGTAGTAATAACCACATTGGTTTGGAACTTTTAAATTAATCAGTACATACTAGCAACAAGAGAGCACATTAGAATGCAAGAGCCAAATATGAGCACAATATTAGCCTTGGATTTTAAGCTGGCTAATAATAGTCAGGAGTAGGGAACAAAAATAGAGCAAAAGAGAGAAGTAGCACAAGAGAGAGAACAATGTTTATTGCTGTGTGTGTTTGTGATATGCAATGTCTTAGCGTGTAATGCAAAAGAGAATGGGGGTACTTATTGTACTAAAGACGAGTAAATAAACAAGGTATACAATAAACACTAGGTACATGATACTTAGTTAGGGAAATATGTCAAACAAATCAACAACATATTTGTACACATATGGGCATAATACTACTTTAATTCTAGAAAATAGTCTCAAAGTAATGAACGAGATTGAAATCTAGGGGATCAGTATTAATTGAGGAAGGTATCCCACAAATTAAGGAAGCAATTCTAAATAAAATACCAAACTATAAGGAAAATACACAAAATCAAAAATTTTAAGGCAAATATCGCAATCTTAAAGGGAGCTTGTAAGAATCAGTATAGAATCACCATGTAAACAATTAATATGGCGAATAGTCAAGTTTATTAAACCATACCTAGCTCATATTGAACCATATAAGAGAAACCCTAATAAGAGAACACAAGACAGTAGCGGACTAAAACACTAGCAACAAAATTAAAGCAAAGAGCAAAGAATTCAGAGAGGAATCCAGAAGAACACACAAACAAGCAAATACGATAAAATAATACAAGTATAAACCTTAAAGCTAGGGTTTCATCAGAATAATGAGACTTATGAAAAAATGATTCAGAAATAGTACTGAGAATCATGAATTAGTACTCAAAATTAGAAGATAATGTATTTTCGAAAAGGGGTTAAGAAACCCTAGTTTTAAAAGGGAACAAAAACATTTAAAACTTGAATAATTGTAAAGATTGTGTAGAGAGTAGTGCAAAACATAAAGATATGAATTGAAAATTATTAAAATATATAGAGATTTAATAGGTTTAGGTTGTGATTAGGGTTTCATAAGAAACCAGAGAGAGAAGTAAGAGAAACCTGGTTGTGAAACTTAGGAACTATGGTGTTTATAGCACCATCGAGCCAAAATCCATCGGAGAAAGGCCAGAAACAAACCTAGGCAAAGCTTCAGTTTCTGTCTGGAATGGTAAATACTTATGGGGTCTCATGGACGAAGGGAACCGATGAGATAAGGCTTCAAGGCGGCTGGTGGTCGAAAGGGGCGAGGCTGGAGGTGGCCGGAGAGATGGTGAAGGCCATAAGAGAAGAAGAACCAGAAGGTTCAAGAGAGAAGGAGTAGAGGAAGAGACAGATAGAAAGAGAGAGAGAGAGAGAGAGACAGTGAGAGAGAGAGAGAGAGATCTCGGTTGTTGATCTTATTTGATCAACGGCTAAGATTAGTTCGGAACTGGGTTGGGTTAATTTAGAGATTGGGCTAGGGTTGATTTGGTTGGGTCTTGGGTTAATTGGGTTTTAATTAAATCTGATGGATTAGGATTAAATTGAGGCTAAAACTGAAATAATAATGGGCTATGTGTTACATAACTAATTTTCACCTTTTATTGTATATAAAACAGTTAAAATAATTTTAAAAACAAATTAATAGCACTGAAATAATTAATATTATACGAATATTAATCTAAAAATACTGGAAATGATTTTATAGTTGTAAAATGTTATTAATAATAAAATAAGTTATAATTGCAATTATATAAAATTTAGCTTTTTAAATATACCAAATAAATTTGTAAACATATGCAAAAATCACCTCAATTATATTTTGGTGTAAATGTGAGAATAAAATAAGTTATTCACCAAAATTATAATCTTGGGAATAATTATTAGATTTTGTACTACTAAAATAGATAATAAATTGATAATTTCTTTTTAGGAAAAATACCAAAACTCTTGGGTCTGCTTATATATGCAAACATGTGTTTTTTGAAAGTATTTTAAGTATAAAATATATAGGTAAAAATTGGGTATCAACAGATGAATGAAAAATGAGGATCGAAGATGATCAGGTTAGTTTTCCACCATCGACCAAAGGACGAGAAAATAATAGAGAAAACACAAAAGATGATTACGACACAGACAGACGAACTTCGAGGGATCGAGTTTTACTCTACGAGTGGACTGAAGGCTGTAGCAGAAGCTTCTGGAAAATAGACAAGTTCATTGTTGATAGAAGGACCGATCTTGGTCAAAATAACAAATTATTGTAGAATAAAGAAATGTCAGGGTCGCGGGATCCTTCTTACCGTAGGTTATCGGAATACAACTTCAATGTCAGTATATATAGTGGAATTAGTGTCAGCCATGAGAAACATTAAAGAGGCACGGTTCCTGGGATCAAATGAGATCTGATATCGGACAGAGGGATCCCAACTTATGATGTGAATACCATGTGATGAGTGACCATCGAATAGGGTACTGCTGACACCTTCAGGAAAAAGTGACAACGCTGTTCAAGAATGGTCACTTTAGAGAATTCTTGAGTGACTGAGCTAAGAGCTATTATGGCTAGAACAAAGAAAATGTGAAACTCTAATAAACAAGAGAAGAACCCCCCACGCCAAACGATCAATATAATATTTGGAGGGAATGAGATTAATGGGGTCATCTTTTTGGAAACAAAGAAGACGAATGTATCAATAGCTCATAATAAAAGGCTTCGGGAAGATGATATCACTTTTACGGAGGAAGATACAGATGGATTTGTGCTACCACACAATGATGCAATGGTAATTTATTTAAATTTATTTGATTTTAAGATTAAATGTGTTCTGTAAATCCAGGAAATTCTGCTAATATCATACATTAGAGAGTACTAGAGCAAGCTAAACTCAACGAAAAAATTATGCCATCAATAAAGCTCCTCGCGAGTGTGACAACCCGAGGTTAGATTTTGCTGCTCACGAATGTTGTAGGAGTAATGAAAACAAATCTCTTCAAAGTTGTATATGGAGAAATGGGATATAATATCCTCCTGGGAAGGCATGAAAGTTGTGCCTTCAACTTATCACCAATTGTTGAAAATTTTGACACTTGAGGGGATCAAGCAGATAAGGGGTGATCAACCGACAACAAGGAAGATCAATGCAATTTTAGTCTCTAGTAGCAAAAGAAAGGAGCGCGCGACATAACAATTATTGGAACTGGCACCTACCCCCGAACCATAGGAAGTTAGCCCAGGGACAGAGGAATAAGAATGGTATTAGGTGCCAAAGTATTTCCAAGTTCTAGAAAAGCAAACACAATAAAATCCACTGCGGAAGAACTATAGCAAGTTGCGTTATTCGAAGAATTCCTAGAAATTTTTTTTTTATTTGGGAATAGAACTGCACTCGGAGCTCATGTATGATTTTATTGAATTTCATAAAATTAACACGAATATATGACAGGTATCCCGACGAAGGTAGTCATGCACAAGTTAAGCTTAGATCCTAACATACCTCTGGTAAGACAAAAAAAGCACCCTATTGCAGCAATATCTCCTGATCTGATCGAAAAGGTTGCATATTGGATAAGGAGAGAAACTCTCCTTATGAGAAGAGAACACAATCCGGATAAAAGACAGGGCTAGAGTTTGTGTTGTTCAAGGACTCAACTTCGATGGAAGATCAACAATTGAGTCTCAATCAAACTCTAATTACTAACTCATTAAATAACAGTGATTGTTCTCTTTTACAGGAATTGTACATACACCAAAGTCACACTAAATTAAAAGCAAAAGAGAAAGGCATTTTTGCAAGCAATTTTTGTGAGATCCGAGTGTGTACTCCTGAAGCTACTTCAACGAGATAGAAGAACCAGTTTCATTGTATTTTTTCTTATTTTGGTTCAATTTTAGTAGGTGGTTTAAAGTTGTACCTTTCAGTTTTCATAGAAGCATTTGTACTAGGTACTTTGAGTGTTCAAGTTATAAGCTAACTTGAAGTTGTCACAACAGTTGAGGCTGTGTGCTACAAAGGGATTAAAGTTAATCCTTAGGTTTATAAAGAGTTCTTATAAATGCTGTTTTGGCTAAGTAATTTTAGTGGAAGTTTAGAAAAATACTACTGAGTAGTAGGTCGTGGTTTGTTCACCTTTTGGGCCAGGTGTTTACCACGTAAAAAACTCTGTATTCTTTATTTTATGTACTTTTAATTCCGCAAACAGTAGTAGTTAGATCATCTAGAAGAACCTGGTTCTTCTAGATCGAAAATTGGTACCACACAAATCACCTCCCTTGTGTGGTACTGACGTTTAGAACATCAATTGGTGTCAGAGTGAGTTATCCTTGAAGAAGCTAACACCTTAGAAAAATATCAACACGAGTGCACCAGCTGGGAACTAGGAAGGGCAATCCATTGCTAGGCCTCCACTTTTCAATGGACAATACTATTGTTGGTAGAATAATAGAATGAGATATCACATCATAGGAGAAGACTATGAACTCTGGGACATAGTCACTGATAGTCCTCTAGCCACTACAAAGAAGAATGCTGAAGGAGTGGATGTGCCAAAGAAAAGGGCTAACTGCATTGTTGAAGACTTGAAGAAGTGGGAGAAATTTGCTAAGGCAAAGAAATGGCTTGTGTGTGGACTAGGTTTAGATGTGTACAATAGAATTCAAAGTTGTACCTCTACTAAGGAAATCTGGGACACTTTGCAAGTGGCTCATGAAGGAACACCTCAATTAAAGAAGTCCAGAGGAACACTGTTGTATTCTCAATATGAGAACTTCACCATGAAGGAGGGAGAAACCATCCAGGAGATGCATACAAGGTTGACCACACTGTCAAATGAATTTGAATCTCTTGGAAGGATTATCCTAGAAAAAGATAAGGTTGAGAAGATTTTGACAAGGGTTCTGCTAGTCTCTTGGGAAAGCAAAATTACTACCATTCAGGAATAACAAAATATTGCTACCCTAAAGCTATATGAGCTAGTTGGAAACCTTACTGCCTATGAACTGAGAAGGCAAACCATAAAGATTGATACACCCAAGAAGGAAAGAAGTCTGGCTCTTAGAATCGCTGAATGTTCGGATCTGGAGGATGATGAAATGACTATGATCACTAGAGATTTCAAAAAGTACCTGATGAGATGAAAGGATTCTTCAAAAGGACAACCTTCAACAAATCAAGGACTCTTGAGAAACAGACCAATGAGGGCTACTACAAGTGTGGTAAGACTGATCACATGATCAGGAACTGTCCTCAATGGGAAATTGAGTGGAAGAAAGAAAGGGCTGAATGAAAGAATATGAAGAAGGAACATGTTCAACCAAAAAGGAACAACGGATCAACAAAGGCTATGGTTGCTGCCTGGGGAAAAACATCAGATGAGGGCTCAGAGGATGAAATTGGAGATGAACATGTATTTATGGCCATCAGAGAATCAGATAATGAACAAGAGGTAATTATTTTTTCATCTCAAAGACAAGATTAAATTTCTATCTAAAGAAAGGTTGTCTGAGCTACTACTAGACTTTATTGATAAGTCTGAGAATTAGCAATGAGAAGGAAGAACTATCTGGGGAATGCATGATTCTAAAATCCAAGTGCAAAAACCGAGAGTCTAGGGCTAATGAGAGTGAAAGTGAAAATGTTGAGTTGAAGAACCATGTTTTTAACTTGAAATAGTGTCTTACAACTTAGGTATGAGAACTTAAAACTGAAACTAGGAATAGGAAAGAAGAAAGTTGATCACACTCATCTCACCCTAGAATAAAACTTAAGAAAATGAAGGATGACCTGTACAGGAAAGATGAACAGATAAGAGTGTTAAAAGAAGATCTAGGGAAGGTAAAATATGAACTAGATAGAACTTGAAAATGGAACAAGGCTTCTGATGCACTCTCCTGGCTACAAGAACATCATAGTAGCAATAAAAAAGGACTTGGTTATGGGACCCAAGCATCTAAATGGGATCCTAAAAGCAAGTACCTCATTCTTCCTGAAAACAAAATTTGCACACATTGCGGCAAGACTGGCCATTACAAAAATGAAAGCAATGCAAAAGAAAAGGCCAGTAAAAAGAACAAAACTTTTGTTCAAGAAAGAAATAGGCTGCCTTGGTGGGCTAGAAGGAATCTGATTTATCCATTTGCCAATAGAAAAGGACCCAAACTAGTTTGGATTCCTAAGACTAACCTCTGATTTATTTTTGTAGGTCCAAGTGTAGGGAAGCAGCCAAATATGGTACATGGATAGTGGCTGCTCAAAACATATGATTGAAAGCAAGAACCAGTTCCTTTCACTTGATAACTTAAAAAGAGGCAATGTCTCCTTTGGAAATGGGAAGAAAGGTGAGATTATTGGAGTTGGAAAGGTAGGTATAATAGACTCTCACTCCATTGAGAATGTCTACTTGATAGATGTCTTGAAATATAGCTTGATCAGTGTGTCACAACTGTGTGATAGAGGTAACCTTGTAGCATTCACCTCTACTAAATGCTTTGTGATTAATCTTACCACTGACTTGCAGGGAATGAGAGTTAACAATATTTACATTGTAGATCTGTCAACTCTCTCAGAAAATGTACTAACTTGTCTATGTGTTCTGGATAATGATCCCCTCATGTGGTACAAAAGACTTGGTCATGCCAGTCTGAATCAGCTGAACAAATTAGTCTCCAATGACTTGGTGATAGGGTTACCTAAAATCAAGTTCAAGGAAGACAAAGTTCGTGAGGCCCATGCAAGGGGGAAGCAGGTAAGGTCATCCTTCAAAAGCAAGAAAATGGTAAGCACAACTATGTCGTTGGAACTGGTCTATATGGATCTCTTTGGTCCAATGAGAACCATGAGCAGAGGTAGAAAGAAATATGTAATGGTTCTTGTTGATAATTATTCTAGATTTACCTGGGTTCTATTTTCTAAAGATGGAGCATTTGACATGTTTACTGCATTTGTTAGAAAAACTCATAAACAATTAGGAAATCAACTTGCATCCATTAGGTCTGATCATGGAACTGAATTTGAAAATTCTAAGTTTGCTGAATTCTGTGATGAAAATGTTATAGATCATAATTTCTCTGCCCCTAGGATTTCTCAACAAAATAGAGTAGTTGAAAGAAAGAACAGGACTCTTGAAGACATGGCTAGGACTATGTTTTTTTCTAGTAAGCTGCCCTGTAGCTTCTGGGCAGAGGCTGTAAACACTACATGCTACATTATCAATAGATGCATGACCAGACCTCTTTTAGATAAGACTCACTATGAGTTACTTAAAGGGAGAAAACCAAATATATCCCATTTTAGGGAATTTGGACGTAAGCGCTTTGTGCACAATAATGGAAAGACTCTCTAGGTAAATTTGATCCCAGAAGTTATGAGGGAGTATTCTTAGGATATTATTCACATAGAATAGCATATAAAGTGTTCAGTAAAAGATTTTTGTGTGTATAAGAAAGTGTACATGCAGTATTTGATGAAACTAATATCCATTCTAAGAGACATGAACATGAAGATGAAGTCATTGGATTGGTAAATGACTTCACTAAGCTTAAGCACAAGTCATAGTGGCACCAACAGAATGAACAGGTGATGGAACAAGTTCTCCTATCAAGGGAAACCTGACAGTGGGGAACTAATCAAAGAGGAATCGAAATAAATCCCTTAAAGGAACATGTTCATAACCCTGTTCCTCTGATATAGAACTTAGGAGAAACATCTAGAAGAAACTAGTTGGTTGTGAAACCTCATAAGTATCAAAGTTCTCATCCTATTGATAATACTATCATAGATCCAACATCTGGAATCAAAACTAGATCACAACTAAAGAATCTGTGTGCCTTTGATGCCTTTTTGTCTCCTATTGAACTTAAAAATATTGGTGAGGCTTTGCAGGATGCTGATTGGGTGATTGCTATTCAAGATGAACTCAATCAATTTGAGAGAAGTCAATTTTGGCATGTAGTTCCAAGACCCAAGGACGGATCAGTCATCGGCATAAAGTGAGTCTTCGGAAACAAACTTGGTGAAGATGGAACAGTTACAAGAAACAAGGTAACACTGGTGGTCCAAGGTTATAGCCAAGAGGATGGCATAGACTATGATGAGACTTTTGCTCCAATTGCAAGACTAGAGGCAATCAGACTCCTTATAGCCTTTGCAGCACACATGGAATTCATCTTCATCAAATGGATGTCAAAAATGCCTTCCTGAATGGCTGCCTGAAAGATGAAGTGTTTGTGAAATAACCTCCAGGGTTTGAGAGCAAGGAATGTCCTGAGCATGTGTACAAGTTAGACAAGGCTCTCTATGGACTCAAACATTCCCCAAGAGCGTGGTATGAATGATTTTCGAAATTCCTGCTAGAGCATAGTTACAAAAGAGGTAAAATTAATAGTACCTTATTCTTAATGGGAAAAAGGTAAGGATCTCTTTGTTGTACAAATATATGTCGATGACATAATCTTTGGGACCACTAATGAGAAGCTAAGTAAGGACTTTGCAAAATTAATAGGGAGTGAGTTTGAAATGAGCATGATGGGTGAGCTTAACTTCTTCTTAGGCTTAAAAATAAAACAAAGTCCAAATGGAACCATGATCTATCAGAAGAAGTATGCAAAGGAGCTAATAAAAAAGTTTAAAATGGAAGAATCAAAAGAAATAGACACGCCCATTGCAACCGCTACTAAATTAGATGTTGATGAACCTGGTACATTAGTTGATTAAAAGTTGTATAGGGACATGATTGGCTCACTTCTATGTCTTACTGCTAGCAAACTTATTATTTTTTTCAGTGTAGGGATTTGGGCTTGTTTTCAGGCAAATCCTAAAGAGTCTCACCTGGTTGCTGTCAAAAGGACACTAAGATACTTGAAAGGCACTACTGATTTGTGTCTTTGGTATCCCAAAGGTAGCAATTTCAATCTAGTAAGATATGCTGATGCTGATACTGATTATGCAGGTTTTCTAGTGGATGGGAAGAGCAGCTCAGGTATGGTACACTTCCTTGGTTCATGTCTTGTGTCATGGGCTACCAAAAACCAAAACTCAGTAGCCTTATCTACAGTTGAAGCTGGTAGATTTTGGTATTGAAGTTGGTTGCATTCCGATATTCTATGGTAATACTAGTTCTATAAGTATGACAAAGAACCATGTTCGTCATAAAAGGACTAAGCACATAGATGTTAGGCACTATGTTTTAAGAGACAGCTACGAAAAGGGTCTAATTTCCATAGAATTCTGAGCTACTCATAAGTAAATTACTAACATATTCAATAAAGCACTCAGTAGAGAAAACTTTGACAGGAACAAGTTGGAATTAGGGATGAGTAAGATTACCTAATAGGCCCAGCTCATAATGAAAAACAATTAAAATAAAAAAGGGAAAAAAATATGGCTAGGAATTACAAGTTTGTGTAAATACCTAGATTAATTCTTACTCAGATTCATACTTTATTTAGTATACTCTTGTGACATGTGTATATATGATTACCGATCTCTTACAAAGTTTTTTCTATTATGGCATTTGAGGCATGTTGAAGAGAGTTCTATATGAAGAACCTGGTTCATCAGTATGAGTTCATAGGAAAGCTCAGCTATGTTTTCAATACCTTGCATAATTAGAAAGATTAACACTTCAATTATGAGCTACATGTCAAATTCTTA
This sequence comes from Nicotiana benthamiana, assembly GCA_034376525.1. Taxonomy (NCBI): domain Eukaryota; kingdom Viridiplantae; phylum Streptophyta; class Magnoliopsida; order Solanales; family Solanaceae; genus Nicotiana; species Nicotiana benthamiana. The sequence goes on along the minus strand of CM067333.1, from coordinate 21,417,288 downwards.
GAAAATTCTATCAGTTAAGGCATTGAACTAATTTCGTCCATTTAGAACTCTAAAATATTGATTTTGGCCAAATATCTAGGGAAGCCAAATAATCATTAAAAGTCTAGAATTGTAGTTTGATTAGACTTCTAATTGACCCCTGAAAAGTTATCGTTATTGCATTAATGTTCAATTCATTTTAAATACCAACCACATCTCTAATCTTCTTCATTATTCTAAAAATTGTCAAAATAAGCCTCCAGCTCTAATTACCTTCTTCTCCAAAAATTTCCCAAATTCTCTCAAGAAATGATCAACCATGTCTAATCCACAAGATCATTCTGGTACTCCTCAACCACCACCGCCCTTAAATTTATCCCTATTTACTCCTCCTAGTGAAACCCCAAAACCTAGGTTTCGAAGGCAGAAAATGTTGGCTAGAAAAATCTGGGCTTCTGGATCATTGGGGAAGGTTTTAAAAAAGAAATTGAAAGCTATCCAGATGAAAAAAATCCTAGCTCAATAATCTGACTCTAGTTCTGAGTCAAAATCATTAAAATCTACTAGTGAAGGTGAAGGACATGGGTCATGTGACACTCAGAAAATTCAAAAAACCCCTTCTGAGGTAAGTTCTTCCGTGATTGAAAACTTAAAAAAAAGGTTTGTTCTAGTTGGACCTATTAGAGATGTAAAATTGGCTGAATCGAGTAGGAGTGTAGGTAAAAAGAAAGGAAAAGAGAGAGAGAGAGAGAGAGAGAGAGAGAGAGAGAGAGAGAGAGAGAGAGAGAGAGAGAGAGTGCGAGACGATGCAAGTGGTGAAGAGAGGGGAAATGGGAAGGAAGGGGTTCCTACTATATGTGGGGTTGTAGAAAAAAATCGACATAAAGTCAGGGGAAGTGGTTCTAGGTAGGCAGCAGAGGGAATGGTTCATCTAAGCAAACAAAGAGATGAACCTGTTTTATCTGTTGAGGAAACCTTGGCCGACCTTCTAGAAAAGGTTGGGGCGAGTTATGATCCAAAAAAATGCAAAGACACTTCATAAAAGGCCCTAACTGCTTCTAAGCCAACCAAGAAAAGCAAAACTTCATCCCCAAAACCTATTGGACCTTCAGTTCCTATGGGAATAGCCACTAGAAGCATGGTAAAACAAAGTGAAACTAACTTACAAAAAGCTCTAGAAGAAAGCAAGAAAAAGAAAATGGAGAATAGAAAAGGAAAGGTTGAAAAATCCCCTGAGGTTGTAGAAGATGATGAGATGGAAATGGTCCATCAAGAAAGGGGAAGAACAGTGGAGGTTTCTACACCCAAACCAAAAATATACAAGACTTCTTCCAAGAAGTCTTCCTTTGTACCTGTGTCTGCTAAACCATCATTATCCAATAGGATAAGATCTACAATGAAAGGAAAACGTGTGAAAATTACTGAAGAAGATGATGAATGGAGTGGAGAAGAAGAAGAAGAAGAAGAGGAATCTGAGAAGGAACAGAACAAGTTTGCCATTTTTGGTAGAAGAAAAATTTTGAAAGGTAAACTGTTGAAGGACATGGGTGAACGAGGTATGATGAGATTGGTAGATGCTTTAGTTGCACAAGGTTAGAAGGAAATGGTACTTGAAATGGATGGGAGGCTGGACAAGAATGAATTGATTGAATTTATGGCCAGTGCTGCTATGAAGGATGAAGTAGTTGCCAGCCTGGTGAAAGGAGTCAAAGTGAAGTTTGATGCACTCAAACTGGGTGAGATCCTGGACATACCGACTGAAGGGTATGATGATTATACAAGGCAAAGGTGGCCATGTCTGGATTCTCTCCCTATTGATCTTTAAATCACTAGGAGGTTCTGTGACTCTAGAGATGTGCCTGAAGTCAGATTTGTGCAGAAAAGTGAAATGACGACTTAGCACAAGGTCTTCTTTGAATATGTCAACAAGTGCCTTTTTACCAGATAGGAGAGAAGGCACACTGCAAATTACATGGACCTGGTTCTTATGGAGTGCCTGGTGAGAGGAATTCAAATCAACTGGCCTGCTTTCATTGTCAAATTGCTAAAAGGGTCATCAATGGCTCCAAGGCTCATGCCACTCCATATGGGTTCATATTGACTATAGTTCTGGACATTCTTAATGAGCCTTTTAAAAAATGGGAAATGACATCAAGAAAAGAACATTTTGGTGTTAAGACTCTGATGGCACATGACTATCCAGTCAATGCCATCCCAGTTGAACCTGATTCATCTCTGAATACACCTATCAAGAGCAAGGTTAGGGCTTTGGTTCAGGAATGTGGAACTGAAGATAATGAAATTGCTAGGCTTAAGCTCGTATGGTTGAAATGGAATCTGAGAGAGATGGCCTTAGAAATGAGCTAGCAAAAGAAAAGGAGAAAAGTGATAGAATGCTTCAGAATATGATGAGCCTTCTCCAATCTAAACCCTCTAGTTCCTCCAAGCCTTAGGTCTCCTAGTACTTTTCTTCTGAACCAGTCTAGTACCCCAGTGACGCAGATTAGGGATTTTTTTTATTTTTTGCTCATGTTTTGAAAGTTTTTCTTTCTTTTTGTGGTCTGTTTGTGGAAGCATATCTCTATCAATGACAACTGTTTTTTCTCTTGTTCTATGATGATTCAGATCTTGGTAGTTTAAATATGTTTTTTGACTATTGATAATTGCATATTGATTTCACATGTAGTTTCCCCAGTGGTCATGAGTACTTTTTAACATCTGGGATTTACATTATGTATGCAACTTTTCGGTGATGCAAAAAAGGGGAAGATATTATGTTTTTACTTTACATTATTCTGAATAAGTGATATTTATAACCTAATTAACCTGGTCCTTGATGATAAGTAAAATTTCTAAGAAAAGTGTTGATGGTTGAGCTGTGTTCTTACATATTCTTTGATCATCAAAAAGTACAGAGTTTATCATCATCAAAAAGGGGGAATTTGTTGGTCCAAGAACATGTGAAGTTTTGAGGAATGACAAATGAACTCAGTCATGGACCAGGTCCATCATGAGAAGCACAATAATGATCAACCTACACATGTAATGTTCATGTGAAGGAGATAAATCCCATAGATCAAGCAGCAATATCTCCTGATCTGATCGAAAAGGTTGCATATTGGATAAAGAGAGAAAGTCTCATATGGGAAGAGAACACAATCTGGATAAAGATAGGGTTGGAGTTTGTGTTGTTCAAGAACTCAACTTCGATGGAAGATCAACAATTGAGTCTTAATTAAACTCTAATTACTAACTCATTAAATAACAGTGATTGTTCTCTTTTACATGTATTGCACATACACAGAAGTTAAACTAAATTGAGAGCAAAAGCAAGGTGATTTTGCAAGCACGTTATGTGAAATTCGAGTGTGCACTCCTAAAGATACTTGAACGAGATAGAAGAACCAGTTCCATTGTGTTTTTTCTTATTCTAGTGCAATTGTAGTAGGTGGTTTAGAGTTGTACTTTCAGCTTTTATAGAAGCATTTGTACTGGGTACTTTGAGTGTTAACGTTATAGGCTAACTTGAAGTTGTCGCAACAGTTGAGGTTGTATGCTACAAAGGGATTAGGGTTAATCCTTAGGTTTACAAAGATTTTATGTAAATGTTATTTTGGCTTAGTAATTTTAGTGAAAGTTTGGAAAAAATCCTACTGAGTAGTAGGTAGTGAATTTTTCACCTTTTGAGCCAGGTATTTTTCACATAAAAATATTTGTGTTCTTTATTTTATGTACTTTTAGTTTAGCAAACAGTAGTAGTTACATCACCTAGAAGAACCTGGTTCTTCTAGATCAAAAATTGGGTACCCCACAAATCCCCTCCCACCCCTCTTGTGTGATATTGACATTTAGAGTATCAGAAGGGTTCAACCAAGTTCTTCATATAAAAAATAGAAGCAAGGTAAGTTTGAATTACCATTATTTTTGGTCATCCACCCATATTTAAGGGCCAATACTTTCCACAAATGAGTTTCGAGCGTAGTAACATCCAAGATTTTTTGAGCCAACTGGTCTAAGTCTTCCACCACCGGTAGGTTAAAAATTCAATACGACCATAAAGGAATATATATGAAAAGGAAATATTAATTGAAAAAATCTTACGAGTGTTGTTCCAAGTAACCGAAAGGATAAAGCCGTTGTCGGAATGATGTTATCAGTGGTAAATGCAACGAACCGTTCCATCTACCCACAGTTGTTATCATTATCCATGCTGGTCAACAGAGCATGGCGGCCACGTTTGTAGAGATTTATCATTCCAATTCGGAAAATCTTGGGAGAGTAAAAATTTATTATATGAGATAAGGTTAGCTCCTTTCCAGTCTCCTGGCACAAACGCTGAAGGCAGTCAACCATCCTCCACATAAAAGGACTTACTTTTGCCAAACATACTTGGCAGCAGAGGAAAAACTTCACAATCATGGAATCTAGCTCTCCACTAAAAGTAAACGCATCCAAAATAAAGGGATACATGTAAAAATATGTAAAACACTCCTTGTGAAGGGTCACTCACTCCGATAGATCAGGAGCAATAATATCTAACTCATAGCAGTGGCATTCTTCCTTCACAATAGCAATACAGGACGGACAAATGGAAGAAGGATACCTACTGGCAGCCCATGTACGAGGATTAACAGTAGGGAATTTCTCTTCGAAGTCTTTTGTGGTATTAAGACTTATGGGGATGATGGAATCCACCATTGGAGGAGTAGAGTCTTCGTCCTTGTCTTGTTCTTTGAAGAACCGACGCGCTTTGAAGAAGAAGAAGAAAAAAGTTTTGTGTTTGAAGAGAGTTAGAGAAAAAATGAAGAACAAATGTACAAATCAATAGCTTGGAAAATTATGCAGTGTAAGGGAAAAAGATGATGCGTATAATTAAAATTTTGGCGGCTAACTTTATGGCCATGATTACCTTGCTAATCGGAAAAAGTTGTGCTGAATCGTGGGATGACGCGTTTTCGGGACATTTAATATGGAGGGACGTGCGTCTAATCAACTGTCAAAAGCCTACATAGAGAATAATAGAAATTTTTGCCAAAAGAGTGTTTCCACCAGCTTCCCGGTAATACAAAGTTATGTCACTGGAAAGCAAGGGGAATATCTGAATAGGATAAACTATGATGTGGTACGTGGTCATCTAAAGAAATGACACGTGGAATCTATGATGAGGATAGCCGAAGACTGAACATAGATATTCTGCTTATCACCGAATGGGATAACGTTCATAGAAGGTGTTAAATGCCTTGCGCCTTATAGTATTTAATAAGAAATATTCTGTAGCATTAAGAATAACCACCCATTATAAAAAATTTAGCATATATGTCCACTGTCACATCTTCATCAATGACCCTCATAATTGATATTAAAAGATGACACGATCCTAGAACTTTCTGTTAGGATTTATGCCCGTCACTAGAGGGGGGGGGGGGTAAATAGTGAGGCACGAGAATGTCGGAAAATTTTGCGGAATTAAAATTGTAGGAGTAAAGTAAGTGCAGTAATTAAAAGAGTAAGGAGAGGACACACCGAATTTATACTGGTTCACCACAACGTGTGGTTAGTCCAGTCTCCCGAGAGACTCTCTCGAGTTAACACTAACTCCGTTAAGCTTACGGGTGCCTAACAAACCGTTACACTTGCTCGTATATGTACGCTCTACAAGACTTCAACTTGCTCGAGGATACCTCACCTCAAGACTTCACCTTGCTCGTGGATACCGCACCACAAGACTTCACACACTAAGATTGAAGGTACTTAGCAAACCCAACGCTCAATGAGAAGGTATGGTCTTCTCAAGAACCTTTCTCTTTTACAACAAGAACTCTCTAAGAAGAGTGGATAAAGAGATACAATATAAGCTCTATGAACAACACAAACTTGTCTCTCAAATGGCTCAACAAAAGCTCTAAATATGATGTAGAAATTTTATCAATATGTTCAAGAATAATGAGAGATATTGTTCATATGAAATGAGTCAAAAAGACCTCTATTTATAGGTGGTAGAGGTTGTATGTCCGTTGCTTAATTGAAAATCAATAATGCTGATTTTATGCAAGGATAATCGATTATCTACTTTACATAATCGATTATCTTCTCAACGTTCATAAAACTGAACGTTGGAAGGCAACGGTCAGTGAATAATCGATTATTCTATAGAGGATAATCGATTATTTACCTTCTCTGGAATTTCCAGTTTAAGCTGGAAAAGGCAGATAATCGATTATCTACTTTGTGATAATCGATTATGCAGCCATGCGGGAATTTTCAGTTTTGGCTGGAAATCCAACATAATCGATTATCTTCATAAGGATAATCGATTATCTGGCTGTTCTGTCCAGAATCGAAAACTTATTTCAAAAATCATTTTGGTTAAAATGAAAATGTTAAAAATCATCTTGTTTGAAGTATATGAAAATGTTTATGATATTTATGATTTGATAGAATGATTTTATGCATATTTATGATGACCTATGTTGAGCCAAAAGACGAGATAACTTAAACGTTGTCCTTACATTGGTTCTACCTAACGACCTACGCCTTGGGTCTTCGGTCTTGAAATTTTGAGCTCGTCTTGGATTTTCCATGCAATCCCTTCATCAATATGCTTCTTGGCATTCAACTTTTCCATGCAATCCCTTCATCAATATGCTTCTTGGCATTCAATCTTGATTGTTTGTCACATAATAACATTGTTTGATAGTTGACTTCATTGTTTGTCATTCATCAAAACCTATACCTGGAAATCATGCTAATACAACCAAAGCCCACATATCATGGATAGAATGATTTCCTACAATTTCGCCCTTTTTGATAATGACAAACAATAAGAGATATGCATATTGGATTTCCCCTAAATTCATGCTATATCTCAACATACAAGTTATGCAAAACATTCCCCCTTAATTGAGTATTCCCCCTCAATTAAAGCATACTAGAAGGTGGAGACATTCTCCCTTATTAAATGCATATCGCCTAATTTCTTCCCCCTTTTGGCATTAGCAAAAAGAGAGTATACACATGCTACTTTCCCCTTTTGACACTTCCCCCTTTTGGGAATATCAACTGTTAGTGTCAAACATAAGATAGGAAATACAATGAGGAATATACATGATGACGATTTTCAAAAAAAATCATACCAACATAAAATGATACCAAATGTTAGCAAAAACATAACAACCATAATAACAGTTATTTTTAGCAAATCATATTACTTAACAACATATCAACTGTTAATTTTTGACAAACCAATAGTTGTATTAAAAACATGAATCATTTATTTTTCAATACTATACCAACTGTTATTCAAACCAAAAATAATACTCATCCAAACATGAATCAATCATTTATTTTTAACAAAAATAATTGATACCAATTGTTATTCAAAATAAAAGTTATCAAAACATGAATCAAAAAATAATTGATACCAATTGTTAACAAAGACATATCAATCATTAACACATATCAACTATTATGTTTTTATTAAAAATATGATAACTGACCGAAATTCCCCCTCGATGCAAAAAGATTTCGTGCTTGGTGCTTCTACTACGATATTGTAGTCTTCAAGCACACCTGCAAATGTACCTAAAAATAGGTTTTAGGTACCCAAACACTTTTGGGTCCTTGGGGGTAAGGCAAATAATAATCATAGCTAAAAGATAAATCCCTATGTTTTGCAAAACATACGGGTGCTATGTGTCCTACCCGGTTGCAATAGTGACATATAACATTCGGGTTGTGCATATGTCTTGGTTGAGCCAAAAACATTCTAGGTGATCTAAAGTCGTTATTCCTAGAAACGTTGAAATTCCTAGAGTCATTTCTAGGCGGTCTAAAATGATTAATTCTAGACTCATTAATAGATTCCTAGAATTATTTCTAGGTTGTGCAACTTCATTTCTATCATGATTCTTATTCTTTTTAGGCCTTTTATATTTCCTGGGCTTTTTCTTCTTAATTTCTTCAACAGTTTTAGGATCTTCTACACTTCGTTTTTCTAGTGTGTTCCTAAGTTCTATGTTCTCTAATTTCAAAGAATCACAAGATGAACAATTTGAATTTTGATCAATTGAAGAAGTTTCATTCATCTCCTTAATTTTATTTCTAAGATCAATATTGTCATTTTCCAAAAATTTATTTTTCTCTTCTAAAACTTTAATTTTAGCCTTGGCCTCTTTGGAGATTTTTGAAGACTTTTTCATTTCATCATATAATTCTTGAAAAGCTTCTTGTAATTCTTCATAAGAGTAAGAGTTAGGAGTACTTACCTCTTCTTCCTCGTTGGCCATGAGGCATAGGGCGGCAGTTTCATCACCCGAGCTGTCCGAATCCCATGTCACGCGCCTTTAGTGTTTCTTCTTCTTCTTGTCCTTGGGTTTTGGACAATGTGACTTGGTGTGGCCAAGTTTTCCACAATTATGGCATGAAGGACTTGGTTCTTCCTTCTTCATTTCCTTCTTCATAAACTTATAAAACTTTTCAATTAAATCGTCGGAAATAGTATCATCAGCGCTTTCCGAATCACTTACTTCTACTCTTTTAGAAGATGAGACTTTGAAGGCAATATTCGAATTTTTCTTGTTTCCAAAAGAAGGATTAAGAATAGTGCTTTCATAAGTTTTGAGGTTACCTCTTAGTCCATCAATTGTGACGTCCGTGATTCCTATCGACTCTTGGATGGCATTGGCTTTGGAACGCCATTCGGGAGTGAGACTCCGCAGGATTTTTCGAACAAGATCTTTGTTCGAATATAATTTCCCAAGAGCATGGATATCGTTGATGATCATTGAGAATCGATCAAACATATCATCGATGCTTTCAGGCTCCTTCATTCTAAAGAGTTCATATTCATGTGTTAGAAAATCAACTCTAGCTTCTCGGACTTGAGGCGTACCTTCATATGTGATTTCAAGCTTATCCCACATCTCTTTGGCGGTTGTGCAGCAAGAGATCTTCCGATAGTCATCCGGATTCACGGCACAATACAACATATTGATGGCCTTTGCGTTATTTTCAACCTTCTTGATATCTTCGGCATTATATTCATCTTCCTCCTTTGGAACCATGATTTTCCCAACTTTCTTTGTCGGTATTTGTTCACCGTTCTTGATGATGTGCCATAATCGAAAGTTATTTGATTGGATGAATATTCTCATCCTCTCTTTCCAGTATGTATAATTGGTTCCATCAAATAGTGGAGGCCTAATGGTAGAGTGTCCTTCGCTCATCATACCTGTGTTCAACATTCTCAACAAAAAATATGGAACGTTCTCTCAATCGGTTAAGGCTTTTAGAGAGTTAGGCTCTGATACCAACTGTTAGGATTTATGCCCGTCACTAGAGGGGGGATGAATAGTGAGGCACGAGAATATCGGTAAATTTTGCGGAACTAAAATTGCAGGAGTAAAGTAAGTGCAGTAATTAAAAGAGTAAGGAGAGGACACACCGAATTTATACTGTTTCACCACAACGTGTGGTTAGTCCAGTCTCCCGACCCTCTCGAGTTTACACTAACTCCGTTAAGCTTACGGGTGCCTAACAAACGGTTACACTTGCTCGTAGATGTACGCTATACAAGACTTCAACTTGCTCGAGGATACCTCACCTCAAGACTTCACCTTGCTCGTGGATACCGCACCACAAGACTTCACACACTAAGATTGAAGGTACTTAGCAAACCCAACGCTCAATGAGAAGGTATGGTCTTCTCAAGAACCTTTCCCTTTAATAACAAGAACTCTCTAAAAAGAGTGGATAAAGAGATACAACATAAGCTCTATGAACAACACAAACTTGTCTCTCAAATGGCTCAACAAAAGCTCTAAATATGATGTAGAAATGTTATCAATATGTTCAAGAATAATGAGAGATATTGTTCATATGAAATGAGTCAAAAAGACCTCTATTTATAGGTGGTAGAGGTTGTATGTCCGTTGCTTAATTGACAATCAATAATGCTGATTTTATGCAAGGATAATCGATTATCTACTTTACATAATCGATTATTTTCTCAACGTTCATAAAACTGAACGTTGGAAGGCAACGGTCAGTGAATAATCGATTATTCTATAGAGGATAATCGATTATTTACCTTCTCTGGAATTTCCAGTTTAAGCTGGAAAAGGCAGATAATCGATTATCTACTTTGTGATAATCGATTATGCAGCCATGCTGGAATTTTCAGTTTTGGCTGGAAATCCAACATAATCGATTATCTTCATAAGGATAATCGATTATCTGGCTGTTCTGTCCAGAATCGAAAACTTACTTCAAAAATCATTTTGGTTAAAATGAAAACGTTAAAAATCATTTGTTTGAAGTATATGAAAATGTTTATGATATTTATGATTTGATAGAATGATTTTATGCATATTTATGATGACCTATGTTGAGCCAAAATACGAGATAACTTAAACGTTGTCCTTACATTGGTTCTACCTAACGACCTACGCCTTGGGTCTTCGGTCTTGAAATTTTGAGCTCGTCTTGGCTTTTCCATGCAATCCCTTCATCAATATGCTTCTTAGCATTCAACTTTTCCATGCAATCCCTTCATCAATATGCTTCTTGGCATTCAATCTTGATTGTTTGTCACATAATAACATTGTTTGACAGTTGACTTCATTGTTTGTCATTCATCAAAACCTATACCTGGAAATCATGCTAATACAACCAAAGCACACATATCATGGATAGAATGATTTCCTACACTTTCTTCCCTAGTCACAACTGTAAATAGTGATCATAGTTATCATTGTAAATGACATGAATTTTTCGGCAAACTTGCAATACATTCTATACAAAGCTTAATACAATATTATTTTCTTAATTTTTTTATTTCATCATTGTTGTTCCCGAAATTATCACCTATGTTGTTTCATCTACGTTTTATGGTTAAGTATAGCTTAATTCTTTATATATTCTTTTATTTTCAGGATTAAATTAATTTATTTATCTAGAAACCACGTATAAATGCAAATATTCCATTTTAAGGGTAAACACTTAATTAGAGATTTTAAATATAATTTTAAGAAACAAAAAACTTCTTGACAACGAGGTGTTATATTCTTTAAGCATGATTTCTATTTTGCACCTCTTTTAAATGATCCTCTTCACACTTCTAGAAATTCGGCAAAAGCTGACCACCAAAGTCGGTCAGTATTTAAAAAAATATATTTTATTATTATATTTATGAAACAATCCAACTTTGGTCGATTTTCTTTGGCGTAAAAATGAGAGAAAAAAATTATTTTTCAAGAAACTAACCAACTTTGGTATGTTTTACATTTAAAATTAATTTAAAATTAATATTAAAAAAATTAGCCGCCGGTTAATTCGTCTGGTAATTTGATTTTTAATAAAGTCGACCGACATTTGTTGGTTATTTTTGTGTGAAAATACAATTAAAAAGTATAAGTAAAATAAAAGATAGTGTCAAAATAAAATGAACCAATGGTCTAGTTGTAATATAGTATCATGCCATAGTACAGATCCCCGTTTGATTTCCAGGTGGTGCATTTTTTAATTACATAATAAAAATATCGACCGACTTTGATCAGAAAAAACCGACCAATTTTGTTCGATTTTTTCAGTATTATTTTTGAATTTAAATGACCGACCAAAGTTAGTCGGTAATTTCCGATCAACTATGGCTGGTGTACCTGTCCGACCTTCAAAATGCGGACTCATTAATGATCGTGTTTTGGATGGTTATTGACCGTTACGCATCTGCTTTGATCGTTCTTTTTTGGACTGAATTTCTCGGATTTCTAGTGTTAATGTGTGTTTTATATTACTCTTCAATGAACCAAATCATCATAATCCGAATTATTTGGTCAGTAAGTTTCAAGAAATAGTACTAAGATGATTGGATCAATAAATTAGTAAGTTCGTTGAATCTAAAAAATCACACGTCAATAGCGCAAAAGAAGACATCCACTCATTTCCTATTAAAACCCTGAAAAAGGGCCAACTATGTCTATGTATTATCCGAAATTAATTATTAGTACCATGGTTATACTTTTCTTTACTATACACCCCTATCATTACTCATTTTTATATTTATGCCCCCACATCTATCAGACCATTAGTTGTAAGGGCATAAATATTAAAATGAATAATGGTAGGGGTAGATAGTGAAGGAAATTATAACTAGGAGTGTTTATCGGGTGGATAATTATGCTTAACGGTTCGGCTTATTGATTATCGGATTATAAATATAGTAATCTGTTAGTAATACAAGAAGATAACATACGGATTGATATCTAATTAATAATTATCAGGCAGTTATCAAGGGTTTATCGGCTAAACCAAATAGAAAATTTTTGAACAATTCTAATATTGTGAATACCAAACAGCCAAACTGCATAGTTCACTGGCTTTTATACCTTTCCATTGTGGGACTCCATATGAGCCTCCTCTTTTAGCAAGTTCAACCAGGTGGTTTGGTACTAGATTACTTTTAATTGGCCCTTTACATGTGTTACCCCATGTAGTTGGTGTTCAAGATCATCAAAAAAGAGACGAGACTGACGACTGGCGAGTGATGAGCAAAGCAGATTCAGACTGAGAGAAATTTTGATTAAGAATTTAGGACTTAGGAGGGATGATTGATCGACTTTTCACTCTTTGTTGCAGACAAAATTCAATTGAGAATAAAAAATTAGTGATTAACTATTTAGGTTTTAAATAGTAGTAATTTATATTCATAAGAGTAAAAGTGCAAATATAAAAATTCTTAACGAGTTAACGCTTTATCTGATAAGAAAATTGAGTAATTTACCCCCAAATTGTTAAGCCGTTAAGTATAAAATTTAAATCCGTTCACCAACCATTACCCTGATAACGCGATATCAATTAGCCAAAAAGCCATTGATTCAGTTAACGGGTTACAGTTCGATTTTGAACAATCCTAAAGTATAATGGAGGGTGATAACTAATTTTGATAGTATAGGGATGCATTTGGCCTTTTTACGAAAAGAAAAAAAGAAGGATATATCTGTTATGAAATGTCATAACCCTTTTAAACAATCTTATCCCACATGTTAAATTTTACGGATAAGGGTTAGGTATGCTCCTGAACTATACATTTTGGATCAATAATGCCCTCCATCCACCTATTGGGCCAAATATGTCATTCTATTAATGTTGTTGGCTTATAAATGCCATTTGAGTTAACGGAGGGACACGTGTGATCGTCATGTTGGTCCATTCTAAATATTTCGTAGTTAATTAAAAAGACCCATTATTCATACCCAAAAAATAATTTTCGAAAGAAATTCTTCTAATATTTTTTTTTACTAAAAATTGAAGAAAAAAAGGATTTCTTTTCATTTTTTACAAAAAAGAGATTTTTTTACTAAAACAATATTTTGTAAAAACAAAAATAAAATCTAAAAAATAATATTTTTAAAAAACTGAAAAAGTACATGTTTTTCGCTAAAATTTTCAGATTTTTTCAGTTTTTACAAAAGACCCATTTTTTATTCTAGTTTCTTTGCTAAATTGGAAAACGATTGAAAATAAAGCTAGAAAAATATGATGTGATGGTGTAAAAACTTCATGTGACTAATTTTTTTGCTAAACTGAAAAAAACTTGAAATAAAAAGTTAGAATAAAAAAAGGGTCTTTTGTAAAAATTGGAAAAAGCTAGAAATTTTAGCAAAAACCATCTACTTTTTTTTTAGTTTTTACAAAAATATTGCTTTTTTAGATTTTATTTTTGTTTTTACAAAAGAATTATTTTAGTAATTTTTTTTAATTTTTTTGTAAAAACTGGAAAAATAATACATTTTCTTCTTCAGTTTTTAGTAAAAAAAAGTTTTAGAAGAATTTCTTTCGAAAATTATTTTTTGGGTATGAATAATGTATCTTTTTAATTAATTACGAAATACTTAGAATAGACCAACATGACGATGACACGTGTCTCTCCGTTAATTCAAATGGCATTTGTGAGCCAAAAATATTAATGGAATAATATATTTGGTCCAATAGATGGATGTAGGGCATTATTGATCCAAAACGTATAGTTCAGAGGTATATCTGACCCTTTTTCCTAAATTTTATTAAATTATATTTGATAAAGATATAAAAGGCAGCTAAAACCAACTGAATAATCCTCAGTTTGTGAGGAGAGTGGGTCGAGTGGCACGACTCAAGTCATCAGTAATCCAGAAGAAAAGTATGCGGAAATCATTGTCGCTATATAGATGATGAGTCTTGAGGAGGAAGCTCTTTGAAAAGAAAGGGCAGAGGCAGCAAGAAATGAAATATCAATAATGACCAACCAAACAAAAAGGTGAATAAGAAATAAAAGATACAAAAGTGGCTAACTTTTATGTTTTTGTTTCTTAAAGAAGGTACAATTGTTATAAATCATTGTTGAACAAAACAAACCATCCCAGTCCATACACAAGACGACCCTCTCCTCTATAATTGATCAAATTGGACAAGTGCATTTCTATAGTTTTCTTGGTCAAAGAGATGGATTATCATCTAGGATTGTGGTAAGATGGATAAGATCTCTTATCCTTAATTACAGATTTCAAAATCGAGCTTTGAAAATAAAAAAATTCTAATATTTTTTTTTTCAATTTAATAGCCCTTACACCACATAAATCAAAATTAATCGGGGCTGCAAAGCGAGTATTTGACAACGAGTGAGAGAAAAAAAATAAAGCAATGGATGTATTAATACTTGTGACGAGTTAGCTCTTTCCTTTTTCTTTTGTTTTATGAAGTTAGCTGGCATGAAAGATTGCATTTATATTATGGTTAAGAAGGCCGACGGTGGGTGGCCACGACAAAATACACCTAAACAAGGACCCCATCACACAAGCTGGATTTACATGAAGAAATTTTTTTATTTATTCTTCTTTTACTGTACTTGATTATGGAATTAAATTGAGAGCGCTAAGTTTCACATCGAATAAAGCTACAATATATTATATACTCATATTAACCGAGTAAATGCCATAATTTGGAAGTCGTTAAAGGCAAGAGGAAAAACTAGTGTTGTCCACTCACGAAAATAAGTAAAACATGAACCGAATTATTACTACTCTTTGGAACATCCTGTACTACCTTGTAACTCTTGCAGAAAAAAGCTACGTTGAATAAACGAAATTCACTACATGCTATATCCTACGAATGGTTGAATGAGTGAGTGTTTCACAAAATCTCTCTACGCTATTAGTTTCTATTACGATACATAACAAAATTGTATGTAAAAAGCAAATCCAATACCACAAAATTTATTGCTCATGCTAACATTAGATACAATCAAGTTTTTTCGGTCTCTCTAGTGAGAGTCCGTTTTTGAGGAATTGCCTAAATAGCTATTTACCCAACCGTGTTATGTATATGTATATGTATATGTATGTATATATATATATACTTCCTGCATCTCGTGTAGATCCAAGTGCATCTGAGGCTGAGTGAAGATTTTCAGTTGAGCAGCGGATATCCGGGAGCATCGAGGTAGCTGTATGGCGTCCGCATCCCTGATCTCTCCCTTCTATCCTCTTATTTTATCTGCATTCCCTAGATTGATACATATTAGGCTATTAAACTTGTATTAGAGGCTTAGACTTGTGACACCGGATCTATATGGGCTATGTAGTAGTATTATACTTTGAAATTTCGCATGTTTAACTCTTGTTTCATACTTTTAATATAATGGTTTGGTAATTTAACTGTGTTAGCTAATAATAAACTGCTTAAGGAATGGATTAAGGTAGTTAATTGGTCAGACTTGCCTAGTAGTGTGTTGGGCGCCATCACAATTGGGGTTGGGGTCGCTATATGTCGTGATGTCCCTTCATGGCCGGCATTTTCAGTATGGAGCCGAAGGCGAGGGTTTCCGCCAGGCCCCCTTCTCTGGCTTTTCCTTTAAGTGACAGGGGGTGAGGTAAGGAGTAGTATAAGAGTTGTTCGGTCATCGATAAGCCTCTCCTTATTCATTCTAATATAAATATATAATTTACATATATTCGCTAGAAAAAATAAATGAAAAGTTTGATCGATTATATTTATAGATCCCATTTTTCTCGGGCTCTAGAGTCCAGACGTTACATTTAGTTAGAACTACTGAAGCCCAATATTAAAGGGTCTGCCTAACATTATCTTCGAACAGTAAAAATAGCACCCGCTAGCAAGTTTCACTATTATAAAAGGGAAAAGATCGACTGCCAAAATCGACTGATGTTGGTCGGAATTGGAAAAATGCGGTCGGTAATCGTATGGTCGATAGAGCCAACCGATCGACATTCGGTATTTTCTAACCGATTTGGGTTGGTCAATTAAATTCAAAAAAAGAAAGAAGAAAAAATTGCCAAAAAAAAAAATCTAACGACGTCGGTCGGTATTTTTAATTACGTAATTAAGAAAGGCATCGTGTAGGAATTGAACCAGGGTCTGTACTGTGGCCGGATACTAGTCTACCACTAGACCATTGGTGCATTTTGTTTTAAGATTATATTTTATTTTATTTATACTTTAATTGTATTTTTACCTAAAAAAACAAAATGATGTCGGTCGATTTTATTAGTAAATAAAATTACCTACTGAAATCGACCGGTTTTTTAAAATGATCGATCAAAATAATTGACCGATTTCGGTTGGTTTTTGAATATTTATTTTAAATAAAAAATCGACCAATGTCAGTCGGTTTCTTGAAAATAAATTTCACGGGACTCAAAAATAGTTTCTATATTTTTGCGCCAAAAAAAAATCTGACCAAAGTTGGTTGGTTCCATAAAAAAAGAAAAAATTGGAAAATAAATATTTTGAACCGAATTTTGACCGACCAAAGTTGGTCGGTCGACTACAATCGATTTGATCAAATTTCTAATAGTATTTTTGGACTGATTATTAAAAAATAGCATGCGTTTGCAAAGTCATTAAAAAATAATCACTATTTTGCTGAAATACGAAAAGTTCTAACATAGTATGCTTCATTATGGATCTCGTGCATATAAACTTCCAGTATATTGTATGTTATGTTGGAATTCCAGCATACAGAAAGTTCTAGCATAATATACTGGATTATGGAGCTCATGTGTATAAACTTCTAGTATATTATGTTGGAACTCTAACACATTATGAAGTTCCAGCACATTACGCTGGGGTCTCATATATAAAATTTTTTTAACTTCAGTATATTATGCTGGAATTTTTTTAGAATTTTAAAAGTGTTTTTGTTCAAAATTTATCTTTACAGATAAAGTGACTAAGTTTGATTACTTTTGAAATTGACTAATTTTTAATTACCAGTTGTAAATGTGGCTATTTTTTTAAAAAAATCATTCCAAACTTATGTAAGCTTAGCATCTTCATATGTTTTTTTTTGTTTTATTTACAATCTTTCTATCTGTCCGTTTCTTCTGTATAACTAGTCTACGTAGTTGTTATTAATCATGGTTTGGTGAAAGATGTTTTTTAATTCTTTTTAAATGCCAACATTTGGTAGTCTTCATTACATCAAGTGAAATACTAAAATTGCATAAAAAAGGCATGAAAGCTAAATAAACATTTCTAAAAATATGGGTTGGTAATAACAACAATATATAAACCCGCGAACATTATCATATTCCATGGGAAAGAAATGGAGAGACAACTTTTATGAAATGGAAACATGATAAGGTTCTGATATCAACTTGACAACATCAGGAGTCAGGACCAGCACCAATCACTTTCTCTTTCATTTTCTTCCTCACGTAAATAAAAATTATATATATATATATATATATATATATATATATATATATATATATATATATATAAAAATATATATATATATAAAGATATATATATATAGAAATATATATATATAAAAATATATATATATATATATATATATATTCTTCTAGACTTCACTTATATGATGTTGTTATAAATAAAATTAAACTACAACATGAATGATTTACACGACCTTGACTAAAAATGAAGATTTTATATATATATATATATATATATATATATATATATATATATATATATATATATCGGTGTGAAAAGAATTACATAATGTAGTTTTAACTATTCTGGTTGGTCATTTATCATGTTTTGCATGTTATCAATTCATGATTGCGTTAAAAGATTATAAACATTATTGCTTTTAAGGTGAATTGATATTTGTATACGGGTAAAGTCGGGCTCGTGATACAACCTGGTTCCCGACATTATAAGCCAACCTCGAGATATGATAATTGGGGGGGGGGGGGGGGCAAATCGAGGCAAAGGTCTATCGAGTCTGAGTCTGGGAGCATGACGCCCACCCTCGAAAATATCGGGGTCATGGTTCGGGATCGGTCCTAGCCTTGAATGACTTCGAATAACATTGTCGAGCAATCAAGCACGGCCAACAGAAAGTCGTGATTTCCGTCACTAACCGGATATCACGGCGGAGATCTTAGCACGTATCGATGGGGAACCAACAATCAGTAAGTAGAGTCCTGGTCTTGGAAGAAGAAGGTATGCAATTTCCTATCTATTTTGTTAGTAGAACTCTAGGCGAGGCCGAAACTAAGTATCTTCACCTAGAAAAGTTGGCGCTCGCTTTGCTAAGTTCCTCCAGGAAGCTAAACCATACTTTCAATGCCACCCCATATATGCTGCAACTACTTACCCATTGAATGCACAAACCTGAACTCTCGAGACGGTTGGCCAAATGGGCCATGAAGATCAGCAGATACGATATGGAGTATCGACCCCATACCGCCATTAAGTCTCAAATTCCGACAAACTTCGTGGCCGACTTTATGCCGGCCTTAATGTCTGAGGTCGAAAGAGAGTTGTTGTTGAACTCTGGGACTTCTTTGAGAATCTAGTCCCTCTTTACAGATGGTGCCTCGAACGCAAAGGGGTCTGGACTTGCCATAGTATTGAAGCCACCAATAGGTAGTGTAGTTAGACAATCTATTAGGACTGTAAAATTGATTAACAACGAGGTTGAGTATGAGGCTATGATTTCAGGTCTTGAACTGACCAAAAGCTTGGGGGTAGAGGTGATCGAAGCTAACACTACTAGAATTCGGTCAAAAAGCGACAAAAAATTGGCGACCAAGTTTGGTATGTCAAAAAAGCGACCACAGTTGGTCGCTAAACTTACGAAAATAATAAAAAAATATTTGAAATAATTTAGCGACCATAGATGGTCGCTATTTGGACGCAAATGTTTGACTGGACTGGTCAGGCTTGCTTTGTCAAAGATATTCTGAGTTTAGCGACCATTGTTGGTCGCAAATGTGGGACTCACATAAATTCTCTTAATAATTTTATTATTATTTTATTAAACTTATAAAATATAAATATATATAATTTAAAACTTGCGACTAAAGTCGGTCACTAACTGAAGGATAAGAAGATAACGACCAGCTTTTGTCGCTAAAGTGGGGCCACGTTATAATATTTTAATAAATATATATATATTTAAAAATTTTATGAAATATAAATAAATATAATTTAAAATTTAGCGACCAAAGTTGGTCGCTTAAGAAAACAGAGACCAACGTTGGCCAACGTTGGCCACCAGTTCTAACGTTTAACAATTTTAATATTCCTTTTAAACACTATATAAAACACAATTAAATGTGACTAAATTTTTGTGACCAAATTTGGTTTCTAAATTAAATTCATGTACAGTAAGTGACCAACTTTGGTTGCTAAATTAAATTCATTTAATGTTAGCAACCAAAGTTGGTCTCTATATGGTCAAAATTAAAAATTACTTTTGTATTTACTATGTAAATAATATAAAGGTAAGTAGTTAATACTTTTGTAATACAAGAGATGAATAGTACTACGAAGCGGGCGTGTGCGTCTATATATATAATATATGTACTTACGCTATATTATGCACTAAGTGTTAGTATATTAGGTAATACCATATCGAATACAACTTATACATATATAAGCTATACTATGCACTAAATATAAGTGTATATGAGGTAATACCTCATATATAATATATATATATATATATATAAGTTGTATTCGATAAGGTATTACCTCATATATATATATATATATATATATATATATATATATATAAAAGTTGTATTCGATACTTATGCTATATTATGCACTGAGTATAAGTGTATTAGGTAATACCGTATTGAATAAACCATATATATGTATATATATATATATATATATATATATATATATATATATATATATATATATATATATATATATATATATATATATATATATATATATATATATATATATATGTACTTACGCTATATTATGAGTATATTAGGTGATACCGTATCAAATACAGCTTATATATATATATAATATATGTACTTAAGCTAAATTATGCACTAAGTATAAGTATATTAGGTAATACCGTATCAACCACAGCTTATATATGTAATATATATGTACTTACGCTATACTATGCACTAAGTATAAGTGTATTAGGCTTTTAATTCAATTTATATAGCTAATATTGACTGTTTGACAAAATCAACGACTGTAGTTGGTCGTTATTTTTGACTGTTTGACCAAAAGGCGATCAACTTTGATCGCTTTTGTAGTATGTAATATATATATATATATATATATATATATATATATATATATATATATATATATATATATATAGAGAGAGAGAGAGAGAGAGAGAGAGAGAGAGAGATTATTTTATTTATTTATTTTGAAATATCGTGACCAATGTTGGTCGCTTTTTTGGTCAAACGGTCAACAATGGCGACCAACTTTGGTCGCTAATTTGGTCAAACAGTCAATACTTATATTGCTATCAAAATAGCGACCAAATTTGGATTCTTTTTAAAATTACAAATCTTAAAATCGGGTTTCCTCTCTCAAAATCTTATTTTATTTCCCGAATTCCCCAAAACTCTCTCTATTCCCCTTCTCTATTTTCCTCACACAAATCAATCCCCCCATCCCGCGCCACCATTGTGACCTCGTGCAACCACTGTCAGAACCGTCGCTGTTGAAGTTCTTCCTCTCCAACGCTATTGAAATCGTCGTGCCACCACCGCCGCTGCCACTGTCCGCCGGAGCACCACCTTATTACCTTTTTATATCTATTTTTTATCTACCAAGGTTAGTAATTTACCTTATTAGCTTTTTAATTTATAATTTTTGCTATACAATTTTATGTAATTGGTTAGTGTTTTTGTCTATTTAGTATTAGGGTTTTGTATAAACTATGAACTTAAGATAGAAATTAGGAACTACCTTAAATTATGAATTTATGGTTCTTATTAGAACTCAAATTAATGTATTATACTTTTTGGATATGAATTGAACTTTTAGTTAATGAATTAAACTTATAGGATATATTTAATTTGTTATTGCTTTATTAAATAGATGGAATATCGTTCTTGGATGTACAATAGGAATTATCCTAATCGGCAGGGATTGCAGGAGGATTTTGTAAAAGGGGTTGACGATTTTATTAGACATGCAATGTCACTTCCACCATGCATAAATTAAGGAGTAATTAGGTGCCCATGTGTTAAGTGCGAGTGTATGAAGTTTGAAAAACTGGAGGAAGTTAAGGTTAATCTTTATAGGAAGGGGTTTATGGCGAATTACTTTGTGTTGACTAATCATGGAGAGATGGATGGTAGCCATGTGATATTTCATAATATGGTTGTTGGTGAAAGTAGTAGGTTGAGGGAGAATAGAAATAGTGATACCAGAATTCGTGATATGGTTGCGAATGCTTTTGGAATGCACTTCGGGGTGAGCCTAACGAAAATATTGAACAAACTCCTAATGATGAAGCAAGAAATTTTTATGAACAGTTAGAGGAAGCTCGTCATTCACTACGTAAAGGACGTCCTCACTCTAAGTTGTCTGTTGCAGTTAGATTACTAAGCATCAAATCTGATTGGAATATTTCTCAAGCAGCCATGGATTCTTTCATTGACCTTATGCGTGAACTAGTTGACGAGGAAATCGAATTACCTGGTGATTTCTATAAGGCATAGAAATTAGTTTCTAAGTTAGGGCTTTTGTCAATGAGAATCAATTGTTGTGAAGATGGTTGCATGTTATATTATAAAGATGATGCAAATTTAAGCTGTTGTAAATTTTGCGGAACATCTCATTCAAGAGGTTTTCCAGCGGGAAGAGGGTCGCTATCAAGGTGATGCATTATTTACCTCTTATACCTAGGCTAAAGAGGTTATATGCGTCAATGAGTTCTGCTCTTCATATGAGATGACACTTTGAAAATAGAAGACCACCTGGTGTTATGTGCCATCCTTCAGATGGAGAAGCTTGGAAGCACTTTGATAGGACATATCCAGATTTTGCTAGTGAACCAAGGAACATTCGGTTAGGTCTGTGTTCGGATGGTTTCATCCCTTTTTCTATATCTGCGACACCGTATTCATGTTGGCCTGTATTTCTTACACCTTATAATCTACCACCCGAGTTGTACATGACTAGTCCATATATATTCTTAAATTGTATTATCCCCGGTCCACGCAATCTGAAAAGTTTGATAGATGCATATTTGCAACCTTTGATTGATGAGCTAAAACAATAATGGTACGATGGTGTCACGACCCAGATTTTTCCACCATCCGAAGTCGTGATGGCGCCTACTGTCGAAGCTAGGCAAGCCAACCCTTTTAATCATTTTCACAAAAACCTTAATCTAAAACAATATAAATACTGAAATAATTAATTAAAACCACGCGGAACACTTTTAGAACCAATAGCAATGATAAAGTGCGGAAATTAGTAACATGCCTCTACCTAGTATCTGGTTTCACTACTCACGGACGACTAAAAGAGTACTAAATAAACACTCTGAAAGAAATACATAACATGTCTGTTTTGATACAATAAAAAATAAATGGAAGAGATAGAGGAGACTTAGGGCTTGCGAACATTGGCAAACTACTTCGGAGTCTTTGGACTGAAGGAACGTTCCCTAACTACTGCTGCGGTCCGTAAGCTATGTCCTGACCTGTGCACAAAAGGCACAGAAATGTAGTATCAGCACAACCGACCCCATGTGCTGGTAAGTGCCCGTCCTAACCTCGGCAAGGTAGTGACGAGGCTAAATTAGACCTACCACAATCAACCTGTACAGATATATGTGCAATAACAGAAAGATAACAAAAATTTAAACAGATAATGGGGAGGGGACATGTTGGAGTTGTAACAGTTCAATTATAAATCCAACCAACAAGAAGTGGGACTGAATATATAATAATAAATATGTCACACCCTAAAGCCGAGGGGCATGACCGGCACTCAACCGGGTATCCCCGATCGAGTCGACGTGGGTGCCTTTAATTTCTCACGCGTTACCCCACATTACTCAATGATAATTAGCCAAAAGATACCAAGTTGCAATTTAAATATAATAGAAATTCTCTTTTACAAAACCCACATTATGATAACAGGGAACATCTTTACAAAACATACATTATGATTAATAGGGAACGTCTTTTTCAACTTACAGCGCCCAAAACATACACCTATATGCATAGGTTCTAACCAAAATACCATTGTCTATGGATCCTCTAAGAGAAAGATAATACAACACTTGCTGGCGACAAGGCCCCGACTATTCTTTACAAAGGACACAAAACTCCAAAATACAACAACATGGATGGCATGGGCCACGCAAGGCCCCGGAAGGAAAGGGGATCACCAACATGAATACCGCCGATAGAGAGGAAGGAGGAGCTACGAACAGTGGACTGAAGTGCGTGCCACGGATCAACCTACAATCATAACACGAATGTAGCTCCCCCGGCAAAAGGGACGTCAGTACATTTGAGTTGTACTGACATGCATGAACAAACTATGTCCGAAGTAAACTCAAGCCAAATTGCATATAGAAGTATAGAACTGAACAACAATAGTACAAGTACAACCGTGGAGCAACAGCCAAACATTTCACAATAAATAATTCAATTAGTCAAACAAAGGGGCAATAACTGCCCCATAGGTTACAAACTCTCCTGCTGTCTCCTTTCACAATTTCACATTTATAATTTAATAATTTATATTCATACCAATAGTGATATTGGATCACATTTTCCACCCTTATTGCCTCGGCCACCCTTATCACCCTAACCCACACCTTATTTCACCGTGTTGCGGCACGCAACCCGACCCTGCCTGACAGTTTTTAATTAACAACAACAAACAACACATCAACAAATACTAGAAATCAACTATGGCACATTGTCAACATAGATCCACAACAAGGGTAATGCAATTCCACAACTAGCAACAATAATTTCCTCATGTTCATCAAATTGGTACACAATTTAGATCATCACGACAATTATTCACAACTAATCACATACGTTGTTCCACAATATTTCCATTTCCACTATTCCACGTTATTCCCATTTTCATTGTTCCACATTGTACCATTTTCATTGTTCCACATTACTTTTGTTTCCATTGTTCTACATTATTCACCACAAAGTGTTACCACACAATTATACCACACAAAAGGGTCACAATAATTCTCACATGAGTATCAGCTATCAATAATTTTACAACTAGCATAGGGCGATTTCACAAGGATCACAGTAAGCCATACATACCTGGAGTTGAGTTTTTCTCTTTAAACCTTTAGTCCCATTTGCTAAGAAATCAAGAAGTCAATCTAGTTCATGAACAATACTTTGGTTTCATAAATTTAAACTCATAGCTACTACCCAATTCCCTTTATACAAGATTTTTGAGTTTTGAAGCCATGCATGAAGATTTTATGAAGAAAATTCAAAGCAAGTGTATAGGGTTCCCTTCCCAAGCTAAATTTCAAAATTCGAGGGAAATGAGTTAGGGATTTTACCTGAGAAATCAATAGAGAAGACAATGCACCAAGAATTTTCCAAGCTCCAATGGTTTTGAAAGATCAATTGATGAAGAATTTGCTTTCTCTATCTAGGACCCCCTCTTTCTCTCTCTTATTTGTTCATAAATTGGGTTAAAAATGAGGGATGGGGTGTTTTTATTAAAGAGGGGTTGGGCTTAGATTTTTAGAAAAATAACTGGGTGATCTCAATCTGCGACGCAACTCTGCGATCGCAGAACAGATATGCGGTCTGCTGAATGGACCGCATAAATGGCTCAAGTTTCAAACCTCTCGAGTTGGGAATGCGGTAGATATGTGGTCCGCAACTGACCTTCGAATTTCCTCAGGGATAATATGCGATGACTCTGCGGTCCGCATATTGATTATGTGATTGCAAATTTGACCGCATTTTTGACATCAAAAATTGGCTGCTCTCTGATTCACTCTGCGGTAGGAATTGCCGTCCGCATAGATGGTTTGCGACCGCATTATGGACCGCATTTTGACCATTTTCTGAAAAAATTTTGATTTCACTTTTTTTAATCTTAAAACAGTAAAAAGGATCCGATCCATATAGGTAGATTCTACTCTATGAGCTGCTAACATCTGAGCACTCTTTTTCACGTGGCCTTACATCCTCCCCGCTTAAGATCATTCGTCCTCGAATGAGGACTTGTGAACCAAATGAGTTCGAAAACATGATATGCAAGTTTCTACACTTTTATTAACTTTAAAGTTTGTTTTAGAAAATATTTGCCAGAGTTCCCTTTGTAATATGGACATAACCACCTGTCAAAGAATCCCCAAAACACATTTTCCAAGCATTACTACACAAACCTGCTACCTCTACAACAGTTGTAAAATGCATGACCCTCACCCTTGCACATATGCAACCTCTTGATACACTTTTCAACCATTTTAGCACACTACATGTAATCAAATTAAGCATTAATCGTCCGTACTATTAATGCCATTTACCTATCACAAGGGTACGACACAGTTATTCATTTCAATACAATTCCTCCATGCAAAACTAATAATTACAGAATTAGAACACTTTGATACACAGTCTCCATGCAAAATTAATTATTACTTCCAAACATCATCTTATCATGAGAGCACAAAACTTCCATTACCAACAAGGCCGCACATTGTTCAAATAACCACAACACATAACTTGGTTGGCACAACTTGAAGAAACTACAACAATAAGGCACTTGGAAAGAGAAGGGATGATTCTTACACCTTATGGAAAACAACACTAGCTCTCCTAGGGACAAGATTTGCACGACCATTCCTAGGCTTACTCGAATAGATGGGGGTATTTTATCTTCATCCCATCTTCCGCTTCCACGTGGCTTCCTCGACTTGTTGGTTTCACCAAAACACTTTAACCGAAGCAATCTCCTTGTTCCCTAACTTCGGACATGCCTATCCAAAATAGCAACCGGAATCTCCTCATATGATAACTCCTCTGTAACCTTGATGTCTTCAACTGGCACAACTTTAGACGGATCACCCTTAACTTTCCTCAACATGGATACATGAAACACCGGGTGCACCAAGGACATATCAGGGGCAATTCCAACCTATACGCAACTTGACCTATCCTTTGAGTGACTTGATAAGGCCCAACATACCTAGGACTTATTATTCCCTTCTTCCTAAAGCGCATGACTCCCTTCATAGGGGACACCTTCAAGAATACCCAATCTCCTTCATGAAACTTCAGTTCTCTTTAACGCACGTTCGCATAGTATTTCTGGCGACTTTGAGCAGTCTTCATTCTCTCTTGAATGACTCTTACCTTCTCCACGGCCTGGTGCACGAGATCTGGCCCTATTAATTCAGCTTCACCAACCTCGAACCACCCGATCGGGGACCTACACCTTCTTCCGTACAATGCCTCGAATGGGGCCATTTGGATGCTAGCATGGAAGTTGTTATTATAAGAAAACTATATAAGGGGCAGATGATCATTCCAATTACCTTTTAAATCCAAAACACATGCCCGCAACATATCCTTGAGCATCTGAATAGTCCGCTCTGCTTGGCCATCGATTTGCGGATGAAAAGCTATGCTGAGATTCACTTGAGTACCCAAACCTTGCTGAAGTTTCCTCCAGAAGTTAGCTGTAAATTGAGCTGCTCGATCCGAATTGATGGAAAGCAGCATACCATGACGCCTTATTATCTACTTGATATACAACCGAGCATATTCTTCCGCAGTATATGTGGATTTGACTGGCAAAAAGTGAGCTGATTTGGTGAGCCTATCCACAATTACCCAAATTGAATCGAACTTGTACTGAGTGCGAGGTCGTCCTGTCACGAAGTCTTTTTATCATTTCCCATTTACACATCGGTATTTGTATAAGCTGAGTCAACCCTCCAGGCCGTTGATGCTCGGCCTTCACTTGCTGGCATTTCGGACACTTAGAGACCAAGTCCGCTACACTCTTCTTCATACCACTCCACCAATAAATATCCTTGAGATTGTGATACATCTTTGTAGAGCCTGGGTGCACTGAATACCTGGGATGATGAGCCTCCGCCATTACCCTCTTCTGAAGATTGTCCACATCTGGGACACATAACCTATCGTGGCACCGTCGCACACAATCATTGCTGTCGAGTGAAAATGTTGCAAATTTTGTTACTTAGAGCTGCCTCCTTCAATTGTGCCAATGCTGGATCAAGAAACTCCTTTTCTTCAACCTCTGCCACGAGCGACGATTCTGCTGTATTATGCACCATAAGTTCCTCCTCATTCGGGGCCGAGATAGAAACCCCAAGGCTGGCCAACTGATGTACCTCCCGATCTAAGAACCTCTGATCCACTTTCAAGTGAGTCAAACTACCCATGGATTTCCGCCTGAGGGCGTCAGCCACCACGTTCGCCTTCCTTCGATGGTACAAGATGTCCATATCATAATCCTTATGCAATACTAACCATCGCCGATGCCTCAAGATTAGCTCCTTCTGCTTGAATAAATATTGAAGACTCTTGTGATCTGAAAACACATCTACATGAACCCCATAAAGATAATGCCGCCATATTTTCAAGGCTAACACAACTGCTGCAAATTCCAAATCATGCGTCGGATAATTCTTCTCGTGATTCTTGAGTTGCCTGGAAGCATATGCTATAACCTTCCTGTGGTGCATCAGAACACACCCTAGACCAACCCTGGAGGCATCACAATAAACCACAAACCCTTCTGTGCCTTCTGGTAAGGCCAATACGGGTGCCGAAGTCAGCCTTATCTACAATTCCTGGAAACTTTTCTCACAAGAATATGACCACTAGAATTTAGGTGATTTCTGCGCCAATTTCGTCAAGGAGAGGCGAGGGTGGAGAATCCCTCTGCAAACCTCCGATAATACCCTGCTAACCCCAAAAAGCTACGGATCTCCGTTGGGGTCGTGGGCCTAGGCCAATCCTTCACCGCTGCAATCTTTTGGGGGTCCACATGAATCCCCTTACTGGAAACAACATGAACCAGAAAAGTGACGGATTCCAACCAAAATTCACATTTGGAAAACTTGGCATACAATTAGCACTGTTGTAGAGTCTGCAAAACCGCTCTGAGGTGGCTTGCATGATCCTCCCTGCTCCGCGAATATACGAGGATGTCGTCAATGAAAAAAATCACGAAGGTGTATAAAAATGACTTGAAGACCCGATTCATAAGATCCATAAAAGCTGCCGGGGCATTGGTTATCCCAAAAGACATAACCAAGAATTCAAAGTGGCCATAATGCATTCTGAAAGCGGTCTTAGGAATATCCTGCTCCCTCATCTTCAATTGGTGGTACCCGGACCACAAATCAATTTTTTAGAAGAACCTTGCACCTTGCAATTGATCGAACAAATAATCTATCCGAGGCAAAGGTTACTTATTCTTGATGGTGACTTTATTAAGCTTCCGATAATCGATAAACATCCCAACTGACCCATCCTTCTTTCTGACAAAAAGAACCAGAGCACCCCATGAAGACACACTTGGCCGAATAAACCCCTTTTCCAATAAGTCCTTCAACTGCTCTTTTAACTCTCTCAACTCTACTAGTGCTATTCTGTACGGTGGAATAGATATTGGCTGAGTATCTGGCAATACATCCATCCCGAAATCAATCTCCCTATCTGGTGGAATTCCTGGAAGCTCATATGGAAAAACCTCAAGAAACTCCTTCACAACTGGTACGGACTCGGGGGCATGAAGCCTTTAAGGTTGTGTCTTCCACTCGGACTAAATGATAGATACACCCCTTCCTGATCATTTTCGAAGCCTTGAGTTAGGAAATAAACCTACCCTTCGGCACAACACCATTTCCTTTCCATTCGACGAACATCTCATTAGGGAACTCGAGTCTCACAACTATTGTCCGGCAATCAAGTTTGGCAAAGCACGAGTAGAGCCAATCCATCCCCATGATTACATCAAAATCCACCATCCCAAGCTCGATAAGGCCAGCCTTGGTAACACGGCCACCTACCATAACAACACAATTCCTGTAGCCCCGCGCGACTGTAGTAGAATTACCAACCAGAGTCGATATGAGAACGACTCAAGAAGAAGCTCAGGTTAAACCCCAAAACTCAAAGAAACAAATGGAGTGACATTGGACAAAGAACACCCCGGATCAATAAAAGCATAGCAATCAAAGGTCTGAACAAATAAGATACATGTGACAACATCTAGGGAAGCCTCAGCACTCTGATGGCCAGTCAATGCATAAGACCTGCTCGGTCCGCCCCTACCATGAGCTCCACCTCTGGTTGCACCACACCCTGCTGGGGCTGGAGGGTGCGTTGATGAGGTAGCAACTGATGAACTGGATGGCTGAGCGAGTCCCCTACCTGTACCATGCCTGGGCGCACGGTTGTCCTGCTGAATGTGACCTCTCACCCCATAATTGTAACACACTGGAGCATCCAAGTAACCGGCCTCTGTTTAAAATCTCCCATACTTGGGGCATATACATCCTTGCTATCGAGCTCTCACCCCCGAATTACTGAACTAGCGGGACCTCCTGTTATCTGAACCTTGCCCCAAATGGCTACTCTGTTGGAAACGGTGCACAGATGGCGGTGCACTAGCTGAGGACTGAGCATAAGACTGAGATGGACCTGTTGACTCTCTCCTTGGAGATGAGCTCCCCAAGTGACCCATAGACCGGGCCCTGCTGCTACTCTCTATGTCTGTCCGAATCTTTAACTTCCTGGCCTCAGTGGATTGAGAAAAACCCACGATCTTCCCGTAGTTCATGTCGGAATGCAAAGCCTCTATAGTGGCTTCATTTATCACCAAAGGGATGAGACCCTGAACAAATCGCCGAACTCTGGCCTCCATAGTCGACACCAACTGAGGAGCATACTTGGACAACCTCACGAACTCCATATGATACTCCCAAACACTCATGCTACCCGACCTAAGAGCCTCAAACTCAGTGGCACGGGCTGCGAGGTCTCGGCAGGCAAGAAGTGGTCAATGAAGGCATCTACAAACTCATCCCATCTACTTGGAGGGCTCCCCTCCTCATGGGAATCCTCCTACATCTCGAACCACGAACGCGCAGCCCCCTTCCACCTGTATGAAGCCAATTCTACCCCTTCTATCTCTGTAGCCTTCATCATTAGAAGGGTGTTGTACATCTCATCGAGGAATTCTTGCGTATCGGCCTCTGTGTCTGTGCTTGAGAACTCTGGGGGATTCAATCGCAAAAACTGATGAACTCTGGAGCTGGAGGAATCTCCCTGTCCGCTGGAGGACACAGGGGAATAATGAGATCTCCTGGCCTGGGCGGCCACTAACTGGGTCAACATGCGGATAGCTCCCCTATCCATCAGAATTCCCGGTATCGGAAGCTGGAGCAACATTAGGATTAGGAGCATTCACAAGAGGGGTAGTAGCACCCTCGGCCGCTGCTGGAACATGATTGCTTGGATCAGGAACGGATGGAGCAGGCAAATTCAGAATGGGGGAATCACTCTCATCCACGGCAGTCGGCACATGATCCACAGTCTCACTAGAAGTGGCATTGGCCCCTAGGCCGAGTCTAGCTTTCTTCTTAGGTGCCATCACAGAAAATTTGAATTAGAGCACGAATTAGACACAACATCACTTCACCGCACGAACTTGAAATAACAAAGAAGAGGATCATTTTTCCCAAATGCCCGTGTAGCCCCCAACTAATAGATGTGGTCGAAAACACACCGATAAGATGGGCTCTACTAGGCATGACTCCGAGACATCCTAGGACTCATTTTAAAGCCTTAGGCTATGATACCAAGTTTGTCACGCCCCAAAGCAGAGGGGCATGACCGGCACTCAACCGGGTATCTCCGGTCGAGTGGACCTGGGTGCCTTTCCTATTTCCCACGCGTTACCCCACATTATTCAATGATAATTAGCCAAAGATACCAAATTGCAATTGAAAGATAATAGAAATTCTCTTTAACAAAACCCACATTACGATTAACAGGGAACATCTTTTACAAAACATACATTATGATTAACAGGGAACGTCTTTTTAAACTTACAGCGCCTAAATCATACACCTATATACGTAAGTTCTAAACCACATACCACCGTCTACGGAGCCTCTAAGAGAAAGATAATACAACACTTGCCGGCAACAAGGCCCCGACTATACCTTTACAAAGGACACGAAACTCCAAAATACAACAACATGGGTGGCATGAGCCACGCAAGGCCCAGAAGGAAAGGGGCTCACCAACACGAATACCACCGATAGAGAGGGAGTAGGAGCTACGAATGGTGGACTGGAGTGCCTGCCACAAATCCACCTACAACCATAACACAAATGTAGAGCCCCGACAAAAGGGTCGTCATTACATTTGAATTGTAATGGCATGTGTGAACAAACTCTGTCCCAAGTAAACTCAAGCCAAATTGCATATACAAGTATAGAACTGAACAACAATAGTACAAGTACAACCATGGAGCAACAACCAAATATTTCAAAACAAATGATTCAACTAGTCAAACAAAGGGACAATATGCGATCACTCTATGGTCTGCATATTGATTATGCAATCACAGATTTGACCTCCTTTTCGACATCGAAAATTGGTTGCTCTCTGATTCACTCTGTGGTAGGAATGCGGTCCGCATAGCTGATCTACGACCGTATTCTGGACCACATTTTGACCATTTTCTGGAAAAATTTCGATTTCACTTTTTTTAAGCTCAAAACAGTAAAAAGGATCCGATCCATGTAGGTAGACTCTACTCTATGAGCTTCTAACATCTGAGCACTCTTTTTCACGAGGCCTTACAAAATAGAGAAAGCTAGTGAATCAACAAGTGCACGGCACTACCCTTCGTGCTTTTACTCTCATTTCTCACCAAAACTGTCAAATATAATGCACGGCTTAACCCTTCGTGCTTTTACTCTCAATATACAGTGCATGACATCACCATTCATGCTTTTACTCTCAATACATAGTGCACGACATCACCCTTCATGCTTTCCTCACAAAACTCTCAAAACACAAGGCACGGAAAGACCCCTCGTGCGTAATCTCTCTCTTCCTCACCCAGTCAATGGTCACAATCAAATGGAAAGGAATATATAACAAGATAAAATATCCCGCCAAGAGAGAATAACACAACAATAAGTCCCGGCAAGGGAATACAACTCAACAATACGTCCCGACATGGGAAAACAATAAGTCCCGTCAAGACAAATATACCCCAAATTCCTCATTAGTCCATTTGCTTCTCAACTATCACTTTATAGTGCATATAACAAGTAATTATCACAATTATTCAATTTTTTCGCAATTTTTAATAGCAAATACGACTCACGCTCATGCTAGACTCGGGCGCATAGGTAACTGTCACCATACCTATACACCGACTCCACATAGCACATAGCAAATATTATCCTAATCCTATTCCCTCAAGACAATGTTACCTCGAATTCGAAAATAGCATCTTAAAGCTCAACAATCGCATTTCCTCTAGAATTTGACCCCGAACAAAAAATATCTAACATAAATCGATTCAATGTTATCAATATTAGCATAAGGATACAATTTCCTAGCTTAGAAATGCATTTCCTAACTTTCTTCCAAAAAAACCAAAATCCGACACCGGGCCCACATGGTCCAAACTCGAGGCTCGGACGAAATTCCGATTACCCATAACCCCACGGGTCCAAATATATGATTTTTTTAAGATTCGATCCCAAATTGAGGTTGAATAGCCCAATATTCTCAAAAACCTAATTCTACCCAAAAGCCCTAATTTCTACCATGATTTTATGATATAGGGCTAGAAAATTGATGATTAGATGAAGCAATAATGGAAGAATGAAGTTGGAATAACTTACCTAAAGAGTTATGGTGAAGTAGAGGCTTGAAGTTTGTCAATGGAGAGTGTAGGAGGAGAGCTCGTGAGCGAAATTTTGAAGAAATCCGAAAAAACACCGTTCTGGACTAAATTAAATTGCTGAAGGAAATTGGCCTATGCAATCGCATGAACATGATTGCGATAGCATAGAGATAGGGAAAGGTTGCCAATGCGATCCCAGGGGGAAGGATGCGTTCGCGTAGAAGAAAGACATGGTCTGGTCTGCGTGGGGTCTGAACACTATGCGATCACGATATAGGGTATGCGATCGCACTGAAATGACTGACCAAGCTATGCGATCGCGGGTCAGACTATGCGATCGCATAGAAGAAAGTGGGAGGGCTGGCAATGGGCTCTATGCGATCGCAGAGGAGCCTATGCGATAGCATAGAAGAAGGGATTTGTGAAACAATTGCAGAAAATATGCTAAGTTCAAAAAGACAAGAACATCCCGAACCACCCCCGAAAATATTCCCGAGCCCTCGAGGCTCACAATCAACCAAACACACTATCTCAATATCATCCTATAAACTTGCTCGAGCGATCAAATCACCAAAATAACTTCAAAATCAAAGAATCAAACTCCAAAACTCATGATTTTCATTTCAAAGTTCAAATCTTTCAAATGTTCCATTTTTACTCCAAAACACGTCAAATGACGTCCGATTGCAACCAAATTTTACAGATAGCGCTTAACGCTCATTTAAGACTTGTACCGGGCGTCGGAACAAAAAATTAGTGCGATGCCATTACTTTTGATAAATTTTCATTTACATTTTTCAGAAAACAATCACACAGAAAAGTTCTGTACTCGGGCCTGGGAACTCGGATTTTGATTCTGGGAATACCCCCGGGTCCCAAATTTCCTTACAGACCCTCTGGGATCATCACATCATGGGTCCGAGTCTGTTTACCCAAAATGTTGACTAAAGTCAACTATTGAAATATTATTATCAAAATTCATAGTTTTTAACACAGTACTCAAATATTTCCACAAAAAAGTTTTTCCAGCTTCGCGCCCGGACTGCGCATGCAAATCGAGCCAATCAAATAAGAGTTTTTCAAGGCCTCAGAAGCACAAATAAAGGGAGAATTAAAGTGATGACCCTTTTGGTCGTCACATCCTCCACCTCTAAAACAATCGTTCTTCCTCAAACGGATAAAAGAAAGAAGTACCCGAGTCAGGGAATAGGTGGGGATAACAGCTCCGCATGTCAAACTCGGACTCCCAGGTTGATGCCTCAGGAGGCTGATCCCTCCACTGAACACGCACTGAATGAAAAATCCACGACCTCAACTGTCGAACCTGCCGGTCTAAAATGGCCACCGGCTCCTCCTCATTTGAAAGGTCCTTGTCCAATTGTATGGTACTGAAATCTAACATGTGGGTGGGATTGCCGTGATAATTCCGAAGCATGGATACATTAAAAACCGGATGCATAGCTGGCAAGCTAGGTGACAAGGCAAGTCTATTAGCCACCTTCCCCACATGGTCAAGAATATCAAATGGGCCAATATACCTAGGGCTAAGCTTGCCGTTCTTCCTGAATTTCATCACGCCCTTCATAGGTGATACACAGAGCAATACTCGCTCACCAACCATGAAAGAAACATCCCTGACCTTACGATCCGCGTAACTCTTTTTCCTAGGCTAAGCTGACCAAAGTCTTTCCTGAATGATGACCTTATCCAAGGCCTTTTGTACCAAATCTGTACCCAATAACCGAGCCTCTCCCGGCTCAAACCATCCGACTTGGGCCCGACACAGCCTACAATACAATGCCCATCGAGCCATCTGAATACTGGACATATAGCTGTTGTTGTAGGCAAACTCTACTAAAGGCAAGAACTGATCCCACGAGCCTCCATAATCAATAACGCAGGCTCGGGGCATATCCTCAAGAATCTGAATAGTCCTCCCGGACTGACCGTCCGTCTGAGGGTGAAATGCTGTACTCAACTGGACCTGGGTGCCCAAATCATGCTGCACTGCTATCAAGAAATGTAAGGTAAACTGCGGACCCCGGTCCGAAATAATAGATATGGGCACCCAATGAAGGCGAACGATCTCCCTGATATAAATCTCAACATACCTCTCGGATGAATAGGTAGTGGCAACCGGGATAAAATTCTTTAACTTAGTCAGCCTATCAACAATAACACATTTAGCATCAAACTACTTTCAAGTCATCGGAAGCTAGTAACAAAATGCATGGTGATTCTCTCCTGCTTCCTCTCGGGAAGCTCAATCCTATTAAATAACCCACCGGGCCTCTGATCCTTGTACTTAACGTGCTGAAAATTCAGACAACGAGCCATATATGTCTTTCTTCATTTTGCGCCACCAATAATGCTGTCTCAAATCCTAATATATCTTCGCGGCGCCCGGGTGAATAGAATTCCAAGAACTATGGGCCTCCGCTAAGATCGACTCTCGAATACCATCAACATTGGGAACACAGACTCGCCCCTGCAACCTCAATATGTCATCATCCCCTAAAGTCATATCCCTGGCACCTCTTCGCTGCACCGTGTCTCTCAGGACACACAAATGGGCATCATCAAGATGCCGCTCTGGAGACGCTCGATCAATGACGAACGAGTAACCGTGCAAGCTAACACCCTGCTGGGCACAGAAATATGTAATCTCACAAATCTATTGGCCAAGGCCTGAACATCCAAGGCAAGCGGTCTGTAGCTGACCAGAATATATGCAAGACTATCCATGCTGGTGGCTTCCTACTCAATGCATCGGCCACCACATTGGCTTTTCCCGGGTGGTATAAAATAGAAACATCATTATCTTTCAACAACTCCAACCACCTCCGCTGTCTCAAATTCAACTCTTTCTGCTTGAACAAGTACTCGAGGCTCTAATGATCCGGGTACACCTCACACGTCACAACATACAAATAATGCCTCCAGATATTCAAGGCATGAACAATGGCTGTCAACTCAAAATCATGAACTAGACAATTCTTCTCGTGGATCTTCAGCTGCCTCGAAGCATATTCTATGACCTTGCCGTTCTGCATCAACACTACGGCAAGGACGATGCATGAAGCATCACAATACATAGTATATGGCCTAGATCCCGTGGGCAAAACCAATACCGGTGCCGTACTTAGAGATTTCTTGAGCTTCTAGAAGCTCGCCTCGCACTCATCTGACCACCTGAACTGGGCACCCTTCTGAGTCAATCTAGTTATCGGGGTTGCGATGGATGAAAACCCCTCCATGAAACGTCTGTAGTAACCAGCTAACCCCAAGAAACTCCGAATCTTTGTAGCTGAAGATGGCCGAGCCAAACCTTGACTGCCTCTATCTTCTTGGGGTCCACCTGAATACCCTAACTGCTCCGTTGTAGCCACTTCTGTACCTGTACCGGCTCTGATACGACATGACCCAGAAATGCGACTGAACTCAACAAAAATTCACACTTTGAGGACTTAGCATAAACTGGCTATCCTTCAGAGTCTGAAGAACCACTCTGAGGTGCTGCTCATGCTTCCCCTGACTGCAGGAGTATACCAAGATGTCTTCAATGAATACAATGACAAATAAATCCAAATAA
This sequence comes from Nicotiana benthamiana, assembly GCA_034376525.1. NCBI lineage: Eukaryota > Viridiplantae > Streptophyta > Magnoliopsida > Solanales > Solanaceae > Nicotiana > Nicotiana benthamiana. The sequence goes on along the minus strand of CM067333.1, from coordinate 21,380,537 downwards.
GGCCTGAACACTCGGTTCATCAACTCCATAAATGCTGCCGGGACATTGGTCAACCCAAACAACATGACCAAAAACTCATAGTGGCCATATCGAGTACTAAATGCTATCTTAGGGACATCAGACTCCCTAATCCTCAGCTGATGATAACCAGACCTCAAATATATCTTTGAGAACACCCAGGCACCCTGGAGCTGGTAAAACAAATCGTCAATCCTTGGCAGTGGATACTTGTTCTTTATCGTCATCTTGTTCAACTGCTGGTAATCAATGCACATCCTCATCGACCCGTCCTTTTTCTTCACAAACAACACTGGTGCACCCCAAGGTGATACACTGGGTCTAATGAAACCCTTATCAAGCAAGTCCTGAAGCTGCTCTTTCAACTCTTTCAACTCTAGCGGGGCCATCCGATATGATGAAATAGAAATAAGATGAGTGCCAGAAGCCAGATCAATACAGAAATCAATATCCATGTCGGGCATCATACCTGGCAGGTCTGAAGGGAAAACCTTGGGGAACTCCCAAATAATAGGAATAGAGTCGATTGATGGAACCTTTGTGCTGGAGTCACGAACATACGCCAAATATGCTAGACACCCCTTGTCAACCATACGTCGAGCCTTGAAATACGAAATAAAACTACAGGTGGCATGAACTGGGGTCTCCCACCACTCAAGTCGGGGCAAATCTAGCATGGCCAAAGTCACGGTCTTGGCATGACAATCCAAGATAGCATGATACGGGGACAACCAGTCCATCCCCAATATAACATCAAAGTCCACCATGTGCAAAAGTAATAAGTCAACACGGGTCTCAAGACCCTCAAATACCACCACACAAGAACGATGCACTCGGTCGACACGATAGAATAACCAACCGGTGTGGACACATATACAGGAATACCCAAAGCCTCACCAGACATGATTAAATAGGGTGCAAAATAGGATGACAAACAAGAATAATTAGATCCCGGATAAAATAATACTGAAGCACCTCTATCACAGACCAGTATGGTACCTGTAATCACAACATCAGATGACTCGGCCCCAACCTGGCTGGCAATGCTTAAGAACGGGGCTGGCCCTCACCTCCCTAAACTGTATCTCTGGAACGATCTGCTACGGGCTGACCCCTGCCTCTGGCTATCCGAGCTCCACCTCTACGGTCTCTCCCTAAACCTCTATGATCCCTACCCCCACCTCTAGCTGGCTGGGCAGCCTGTAAATCACCTGCTGCCTGAATCATAGGGCGAGGACCCTACTGCTGAGAACTACTCGAGGCTCAAGGGCAAACACTGACAACATGACCTAGGTCACCACAACCATAACATGCATTCGGCGGCTGAGACTGCTGGCTCTGTTGACCGGCATGTCCTCTCTTGAAGCGCTGAAGTAGCGGAGCACTGATGGGGTCTGGTGGTGCGCTGAAGGACTGCTAGTCCGAATATTACTGCTGATGACCACCACCGCCTGGGGTACCTTCAGAAACCTAAAGTGCTGACTGGAAAGGCCTCGAGGGATGGCCTTTGTCATAGAAATCCCTACCTCAAGATGAGGTACCACTAAATCTGCAAAAATGTCGAGGCCTCTTGTCTGAACCCTGACTACCTCATCGACCCAGTGCCATCTCTACTTGGCGTGCCACATTGGCCGCCTTCTGAAGGTAATATCATTGCCAACTCCCATAGCCATCTGAAGGCGAATTGGCTGAATCATTCCATCAATGAACCTTCGGACCCTCTCTCGATCTATAGGGATTATCACTACTGCATGGCATGCCAAATAATTAAATCTTGTCTCATACAATGTAACTGTTATGGAGCCCTGCTGGAGGTACTCAAACTGTTTGTGAAGTGCCTCCCGTTGATTGACAGGGAGAAACTTCTCCAAAAATAACTCCATGAACTGATCCCATGTCAAGGCAGGTGAACCTGCTGGTCTAGATAGGCAATAATCCATCCACCAAGTCTTGGCGAATCCCACATGCCCATAGTCCTGAGGATCTCATGACAACTAAATAGAAAACTCTGGGGATCCTCTAACGAAGCACCGCTAAAAGTGGTAGTGAAAAGCTTGGAGAACCGATCAAGTCTCTACAAAGCATCTGAAGACATGGCCGCCCATCTGGCCTGAGCTGTAATGCTTGTTTGAGTTGCCACTGCGGGCTTAACCAATGGAACCTGAGTCTGGGGAGCTACCTGCTCCGGAGTACATGTAGCTGGAGTCTGAACCCCTCTTCCAGCCTGAGAAGTGGCTGGTGCTACTGGCAGCAATCCCGCTCTAGCGACGTTATCCATAAATCGTGCTATGCGGACATGAGAATCCTGGAGATCCGGGGAAAACATCACTCCCCCTGGGACCTAAGCTGGGCCCATTGGAGGTGGTGGGGCTGGAACGGCCTCGGCCCTTGCCCTGCCACGGCCGGCCCCTGCTCTTTGCGGGAGCTGCTGCACGAAAGAAAAAGACGCACGTATTCTCGCCATCAACAAAAGTACATAGTAGAACGATAATCAATATTTGAGAAACAGAATCACACGACAAGAATGAACAAAGTGAAATTTTTTCCTAACTCTGTAGCCTCTGGGGGATAAATACAGACATCTCCGTACCGATCCCTTTGACTCTACCGAGCTTGTCCATAAGTTGTGAGACCCAAGTAACCTAGTGATCTGATACAAACTTGTCACGACCCAAATTATTCAACCATCGGGAGTCGTGATGGTGCCTACTGTCGAAGCTAGGAAAGCCAACCCTTTTAATCATTTTCACAAAAACCTTAATCTAAAAGATTATAAATATTGAAATAATTAATTAAAACCACGCGAAAGACTTTTAGCAACAATAGCAATGATAAAGTGCAAAAATTAGTAACATGCCTCTACCCAGTATCTGGTGTCACTACTCACAGACGACTAAAAGAGTACTAAAAACAACAGTCTGACAGAAATGCATAACATTTATGTTTTGATACAATAAAAGCAAACTGTAAGAGATAGAGGAGACTCAGGTCCTGCGAATGCTAGTGAACTACCTCGGAGCCTCTGGACTGAAGGATAGCTCCCTAACTACTTATGCGGTCCGTAAGCTATGTCCTGACCTGTGCACAAAAGGCACAAAAATATAGTATCAGCACAACCGACCCCATGTGCTGGTAAGTGCCCGGCCTAACCTCGGCGAGGTAGTGACGAGGCTAAATCGGACCTACCACAATCAACCTGTACAGATATATGTGTAATAAAAAAAGATAAAAAAATTTAAACATATAATGGGGAGAGGACATGCTGGGGGTGTAATAGTTCAATTATAAATCCAACAAACAAGAAGTGGAACTGAATGTATAACAATAAATAGAGAAAGCTAGTGAATCAACAACTGCACGGCACCACCCTTCGTGCCTTTACTCTCATTTCTCACCGAAACTGTCAAATATAATGCACGACATCACCCTTCATGCTTTTATTTCAATATACAATGCACGACATCACCCTTCGTGCTTTTACTCTCAATACATAGTGCACGGCATCACCCTTCGTGCTTTCCTCACAAAACTCTCAAAACACAAGTCACGAAAAGACCCTTCGTGCATAATCTCTCTCTTCCTCACCCAATCAATGGTCAAAACCAAACAGAAAAGGAATATATGACAATATAAAATACCCCCCCAAGGGAGAATAACTCAACAATAAGTCCCGATAAGGGAATACAACTCAATAATACATTCCGGCAAGGGAAAACAACTCAACAATAAGTCTCGGCAAGGGAAATATACCCAAAATTCCTCTTTAGTTCATTTGGTTCTCAACAATCACTTTATAGTGCATATAACAAGTAATTATCACAATAATTCACTTTTTTGGCAAATTTTTAATAGCAAATATGACTCTCGATCATGCTTGACTCGGGCGCATAGGTAATTGTCACCATACATATACATAGACTCCACATAGCACATAGCACATATCATCCTAATCCTATTCCCTCAAGCCAAAGTTAGATCGAACACTTACATCGAATTCGAAAATAATAACTCAAAGCTCAACAAACGCGTTTCCTATAAAATTCTACCACGAACCAATGATATCTAATAAAAATCGATTCAATGTTATCAATATTAGCACAAGGATACAATTTCCTGGCTTAGAAATGCATTTCCTAACTCTCTTCCAAAAAAACCAAAATCCGACACCGGGCCCACATGGTCCAAACTCGAGGCTCAGACCAATTCCAATTACCCATAACCCCACGAGTCCAAATATATTATTTGTTTTATGATTTGACCCCAAATTGAGGTTGAATCCCTCAAAATTCTCAAAAACCTAACTCTACCCAAATGCCCTAGTTTCTACCATGATTCTATGATTTAGGGCTAGAAAATTGATGATTACATGAAGAAATAATGGAAGAATGAAGATGGAATCACTTAACCAAAGAGCTATGGTGAAGTAGAGGCTTGAAGTTCGTCAATGGAGAGTGTAGGAGGAGAGCAGAGAGAAATTTTGAAGAAATCCGGAAAAATACTGTTCTGGACTAAATTAAATCGCTGAAGGAAATTGGTCTATGCGTTCGCAGGAACAGGATTGCGATCGTATAGAGATAGGGAATGTTGGCCAAGCCCAAAGCAAGTTACACATTTAGTTTTGGAATGGCAGCAGATTTGTGATTGGGTAACAAAATTGAAGATGCCTGAGGGTTATGCGTTGAATTTTGAGAAAAAAAGTTGATATGGAGGTAGGGAAGTTGAGCAATTTGAAAAGTCATGACTGTCATGTTTTCATGGAGACCTTAGTGCCTATTGCGTTTTTTAGTTTGCTTGAAAGAATCTGGAAACCCATCACTAAGATTAGTTTATTTTTCAAAGGCTTGTGTTCTTCCACATTAAGGGAAGAAAACCTAAACCGGATGGATCAGAACATTCGTGTAACTTCGGGTAAGATGGAAAAGATATTTCCAAGTTGTTTCTTTGATGTGATGGAACACCTTCCAATCCACCTTGTACACGAGGCACGACTTGGAGGGCCTGTTCAATGCAGATGGATGTATCCCTTTGAGATGTAATATTATAGTCCATATATAATTTTTTTATTTGAATGTTCTTGGCTAACCCGAAATTATATAGGACAATTGGCAAATGCAAACAATTTGTTAAGCAGGGGAATATAATTGAAGGACTATATGCGAAGCTTATCTTGCAAAGGAAACTGCTCATTTTTGTTCTTATTATTTTGAGAGTAATGTGCCATGTGCTAGGAATAGGCCCAACAGAACCACGGTTGACCTTACGAATGATCCATTATATCCGCCTATGTCCATATTCAATCGACCAGGCCGATGTTCTAAGGATGGTAGAAAGAGAAGTTTGAGTGATACTGAGTTCAAGTCAGCTACACTTCATGTGTTGTTAAATTGTCCCGAAGTAGTACCATTTCTCAAGTAAGTATTGATTTAATAGTTATCAAAATATAAAATTTATTGTGATTACATCTCAATGCAACTACCAAAAATATTTGATGTGTCACAGTTACTTTATGGGTCAAAAATTTGGCCAAGATATTCTATATACGACATTTCCTAGGTGGTCTAAACAATTTGTAAGTATATCCTTAAAATATGCTAATACTATGTAGTGAAACAATGTTTGAATGATACGCTAACTTATGAATTTTGTTAACAATATGTAGGTAAATGATCCAAATAATGGTGTAAATCATTTTTTTAAAGATATATCTTGGGGACCTGGGGTTGAGGTAACATCATATTCCAAGTACGTTGTGAATGGTTATAAGTTTCTTACAGATGATTGCTTTAAAAATAAAAAAGCAACAACAGTGGGGTGTGGGTTCAAAGTGGTGATGGCAACCAAATTAGAGATATTGATTATTATGGTGTGCTCAAAGAAATAATAGAACTAGAATATTTAGGTAGGCCATTTAAGAAAATTATGCTCTTTAGATGCAAGTGGTTTGACCCAAATCTAACAAGAGGTACGAGAGTACACAATCAATACAACATAATTGAGGTTAATCATACGAGGGAGTATGATCGCTATGATCCTTTCATAATTTCACATAATGTTAGGCAAGTGTATTATGCTCCTTATCCATTTTTGCAGAATAAGTCAGATTGGTGGGTTGTAATTAAAACTAAGCCTGTATGTAGGGTCGAAGTCGAGAATGTGTTGGATAATGCATATCAAAATAATATCTCCAGTGTTCACCAAATAGTGGACAAACTGTAAAAAAAACTTGGAATATCCTCCACACATATTGGAAGTAGTTGATATAAATGAAGTAAGAATTATAGAAAAGAGGAAGAAGAATTAACTGATGAAGCTCAAACTAGTGAGGTAGAAGAATTCTCTGACGAGGAAGAAGAGTTCTCTGACGAGGAAGAATACGTCCATGAGCTTTAAAAAGTTGGTTTCTTTGATAATTCTCGTTTATAGATAGTTTCCTTATATGTTTCAAGCTAAATGTGTATTATATTATGCAGATGACAGGCAAAGGTCGAGGTTACAACGAAGGTAGTGGTTCTCGGGGGAATAGAAAAGGCTAGGAAGCAAAAGAGGAGGGTAGAAGATAAAACATATCAACCTTTTCCACCCTATTCTAATTTGCATGTCACTATGTGTTGGCCCAAGTTTCAGTTTCAATTTTGAAGATTGACAAATGAACTGATAGAAGGACCTGGTCCATCTTGTATTACCCAGTCTGAATCAACAAGGGCAAATGTGGAGCACGTGAGCAAGATAATGCACCAAAGATCACGTATCATCAATATCTTATGTTCATAATCGAAAAGATTGCAATGGGATAAGGAGGATAGTCTCCTTATGTGAAGAGAACTTAATCCTAGGTTAGTATAAGGGTTGGATTTTTCATTGGGCAAGGACTCAAATTGTGAACGGATAAGAAGTGAGTCTTAATCAAACTCTAACTGCAAACTAAATATATGATTGAGTTATTTCTCTTTTCAAGCAACACACACAAGCAAAAGTTAAAGCATAATTGAGAGCTAAAGAGCGAAGTCTGATCAGCAAGCAATATATGCAAATTACAAGTGTGGACGCGTATAGCTACATGAACCTAGAGAAGAACCAGTTCCATTGGATTGTTTTAATTCTAGTTCAATTGTAGTAGGTTTAATATCATTTCATGCTTTCCTAGAAGAAATTGTATTAGGTACGTTGTGTCATCAAGTTAGAGTTAACTTGATAGTGTCGCAACAGCTGAGGCTGTGTGCCACACTGGGATTAGAGTTCAATCCTTAGGTTTACAAGAGTTTTGTAAATGCTGTATTTGGCTCATTGATTTTAGTGGAGTTTGGGAAAATCCTACTGAGTAGTAGGTCGTGGTTTATTCACCTTTTGAGCCAGGTGTTTTCCACGTAATAATTTCTTTGCACTTTACTTTCAGTTTTTATATTTCCACAAACTGCAGTAGTTAGAACACTTAGAAGAACCTGGTTCTTCTAACGCGAAAATTAGGTACCACACAAATCACCCCCCCTCTGTGTGGTGTTGAAGTTTATTCACATCAATTGGTTTCATAGCAGGTTATCCTTGAAGAGGTTAACACCTTTGGAAAAAGATCAACATGAGTGCACTACCTGGGAATTGGGAATGACAGTCTACTGCAAGGCCTCCACTCTTCAATGGGCTCTATTATTCTTGGTGGAAAAATAGAATGAGAGAGCACATCATGGGTGAAGATTATGATCTTCGAGACATCATCACTTATGGTCCTCTCGCTACAACCAAGAAAAATTCTGATGGAATGGATGTTCCAAAACTAGAGCATATTGTACTTCTGATGATCTAAGGAAATGGGAGAAAAATGCTAAAGCCAAGAAATGGCTAGTGTGTGGACTTGGCCCTGATGAATACAACAGGATTCAGGAATATACAACTGCTAAGGAAATTTGGGACACTTTACAAGTGGCTCATGAAGGAACACCTCAAGTGAAGAGATCCAGAGGTACTCTACTGTATTCTCAATATGAGAATTTTACTATGAAGGATGGTGAAACTATCCAAGAGATGTACACTAGGTTCAATATACTGACAAATGAACTTGAGTCTCTTAGAAGGTTCATTCTGGAAGATGACAAGGTAGAAAAGATCCTAACTAGAGTTTTGCAAATCTCTTGGGAAAGCAAAATCACTGCAATTCAGGAATCCAAAAATATTGCTACTCTAAAATTGGATGAACAGATTGGAAACTTGACTGCTTATGAATTGAGAAGACAAACTATGAAGATGGATGCTCCAAAGAAGGAAAGAAGTTTGGCTCTCAGGATCCCTAAAGGATCAAATCTTGAAGAAGATGAAACAGAAATGATAACCAGAGATTTCAAGAAATACCTTATGATAGGCAAGAGCTATTCAAAAGGATCAAGATTCAACAAACCTAGGGCTCCTGAGAAGCAAACAAACGATAGTTGCTTTGAATATGGAAAGACAGATCACATGATAAAGAACTATCCTTAATGGGAGATTGAGTGGAAGAAACAAAGGGTAGAAAGAAGGAAGAGGAAGAAGGAACATGTTCAATCAAGGAAAAACAAAGGTACTACCAAGGCCATGGTTGCTGCATGGGGAGATACATCAGATGAAGACGCAGGAAATGAAGCTGAAGATGAGCAAGCTCTTATAGCCATTGAAGAATCAGAAGATGAACATGAGGTAAGTATTTCACATCTTAAAGAAAAAATTAAATCTTGTCGAAAGAAAGATTGGCTGAACTCTTGATGGACTTCATAGAAGAGTATGAAATAATAAATAGTGTGAAAAATGTTCAGTCTTGGGATTGTGCAACAATAGAAGAAAAATGCAAAAGACTAGAATCTAGGGCTGATGAAAGTAATAATTTAAATGTTGAGTTTAAGAACCAGGTTCTTCAACTGGAAAACAATGTTCTAGAACTCAAGTCTGAAAATTTGAAACTTAAAATCGGGACAAGAAAGATAAAGGCTGATCAATCATTTCTTACACTAGAAGAAACTTTAGGAAAAATGAAAGATGAGATGTATAAGAAAGATGAATCAATCAAGGTCCTTAAAGAAGAATTAGGAAAGGTGAAGCATGAACTAGATAGAACATGCTAATGGAACAAGGCTTCTGATGCACTCTCCTGGCTGCAAGAACATCACAACAGTAACAAGAGAGGACTTGGATTTGGGAATCAAGCTCCAAAATGGGATCCCAAAAGCAAGTATCTCACTCTTCCTGAGAACGAAATCTGTACACATTGTGGCAATACTGGCCATTACATAAATGAATGTAATGCAAATGAAAAGGCTAGTCAATGAAATAAAACTTTTATTCAAGAAAAACACAAACTGCCTTGGTGGGCAAAGAAAAATCTAATTCATCCTTTTGCCCATAGAAAGGGACCCAAACTAGTTTGGGTTCCTAATACTAACCTCTGATTTCATCTTGCAGGTCCAAGTGAAGGAAGTAGCCAAATTTGGTAGATGGATAGTGGCTGCTCAAAGCATATGACTGGTAACAAGGACCAGTTTCTTTCACTTGAGAACCTAAGAAGAGGCAATGTCTCCTTTGGAAATGGAAAGAAAGGTGAGATCATTGCGGTTGGAAAGGTAGGAAAGACAGAATCTCATTCCATTGAGACTGTTTACTTGATAGATGGTTTGAAATATAGCCTGATAAGTGTGTCACAACTGTGTGACAGAGGTAATCTAGTGGCTTTCACTTCCTTATAATGTTTTGTGATTAACTTTACTACAGACAAGATTGTTTTGCAGGGAAGAAGAGGTAACAATATTTACATTGTACATTTCTCAACTCTTTATGAAAATGAACTCACTTGTCTGAGTGTGATATAAATGATCCCCTCCTTTGGCACAAAAGACTTGATCATGCATGTCTAAATCAATTAAACAAATTAGCCTCCAAGGACTTGGTGATAGGGTTACCTAATATCAAGTTCAAGGAAGAAAAAGTTTGTGAGGAATGTGCAAGGGGGAAGCAGGTAAGGTCATCCTTCAAAACTAAGAAAATGGTAAGCTCGTCCAAGACATTGGAATTGTTTCATATGGATCTTTGTGGTCCAATGAGAGCCATGAGCAGATGTGGTAAAAGATATGTCATGGTGCTAGTTGATGATTTCTCTAGATTTACCTGGGTGTTTTTTGTAACATCTAAAGATGAAGCATTTGAAATGTTCACAGCCTTTGTTAGAAAAATCCAGAAACAACTAGGAAATCAACTTGCATCCATTCATGGAACTGAGTTTCAAAATGCCAAGTTTGCTGAATTTTGTGATGAAAATGGAATAGATCATAATTTCTCTTCCTCTAGAACACCTCAGCAAAATGGGGTAGTTGAAAGGAAGAATGGGACCCTTGAGGATCTGGCAAGGACCATGTTACTTTCCGGTAAACTACCTCATAATTTTTGGCAGAGATAATAAATACAGCATGCTACAATAAACTGGTGTATGCCCAGACCACTGGTAGAGAAAACTCCCTATGAGTTACTTAAAAGGAGAAAACCAAATATATCCCACCTAAGGGCTTTTGGTTGCAAGTGTTATGTGCACTATAATGGCAAAGATTCCCTTGGTAAGTATGATTCCAGAAGTGATGAGGGAGTATTTTTGGGATGTTCTTCACATATCAAAGCTTATAAATTATTTAATAATAGAACTCTATGTGTAGAAGAAAGTGCAAATGTTATTTTTGATGAAACTAACACTCCTTCTTAGAGACAGGAACATGAAGATGAAGCCATTGGACTAGTAAGATAACTGACTGAAGCTACAGCACAAGTCAAGGAGGCATCTAAGGAAGAAATAGCTGATGGAACAGGTCCTTTTCCCTGGGCAACCTGACAGGGGGAACAAATTTGAGAGAAAATGCAAAAAATTCTCTAAAGGGACATGTGCTTGAACCTGTGCCTCTACAGCATAACAATGAAGCAGAAGCAAGCAGAAACCAGCTGGTGGGAAAATAATACAAGTACCTGAGTTCTCACCCCATTGAGAACATAATCAAGGATCCCACATCTGGAGTCAAGACTAGATCAAAACAGGAAAATCTATGTGCATTTGATGCCTTTTTGTCCCTAATTGAACCTAAGAATGTGAGTGAAGCTCTACAAGATGCTGACTGGATAAATGCTATGCAAGAAGAACTCAATCAGTTTGAAAGAAGCAAAGTTTGGCACTTGGCTCCAAAACCTAAGGACATGTCAGTTATTGGGACAAAATGGGTTTTAAGAAATAAGATGGATGAAGATGGAACAGTAACAAGAAATAAGGCAAGGTTGGTGGTTCAAGGTTATAGTCAAGAGGAAGGGATTGACTATGATGAGACTTTTGCTCCAGTTGCCAGACTTGAAGCAATAAGACTTCTTATAGCCTTTGCAGAACATATGGAATTCACTCTTCATCAAATGGATTTGAAAAGTGCCTTCCTAAATGGCTATCTCAAAGAAGAAGTGTTTGTGAAGCAACCTCCTGCATTCGAAAGCAAAGAATGTCCTGATCATGTAAACAAATTGGATAAGGCTCTTTATGGCCTCAAGAAAGACCCAAGAGATTGGTATGAAAGATTGTCAAAATTCCTTCCGGAGAATGGGTGCAAGAGAGTTAAAATTGATAGTACTTTGTTCCTAAAGGAAAGGGGTAAAGATCATCTAGTTGTTCAGATTTATGGATGACATAATTTTTGGGGCCACTACAGAAAGGTTGAGCAATGATTTTGCAAAACTAATGGGCAGTGAATTTGAAATGAGTATGATGGGAGAAATCAATTTCTTCTTAGGGTTGCAAATCAAACAAAGTCCAAATGTTACCATGATTCATCAGCAGAAGTACACAAAAGAACTGATCAAGAAATTTAAAATGGAAGAATCCAAAGAAATAGATATTCCTATTGCAACTGCCACAAAGTTAGATGCTGATGAACCTGGTTTATCAGTTGATCAAAAGTTGTACATGGGTATGATTGGTTCACTTTTGTATCTTACTGCCAGCAGACCTGACATTGTTTTCAGTGTAGGACTTTGTGCTCATTTCCAAGAAAATCCAAAGGAGTCAGACTTAACTGCAGTCAAAAGAATATTAAGATATCTAAAAGGCACAACTGGTCTGTGCTTGTGGTATCCAAAAGGTAGTAATTTTGACTTAATTGGATATGCTGATGCTGATTATTCAGGTTACATAGTAGATAGGAAGAGCACTTTAGGTATGGCACACTTTCTAGGATCTTGTCTTGTATCATGGGCTACCAAAAAGCAATATTCAGTTGCCTCTCTACTGCTGAAGCTGAGTATGTTGATGCCGCCTCATGTTGTGCTCAGTTACTATGGATCAAGAAAAAATTGGTAGATTTTTGAATTGAAGTGGGATGCATACCTATATTTTGTGATAACACTAGTGCTATCAATATGACAAATAACCCTGTTCACCATAAGAGGACTAAGCACATAGATGTTAGACACCACTTCTTAAGGGAAAACTATGAAAACGGGCTAATCTCTATAGAATTCTGTGCCACTAATAAACAAATAGCTGACATCTTCACAAAGGCACTAAGTAGAAAAAACTTTGAGAGGAGTATGTTGGAATTAGGGATGATTAAGATCACCTGATAGCTCATGTTCAGAATGCACATAAAAAAAGAATTTTTTTTGTTAGTAGTTCTTTTATATATGAATATTAGACTAATTCCTACTCAGCTGAATACTTTTAAATAAGTATACTCCTGTGGCATATGGTTATGTAATTCACTAATCTCTTGTAAATTTTCTATTTTGACATTCGAGACATGATCAAGAGAACTATCATATAAAGAACCTGGTTCATCAATATGTACTCATGAGGAAAGTCAGGTATGTTTCTACACTTTGCAAAATTAGAAAAATTTAATTTTCAATCATGAGCAAGAATCCCAGAAATTCCAATCGTTCCAAAATTCTATACGTTGGAAGCCAATTGAACAAGTTTCTTGTAATTAGAATTCTAAGGAATAACGGAACCTTTCTCCTAAACCTTAGCAATTTTAATTAATAAGGAGACCAGAGATTGACCATGATTAGACTCCTACTGACACATGAAAAAGTGCCTTTTCTGATGCAAAAATTACCTTCTTAAAAAGGGCCTCTTAAGTCACCTCATAACATTCATTACCCCCCTAATATCTCTGATCATCTTCTTCACCTCCAAAACCCTCAAAAATTTCCCAATTTTCTTAGAGTCTTCCACAAATCCACCACTCGAAATGACTAATCCTCAAGATAATCCAACAACCCCACCACCTGTGTCACCCAACACCACATCATCCTCTACTCCTCCTGTTGAACCCCCAAAACCCAGGTTTTTTAGAACAAAAATGATAGCTAGAAAATCAGTGGCTACTGGACCTTTAAGAAAATCTTTAAATGAGAAGCTGAAAGCAAGTCAAAAGAAGGAACCCCAAGCAAAGGTCACTGAGTCCAGCTTTGAGTCGGATCAGTATATATCTGCAAGTGAGGGAGATGAACCTGGGTCTTCCTAAAATTCTCCGCCTTAATAAGATCCATCCGAGGTAAAATCCTATTTTGGTTCAGTAAATGTAGGTGAAAAGGAAGAGAATAGATATGTTTTGGTAGGGGAAGTTAAAAATGTTTCTGGTTATGAGTCTGTAGAACAGTTAAAGAAAAGGAAGAGAAAGGTGTTGTCTATCTGTGGAAGTGGGGGTAGTGGGGTATCTCACTCAGGCGGAAGTGCATCTGGGGAAGCTGCTGAGGGATTGGTAGACCTAAGTGAACAAACTGGTCCAACAGTGGAGAAGACATTGGCTGATTTGATGAAGAAACTGGGTGATGGCTATGACCCCAAGAAAAGGAATTCATCTTCTCTTAATACTCCTACTGCTGCAAAACCTTCAATGCAGTCCAAAACTATATCTCCAAAGGTTGCACCTAGAGCTAGAACAACAAGAAGCAAAGTGAGAAAAAGTGAAGCTGAGTTGAAGAGGGGTCTTGAAGAAGAAAAAATAGAAGAATAGAGAATGGAAAAGGGAAGGTTGGTGAGAGTTCAGAAACTTTAGTTGTGGAGGACGACGAGGTGATGGAACATGTCCATCCAGCCAAACAAACTGAGAAAGCTCCTATTTCAAAATCCAAGGAGCCTAAGACTTCTTCCAAGATGTTTTCCAAAGCTGTACCTACTGAGATCTCCCTGGCAAAGAGAACAAGATCTGCTACTAAAGGCAAACATGTGAAAAAGGTTTTGGAAGAAGAAGAAAGTAATGAAGTAGAAGAAGAAGATGATGATGATGATGAGTCTGAGAGTGAACAGGATCGATTTGCTAATTTTGGCAAAAGAAAAATTTTGAAGGGTAGGCTGTTGAAAGACCTGGAGAAGGCAGGTATGTTAGGCTTCTAACTTCTCTGGAGGCTCAAGGGTTGAAGGACATGGTCCTTCAATTGAATGTGAAACTAAGTAGAAAGGAATTGGTGGAGTTTATGGCTAACGGAGCAGTGAAAAATGGTGTGGTAACAAGTTCTGTAAAGGGGGTCAAAGTAAAATTTGATGCTAAGAAGCAGGGTGAAATTCTGAATATCCCTTTGTGAGGGATATGGTGATTACACAAGGCAAAGATGACCTTGTTTGTATGGGTTAACCTCAGAGCTGCAGATTACCAGAAGTTTCTGTGATACCATTTCAGAGGCAGATGTACCAGCAGCAAGTCCAGTACAAAAGAGTGAAATGAAGCCTGAGCACAATGTGCTTTTTGAGTTTTTCAGCGAATGCCGTTTTCCTAGACAGGAAAGGAGGCAAACAGCAAATATGGATCTCGTTCTTATGTAGTGCTTGACTGAAATAAAACCGATCAACTGGTTGTGTTCATGGTACACATGTTGGAAAGGGTAATCAATGGTTCTAAGGCCCATGCCATCCCCTATGGATTTATTCTGGCTACTGTGCTTCAATGTCGACATGTTCCCTTGAAGAATTGGGAGATGACATCTAGAAAGGAAAACTTTGGCATCAAAACTCTTCTAAGCTTTGACTATCTGCGTAGCACTGTCTCTGCTAAACCTGGTTCATCAGCGAAACTCCAGTCAACAGCAAAGTAAGGTCCCTAGTTAAGGAGGCTGACTGAAGGATGCTTAAATTGCTAGACTTAAGGCCAGGGTGGCAGAATTGGAGGAAGAAAGAAATGGACTTAGAGTTGAGCTTGCCAAGGAGAAGGAGAAGAATGAAGGCATTCTACAAAAAATGTTTTATCTTCTAAAAGTCCAACCTTATAGCTCATCCAAACCTTAGTAGTCTTGTGTCTAGGTTCCAGTCTAGTTCCCCCCTCAGTGACAAGTTTGTTCGGTTCCTGGTCTGTATTTGTTTTTTGTTTTGCTCATGGTTGGAAGCTTCATGTTTCATTTTGTGGACTGATTTGTAGGAACATTTCTGAATCAATGAATGAAAGTTTTCTGGTTTTGGTTAATCTTGTTCAATATAGTTATTTCTGAGCAGATTTATGATTTAATTGAACATGTGTTCACTTGCAGTTGCCCCAGCGGCTATGAGTAGATATTAACTTCGATAATTCACATTATTTATGCAACTTTTCGATGATGCCAAAAGGGAGAAGATATTGTGCTTAAAATGATTTTATGAACTAGTGATGTTTATGACCTAAATCTGACCTCCGTAATGATAATTTAAATGATTTTCTAAGTGTTGATTTCAGCTAAGTCTAAAGTTCCTAATTATAATAAGCACAAAGTTTGTCATCATCTAAAAGGGGGAAATTGTTGGCCCAAGTTTCAGTTAAAGTTTTGAAGATTGACAAATGAACTGATAGAAGGACCTGGTCCATCTTGTATTACCCAGTCTGAATCAACAAGGGCACATGTAGAGCACGTGAGGAAGATAATGCACCAAAGATCACGCATCATCGATATCTTCTTACCATAATCGAAAAGATTGCATTGGGATACGGAGGATAGTCTCCTTATATGAAGAGAACTTAATCCTAGGTTAGGATAAGGGTTGGAGTTTGCAGTGGGCAAGGACTCAAATTTTGAACTGATAATAAGTGGAGTCTTAATCAAACTCTAACTGCTAACTCAATATATGATTGAGTTATTTCTCTTTTCAGGCAACACACAAAAGAAAAAGTAAAAGCATAATTGAGAGTTAAAGAGCGAAGTCTGATCAGCAAGAAATATATGAAAAAATACAAGTGTGGACGCCTACAGCTACATGAAACTAGAGAAGAACTAGTTCCATCAGATTGTTTTAATTCTAGTTCAATTGTATTAGGTTTAATATTGTACCTTTTAGCTTTCCTAGAAACAATTATATTAGGTACGTTGTGTCATCAAGTTAGAGTTAACTTGATAGTGTTGCAGCAGCTGAGGCTGTGTGCCACAGTGGGATTAGAGTTCAATCCTTAGGTTTACAAGAGTTTTGTAAATGCTATCTTTGGCTAATTGATTTTAGTGGAGTTTGGGAAAATCCTACTGAGTATTAGGTCGTGATTTTTTTACCTTTTGAGCCAGGTGTTTTCCACGTAAAAATTGCTATGCACTTTACTTTAAGTTTTTATATTTCTGCAAACTGCAGTAGTTAGAACACTTAGAAGAACCTGGTTCTTCTAACGCGAAAATTAGGTACCACTCAAATCACCCCCCCTCTTGTGTGGTATTGACGTTTATTTACATCACTATGCCACAGCCTCTACCCCATGGCTATACTGAGCTGCCACAACATCAGCAGCCGTACACCTTCTTGCAGACCCCGAGTGTTACTTCACAGGGCCACGGATTGTGCGTCCGACATACAGTCCACCTGGCTCAAAACCACGTGGATCCCACGCATCAGCATCATATGGATCACATCGTTCCATGCCACGGCCACAGGGATCACATCCATCAGTGTCACAGGCAGTTGGGTCACAGCCACTCGGGTCACAGCAGTCAGTAGCACAACCACTTGTATCCGTAAAACTATGTCGCAGTCATAGGGATCACATCTATCGTCATCAGCGACTCCATCTATTGGAGGCCTTCGCTTGCGGGATAATAGCTCTTACCCCCCCACTCCTTCCATACATGCCTCTGATACACATGTTTCGGACGATGATGTTGATGCTGCTACTGGTGCCGATGAGGAGGTGCATTATGATCAGTATGGCTGAATCATCATAGTCCCTGAGGGTGATGGGTGAGAGTTATTTGTTATTTTTATGTTTATTATTTTGCACGGTTTTTATTAAGATATTAATTTATTTTATTTATTAAATTACAGGTTCCTCTCGAGTAATATTACTATGAGGATAATCAGCACAACAACTAGAAAGCTTTATGATTCCCCTTATGCGTCTTGGCATGAATTCCCGTTCTCACTCAAGGAGGCAATTTTCAATGTATTTAAGGTATAAATGTTCTTTTAAGCAGTATAATTATATATATTCATAGTATTACCATGTAATATTTAACTTTTGAAATACATAGCAAGTGTGTATGGGCGGACGTGGCTGCAAAATTTAATCTCAAAGCTCGCAAGTGGTTGTTGAATTCTTTCCCCATAGCTAGACAACTGAACTAGAAGCCTGGCTGGTTGCTTCAGGAGTTTTGGGATGATTTGCAAAGGCACTAGCTTACTGCAGAGTTCTTACAGAAGAGCAAAAAAAGGAAGAGAGCTCGGGCATCTGAGAAAGGAGGATCCTTGCACACTAGAGGTGCGGTCTGTCAGGGGACAATAAAAAGATGAATGGTACGTAATTGCTTAATATATATTCATTTTCAAAGTATATCTATTCTATTTATTAATTAAAATTTATGAGTATTCAGGAAATGAATTTAGGCCGTCCGATGAACCAAGATGAGCTATTCAAGGAGACTCATATTGTGAAGAAGAGAAAGAGATAGACGACGAAAGGTGGGTCGAGGGATGTGCCTCGACTCTACATGTAAGTTTTCACTTTTCATTAAGTATTTTCATTTACTTTTATATAAATTTTGAAATACTAATTCAATTTAGTTTTTCTCATAGGAACGCTTTAATGTTGAGGAATTCATACGCAGCCAGCCACCTAGTGAGTCGGGTGAGCCATTCCAACTTTCGGCCGACGATATTGAAAGACTATTGTCCGGGCTGTAGGCGGTCAAAAATGCGGGAAGGTATACGACCTTTCTACTAAGACATTCCATCGCTATAGGTGTGGAATGCAAGTAATAGAGACTTCCTCACAAGCCGAGCAACTTGATGGGGGAGAACCTCTCCGCTATGCGGTAGACTGTGTCAAAGCTCACATCCGAGCTAGAAGCGTCCAAGAAAAGAGAAAAGCTTAGAGACGCTCAGTATGTTGGCGTGGTCACTCAGTGGCAGGACATGTAAGAGAAGATAAAAAATCTCCTAGCTGGATCTTTTTCGATTAGCCGGTCTCGGCCCTCATCGCCAGAGGCTACCCGTCCCCGTGCTCGTTTGTCCCATCCTCCAAGTGGCCGTTCCTACCGTCCTCCCCGTGATCATTCTTTTTCGTCATCGACAAGTAGACCCTTCTCAATACCGTGATAATGATTAAACTTCATCAGAAAGTGAGGATGTTGATGTACCAAACAATGAATGAATTTTAGACAATTTGGAATAGACATATACAATTTGTTTTCCATTGGGTTGTAATAACAGTTCACTTAGTTTGGTAGTTCTATTGAAATTAACACTTTCTTTGTTTGGATTGTTGTTGTTGTTTCTTGTTAGGGTTTTGGTATGACTGGAAAAATAGGTAGTTTATGACAAAATACTACATAGAAAAGCGACCAAAGTTGGTCTCTATTTGGTCGCTTTTCAAGTTAATTTTTTTTTCTAGAGAATAGTGACCAAGTTTGGTCGATGTTTTCCCAGATTTCTTCAATGAGCAACAAAACTTGGTCGCTATTTTATTAAAATAAAAATTTTGGTATTATAGTGACCAAAGTTTGTCGCTATTAATTAACAATTAAATTAAATTCATGTATTTAGGGACCAAAGTTGGTCGCTAAATTAATAAAATATATAAATAATTTAATAAAATAATGACCAACATTGGTCTCTAGTTATCATATTGTAAAATATAATATTTGGATTAGAGACCAAAATTGGTCGCTTTTTAATGATTAATAATAAATAAATAAAAAATACATTTTTTATTTAGAGACAAACTTTGGTTGCAAATATTATATTATTAATCTAATAAAGCGACCTAATTTGGACTCTATAATCAATATTCGGAAAAATGGGTCCCTTTAGCTTAGATACCAACTTTAGTCCCTAAATAAAAGGACTAACAATATAGCTACCAGGCACTTTTGGTCGGTTTTTGGTCGCTTTTTAGCTAAAAAGCGACCAAAGTTGGTCACTTTTTCCAGTCCCTTTTTTCTGAATTTCTAGTAGTGTAAGTGCGACTCCCTCCTTGTGGTAAACCATGTTGACGTGTTAGATAAAGCGCTTAACGCTAGAGGGGGGGTGAATAGCGTTATAATAAAATTTAGCGTAAACTTGCGGAAATTAAAATTTGCAGGAAATAAATAAGTGCGTTAAATAAACAAAAAGGAAAGAACGCACCGATATATTCTGGTTCACCACAACACGTGGCTAGTCCAGTCCCCGAGAGACTCTCTCGAGATTTTCCACTAACTTGTGAAGCTTACGGGTGCTCAACAAACCTTTACAACTTAAGGACACAAGCCTTAACACCTTTGCTCGGAGATACAACACTCCAAGACTTCAACCAAGGAAACACAAGTTCCTTACAACAAGAGAATTACAATTCTCTTACAAGTGTATAAAAGACTAAACACTCAAACAAAATACTCCTTAATGAGTAGATATGAGTAAAAGAAGTAAGCTCTAGATCACAACAACTTTGGACAAGAATATGGCTCTCAAAAGCTTTATGAAATTGAATATAAAATGATAAACAAAAGTATGCAAGCTTATAGCAATGTAATGATCAGTTGTAGTATGTTGTTGTGTTTAAAACACTGAAATGAAGCTGTATTTATAGTTGAAAAACTTGGCATTACCGTTGCCTAATTGCCAATTAAGAGTTGCTGATTTTACTCACTGACAATCGATTGTCAAACCCCAACAATCGATTGTCTGCCAGTCAGATCAAAATTCAATCCCAGATTTTACGCTTGATAATCGATTACTTACAATCCATAATCGATTACTGGCAACGTTCAAAAAATCCTTTCCAGATTTTACCACAAACAATCGATTGTCCAGAATCAACAATCGATTACTCAGCAACGTTCAAAAAATCTTTTCCGGATTTTAATCAAAACAATCGATTATACAAAATCAATAATCGATTACCCAATAACGTTCAAAAAATCTTTTCCGTATTTTAATCAAAACAATCGATTATACAGAATCAATAATCGATTACCTGACGGTATTTGAAAACTTTACGATAACGGTCAGCTTCACAATCGATTGCACAAAGTCAACAATCGCTTACTTATCAGTTTTTGAAAAACATTTTAGACACTGTCTCTTTGACAATCGATTGTCCAATGTAACAATCGATTATTTAATAAATTTGAAAATCACTGGAAGACACTGTCTCAACATAATCGATTACCATTAGTTCATAATCGATTATTCTGAGTTTTGAAAAACTTTGATGGACACTGCCTCAGTTACAATCGATTGTCATTAGATCACAATCGATTGTCATGCAGGTTTGAAAAACCTGATGCTCACTGTCTTACTCACAATCGATTGTCATTAGTTCACAATCGATTGTCATTCAGTCTTGGCTTAAAACAATCGATTATCATAAGTACATAATCGATTATCTTAGTCCAGATTTTTAAGGCATGTCTAAAAATTATCTTGACTACTGTAAATATGCATGATTTAAAATCATTTGACATTAAATTAAATATGCATGATTTTGGAAAATAGTTTTATGAGAGAAGCCATGTTACGAGTCAAGTTGTAGGATCAAGATCACAATTAAGAATGACTCAATTAAACTATAAAACTTTGTCTTGAGCTTGAATCTCGATGTATATCAATTGTGCGCTTGTTTCTTGAACTTCGTCATATATTAATTTTCACTTCGTTTGTCATTCATCAAAACCTATACAAAAGAACACACGTTTTAGTATATTGCATTGAGAACGTGTTTCCAACAATTTCCCCCTTTTTGATAATGGCAAACATTAAGCGGGATATGCAAGACAAGCAATTTATATTGACGATTCAAGACAAGTATATACATGCAACAAGTATGCAATTTGTTCCTCCTCAATTTGAGAATTCCCCCTCAATTTAAGCTTATAACTTGAGAGTGCATCATACCCGTTATCTTCCCCCTTTTGCCATTAGCAAAAATAATAATAAGATGCCAAAGATGAAATAAACCTTGTTTATTTATTGGAAAGAAGGTGTGATTATTTAAAGAGAGTATAATAGCTCAAATGATAGCATTACAATCGATTATTGATACGAGATAAGCGATTATTAGATGAGGTAAACAGATTTTTCTGAAGAAGACTCGATTCTTGTGCGTCATGCTTTATAATTCCCCCTACTTTTAGGGCGATACCTGCAAAAAAGAATTAGACGTCTCCGACGCTCAAGTTAGAAATCATGTAAAAAAAATGCAATGCATGACTTAGATCAACGTGGAGTCAAGGATCCCGAGTTCACTGCGAATTCGGAAGAGGGACTCTTTTTCTAAAGGCTTTGTAAAGATGTCTGCCAATTGGTTTTTGGTTTTAACAAATTCAATTTCAACATCGCCTTTGAGAACGTGATCTCTAATAAAATGATGTCTAATTTCAATGTGTTTCGTTCGCGAATGAAGAACGGTGTTCTTCGTCAAGCATATGGCACTAGTATTATCACATCTAAGAGGGATATGATTAAGACATAGGCTATAGTCCAAGAGTTGTTGTTTCATCCATAGGATTTGAGCGCAACAACTCCCCGCGGCTACATATTCAGCCTCGGTTGTGGACAACGCAACACTTACTTGTTTCTTGCTAAACCAAGAAACGAGAGAGCTACCGAGCAAATGGCAAGTGCCACTAGTGCTCTTGCGGTCCAATTTGCATCCAGCAAAATCGGAATCGGAATAGCCAACAAGTTGGCATGAAGAGCCTTTGGGTACCATAGACCCACATTTGTAGTACCAACAAGATACCTTAAAATCCGTTTTACCGCAGTAAGGTGAGACTCCTTCGGACACGATTGATAACGAGTGCATAAGCACACGCTAAACATGATGTCCGGACGACTAGCAGTAAGATAAAGAAGAGAGCCAATCATACCTCGACACTTTCTGGTGTTGACTTCCTTACCTTTCTCATCTTTGTCTAGATGATCGGATGTGCTCATGGGAGTTGCCATTTCTTTTGCATTGTTCATCTCAAATCGTTTCAGCAATTCTTTGCAATATTTGGTTTGACAAATGAATGTACCTTCTTTCATTTGCTTTACTTGTAATCCCAAAAAGAATGTTAACTCACCCATCATAGACATCTCAAATTCGCTTGTCATTAAATCGGAAAATTCCTTGCATAAAACATTGTTAGTAGCACCAAATATAATATCATCTACATATATTTGAACTAACAAAATATCATTGTTTTTATGCTTAACAAAGAGAGTTGTGTCAACTTTCCCCCTAATGAAATCATTTTCCAAAAGAAACTTACTCAATCTTTCATACCAAGCTCGGGGAGCTTGTTTTAAACCATAAAGAGCCTTTTTGAGTTTGAAAAAATGATCGGGAGATTTAAAATCTTCAAAACCGGGGGGTTGTTCAACATAAACTTCTTCTTGAATAAAACCGTTTAGAAAAGCACTTTTCACATCCATTTGATATAAATTGAAATTCATAGAAGAGGCAAATGCAAGCAATAAGCGAATAGCTTCTAATCTAGCTACGGGAGCATATGTTTCCTCATAGTCAATACCCTCTTCTTGATTATAGCCTTTTGCTACAAGCCTAGCTTTGTTTCTAGTGATTATACCATTTTCATCTAGTTTATTGCGAAAAACCCATTTCGTACCAATTATGGTATGACCTTCAGGTCTTGGCACCAAATCCCAAACGTCATTGCGTTCGAATTGGTTAAGCTCCTCTTGCATTGCCAAGGTCCAAAATTCATCCCCAATTGCTTCTGAGATGGTTTTGGGTTCAATTTGAGAAACACGTATGTTCTAAGGTATTTTTGAGAGAGTTTCGGGTACTTACCTTGTCTCCAACGTTGCCAATTACCTGTTCAAGAGGGTGATCTTTGATCGTCCTCCACTCATTTGGCACTTTTGTTTCTTTTTCCAATTGTGGCGCTTCTTCCGTTGGTTGTTCCTCAGTTTCATCTTTATTTTCCTTGGGTGGTTCCTCTTGTATTTTGTCTTTCAAGCTATCTAAGATACCTGCAAGATCAAAACCGAAATCCTTTCTCGCCAAGCGAGCATTATTTTCGGAAAATACAACATGAGGGGATTCCTCCACAATTTGGGTTCTTTTATTAAAGACCCTATATGCTTTACTACGTGAGGAATATCCAATGAAAATACCTTCATCCGACTTAGCATCAAATTTACCCAATTGGTCTTTGCCATTGTTATGAACAAAACATTTGCAACCAAAAACTCTAAAATAGGAAATATTTGGTTTTCTACCCTTATAAAGTTCATAGGGGGTTTTCATGAGTATCGGCCGAATTACTACTCTATTTAGAACATAGCAAGCGGTACTCACGGCGTCCGCCCAAAAATGTTTAGGTATCTTAGCTTCGTCGAGCATGGTTCTAGCCATCTCTTTGAGACACCTATTTTTCCTTTCCACCACCCCATTTTGTTGTGGTGTACGTGGAGCAGAATATGCTCGATTCCGAGTTCGTCACAAAAGTCCGCAAAGAGATTGTGATCAAACTCTCCCCCATGATCACTTCTAATTGAAGTGACGGATGTTTCTTTCTCATTTTGAACACGCTTAAGAAAATATTTAAAATTTTGAAAAGCATCACTTTTATTGGCAAGAAATAAAGTCCAAGTAAATCTCGAGTAATCATCAACAATCACAGAAGCATATTTATTTCTTCCTAGACTTTCAATGCGAGAGGGACCAAATAAATCCATATGAAGCAATTGCAATGGTCTAGAAGTTGAAACAATGTTTTTAGATTTGAAAGATGCTTTTTTTTGCTTCCCCTTTTGACACGAGTCACAAATAGAGTCATTTTCAAATTTTAAATTGGGAAGACCAACAACTAAGTTTTGAGAAATCAATTTGTTCAAAAGATGCATATTGATATGTGCTACTCTACGATGCCATAGCCAAGTATCATCCTCTTTACTCATTAGACAATCAACATAATCGGGTGAGGAATTAGCAAGATCAACCATATAAATATTATCCACTCTAAAACCACGGAGGATAATTTTGAAATTACTACGTCTGAACACTAAGCATTCATTCGAATCAAATAAAGCAAGATTTCCCTTGTCACACAATTGGCTTATGCTCAAGAGATTATGCTTTAATCCTTTAACAAGTAATATATGCTTAATAGAGGAATTTTCATCCTTACCGACCGAGCCGATGCCGATGATCTTTCCTTTATTGTTATCACCGAAGATAACACTTCCTCCTTCTTTGTGCTCTAATTGAAGGAATTTGGATTCATCTCCCGTCATATGCTTGGAGCATCCACTATCAAGGTACCATAGTACACTTGATCCCTTCAAGCACACCTACAAAACAAATTAATGTTCCTTAGGTACCCATGCCATCTTGGGTCCTTGGGGGTTAGGCATATTATAATGATGCGATTGAGTAATATGTCTATGACGTGTAAAGCATGCAGGAGCAATATGACCAATACGTCTACAATAATGTCAAGTCACATTTGGGTTATGCATCCTTCTAGGTTCATAGTAACTAGAGGGATGAAAATTTCTTACTCTATTTTGAACACTATGACTATTTCGCATTTCATGAGAATTATTTCTCCTACTATGAGCTCTAGGATGGGCAGCATTTCTAGAGTGATTGTTTCTCGGTTGAGGGCCATTGCTAGGTCTTCTAAGGGGTTCAAAATTTGGCCTAAAGTATGCATCATTTCTAGGGTGACTATTTCTAGGTGGTAAGTCATTCCTAGGTCTTCTAAAATGTTCAGTATTTTGTCTAGCATGCATATTGGCTCTAGAGTTGTTGTTTCTAGGATAAACATTTCTATTGTTAATCCTAGGTTGAGCTTTAGGTTGTTGGGGTTTAGCTTCAACCTTTTCTTCATTCTTAAAGCCTATTCCATGCTTGGTTGATTTCAAGTTAACAAGAACATCATTCAAGTTTTTGTGCGAAGAATTAAACTTATCTAATGTGCCTTTAAGCCTACTTACTTCATTCTTAAGATGCAAACAAGAAGTGCAATTTCTAGTAGAGCTTTCGGGCTTATCGGAACTTCTTTTTCCAAAAAACTTGTTTTCCTCTTTCAGCTTCTCATTTTCTAAAACCAGTTTTTCTAAATCCTTTTCTTTTAAAGTAAGCTGTTTTTGAAAATCCTTTTCTTTTAGAGAAGCATTTTCTTTTACGCCCTTAACAGTTTTTGAAGCCTTAATAAACTCAGCATATAATTCATCAAAAGCAGTTCGCATTTCTTCAAGAGTAAAGATGTTTTTAGACGAAATTTGACATACCTCATCTTTGTTGTCTTCTTGTGCCATAAGGCAAAGATTTGCTGCTTCGTCTTCTTCTCCTTAGCTTGACTCATCTCCGGAGTCGCCTCCCCAAGAAATGTATGCACGTTGCTTTAGAAAAAGGTTTCTTCTCCTTTTTGATGTTTGGGCAATTTGATTTGATGTGCCCGGTTTCACCACATTCATAGCACTTGATTTGTTCGCCTTGCTTTTTGCCCTTGCGTTCATACTCCTTGCGCATGAACTTTTGAAATCTTTTGATAACGAGTCCAAACTCGTTGTCTCCTTCCTCATCAATTTGCGGTTGGCTTGTGTTCGCCTTTAGAGCTATTCTTTGCCTCCTTTGATCATCAACAAAAGGGTTAAGAATCGTAGATTCATAGGTCTTAAGGTTACCTCTTAGTGCGTCGATGGTGACGTTTGAAACACCAATGGATTCTTGAATTGCATCGGCCTTTGATCTCCATGCCGGTGTGAGACTTCTAAGAATTTTTCGCACGATCTCTCTATCCGTGAATGTTTTCTTGAGAGCATGTAGGTCATTTACGATTATTGAAAATCGCTCAAACATTTCGTCCACCTTTTCACCTTCCTTTATGTGAAATAATTCATAAGAATGGGTTAGGAAATCAATTTTTGCTTCCCTTACCTGGTCCGTACCTTCGTACGTAACTTCTAGCTTGACCCACATCTCCTTTGCCGTTGTGCAATACGATATTTTCCTGTAATCGTCAGCATTAATAGCACAATATAATAAATTAATTGCTTTAGCATTATTTTGAACCTTTCGGATGTCATCCGCGTCATACTCATCCTCGGACTTGGGAACCCATTCGTTTTCCACCTTCTTTGTTGGAATTTGGTTTCCCTTCATTATCACCTTCCAAAGGTGAAAGCTGTTGGACTGAACGAAGATCTTCATCCTCTCCTTCCAGTACGTGTATTTTGTACCGTTGAATAGAGGTGGTCGTGTGGAGCACTGTCCTTCATCAATTCCTGCAAAAGAATCACGAGTAGAAGCCATGGATGGTTCTCTCAAACTGTTAAGTTTTCAGAGAGTTGGGCTCTGATACCAATTGTTAGATAAAGCGCTTAACGCTAGAGGGGGGGTGAATAGCGTTATAATAAAATTTAGCGTAAACTTGCGGAAATTAAAATTTGCAGGAAATAAATAAGTGCGTTAAATAAACAAAAAGGAAAGAACGCACCGATATATTCGGGTTCACCACAACACGTGGCTAGTCCAGTCCCCGAGAGACTCTCTCGAGATTTTCCACTAACTTGTTAAGCTTACGGGTGCTCAACAAACCTTTACAACTTAAGGACACAAGCCTTAACACCTTTGCTCGGAGATACAACACTCCAAGACTTCAACCAAGGAAACACAAGTTCCTTACAACAAGAGAATTACAATTCTCTTACAAGTGTATAAAAGACTAAACACTCAAACAAAATACTCCTTAATGAGTAGATATGAGTAAAAGAAGTAAGCTCTAGATCACAACAACTTTGGACAAGAATATGGCTCTCAAAAGCTTTATGAAATTGAATATAAAATGATAAACAAAAGTATGCAAGCTTATAGCAATGTAATGATCAGTTGTAGTATGTTGTTGTGTTTAAAACACTGAAATGAAGCTGTATTTATAGTTGAAAAACTTGGCATTACCGTTGCCTAATTGCCAATTAAGAGTTGCTATTTTTACTCACTGACAATCGATTGTCAAACCCCAACAATCGATTGTCTGCCAGTCAGATCAAAATTCAATCCCAGATTTTACGCTTGATAATCGATTACTTACAATCCATAATCGATTACTGGCAACGTTCAAAAAATCCTTTCCAGATTTTACCACAAACAATCGATTGTCCAGAATCAACAATCGATTACTCAGCAACGTTAAAAAAACCTTTTCCGGATTTTAATCAATACAATCGATTATACAAAATCAATAATAGATTACCCAATAACGTTCAAAAAATCTTTTCCGGATTTTAATCAAAGCAATCGATTATACAGAATCAATAATCGATTACCTGACGGTATTTGAAAACTTTACGACAACGGTCAGCTTCACAATCGATTGCACAAAGTCAACAATCGATTACTTATCAGTTTTTGAAAAACATTTTAGACACTATTGTCCAATGTAACAATCGATTATTTAATAAATTTGAAAATCACTGGAAGACTGTCTCAACATAATCGACTACCATTAGTTCATAATCTATTATTCTGAGTTTTGAAAATTTTTGATGGACACTGCCTCAGTTACAATCGATTGTCATTAGTTCACAATCGATTGTCATGCAGGTTTGAAAAACCTGATGCTCACTGTCTTACTCACAATCGATTGTCATTAGTTCACAATCGATTGTCATTCAGTCTTGGCTTAAAACAATCGATTATCATAAGTAAATAATCGATTATCTTAGTCCAGATTTTTAAGGCATGTCTAAAAATTATTTTGACTACTGTAAATATGCATGATTTAAAATCATTTGACATTAAATTAAATATGCATGATTTTGGAAAATAGTTTTATGAGAGAAGCCATGTTACGAGTCAAGTTGTAGGATCAAGATCACAATTACGAATGACTCAACTAAACTATAAAACTTTTTCTTGAGCTTGAATCTCGTTGTATATCAATTGTGCGCTTGTTTCTTGAACTTCGTCATATATCATTTTTCGCTTCGTTTGTCATTTATCAAAACCTATAGAAAAGAACACACGTTTTAGTATACTGCATTGAGAACGTGTTTCCAACATAACGGACGTTCGAAGTCAGGGAGGAATGAATGCAAATATACCTGGATATACTGTAGGTAACATTACATCGGTTCAAGGAGAGGACCCTACAACATGTCCCTCGGTATCGAAATGGCGAAGCCCATGCTCTTGCTAACTTGGAATTTTTTGTCGATGACGATGAGTTCAACTCGGGGGTGATTGTACAACTCATGAGATCGGTAGTGGAAGAAGGTCATGCCGAAATAAACTCAACAAGCCTAACTTGGGACCGGAGAAACAAATATATAGAATATCTGAAGATTGGAAAACTACTTTTAGATCATAAGGAATTGAGGGATCTGCATTTGAAAGTGGCCCGATTGAGCTTGTCTGAAGATGTTACCCTGTTCCGGAGAATGTTTGGTGGCCCACTCGCATTATCTCTAGGACTAGGAGACACCGGTTATGTTTTGGAGGAAGTCCATGAAGGCACCTGCAAAAATCATTTGAGTACTGAATCATTAGTTCTGATAAAGAGCCATCTACTATTGGATCGACATATAAAAGGACGCGAAGGAGTTCGTACAAAAATTCGGCGGATGTCAATGGCACGCTATGATGATTTATCATCCACATGAGTTGTTGTGTTCGATCTTATCACCCTGGTCGTTCATGAAATGGGGGATGTGCCTCATCGGCTCCCTTCGAAGAACAGCCGGTAAGTCTCAATTTATATTATTTATGATTGATTATTTTTCTAAATGGGTGGAAGCCCGAGAGTTTGAGAAAGTTAGGGAGAAGGAGGTCATTGATTTCATGTAGTATCACAAAATATGCTGAATTGGAATACCGGCCAAGGTCGTGTGCAAAATTGGGAAGCTGTTCATCGACAATAAAGTAAGTACGTTTTTCGAAGACCATAAGATTAATATTAACACCCTACCACCCTAGTGGGAACAGGCAAGCGGAGTCCACAAAAAAAAAATACTCCAATCCACAAAAAATAGATTGGCCGACGTGAAAGGAAAATGGAAAGAAATATTTATCGAAGTCCTATGGGCATACCGTATGACCTTGCAGTCCAGTACCGGGTCCACCCCATTCTCGTTGGTTTACAGAGCCGAAGCACTAATACCAATCAAAGTGACAGAACCGAGTCTCAGGTTCCGATATACGATCTTAGATTCAAACAACGAGGCCATGATACAAGCCTGGAACTGTCAGATGAAAGGCGCGAAGTCATCATATTGGCTACCCAAAAACAACTGATCAAAAAGTATTACAATCAAAGAGCCAATCTTTGACATTTTAGTGTCGGGGACTTGGTGTTAAGGAAGGTCACACTAAGCACCTGAAACTCGAACGAAAGGACCTGGGGCTGAACTTAGAAGGTCCGTATCAAGTTATCGAGATCGCCAGAAAGGGATTATACAAACTTGTAGCAATGAATGGTGAGCGACTACCGAACATTTGCAATGTAATTCACTTGAAATGATACTACTGCTAAGGTATGACCCCATTCATTTCTTTTATTTTTATATTGGACTAACATTTGCATGTAATATTCAAGAAATGATGCAACTTTTTGGCCTAAAATCACGCATTGCATTATTTTTCCCTTGAACTGATTTTATCCCAAATGGGTTTCTCGGCAAGGTTTTTAATGAGGCAACTTAGAATTAAAGATCGTCTATGAACCAGTGCCAAGGATTATATCAATTGTATTTGAGGCTTCTCTATAATCAGCCTCGAATACAAGGGGGCATCGCCCCCGGGTAATAATTTTAGCAAGTAAAGAATCTTTGTTCTCGAATAGTCTAGGATCGATCAATAGGATTTACTGTAAAAGCCAAATAGTCAAATGAACCGTGCCCATATAGACCACCCGATCCCTGACACAAAGCTTGTACACATGTGTAACCTTGTATATTAGGCACAGAAAACGAAAGGACATTTTTACCTTGCGGATAAATATTTTTTTACTTAATTATTTTTCTTTGTTACATATGGTCCCCTAAAGACATCGAGCGTAAGGGCCGCCTCACTAAGGGACTGCCATCTAAGGCAGGCTTAGATGGCCTGGGATATCGAAGCCCGAGACACAAATCGTAATAGGCAGTGCCCAAACTATAAAGACTACGACCATCCCCATTCATGGATGATTTTCTTGGGTAAGACCAGATACTTAGGGTAACAAGACCATTGGGAAACATCCGAACTAGAAAGGCTACGACCATCCTAAAATGGCTCGGAGATGTCTGAGACCTGTAACCAAAACATAAGGCCTTCAAAATTTCTAAACCGGTTCAAAAGGCTATCCTCGACAAATAATAATCTATAATATTCTAATTAATTTTGGGAAAATTTCCGGTCATACCGAGCCCCCATGAGTGTTAAACAAAATAATGTCAAGAACGAGGCCTGACCTCCGAACAAGACCAGATTATTACATGCTATGACATTTGTGTCTTTTCAATCATAAAAGAGAAAAATGAAATGGGGTTAAAATATTTCGGAGGGAAAAAAAGATTTATATATAAAGATCTTTACAAAGGCCAAACGGCCTCAACAGAAAGTACAAAGGTGCAAAAACAAAGAAACATCTGCAAGTCACCTAAGCAGCTTGGTCTTTGCCGGAGCCAACTTCATCATCGGGACCATCGAGGTCTTCTCTGCCCCCAGATCCGCCAGAACCCTTGGAGTCTTCTTTTTCCTTGGGATATGCAAAATCCCTTTAGCATTTTCTATCTAGGTGGATAAATCAAAACCCCTTGAATGAACCTCCTTGAGAGCCTTCCTTTGGGACTGACGTTTCACATATTCAACGATTTCTTTTAGATGGTCTTGAGCTACCTCCGCATCAGCTTTGTACTGGGCCGCCATCTTATTAGCATCGACCTTGGTCATCCACACGACTTGGATGCCTTAAGCTTCTTGGCGAGGGTATCCCAATCTGCAACAGCCGAGACCAGTTAAGATTGAAGGTCCTAAATCTTGTGGGACCAGACCTAAAAAAAATCATCCTCTTGGGGCTTGTCCTTGAGCCGGAGGAGTGAGTCCGAGTTGAGCACTCGGGAGATAGTGCTCTCCTTTGGCTTACGCACCATACTTCTTCACATTTTCCTTTTCTCCAAGATCGGGAAACTCGAATCCCTATTTCTTTTCTTCGATCTGGTCTTCTTCAGAGCAAGAGACTCAACATGTAAGTCCTTGCCACAAACTAAATGCCTAAGCTCGACGTCATTTGGCAAACCTGCGAAGGAAAGTAAAGGAAATAAGGACTTGATATTAAAAGAAGAAGCCTTACACAACCTACCGAGGAAGGGAATCTTACCATGGGAATGGGCCTCCCAGAGACGATTCAAAAGTTTACAACACAAGCGCTCAGAGTAGGGCCATTCGAAAGTTTACACCACAAGTGTTCAGAGTAGGGTATCTCTGAAATCATAGCTTCGACCTTCTCCTTGAGTCGAGGAACAATCATTAGGACTCGAGCGATGGCTACACAACCACGAATACCAATAAGGAAAAGTAAAGTGAACAAATATTCAATGTTCGGAGGAAAGTGTTTACTTACGTGACACATTCCACTTCTCTGGGAATGGCCTACATTCAGCCAAAATCAAGTCCAAAGTTCTCATCCAGACAAAATGGCCATTCCAGCCTCATTCCTCGTCCTCATCGATGCTTGAGAACGAGGTCTTGCTGGCTCGATGCACCATCTTTATCTGTCCCCTTCAGAACATTTGGGAACTCTATAATTGGAGTAAATGACCCACCATAAACCGCCAAGAGTTGACTTTGTTCACAAAAAACTACAGGAGGATGACGATCCTCCGCAGTGAAGGATGAATTTGATCGAGGCATACCTCGTATCTTTTACAGAAATCTATAATGAGTGAGTAAATTGGTTCCAATGTAAAGGGATAAGTGTAAACACTCAGATTTCCCTCAACATGGATGGTAATGGGTTCCTCAGGGTCGTGGACCACTATATTTTTATTGGCCCGTTTGCAGTCTTTTTGGACCATAGGGAGGACCTTTCGGTGATCGAGAATATGTATCTCGAGTCCTCCTCACACCGGCCCTGTATGGAAGAAGTATTTTCAACCTTGAAATTGTCATTAACCGAGCATCCCCTGGGGATGAAAAATTTCAAGGGGGTTTAGGTACTGGTTCATCAACGGCCACGCTCGGAGCAGTCTCTTCGACCTTATTGGCTTGGAAGGAGCTTCTTTCCGGGGAATGATTTTGGAAGTATTTTCCATTCCTTTAGAAAGTAAAAATGGAGGAAAATCTGCCAAAGATGAAGAAAGAAAGGAATTTGAAGGATTAGACTTATTAGCTTGAGAAGAAGATGAGTAAATGCTTTTTGGAAAGGACCGTGAATAACGGGGGTATAAGTGTAAAAGAGTATTGAAATCCTAAGGGTACGAGGGTAGAACGTTTGATATAAAGTGAAAATGAATAAAAGTGGCAATCTTTATATGATTTAAGCGACGTTTCGCATATGGTGATAGCCGACCGGCGGCTGACATGCATACTGCCATTATGATATTACTGACAAGACATTTTGCATGTTTTGTCGTTTTTGACGTATCAAAGTAGGAATCGGAAGCTCATGTCGTTTCTCGTCATTTACTCTCCGAGAAACGAGGGAACTATATGTATATGTTAAAACCTGGTTCGTGATACACTCCGATCCCCGACATGATAAACCAAGCTCTAGACATGATAACAAGTGGCCGAAATCAAGGCAAAGGTGTCATCGAGTTTGAGTCCGGGGGCATGGCATCCACCCTCACGAATATCAGGGTCATGGTTTGGGATCGGTCCTAGCCTCGAACGACTTCGAAGAACATTGTCGGGAAATCAAACACGACCAACATAAAATCGTGATATCCGTGATTGGTCGGATATCACGGTGGGGATCTTGGCACGTATCGATGGGGAACATTTTTTATCTTTTATAGAGTTGTGCCAAGAGAGAGACTCCCCTACTATATAGAGGGGGTCTGATAATTCATAACATAGGTTGTAACACGCATTCTAAGGTAATATATTATTATTCTTCTCCGTTATTATCTCCTTTTCCTGTTCATCACTGCTGGGCATTGCAAGCCCGGATCGAGGGTGAATATTTCACTAAGGCTAAAGCTATTCTCTTAGCGAGATTTGAACTTATTTTGTCTTTATTTGTTCAATCTAATTCAATTTATTGTTTTGTGTCAAATTAATCTGCATATCCTTAAAATCACTTATAAATTTAATTATTATCCGATTTTAAGGGTGTACATTACTGTAAACAATAAATGTATTATTAGTTAAAATAAAAAATATGTCAACTATTCTTACGTTACGTCTTCTATAATTTGTTGTGCTTTTTTCTTCTCTTTTTGTGTGGGGGTCAGGGTGGGGGGAGCCGGGAAGGTTATGATTTCTAGAAATACCCAAAGATGGACTTCAACGCGGCATACCAGGGACTAAAAACTTGGACCCGTTTTAGGTTTCATTTAGTACAAGTCAAGTGTTCTGTTACTATTTTCCAACCCTTTAGTCAGGATTTGTACACGAAATTGTCAATCAGTTATTTTTGCTGCTTACTTTTTCTTGTCAACAACATGTTGTTATATAATTTCATTTCAAAGCATTCCACATTGATTAATCTAGATGGAAGAGTTCCAAGAATAACAAACTCTCTGCCTCTTAATTTGATTTAGTCCAAGTAGCCTAAAGCTATAAGCTGATAATTTCGATGTCCATGTCAATAAGACGTAAAAGCAAGGGATGCTTAATTAGCATCATGGATTATTTTAAATGCAGATTTGAATAAAGTCAAAAGTCTACACCGCCCACTACTAGGACTTGGAGGAAGTAGATTTCAATAGTCTAATTTTGATGCTTTTTCCACACCTTTGAAAAGAGAGATTTTACAATCCCTTTGTTACCGCAACTCTCGACAAACTTATAATATGGCGAAGAAACGTTTACCAAAATTGGTCGTTGGATACTTTTTATTCAGATGTAATTTTTGATGGATATATAATTACAGCCATGCAGAGTTTAAGTCATGCAAAGGACCTTGAGAAATACATGTATAGTAATACCGCCTACAAAGGCTTAATGAGGTGCGACCATTTTGTAGATTTTGTGCCTAGCGAAAGTTTAATGCAAAGAGCTTAAATGTTCTTTTCTAATTACAAATATTTTTCTTAGAGCATTTAATTTTTATGTTTTCTGGTTGGGTTCCTCCAAAGGATGGTCGAGTACTCTAATTTGTGTAGAAACAAGAAACAAAAAGAGAAAAGGAACGTGAGAGAGTACCAATTACTAGAGTATAAGGAAGCCGTGTGGTCGTCCTTGCTATGTCAGACTTTTCAAAGTATTAAAGATTCGTCTAACTGTTGATTTTCAATAACTCATAGTGTAGACTTATTTACTAACGTACAATCGTACAATGAGAAGCGAGCTCAGATAGAAAGTTGCAACTAATAATTTCCAACCTTTTCTTTTCCAACAGGGTGTATAATATACTCATGAGAGTTAATTTCTTACATGATCATTCAAGTTATAAAAATAATTCAATAAAACCACTGTCACACCTCCTTTGTCACTATATCCGTAAGGATATAAAGGAGTTTTTCCATTTGAAGGACAATCAGAACGAGATTTATTTATTAAGATTCAGAATCGCCACTTGAGAGATTAATGGTGTCCCAAGTCACCGGTTGAATCCCGAACCGAGGAAATATGACTCTATTAGCAGTCCGCAAACCAAAAATCCTAGTAAGGAATTCTGTTAACCCAGGAGAAGGAATTAGGCATTCTCGGGTTCCGTGGTTCAAGCACGGTCGCTCAACTGTCATGTTTAGCTTATTTATCTGATTTGATTACATGTTTCAACTTATATGCTTTTTAGCTCTGAACCTCTTTTATCATTATTTTCAAAGAGAATCGCAACGTCGTGTGAACATGTTCATAAATGCACCCGTAGTTTTCGACACATGTCGACTTCGTTGGGATTTAGATTTGGGTCACATAAATGCACACCCGAATTTAAGAAGGTAATGTTGTTAAAATACGTGCCTAAAGAGACTAACACGTTATTATCTTTGGGGAGGGCCGTGAAATTCGCTAAACAGCCCTTCGTGAAATCAAAGTATTTTAATATAATATTTATTTAGGGCCCCGCAATTTAAGTATTTTAATATAAATCATAGTTATGGTTGTTGTTGTTGTTGTTCGTCACATTTATTATTTAAAGGTCAGTCCTAAAGTAAACTATAATTTTCTACTTTTATTTGTCTCTAATAATAAAATATAAGTCCTAATTTGTTATCGTTATGAATTACCATGCTTGAGTCTGGGAACTCACACGAATTCAGATCCTTAATCATTTTTGGACCTTGAAGACAACCCATATAAAGAAATCAGTATCTAGGTATGCAAATGGGCAGGCCGAACGTAAACTTGGGCCCACGTCCAAACAAATACTTAATCAACCAAGACCTGGGCCGCCTATTAATGCCTTCAGGCCCAAGCTGCCTGCAGTCAAGCTGATTGTCGAATCAAACAAGGCATCAATTCAGTGTAGATAAAATGTCCACTAAAGTTACTCCAAATTCTTCAACACATTTCTAACGCAGGAAACAGTACACGCCTACTCAGATTAATTAAACACTGATCACTTGAATTTCAGTTTCCTACTCAGATTATTTTCTATTCTGTCTTTTAACGAGTTATTAGATACCACTAAGGTGAAAAACAAACTGGAACTAAGGTGAAAAATTTGTAGTTTAGATTGGCATAACAATCGAACTCAAGCTATGAAGCTGCCGCTAATAATATATCCTATTACTCATACAAATCAGAAGCGATTTTACATATTATTTACGAAAAGGTTCCATCAACCTATCAATACACTAACACTGTTAACTAGGCATGAAAACACTTTATAGCCTATTGAAAACCATCACATTTGTTTTACTTATGAAGCTCAATTGAAAGCGAAAGTGACAGTCCATACAGTTCAGTACAAATCCAAACAGTTCGAATTAATAAAAATAATTCTAATTAAACAGTTCCTAGTTCAATACAATTAAAACAAGCTAAAACTAGACATTACACATTATTGGACTGATTATAACACAAGCTTTCACATGAGCATAGATCTGAACTAATACTTCATTTAATTCAAATTTGTGATTACATAAGTGTGAATTCAAAGTGTATAACTGTATTTGAAATAGAACAAGAAGAATGAGAGTCAACAACAACAAATTGTTGATAAAACTAGCTCAGAAAATAGAATGAGCAGCCCAGAATTATTTTTATAGAAGAACAGCACCAGTAGTATACCATATACACTTGCAGAAACCCAAATAGACTCAAAACTAATCCCAGGACAATTTCTGAAACCAATAGTCAACAAAACCAGCCTAAAATAGCCTCAGTTGGACCCAAACCCACTCCAGATACACCTAGGTACCACCAGAATGTATCAGCAAACAGACTATAGGCTAAATGATGCAATTCAGAAGCTGAAGTTCAAAATTAACTAAAAATTTTTCAATGGAACAATATTTCTGCAATTTGTTTTTTGGTTTTTATAGAGGTTTTCCATTGTTTTTTTGGGTTCTCGAATGTTGAATTTCAAATCAGATCTGAAAACTAGAGAGCACATTTTGGGGGAATTTTTGGAGCTCCAAAAACTTTTTGCGTTAAGGCAGAAATGACTACCTTATATAAGCAAACTGATGGACATCCCTTAGTTTTTCTGTTTTTCTTTTTAGACCCTCACTTATTAAGTTGTTCCTCAAGTTAGTATACTATGTTTCTTGCAATTACAACTAAAGCCTTTGTCTAAAAGGCCCTAGAAGACTCTAGTGTTAACTACCATGTTCTACCTAATCCCAAAGACCTAAACTACCCCTCAATACCCTAAAATTACCTACTAAACTATATTTTAACTGAACTATTGTCAATTGAATATCCAAACTAAGAGTTAATCGGCTATATCCAATCACCTAACTAATTGAAACTAACTGAAGTAACCAATTTATACTAATAGGACTGAAAAAACTAACAAATATAAGTGAAATGAACATAATTATTATCGAACTTAACCATGAACGTCAATTAAGCTAACAGAAATCATTATTATTCATGCTATATCAGAAAAATTGGAAGATACCTATTGAATTAGGTCTAAACATCAATAGACAATAATTAAACTAAACGATAACCAATCGAACCCTAAACCGAATAATTAAGCCTAGAAAAATCGATTATGAAGTTTAACTAAAAAAATCATGCAAAACAATTACTAATTTTATCATTTTATCAGTTTTACTTAACCCAAAAACCAAGAAGAAAAAATAGAGACTTGACTACTGAAAAATGGAAAAGAAAATAAATGGAGAAAGAAACAAGAACAGAAAATAAAGAAGACGACTCACTATTTTGACTTTTTTTTGCTCAGATTTAAAATTAATCCTTACCCAGTGAAATTTGTGTGCCGTTGACATTTAATTCAACACCAGGAAAGCCAGGGGACCATGTGGTATAGTTTGGAGCAATTAGAATATTGGCTAGAAAGCTTCAAATCGAAATTCGAAGAGTTCCAGTTAGATTTGAAGGATGGGGTTTGGGGGGTATGATAACCAAGGTGGTCCTAGGGTGTTAATTCGGGCTGGATTGGGTTACTTTGGGTCTTGGATAGAAAATCTTCAATCAAATATTCGAAACTTTTGGATAAGATTCAAGGGAAGTGGGTTGTGGATTTGGATAGAGGAAGAGAAGGGAAACTTGGGGTGTTATTTTGGTGGTGTTGCAGATGGGCCGCCAGTGTGGGGGATTTTCGACGGCGGCATTACAGGGTATGGTCGCTAGGGGGTTTGGACATGATGATCGGAGGTGGGGGTGTGGAATCCGATATTTATATATTATGTAGTCCCCATTTCGTAACCGTTCAATTGATTAACATCGACGGCCTAGCTAATAGATGGATCAAACGGGGTCGTTTGGTCATCCAATGGGACGGACCGGGTATTGGGTATTGGCCTGGGTCAGTTCTGGGGTAATTAGGATGAAATGAATTAATAAATAGGCCAAAATCGGGGATTTTTCTTAAGACGGCCTTTTCTCTTTTATCTTAAAATTGTTTTCTCTTTCCCTTTTTTAATTTATATTTTATTTTGTATTTTTATGTATTCTGACTTTTTTAAAATGTAAAATTAAAACAAAGACCAAATTAAAAATAATTAAGTCCTATTTAAAAGCAAACCATGACAAATTCAACAATTAACAAAAAAGAAAATATAAAAATGGATTATTTTTGTTATTTCTTTATATTTTGTTTTAATAATAATTTAACTTCTCATTAATCCTAAAAATATAAAATTAAATTCTAAATGCAAATGTGAAGTGTATTTTTTATATTTTTCTTATGAATTCAAATGCACAAATTAAAATGCAGCAATTATTAGAAAATAACATAAAAATTCACAAAAATTGTAAAATAATAAAGAAATTATTTTGTTTGATTTTTTTGGGAATAATTCACTTAGGGAAACAATCACGTGTTGAGAGCTGCCCCTCTTTACTCGGAAACACGGAGAGGTCGTGCAAAGATAAGTGAGAAAATCGAGCGATTTTTGGCCGCTTGAATATTCCGTTTGATGAACTTTTGGAAGAGTTGACCGCACCCTGCTTCGGAGGTTGCCTGCATATCCTTGGCTAATAAGGAATCACGCCAGTGTAGTTCAGGAAGGTCAGGTAGCTGGGGCTACTAGGAGCTATGATTTCACTTGCAATTGCTGCTACTACTGCTTGCTGACCTTGCTTATTACACCAGGTCAAAATAAAAAAACTAGGTTAAGTTATAACTATGAATTACAAAATTCCTATCTAAAATCTTC
This sequence comes from Nicotiana benthamiana, assembly GCA_034376525.1. Taxonomy (NCBI): domain Eukaryota; kingdom Viridiplantae; phylum Streptophyta; class Magnoliopsida; order Solanales; family Solanaceae; genus Nicotiana; species Nicotiana benthamiana. The sequence goes on along the minus strand of CM067333.1, from coordinate 21,341,227 downwards.
AAACTTGCTCTTGTACTTCCAATTGCCTCGTTGTCTTGTGTTGTCTTGGTGAAATACATTGTTGCTGCTTCGAATTATAAACTGATAAGGTCCCTTTCATCAAACTACTGAACTTGAATGTATTCCTCTGTTATCCAGGCGAGCTCCTGACTTCTGAACTTGAACTATAATGTATTCCTCAATTGTACGGGTGGGATCCTGAATTCTATGTTTGACCTTGAATGTACTCCCTAGTTGTAGAGGAGGGCTGGCACCTGTTGCTCTTGAACTTAAATGTATTCCTCTGTTCTTCAGGCGGGCTCCTCACTTCACCAAAATAGACAAAATAAAGAAAATTTTCTGCCCCAAATTGGGAAACTGGGTACATGTTACCAAATAAGATTTTGAAATCTAAAACTTAAATTGTACTATCTCTGTTTTCCAGGCGGGCTCCTGACTTCAAACTTGAACTGTATTCCTTTGTTCTCCATACGGGTTCCTGACTTCACAAAATAAAAAAAACAAAGAAAACTTTGTTCCCCAGTTCAGAAAACTGGGCACATGTTATCGGATATTAATAAGAATTAAAACTAAAACTTGAATTGTAATACCTCCGTTCTCCAGGCGGGCTCCAGACTTCAAAGCTCGAAAATGTATACTTATGTTCTCCAGGCGGGCTCCTGACTTATGAAATTTGAACTGTATTCCTTTGTTCTCCAGGCGGGCTTCTAACTTCAAAATAGACAAAGAAATCAATTGAAAACTAAAATTTGAATTGTAATACCTTTGTTTTCCAGGCGGGCTCCTGACTGTTATTCTCCAGGCGGGCTCCTGATACCAACAAAATAAGCAACCAAAGAAAATTTATGCCCCAGTTTGGAAGTTGGGTGTATGGGTGAGTGTTAAACTGCATCATATTACTAAGAATTGAAAGCTAAGTCCTATTATCCAAGGAGGTCCTGACAACTCCTAACAATTACGAACTTAAGGTATTTGTCACAACCCATTTGTAAAACAGGTCATGATGGTGCCCAACAACTTCCGCGAGCCAGCCAAGTGAGGAATATTACCAACCATGATGTAGAGTTGTACTCAATTATAAATCAAATACCCATTTAGCTTGGGTTTAGAATTAAAAAAGTAAATGCGGCGAGTAGTACAATATTACATAACCCAAAAGACCAGTCTACTAAAGTAGATGTGCCAAGACCTGGTGTCACAGTGTAAGGGCATCTAGTAGAATATACACATCTCTACCCTACTATCTGAAATAAGGGAAAGATAGCAAAAATACAAAAGAAGACTCCATCCGGCTGTCGAGCGATGTGGAAAGGAAAGAAGCTCACCATAGGAGTCTCAACAGCCACTCACTGGCGCGCACCCTGATGGTATCCAGATGAATCAGCCTCATACCCTGTATATTTAAGTACAGAAGTGTATCATGAGTACATAAAAAGTATTTAGCCAGTAAGTATCCCATCTAATCTCGAAGAAGTAGAGACAAGAGGTCGACTTGATACCTACTAGGTCCAGATAATATCATTATAATGATGTGCAATATATAACATGGATAATGTAATTAGATAACAGTTACCACAAAAGTCATATCATGCTTGCAGTCATATTTTCTTTTATCATATTTCCTTCTATCATTTATTTAGCAACAAATCATGAAAAGCTTAGGCTCAAGCATAAACGTATAAATCATGCACAACAACGCCGAGGTCGACGACCTGCTCCAATAAAATATAAATTTGTGCACTGCCGAGGGTTGAATGGCCTGTACCATAGATGCATCTATTTCACCGAGGCGATCGACCCGATCCACAAATATCAAGACAGCATCAAGAATGTGGAATAAGGCATCATGTGTATACAAGGAATATTCCTTCCAAGTTCATAAATAAGCATATGTTCATTTTTCATTCTCCTCTAGTCTCTAACAAGTCATAAAAGACCATTTATATAGTTCAAACAAGGGGAAAGTTCAAAGTAGGCCTAATGTGGGTCCTAAATTACCCAAACATTAACATTATAGTAGCTACACACGGACTCTCATCACCTAGTACGTACGCAGCCCCCCTCCCCCAATTTAATAGCAATTTATTATTTATTAGTCCTAAAAGGACAATTCCTTATCACGAGGTTAGAAAGGATAGTCACCTCGATCCAAACCACACCTCCAAATGCCAAGAACAAGATCGAAACCTCAAGGCGAAGCCGAAAGCGCACAAACTAGTTAAACAATGGGGGAATTAATATTTGGTTTTATTTTCACTCAAAACTCTTCTAACTTCTGATCTGATTGCCTCCACAGGTCGTAATTTAGCTAAGGAAAACGTAAGAAGTTTTATTTATGAGACCGGGGTTCCGAAAAGTGAAACGACCAGTCGGGTCATTACATTCTCCACCTATTAAAAAAAACGTTCATCCTTGAACATACATAAAAGAAAAGTACCTGGACTGCTGAATATGTGGGGATATCGGCTCCGCATGTCCTTCTCGAACTCCCAGGTCACCTCCTCAAGCGATTGGCCCCTCCACTGGACCCTTACTACAGAAACCCTCAAGGAGCTGAACTGACGGTCCTGTCTATCAACAACGGAAACTGGCTCCTACTCGTAGCGCAAGCTCTCATCTAACTAAATGCTACTGAAGTCCAATACACGAGAGTAGTCGGCATGATACTTTCTAAGCATCGATACATGGAAAACTAGATGGAGTCCTGATAAACTTGTAGGTAAAGCAATCTCATAAGCAACCTCAAAGAGGCCAATAAATCTTAAGCTCAACTTGCCCTTCTTCCTGAACCTCATGATACCCTTCATTGGCAAGACTTTCAAGAGAACCTTCTCTCCAATCATGAATGATACATCACACGCCTTCTGATCCACGTAAATCTTTTGCCTGGACTGAGCTGTGCGGAGGCTCTCCTGAATCAACTTTACCTTATCCATGGCATCCTGTATCAAATCTGTACCTAGTAACTTGGCCTCACCAGGCTTGAACCACCATATAGGAGAACGACTATGCCGGCCATGCAATGCCTAATACGGGGCCATCTCTATGCTGGATTGATAGCTATTATTATACGCAAACTCCGCAATAGGCAAAAACTGATCCCATTGACCTCTAATGTTAATCACACATGCTCTAGGCATATCCTCTAAAATCTGAACTGTCGGCTCCGACTGCCCGTCAGTCTGAGGGTGAAATGCTGTGCTAAGATTTACCCAGGTGCCCAAACCCCTATGGACGGCTCTCCAAAAGTGTGATGTGAACTAAGGGCCCCTTTCTGATATGATGGAGACCGGTACACCATGCAACCGAACTATCTCCCAAATATAAATCTGAGCGTACCTCTCCGCCGTGTAAGTAGTCTCCACTAGAATGAAATTGGCCGACTTGGTAACCTATACACAATAACCCACACTGAATCAACATTCCACAAAGTCTGCGGCAACCCAACCACAAAGTTCATAGTGATTCGCTCCCACTTCCATTTCGAGATGGGCATCTACTCGAGTAGGCGACCTAGCCTCTAGTGCTCATACTTGCCCTGCTGGCAATTCAAACATCTAGCCACATACTCAACAATGTCCTTCTTCATCCTCTGACACAAGTAATGCTGTCTCAAGTCATGATATATCTTCGTGGCACCCGGATGAATGGAGTACCTTTAGTTGTTGGCCTCCGCTAGAATCCTCCTCCGCAAGCAATCCATATCAGGAACACATACACGACCCTGAAGTCGTAATACTCCATCCTTGCCGAGAGTAACAACTTTGGCACCTCCCTAAAGAATCGTCTCTGTGACGACTGTCGCATGTGGATCATCAAACTGTCGGGCCTTAATCTGCCCTAACAACAAAGAGTGAGCAACCACATATGCTAGAACTTGGCTGGGCTCTGAAATATCCAACCTCACAAGTCTGTTAGCCAAGGATAAATGTCCAAAGCCAATGGTCTCTCTGATAAGGAATAAATGCCAAACTGCCCATGCTCCCCACCTTTCTGCTCAAGGCATCTGCGACCACATTTGCCTTACCCGGGTGATGACCAATGGTAACATCATAATATATTAGTAACTCAAGCCACTTGCACTGCCTCAAATTTAAGGTCCCTCAGCTTGAACAGGTGCTGCAAACTGCAATGATTGGTGTACAGCTCACATGACACCCCATATAAATAATGCCTCCATATCTTCAGAGCATGAAGAATTGCCGCCAACTCTAGATCGTGCACTAGGTAGTTCTTCTCATGAAATTTTAGTTGACGTGAAGCATATACAATTACTCGTCCCTCCTGTATCAATGCACATCCCAAGCTAACGTGAGAGGAATTTCAATATACAGTATACATCCCTTAACCGGAAGGTAATACAAGAATCAGTGCGGCAGTCAAAGCCATATTGAGCTTCATAAAGCTCTCCTCGCATACATCGGACCAATGAAATGGGACACCTTTTTGGGTCAATCTAGTCAAGGGCAAAGCAATAAAAGAATAGCCCTGTACAAATAGCCAGTAGCAACCTGCTAACCCCAAGAAGCTCCTGATCTCTGTCACTGAAGTAGGTCGTGGCCAACTCTGAACTGCCTTAATTTTGTGAGGATCCACCGTAATACCCTTTCCTGACACAATATGCCCAAAGAATGCCACGAACTCTAGCCATAACTCGCACTTGGAGAACTTAGCATATATCCTATGCTCCTGCAAGGTCTGAAGCACTACTCTCAAATGCTGCTCGTGCTCCCCCAAGCTACGCGAGTATATCAACATGTCATCGATGAAGACGATAACAAAAGAATTAATAAAATCCATAACACCCTATTCATCAAGTCCATGAACGCCGTTAGAGCATTCTTCAATCGATTCTTCAGCTCCTGAAAACTACAGTCACAAGTGTCAGACCACTGGAACATGGTAGTTTTCTGTGTTAACTTAGTAAATAGTGGTGTTATAGAGGAATACCCTTCTACAAACTGCCTATAATATCCTGCTAACCCTAGGAAGATGCGGACTTCTGATTTTGTTGTAGGTCTCGGCCAATTCTTTACTGTCGATCTTCTGAGTGTCAACACTAATACCCTCGTCAGATATCACATGGACAAGAAATGCTAATGAGTTCAGCTAGAATTCATACAATCCTTATGCGTCTACAATACTATCCGCAAGTAGCCTTCATGTTCTGCCTCCGAACAAGAATACACTAGAATGTCATCAATTAATACAATCACGAACACATCAAGATAGGGCCTGAATACAATATTCATGAGATCCATAAAAGCTGGTGGGGCATTTGTTAGCCTGAATGAAATTACTAAGAACTCGAAGTGCCCATATCTTGTCCAGAAGGCCGTCTTTGGAATGTCCTTCTCCTTAACCTCCACTGATGATACCCTAAACGTAAGTCAATCTTGGAGAAATACTTGGCACCCTGGAGTTTGTCAAATAGGTTGTCAATTCTTTGAAGTGGAAAGTTGTTCTTTATAGTAAACTTATTCAACAATCTATAGTTGATACACATCCATAACGACCCATATTTCTTCCGCACGAATAGGACTGGCACACCCCAAGGTGAAGTGCTAGTCCTAATGAAGCCCTTATCCAGCAAGTCTTTTAGCTGTGCCTTCAACTCTTGCAACTCTACCGGGGCCGTTCTATATGTAGGGATAGATATTGGTTGAGTGTTAGGCAACATATCAATGCTAAACTCAATCTCTCTTTTAGAAGGAAAGCCTGGGAGTTCATCTGGGAAAACATATGGAAATTCATTGACTACGGGGATTGATTGCAGAGTAAGCGGCTTCGCCTCCGTGTCCCCAATGCGAACGAGATGATAAACGTAATCTTTTGAGATCATTTTCCTTGCCTTAAGATAGGAAATAAACCTACCTTTTGGTGTAGCAATGTTCCCCTTCCATTCAATGACGGGTTCACCCTGAAATTGAAACCTAACCATCTTCGTATGACAGTCAACATTTGCATAGCATGAGGCCAACCAGTCCATTCCCATTATCACATAAAAATCAACCATTTCTAACTCAAATAAATTTGTCAAGGTTTGACGACTATAAATCATAATAGTGCAACCTCAATATACCTTTCTAGCAATCATAGAATTTCCTATTGGAGTAGATATCGCAAGGGGTTTACATATCAATTCGGGTTCAATGCCAAACTTATTAGCCACAAAGGGTGTAACATATGTTAATGTAGATCCCGAATCAATCAGCGCGTATGCATAAAAAGAAAACATAGACAATATAACTGTAACAACATCTGCAGATGACTCGAGATCCTGTCGACCTACTAACGCATAGGTTCGATTTTGAGCACCACTTGAACTCGGCACTGCACCTCTACCTCTACCACGACCTGTCAGCTTCTGAAAACCCTATGCTGGAGGTCAAACTGATGCGGAAGAACCATAAAAAGATCCAGTTAGCTGAGCCATACAATCACCTCCCCTTTTAGGACAATCCCACATCATATGGCCAGGCTGTCCACACGAATAGCATGCATCAGAACCTCGACGGCACAGTCCAAGGTGGGCCTTGCCGCAGTGATCACAACGTAGTGTTGGGGGTCTCATCTGACTAGTATCCCTGTGATGTTGCGAGCCAGATGCCCGCACACTCTGACCTGGACCAGAATAGGATAGATCTATCGAGGCCTCTGAAACTATGGTGGAGCACTAGCTTACAGGTAGTGCTGAACTCCTCGAAGACTGGGGCCTGACACTAAGTCATCAGAATACCTTACAAATCTCACCCTCATATGCTGGCGCCTATCCTGCTCCCTATCTACCCTCTGCTGGCGCTTACGATCCTCTAGGGTCTGGGCATAAGCCTGAATACGGGAAATATCCATGACCTCTACCAAGGAGGCTAACGTGCACTCATTTATCAGATGTGGTCCTAACCTGTTCACGAACAAATGCACCATATCACTCATTTCGGCCACCATTTGGGGAGCATACCTTGCTAAAGAATCAATCTTCATATTGTACTCTAGCACATTCATATTACCTTGTTTAAGGTTCAAGAACTTGTCAACTCTAGCTCGTCGTATCTCAAATGGCAAGTAGTGACAAAGAAAGGCCTCAGAAAATTCCTTCCACACTATTGGAGGAGTTTTCGGACCCCTGGATCTCTCCCAACTATCATACCAGAGAACCGCTAAATCATGTAGCCGATAAGAAGCCAACTCTATTGCCTCTGCATCACTAACGTGCATAACCCGCATTGTAGGATGAACCTTTTAATAAAAGTCTGGGGGTCCTCCTTGAGGTCTGATCCGGTAAACACTGGAGGGTCTAAATTAATAATATCACGAACTCTTATACTAAGTGGTTTATCAGCAACACATGTATTCTGCCTTTGAGCCTGAGTAACCACCAAGCTGGTCAATAACTATAAAGCACTCCGCATATCCTGATCTGTAGTGCCAGACGAATGAATTGGAGGTGTTGGGTGCCTCCTAATATCCTCTGGAAGAGACGGAGTAGATGAGGTATGAGACGACATCTCGCTCTGAGCCTTACTTTGGCCTGCTCTGGCTTAGGGCACCTCACTGGTACCCTCTCCCTCAGCAGTATCAAGTCGTCTACTAATTGTTTGCTTCCTAGTAGAAGGTATCTCTAAAAAACAAGGTTAATATTAGAGACAAAAACTTGCGACTCAACTCTCACGATATAGATTAAGGAAGAAGATAACAACCCTAGATGTCATATAGCCTCCTGCTTATAAATGTGGTGAGCTACATATCAATATTCAAGACTCTAATAGACACAGCTCATAGACAATCTCTAGGACAGACTTGCTCTGATACCAAGTTTGTCACGAACCAAAATGGAGGGCCATGACTAGCACCCGACCATACTTGCAGACCACCAACGTATATTTTATCTAACCTTCTCTATTATCTTTTACGGCTGAGGAGATTAATATAAATGGTAGACATGGATCATGGACAACCAACAATCAAATATGATGGCATAAACTTATATATCATGGGATGAACAGACTATCAAGAAACTCTCTCTCTCTCTATATATATATATATATGGTGCGAGCTTCCGCGCTATCATGAAAGGCTATACAACAAAAACCAGCCGACAAGGCATACCAAACTATATAGGGGTCGACACCTGTCTATGAGCCTCTACAAGAAAAGAAGTGCTGCAAATTGCTAGATAAGGGCCCCGACATACCCATAATGTATAAAAAATGCATACCAAGACCAAGGCATGTTCGGAGAAGGGATCTCCCCAATAGCCGCTAAAATAGACAGCCTATTGGGGTAGGAGAGTTGCACCTGTCTGTCTATCAGGGCCTGCAGCACGACATGCAATGTTACAAATAAAAGAGCATCAGTACGAATAATGTACTGAGTATGTAAGGTGGGGAACCATAATTATGAAAGTAATGTAAGCATGGATAAAGAATATATAACCTTTAACATCCAAGTACCTCTGAGGGCTACTGACATGATATGCATGATACATATGTATAAATACATAAACTTTTAAAATATACGTCTCTGTGGGCATTGTCATCAGCATATCATACCCGGCCGTAATAGGCTCAGTAAAAACGTACCAGGCCATCATAAGGCTCAGTAGATCGTACCCGACCACGTGGAGCTTGGTAAAACCCAATTGATCAGTGGTTGTGCAGTTGGTGCCATACCCGGCCATCTATAGCGTGCCTTGGTAGAATAAAATTGATACATATATATAATGCATGCTTTACTCATGAAATTACGTTCTAAAAATTTAGGAGTGACGCAAGGTATCCTTTGTACGTGTTATTAGGACTAAATCTTCACTATGAACCTTATTATAATAAAGAAGTACCAACAATATTGATAACATAAGAATAAGAGAAGCAACAGTATCATCAAATATTCCATAATAGGGGAAACAATGTAAGTACTGCAAGCTTCTAAGAGTAGAGTATCTTTGGAAGCTCATTCATTACATTATATATTATCAGAGTCGTGCAACGAAGGAAAGGTATAGACTCAGATACCTTGTATATTTTTCCCAAATCTCAAGCCATGAAATTGTCATACTTCTTAGTCTACAATAAGTGAAAGGATACTATCGTTATCATTTAAGCGTCATAACCATTGTGTATCGACCACAACCTATTTTACGATAAAAAGGAAAGCACCTCCCCTATATATATGGGTTCACACCATTCAAAAGAATCACCAAACTGGCCAAAAACATAAATCATAATCATATTGAGTCTCTCAAAATAGTCCACCAACCAATAACATTACTACCAAGCCTTTCGATATATATTTCACAAGTTCTAGCTTCAATGGATTAGCCGCAACTTGGATAATCTTAAATACATATAGAGTAAGAGGTTCCTTACCATTATAAATAAAGAAAAAATCCAATTTAACCTTATTGTTCCGTGAAATATCCCTCTAATGCTGCCACACAACAAGAAAGCAAAACTAGCGGTCAATAAGTGTTTTTTGGAACTAAAATCACTTTAAGAGGCTTACAATTACATAGGGTTGATATTAAGAACATTAGGGAGTATTTAATGAACATAAACACTCTAAAACAACCTCCCACACATGTTGGAACAGTACAAAAATGAGGAACAACAAGAAGAATGAGAGACTTACTAGCACCACTGGATTCCGACACTTGATTTATGTTGTTTGCCTTTTGTTTGGGTCTTGAATCTTGAGAGAACCTTGAGAGGGTGTCACTATATTTCTACGGTCTGAATATAGTGAAAATAAATGACTAAAAATGGGTTGTAGGCGTCATATATAGGCCCAAATGTCTTAAACCGCCTTAGTGGGCCCCATAAAGATGTGCTCAGCGCAATATAGCTAAAACGCGAATATCTCTCTACTCCGAGATTTTGTTGAAGAGAGGCTTAAAGAGTTAGAAACTAGTCTCATAGATCTTCAATTTGATGTTATATCACTCGATAATTATAAGTAAATTGGGAGAAAAGTTTAGTAACATTTGACCAATTGTTTAAGTAAATTATGAACCTAAGTTCTGACAACTTTTGTCGACTTTTGTCACATAACGCATTTGACTTCAATACTTATAATACGGATATTATATGATTAAAATACCTTAAGACACTACCCCTTAAGTGTAATAAGCACCTCTTCATTTATCAAAAAATACGGCTAACAAAAGTTTTGATTCGTGTAACTTCTAGTTCTTGTTATCCACCCATATACACCTTTGTATCATTTAAGACAAATACAATTAACTTCGTATAATCTTAAAGATAATTCTTTCATAGATTTATGTCGACTACCTTATGGCATGAGCTAACATACGTGAATAAGGTTTGTAACAGATCCGAAATGATAGATATAGGAACCCCATGAAGGTGAACGATCTCCCTGATATAAATCTCAGCTAATCTCTCGGATGAATAGCTGGCTAAAACAGGAACAAAATGTGCTGACTTGGTCATCCTATTAACAATAACCCAAACTGCATCAAACTTCTTCCGAGTCATTGGAAGGCCAGTAACGAAATCCATGGTAATCCTCTCCCATTTCCAATCGGGAAGCTCAATCTTCGAAAATAAACCATCGGGCCTCTAATGCTCGTACTTAACCTAGTAACAGTTCAAACATCGAGCCACATATGCAACAATATCTTTCTTCATTTTGCGCCACCAATAGTGCTGCCTCATATCCTGATACTTCCTGACGGCACCCAGATGAATGGAATACTGAGAACTATGAGCCTCAGCTAAGATCAGCTTCCGAATACCATCAACATTGGACACACAAACTCTCTCATGTAGTCTCAATACACCATCATCTCCCAAGGTCACTTTCTTGATACCTCCGCATTGCACCGTGTCTCTCAAGACACACAAATTGGGATCATCAAACTGTTGCTCACAAATACGCTCCAACAACAATGAACGAGCAACCGTGCAAGCTAATACCCTGCTAGGCTAAAAAATATCCAATCTCACAAATCGATTAGCCAAGGCCTGAACATTCAAAGCAAGCGGTCTTTGGCTGACCGTAATATAAGCACTACTACCCATGCTGGCGGACTTCCTACTCAATGCATCTGCCACCACATTGGGCTTTTTCTGTTGATATAAGATACTAACATAATTGTCTTTCATAAATTCTAAACCTCACATGTCACATCATATAAGTAATGCCTCCAAATCTTCAAGGCATGATCATCGGTTGCCAACTGAAGATCATGAACCGGATAATTCTTCTCGTGGATCTTCAACTGCTTCAAAGGTTAGGCAATGACTTTACTGTTCCTCATCAATACTGAACCAAGCCTAATATGGGAAGCATTACAATAGACTGTATAAGGCCATGAACATGTGGGCAAAACCCGTACCGGTGTCATGGTCAGAGCTACCTTGAGCTTCTGAAAGCTCACCTCACACTCATCTGACCAACTGAACTAGGCACCCATATGGGTCAACCTGGTCATCGGGGCTGCAATGGATGAAAACGCCTCCACGAACCAACCGACAGGGTAACATGCTAACCCCAAGAAACTCCTAATCTCTGTAGCTGAAGCTGGTCGAGGCTATTTCTTGACCGCCTCTATCTTCTTCGGGAACACCTAAATACCCTGTACAGATACAACATGACCCAGACATACAACCGAACTCAACCAAAACTCGCACTTCGAGAACTTAGCATATAACTGACTATCCTTAAGAGTCTGAAGAACCACTCTAAGGTCCTGCTCACACTCCTCCTAACTGCCAGAGTATATAATAATATCATCAATGAAGACTATCATGAACAAGTCCAAGTACGGCCTGAACACTCGTTTCATCAAGTCCACGAACGTTGCTGGGACATTAGTCAACCCAAACGACATGACGAAAAACTCATAATGCCCATACCGAGTGTGAAATTCATTATGGAGACATCAAATGCCTAAATCCTCTACTAATGGTTGCTAGATCTCAAATCTATCATTGGAAACACCCTCGCACCCTGAAGCTTGTGGAATAAATCGTTGATCGTCGACAGCGAATACTTGTTCTTAATCGTCACCTTGTTCACTTGCTCGTAATCAATGAACATCCTCATCGAACTATCTTTTTTCTTCACAAATAGCACTGGTGCACCCCGAGGCAAAATGCTGGGTCTAATTAAACCATTGTCAAGCAAATCCTGAAGCTGATCCTTTAATTCTTTCAAATCTGGTGGGGCCATGCAACACAGTGGAATGGAAACGGACTGAGTACCCGGAGCCAGATCAATACAAAAACCGATATCCCTATCGGGCGGCATGCCCGACAAGTCTGAAGGGAAAACCTCAGGAGAACTCCTGAACAATAGAAACAGAATCAATAGAAGGGACCTCCACACTAGAGTCGCGAGCATAAGCAAGATTAGGTAGACACCCCTTCTCGACCATGCGTCGAGCCTTCTCATATGAAATAACACTGCAAGTGTTATGACCTGGGGTCCCTCTCCACTCTAGTCGGGTCAAATCTGGTAACGCCAAGGTCACGGTCTTGGTGTGACAATCCAAGATAGCATGATACGGGGAAAACCAATCCATCCCCAATATAACATCAAAATCCACCATGTCTAAGACCAATAAATCAATGCGGGTCTCAAGAACTTCAAACACTACCACACGGATCGATCAACTCGGTCGATCATAATGGAATAGCCCACCGGTGTAAATACATAAATAGGAATACTCAAAGCAACACTAAGCATGATCAAGCATGGTAAAAAAAGGACGACATATACGAGTACATAGACCCAGGGTAAAATAGCACTGTGGCATCCCTATCAAAATTCAGAATAGTACCTGTAATGTTTACATCTAAAAGCTCGGCCGCTTGCTGGCCTCTACCTCTGGCGGTCTGAGCTCCACCTCCATGACCTCTACCACCACCTCTAAAGCTGGGCAGGTTGGGGAACCTCTAGTGCCTGAATCCGGGTATGAGAACTCTAATACTAGGAGCTTCTCGAAGCTTTAGGGCAAAATCTGACAGTATGCCTCGAATCCCCACGAGCATGGCAAAACCCATCTGCTGCAACAGAGCACCCTTAACCTCAGGCAAATCATCCTGTTGTGACAATACTTACCACACTCATCACATCTACACAAACGCTGAGGCTGACCCTGTCGATTTGAATGAACACCTCAAGTACCATGATTGAGATAAGGAGCTGACTGAAAGAGCCTGGGAGTATGGCCTCTTCTATAAGTACCTCGACCTTCGGGCGAGGTACCACTAAATTTTCCTGCATGACGGTGCCTCTTATCCGACTTATGACCGCCTCCCACTAGTAGTACCACCTCAACCCTACGACCCATATTGACCGCCTCCTGAAAAGTTGTCTCAATCTCGGCCTGAGCCGCTGTACCCAGCTCACCTCACAACGCTTGTTGAACTCTTGGAATAATATCCACTCGAATGACGCTCTCTACAAAATCTACCAATCTGACCCAAGCGTCCTGAAGAACTGGGGTGGCTATGAACCCTTCTAGGACCTGAGCTGGGCCCACCGAAGCTGCTGGGGCTGGAACCTCCTCCTCAAACTCAACCCGGGGCTCCACCTCTAGGGTTCCTGCTCGCCGCTCGGACTGCAGAGATGTAGATGAAGAAGCGCATGTTCTAGCCATCTACGAAAGAATAGAGTAGAAATTTAATCGGTGTTTGAGAAATGGAAATGCACGACAAGAAAGAACAAATGTGAAGTTTTTCCTAACTCAGTAGCCTCTGGGGATAAATACAGACGTCTCCATACATATCTCTCAGACTCTACCAAGTATTTTCGTGAGTTGTGAGACCTATGTAACCTAGTGCTCTGATACAAACTTGTCACGACCTAGATTTACCACCACCGAGAGTCGTGAGGGAGCCTACTATTAGGAGCTAGGAAAGCCAACATTTAAGCATTTGCGATAACATAAATAAAACGAAGCAAATAAAATAAGAGAAAGTCTTTATAACTGAAATACATAAGAACAATTGCGGAAGTTCCAAAAGTCTGGTGTCACTACTCACGGACTGCTATAGAGTACTAAAACAAGAGTCTGAAATAAATACATATAAATGTCTATTTTGATACAAGGAAAAAACAAACAATAATGTAGAAGGGACTTTGGCCTACGAATGCCAGCTATGCTACACCGAGAGTCCTTGTACTGAATATAACTCCTGGTGATCCTACAGCTGTGGTCAAATAGCCGCTCCCTGATTTATGCAAAAAAAATACACAGAGTGCAACATTAGCACAACCGAGCCCATGTGCTGGTAAGTGCCTGGCCTAACCCCGGCGAAGTAGTGACGAGACTAGACCGGACCTACCACAAATGACCTAGATAGATATATATAGATATACAAGAGCAACGAAAATAACAACAGAAGATATCAAGTAATGCTGAAAAGGGGGCATGCTGGGGGAATAACAGGTAATAAAAATCAACGGATATAACATCAAGACTACAAATTCTATTACTCATATAAGTGGTCGGCGTGCCACACAATCCCATAGTATATTTATTTAGTGGATGGCGAGCCACACGATCCCATTTCATATATCACGTGGTAGGCGTACCACTCGCTCCTATTTTATATATCACGTGGTAGGCGTACCACTTACTCCCATTTCATATATCTCGTGGTAGGCGTACCACTCGCACCAATTTCATCTTTATCACAGTGCACCATATGTCACCGGCAACAGAGGCCAATAACTGATAATCAATTTAATTTATGGTAAGCATACCACTCGACCCATTTCGTAAAATCATGCGTGGACGACGTGCCACACGATCCCATAGTATATTTATTAAGTGGATGGTGTACCACACGATCCCATTTCATATATCAATAATACATATAATCTTTCTAGATAAGGCCCTATTAGGGGAATTCTACAATATAATGACTTAACCCGGCAAGGGTATAACTAACATCCCAAATATCCGGTAAGGGGGAACACAATAATTGCCTAAATCCCGACAAGAGAATAATTATAACACTTTCTCTTTTAATGACTTCTTACCCAATTATCATATTCGCATTCGAGACAACGCTACAGGAATCTACATTTCATAATTCTCCTTAACTTTCATATCATGTGAACTTATCAATTAATAAGAAAGATATATCACAAAATCTGAATAAACACAGTTAAGACTTACGATCATTGTAGAATCCAGTGCATAGATACTCGTTAGCATGCATATACACCGTACTCCATATTTAACATTAGCAAATAACATCCTAATCCTATTCCTCAAGCCAAAGTTAGAATAAGAACTTACCTTGGAAGCCCCAAATTCAACCTAAGCCTCTAGTATTGCTTTACCCCTTGAATTCACCATAAAGCCGCTCGAATCTAGTCACAAATTACTCAAATGTATCAACAAATTCTAGTTAAACAAATTTGAATGCAAAAGAATTAATTCCCTAAAGTTTTACCCAAAAAATCCCAAAACACCCCCGGGACCACATTGTTTAAACCCGAGCTTTGAACCCAAAACTAGATTATCCATTCCCCACGAGTTCATATCTATGGTTTGTTAAGAATCCGGACCTCAAATTGAGGTCCAAATCCCGAATTTAGTGCAAACCTAAGTTCTACCCAAAATACCCATCTTCACCCATGGAAAACCTTGACTTTAAGATGCAAACATGATAAATGATGTTAAAGATTGAAGAAGTTGAGTAAAAGTTGACTTAGAAATGATTTGGAGAAGAGGGAGTTTGTGAAAAATCGCCAATGGGTGTTTGCATTTTGAAAATATTAAAAATGAGCTATAAAATTGTCTAAAAATAAAATATGCAGGTGCAGGTATCGCAAATGCGAAACTGGGCTCACAATTGTGAACCCAACAGACTTGGGAATTGCGAGGATTCTGTTAACATTTGCGAACTTTGGGTTTTTAGTCAGGGATCGCTTTTGCGATGAAGTCTTTGCATTTGCGAAGACTGCTGCCCAGGGGATGGAGATGGGGTCTTCGCATTTGCGAAGGAATTCTCACATTTTCAAGCTGGGAAGGCCTGTATCCTTTTCGCATTTCTGAATCGGGCTTCCCAATTGCGAAGCCTGCATGTCTGAGATGCCAGAAGCAAAAATCTGCAGATCCTAGTCTAAAAATGCAATTCGTTCCCTATCCAAATCTCTCCCAAGCCCTCGAGGCTCCAAATAAAACATGAACAGAACCTCAAAAACATCATACAGACATACTCATGTGGTTAAGTCGCCAAAAATAAAATTAAAATATATGAATCAAGCCTCAAAACACATAATTCTTCTTTCATCTTTCATATACTTCAAATTCCCATTTTAGTCCGAAACACGTCAAACGACGTCCATTTTCAACCAAACTTCACAGCTGGTGCTTAAAACATATTTAAGACTTGTACCGGGTGCCAGAACCAAAATACAGGCTCTATATCTATATTTTCTAACTCATTTTCTTTTCAAAATTTCGTATCATTTTTCAGAAAATAATTTCTGTCAAAAATTTATTTCTTTGGCTTAGACCTAGGATTTTAATTTCAGGAATTTGCCTGAGTCCCATATTTTCATGCGGACCTTCGGGGCCATCACATCACGGGTCCGAGTCCGTTTACCCAAAATGTTGACCTAAGTCAACTTTAACAATATTAATATCAAAATTCTTCAAATTTTTCACATAATTCACATATTTCAACAAAAAGGGTTTTCGACTTCATGCCTCGAATGTGTATGCAATTTGAGGTATCTAAACTCGAGGTTTTCAAGGACTCGGAAGCAAAGAAAATGAAAGAATTATGGTGATGACCCTTTGGGTCATCATATATCCCTTGTCATCCCTTGCGAGCCTTGTTTATTTTCTTTCAAAACCCTTTTTTGGAATCAATGGAACAAGGAAGATAAGCAAGATAAAAGAAAAAGAAGGAAGAAAAGAAAAAAAAGAAGAAAAGAAAAAGAAAGGAATAGAAAAGAGATGAAAAAGAAAAAAAGATGAAAAAAATAGAAAAGAAAAGAAGAGAAAGAAAATCACAATGACGTAGTTTCTATGACATAAACTACGTTTAACTTGATCCCGAAAAGGTACATAGGTAGCCTCTATGAGGTTCAGTCATACCAAAATAAAAATTCAAAAGTCCACAAGAAAGAAACTGGGGCAGAAGTTGTGGTTATCGTAAGAGATATGATTCCGAAAGTTTTAATTTCAACCAATTTTGAAAGTATTTTGAGCCTTTTATACCCTTTACTTCTAACCCGTCCAAAGCCCACATTACGGTCCTAAGAAAGACCTTCTGATCAGTCTTTGAGAAATGCCAAGTCAAGCGGGTAAAGTTAATCCACATATGAGGCAACAATCTGGTTCAGGCAGTAAAAATTAAAAATGAGAGAGTGCTATTGGTGAAAACCCTCCCAGGCACCATAGGGCGGTGAGAGCAGAGAGAAATGAAAATGAGACTCTTATTAGTGAAAACCTTCACATGCACCGTAAGGCGATGGGAGGTGAGAGAAACAAAAATGAGAGAGACTTATTGGTGAAAACCCTCAAGGGCACCTTGAGGCAAAAGTGAGTTTAGAAATAAATAATTGAGAAAGGTGTGTTGGTGGAAAACAGTTTCGTGACACCGCAGGATGAGCAAGGTCAAGGTTTGGGTAAAATAATCAAGTAATAGAAATTCAGGGGCAACAAAATATGGTGACTGAAAGCTGGTTAGTTGGACAGATTGGGCCGATTAGTCCAAAATGCATGTCATGACCATTTGTACCAGTTGTTCCGGCCAGATAAGCTTCTTTCCTTTCTCTTTTTAGCAGTCATTCGGTTTTGGATTATTCTTATCCTTAACTCGTAAGATCATTGCATTTAATATTCGTTTGGGGGTTTTATCTGTCTAAGATGTTTCAATGTTAGTCTTTCAAGTGGAGAGGATTTTAAAAGCTCACTACCAGCTTCCAAAGTTCTAAAGCACGGCGTGGTCGGAGTATGAAAAGGACAACATCATGCAAGGTGGAATATAGGGGATCACCGGGACTGCTTGGGGAAATACCGTTGGAAAATATAAAGGTTCAGATAAAATGGTCGGAGTTGTTAAATAAAAGCATGGGTACAAAACATTCGGGTTGTCAGAAGTCGGGGAATTTGAAAGACAATCAGAAGGTCAAGCGATTTGGTCCAGTTCGAGGAAGCTGGTCAAAACAAAGCAATGTAATGGAAGTATTTTCAACAAGAATGCCATCAAGTAACCACCATTTTAAACTAACAAAATTTTCTTTGATTGAAACAAGGGCAGAAAAGTCAGTTGTTCAGGAGGAATTCTCCATAAAGGATAAACAAGCAGTAATAAGGTTTGACCGCAAAGCGTGGTGTGATTAAAGTACAAGATAATCATGAATTGCATAGGTGAACTAAAGTTTGCATGTTTAGGATAAAATTTAGGAAGAAGTCGTAAGGAACTTCCTCGATAATATGATGTAGTTTAAAACCCTTGTAGATAACATGATGTAGTGAGAGTAATACTGTAACGACCTGACTGGTCATTTTACTATTTGGAACCGCATTGCCTTAAATAAAACTTCCCATGTTTTCCTAAGCTAAATTACAACTTGCGGGGGTGATCAGTTCGGAAGTTAGAAGAGCTTTGAGTGAAAATAAAATAAAATATTCCCTTAAGGTTTTCTTAAAGGCCAAGTTTAGCTTAGGTCAACTTTCTTGGGAAATGGACCCCGATTCATGATTTGATGGTCCCGGGAGGTCCGTGGAAAAATATGGGACCTGGGCATATGCTTAAAATCAAAATTTGAGGTCCCTAGCCAGAGTACGGAATTTTTATGTAAAATTATTAAAAAAAAGTTTTAATGAATTAAAAAATCTAAATGTTTATTAACAACCTAGGTATCGGGCTCGGATCCTTGTTCCGAAACTTGGTACTTCACAAATATCATATAAGACCTACCCATCAAATTTGGTGGTGATCCGAGCAGTCTAAGGGCGTTTTGACCCGTTGGAAGGAAATTAAGCACTTGAAGTTCATTAAGTTTAATCAATTGGTTTTTGAGTTCGATTCCTTGATTTCGCATTGGTTTGGGTGTTATGAGGGTTTGACAAAGTCCGCCTCGTGATTTTAGACATGTCATTATGTTCGGGCGGGGCACGGGAGCTCCGAGTGTCAAATGGTACAGGTTTGAGCGAAGTCAGATTTTGGGAAGAAGCAATTTTGCTGCATCTACCAAAACCGCTTATGCGGCTCCTTGTAAGCAATGACTGCATAAGCGACCACCTGGTCGCAGAAGCGAAATTGCCAGAAAGGGGAAGAGACCACAGAAGCGGCCCTAGGACCGCATATGCTGTCTCACATGTGCGAGAATTGGAACGCAGAAGTGGTCCGGACCACTGTACCACCAAACCGCAAAACAGGTTGTTTCTCTACAAAAGCGGACACCGCATATTTGAAATCACTGAGGACGGTAAGGGTTCATGAAATATGAACCCAAGGCCATTCTCTCTCATTTTCACACCATTTGGGCAATTTTGAAGGTTCCAAAAAAGAGATTTTCTTCCTAATATCACAAGCAAGTAATCCCCACTCACTCTTAGCTTAAACACATGAATCTTACATTGATTGAACACTAGTAATCAAATGAAAATAAAGGGTTAGAGCTAGACCTAGGGTTTTGATAAAATTATAATTTCACCACCTAATTATCTATGTAATGAATTCTAATTTATATATTAGTAATCTTTATGTTTTAGAGAATATTTCCCTTCAAAAAATCTCAGAATCCGGTCACGGGGGCCTGGGGTCGGAACGTTGGAAACTTGCAAGAAAGGTTGGGGGAACATTTAAATGTTTAGAATTCAACCTTGTGAGCCCTTATTTACTAATTCCCACATTGTTTAACTAGTTTGTGCGCTTTCGGCTTCGCCTTGAGGTATCGAGCTTGTTCTTGGCATTTGGAGGTGCGGTTTGGAGCGAGGTGAGTCTCTTTTCTAACATCATGAGAGGGAATTGTCCCTTCAGGACTAATAAATGATAAATTTCTATTATATGTGGGGGTTGCGTACGTAATAGGTGATGAGAGTTCGTGCGTAGCTACAAAAATGTTAATGGTTGGGTCGTTTAGGACCCGCGTCATGCCTACACTGAACTTTCCTCATGTTTGAACTATATAAATGGTCTTTTATGATTTGCTAGAGACTGGAGGAGAGTAAAAAATGAACATATGCTTATTTATAAACTTGGAAGGATTTTTCCTTGTATACACATGATGCCTTATTGCCTCGGTGAAATAGATGCATCTATGGTATGGGCCTTCGACTCTCGGTAATGCAATAATTTATATTCTGTTGGAGCGGGCTATCGACCTCGGCGTTGTTGCGCATGATTTATCTATTTATGCTTAAGCCTAGGTTTTTCATGAGTTGTTGCTAAATAAACAAAAGAAGGAAATATGATAAAAGAAAATATGACTGCAAGCATGACTTCTGTGGTAATTGTTATTTAATTACATTATCCATGCTGTATATTGCACATCATTATTATGATATTATCTGGACCTAGTAGGTATCAAGTCGACCTCTTGTCTCTAGTTCTTCGAGATTAGATGGGATACTTACTAGGTACATATTGTTTATGTACTCATACTGCTCTTATGTACTTATATGTACAAGGGTTGAGGCTGATTCATCTGGATAACGTCAGGGTGCGCGCCAGTGAGTGGCTGTTGAGACTCCTATGATGAGCTGCTTTCCTTTTCACATCGCTCGGCAGGTAGATGGAGTTTTCTTTTGTATTTTTGTTGTCTTTCCCTTGTTTCAGATAGTAGGGTAGAAATGTGTAAATTCTACTAGATGCCATTACACTACGACACCAGGTCTTAGCATGTACACTTTAGTAGACTGGTCTTTTGGGTTATGTAATACTGTACTACACACCGCATTTACTGCTTTAGTTCTAAATCCAAGCAAAATGGGTATTTCATTTAAAATTGAGTACAACTCTATATTATTGTTAGTAATATTCCGCACTTGGCCGGCCCGACAAAGTTGTTGGGAGCCATCATGACCTGTTTTGGAAATGGGTCGTGACAACATGGTATACGAGCATTAGGTTCATTTAGGTCTCACAATGTTACGGGAAAACATAATAGAGTCTTGTAGATCCGTACGGAGACTTCTGTATTAATCTTCGAGAGGCTATAGGGTATTAGGAAAAACTATTCTTTGTTCACTTCCTATCGTGCAGTGGTTAGTGTAATAAATTTCCATTTCTATTCTATAACAGATGGTGAGGACTCGTGCTGCTGACATTCCAGACCCTAGAGGGCTACTCCCCCTATTTCCAGAGGCCAAGGTAGAGGTCGGAGGAGGGCATCGGCCCGCAGTAGGGGACGACGGAGTTGCATAGCCATTCCAATGATTCTACCAGCAGACCCTATTATTGAGGAGCAGGGTGAGATACCTGCAACTGAGCCTACCTCGGCAGACTTTATGACATCACCGGGATTTCAAGAGTTTGTGGGTCGTATGCTTCGGTTCGTGGACTCTATGACTTAGGCTGGTTTATTTTCAAATGAGCCAGCCACCTCACATGCAGGAGGGGAGCACAGACCCCTACCACTCAAGCTCCAGGTGGTACAACCGCCGTATATCAGACTCTGGGTGCACTACCCGTAGATGGGGTTCAGCCAGTTGCTACTGTGGTACCCCAGGCTATGACAGCTGTGAGCGGTGATCCACAGAAGCTTCTAGACAAGTGGACTAGACTTCACCCTCCAGTCTTCGAGGGATAGAGTCATGAGGATGCAGAGGACTTTATCGAGAGGTGCTTCGATAGACTGCACAACATGAGCATATTGGAGTCACACGGAGTTGACATCGCTCATATTGGTCATAGGTTGAGAACGGGAATTGCATGCTTTTTGGTAGAGCCCCCACCTCCCACGGCTACAGCCAGCTCACCACATTTCAGTTGGGGGGCAGGGCTCGTAGATGGTGGAAGTCCTATGTTTTATATCAGGCCAGTTGGTTCTCCTCCCCTCAATTGGGGTCAGTTCAACTATCTATTTCTTTATATGTATATTCCACCTTCTAAGATGGAGGGGCTGCATCATCAGTTTGAGCAGCTACAACAGGGTCAGATGTTTGTGACCGACTATGAGGCAAGATTCTCTGAGTTGTCTGGCCATGCAATTCTGATACTCCCCATGGAGGAAGAGAGGGTGAGACGGTTTGGAGCAGGGTAACATTCCAGTATCCAGAACACTATGGCTAGAGAGGTGGAGATGGGTAATGGTTATCAGCTTACACTTGAGATTGCTCGTAGGATTGAGGTTTGCCATCAGCGACGTTTTGAGCAGTTGGAGCAAGAGAAGAGGGCCAGTTTCTTCGGAGAGTTTAGAGGTGCCCCAACTAGGGGTAGAGGCCACTCCATGAGGGGTCAGCCCTAAAGGTCCCCCACCTCCAGCACCACCACCTGGCTCAGGGTGCTCTAGCTCACGATTATTTCAGCACCATGCCAGAGAGTTCTAATCGTCTACCGGCTGTTCAGGGTTCTTCCAATGGGTATTAAGCTCCTCCAGATTCTTCCGGTTGTTATCTAAGTACTATGTCGGAGAGTTCATGTCACCCACCGGTTATTCAAGCTTCTTTTAGTGGGTCTTCTAGTTTTCAAAGCCTGCCATTTGGGTAGTAGGCCACAGCACAATATTTCTTTGAGTGTGGAGTCCCAGGCCATACGAGGAGGTACTGCCCTAGGCTTCGGAGAAAGGCCATACAGCAAGGGCAGCAGCTAGTGGCCCTAGCACCAGTGACCCAGCTACCTAGAGGTGAAGGGCGGACAACTAGAGATCATCATAGAGGTAGAGGCAAGACAGGGAGAGGTCAGTCACATGTTTCTCTGTCGATCGGAGGCCAGGCAACTGGCGCTCCATCTAGATTTTATGCTCTCCCGGCCAGGCCAGATGCATTGGCCTCAGATGCTGTCATCACATGTATCATTTCAGTCAGCGGTAAGGATGATTCGGTATTATTTGATCCTGGATCTACTTATTTATATGTATCCTCTCTATTTTCTCGTTTTTTGGTTATCTCTCCTGAGCCTTTGGGTGTTCTTTTTCATGTGTCCACTCTTATGGGCGATTCTCTGATTGTGTACTAGATCTACTGGTCTTATAATTTATGTTGTTATGATACTAGAGCAGATCTTCTGTTGCTTGATATGATTGATTTTGAGGTCATCCTGGGTATGGACTGGTTATCCTCCTATCACGCCAACCTTGATTGTCATGCCTAGACTATTTCGCCCGTGGTGCCAGGATTGCTGAGATTAGAGTGGAAGGGTTCCACAATTGATACCCCTAGCATGGTTATTTCTTTTCTGAAGGATCAACACATGGTGGAGAAAGGGTGTTTGGCTTATTTTGCGTATGTCCGAGACACTATAGCGGAGTCTCTGATGATTGATTCAGTGCCAGTAGTTCGAGAATTCGCTGATGTTTTTTGCTTCTAATCTCCAGGCATGCTTTCGGATCGTGATATTGATTTACGCATTGATTTGGCTCCAAGAACTTAGCCTTTATCTATCCCACCATACCATATGGCTCCTAATTGAGTTGAAGGAGTTGAAGGGGCAGCAGGAGGAGTTATAAAGTGCCTCCCAATCAAATAAGGTCTCCATTTGTCAATAGAAGTAACAACAACACTCATTAGTCCGTAGGATATTTTTGAGGTTGTGTGCATGTTTGGTTTGGAGCCCCGAGGGCTCGTGAGAGTTTTGGATAGGGGAGGAATTGCATTTGTAGGCTAGGATCTGCAGATGTTTTCTTCAGGTATCTTAGACCTGCAGGTTTTGCAATTGCGAAGCCTTGTTTGCAACTACGAAGAAGGTCCAGGCTTGCCCAGCCCGCAAATGCGAGATTTCCTTCGCAAATGTGAAGATCCCTTTTCCTTCCCCTAGGCAGTAGTCTTCACAAATGTGAAGACTTCATCGCAAAAGCGATCCCCAACCAAAAACCCAGAGTTCGCAAATATGAACACCCTCTTCGCAAATGCGAAGTTCACCCTTTCTGCCTGAGGTCGCAAATGCGAACAGAATCCTTGCAATTCTCAAGTCTGTTGGGTTACGCAATTGCATACCCAGTTTTGCATTTGCGATAGCTCCACCTGCATATTTCATACTTAGACAATTATAAAGCTCATTTTTCATATTTTCAAAACCCAAACACCCATTGGAACTTTCTCACGAACTCCCTCTTTTCCAAATTATTTGTAAGTCAACTTTTACTCAATTTCTTCAATCTATTAAATTATTTATTATGTTTTCATCTTAAAATCAAGGTTTTCCATGGGTGAAAATGGGGATTTTAGGTAGAAATTATGTTTTCACTAGATTGGGGATTTTGACTTCAATTTGAGGCCCGATTTCAAAACAAATCATAGTTATGAACTTGTGGGGGAATGGGTAATCAAGTTTTGGGTTTGAATCTCAGGTTTTGACCACATGGGCTCGAGGTTATCTTTGAAAATTTTGGGCAAAACTTTGGGAAATTTATTCTTATGCATTCAAATTGATTTAACTAGCATTAATTTTATGACTAGATTCTAGCGATTTTGTGGAGAATTCGAGGGGTAAAGCTATAATAGAGGCTTGAGTTGAATTTCGAGCTTCCGAGGTAAGTGCTTGTTCTAACTTTGGATTGAGGGAATAGGATTAGGATGTTATTTGCTAATTGGTAAATGTGGAGTACAGTGCATAGGCTTGGTGACGAGTATCTATGCACTGGAGTCTAGCATGACTGTAGGTCTTACTGTGTTTATTCAGACTTTGTCATATATCACTCTTGTTTAATTGATAAGTTCACATGATATGGAAGTTGAGGAAGAATTATGAAATGTACATTCTGGGAGCGTTGGCTCGAATGCGAATATGATAATTGGCTAAGAAGTGATCAAAAGAGAAAGTGTTATAATTATTCCCTTGCCGGGATTTAAGCAATTATTTTGTTCTCCCTTGCCTGTATATTTGTGCTATTAGTTGTACCCTTGTCGAGTTAAGTCATTATATTGTAGAATTCCCCTAATGGGGCTTCATCTAGAAAGATTATATGTATTATTGATATATGAAATAGGATCGTGTGGCACACCGTCCACTTAATAAATATACTATGAGATCGTGTGGCATGCCGTCCACATATGATTTTACGAAATGGGATAGAGTGGTACGTCTACCACAAATTAAATTGATTATTTGTTCTTCGCCCCCGTTGCCGGTGACATATTGTGCACTATGATAAGGATGAAATGAGAGCGAGTGGTATGCCTACCGTATGATATGTGAAATGGGAGCGATTGTTATGCCTACCACGGCATATATGAAATGGGATAATGTGGCTCGCAGTCCACTTAACAAAAATACTATGGGATCATGTGGCGCGCCGACCACTTATATGAGTTATAGAATTTGATATAGTCTCGATATTATATCCGTTGATTTATGTTACCTATTATTCCCCCACAATGCCCCCTTCCCAGCTTTACTTGATATCTTATGTTGTCATTTCCGTTGCTCTTGTATATGTATGTATATCTGTCCAGGTAGTTTATGGTAGTTTTTGATCTATCCTCTCACTACTTCAATGAATTTGGGTAGTCGAGGTTTGTTAAGATTAACGGCTCAGGAGTGGGGTTACCGTAGTATAAGACTGTCCGAAGCACATTCCCCCCTTTCTCGTCTCTTTCAAGGACCCCTTCAGAGATGAAACCCTAGTCCAGTCGCCCTTTGATTCCAACGTCGGTGATGGCGGCACCGGCGCCAACGGCCAGCAGATTAACACCCCAAACTCCACTTTTCATCCTCTATCCAAATCCATAACCCATTCCCTCGAACATACCCAGAAAGCTTCGAATAATCGCTTGAAGATTTTCAGGCAAAAATACGACCTTTCAAAAACTCCACCAGATTAACAACATAAGACCGCCTAGCTCTCCTCTATCAAACCCCCTAACCCTGTCCCTCGAATATGGCCGGAACCGTTCGAATATTGATTTGAATGTTTTCCGGCCAATACATTAAATGCTCCAAATTAAGATCCCTTCTTGACGTCTTTTCTTATTTTAGTCAAGTCTCTATCTCAATCTAAGATTAGGCTTTAAGTTTAATTATTTTGTTTTGATTAATTAGTCATAATTCAATAGTTATTATGCTTTTGTTCTGTTTACAAAAAGTATAGATGATAATTCCTGTTTGATTCTGTTTTTGGTTAATTTTGTTTCAAGATTTTTTGTAATTCAGTATAACTGTGATAGATTAGTTAATATTTTTAGTTAGCATAATTGTTTAGTTTGTTGCAGTTAGTTTAGGTGTTTGGATATAGCTGATTAATTTTTAGTGTGGTAGCCAAATGATTATTGTTCAGTGAAAATATAGTTAGTAAGTAATATTAGGATATTCAAAGGGCAATTTAGGTATTCCTAATAAGATAGAATGATGTGGCTGAAAATAGAATACTCTAGAATAGGACCTTAGTCAAATTTTTAGAAGTTTAAGTGTAGTGAGTCTAGACACAAGTCAATACATAGAGGTTTAAACATAAATAGAAGGGGGACGTAGAAGTGTTTTGCAAAGATAAAATCTGATACCCTCTTAGATTTGCCTATAATAATGGCATTCACATGCCTTGAATAAGAAGTTTTAAGCCCCAATATTCCCCCCGAAAATTCCCTTAATCTCTGAAGATCTGGAATTCAAATTCAGATAAAAAATCCCTCTTAGATCTTAGCTTCCTTCATATAGAATACCAAAATAAAATAATAGAAAAATGACTGAAACCAAAAATTACTGTTCCATTCAATCTCATAGCTAATTTATAGTTTTAGTTTGCTAATTTTTAATTTTTAGCTCAAACTCTGGTAGCTGACGTTCAAATGTCCATTTCGGGTGAATTTGAGTCAAATTGAGTGGGTTTTTGGTTGAGCTTTGCACCAATGAAGTTTCAGAAGTGTTTTAAGTTCAATCTCGAGGTATTTTGGGTGATTTTGAGTTGAAATTGGTTGTTTGAATCTAGTTTGGGTGTTTTGTAGGCTGTTTGTTCATCAGTGCTCGTTTCTGGGTTAATTTGATGTTGTTTTTGGAGTGGATTTAATAGCTTTACTTGATTGAAGCATTTTCAGATTGTTTGATATTATTACTGGGCTGTTTATGACCGAGTGCTGTCTGCTGCTGATTTTTCTCTCCTTCCTGTTATTAAAAAAATTGCAGGTACACCTTCATTATCTCTAGTGATCTGGAAGCTTAATTCACGTTTATAAGAAATTTGAGGAATCAATCACGAGGAATTGTTATTTGTCCACCCGAGTTCTTAGAATCATTGTTAGCTTTTAGTATTCAGTTTAGCTATTCATGTCTAATGGTATCTAGAACAATGGTTTGGACTGTCTTAATTATAATGACCTGTGTGAACTCCATGGGATGTATTGGACTGCAAAGACTGTATCTTTCAGATTCGTTTCAGTAGTTATAAATAGGTTCAAATGATAGCTTGTTCGCTCACCCGATAGAGCATCGTGGAATGAACTAAAGATCAGCCTTTCAACTAGCCCGGCTAGTGCTCCTATGATCATAGAAGCAGTGCTGCAGAAAAAGAAGATTTGTTGCAATGTAGCTCCTTTTATTTCAATCTTCTATTCACTAGCTCTGTTATGAAATCATGAAGTCGTTTGAGTGATTAATTTATTTTTGAAGTAATCCGAAAATAGAGTTCAATCTGTTCATGGAAAGTGTTAAACGAAGTCACATAGTCAAGCTGCTTTTATTGCTGAATTCGAATCATGTTTCCAATTTAATTATCACCTTTAGTAATAGTTAGCAATTCACCACTAGATTAAAAATAAGGAAATCAATACCAGCTTTATTTGTAATTGAATGTTAAACTGGGCGTCGGTTCGAATGAATGTTACTTGCCCATTGTCAAAATCGGATTGATAAATTTGGGTATCCAGGCGTTTGTTTGAGGCCCTATTTGAGTTCGATTGTGTTATGCTCTTACTGGGCTGAATTTGAGGCCTAAAGGAATTATTGAATGAGAATCATGGACCTAGGTGCTTAAACCATAATAATACCTAAGTGCTTAAACCATAATAATTAGTTAAGGTTTTTCTTTATTAGTAGAGACAAATTAAGTAGAATACTATAGATTTCTTTAATTTTACCTTTAATATAACAAATGAGGTGAGCCTTACCAAATAGAAACGCACAATTGCGGGATCCTTAATAAATACAGTTTTAAAATACTTAGGACTTTGGGATGGGCCGTTCAGTGAATTTTACAGCCTTCCCCAAAATAATAAGGTATTAGTTTCTTTAGGCGCGACTTTAATAAAATTACCTTACTAAACTCAGGTGTGCATTTCATGTGACCCAAATCAATTTCCAAAACGTTGAATAAAATGTGCTCAGGATTTCAGGTGCATTTCGTGTGGCGCAATGCAAAGGCATGTTTTAAACGACGTTCAACTTTCTATAAAAATTAAATAAAAAGCGGTTAAAACTAAAAATTGGCACATAGGTTCATCATGTAATAAAATCAGATAAATAAGCTAAACGCGATAGTTGAGCGACCGTGCTAGATCCACGGTATCCGATAATGCACCTTCTACCGGGGTAAGAGAATTCCTTACTCAGATTTTTGGTTCGTGGACTGTTAACAGAGTCATATTTTTCTCAATTCAGGATTGAACCAGTGACTTTGGACACTATTAATCTCCCAAGTGGCAACTCTGAATCTTAATAATATATCCCGTTCCGATTTTCCTTTAAGCGGAAAAACTCCTTTACGCCCTTGCGGATGTAGTAAAAAGGAGGTGTGATAGATCCGGAGACTCTGTTGGGGAATAAGAACCTAGAACATTTGTTCAGGATTCAGAATCCGAGCTTAGATAAATTATTGTGTTCGACTTTATATTAATTTGTTACATGATCTGTGCCTAATGTGCTAATTGACTGCTTTTACCGCATTGATATTTCGTGAACTGTATATAAATTGTGCTGAAACTCATTTTCTCTTCGAATCTTCTAAATCATGAAGAAGGGTGCACTTTGTGTGACTTCTTTCATGTATAGAGTCTAATTCCCAATTTAGAACTAGGTTCAGATAAGTTTCTAAGCCGGTGAAGCTTCTGTATTCCCGGTGTGCTGCCTCCCAATTTAGAACAAACAACTAGATTTTGAAACTAGAATAATGCAGTCTCATGCCGGATCCCTAATAGGAAGTCTTATCAGCATCATGTGCATTTGGCTTAGGGGACTCAACACAGGGGTTGGGTCCGTCTAGGACAATCAACCCGAAGTGAGAAGACCGTCTTGATGCATCCTACTTGTTTTATGTGCATTCATTTATTTCGGACTTGGATGGTGACCGACTTCTGAATATCGGGAATATCAAAAAATTGAGAAAAAGAGAGAAATAGTAGTGTAGAGATTTAATTGCCTATTTTTAGAAAAAAAAATAATGTCAAAATAGCATGGAAACTCTGCTGAGTTTTTGAGAAAACAAAAAAAATTAAAAATGTTTTACTCAAAAAGCAAAAGAAAAATGAGTTTTTAGTTTGCCTTAGTTTCAAAATAGTTTAATTCAAGATGGAAAAAAGAAAAATGTTTTCTTAGATGGATTTATTCAAAAAACGAAAGAAAAGATTCTTGTTTTCAAATTTAGTTTGTTCTAATTTCCCGAATTACGCAGCTTTGATTCTCACAGGGTGTGAGACACGTAGGCAACCCTTATCGGGTTCAACCTCCCCTTTGCAAAAATAGCCCAAAAATGTCAAAATTTTTATTTTTATGATAAATAAAGCGGGTGATGCTATTTTGTCAAAAATAGCCGAATGTCCCCGAAAGGGACGCCGGAAGTCTAATTTTTCATAAATAGCCTCTGTTTGTCATTTTTAAGATTTTGACCGGTTAATCCACACAGCCTTAAAATCTTCGTCCCTGAAGTGCTGAAAGGTCGTGTCTGAGAAATCGAGTCTTTTCATTTTTATTTCAAAAACATGAAAATAATCAGTTTTTTAGTCAAATAAATATTACTTCTTTCTTAATCGACTTAATAAATGTGCATAATCAGCACAAATGAAAACAAACCTTTCAAAGTCTTTTAGTTAGATCCCCTTCTAGCTCCATATGTGGTTGAACGATTTTGAAGAAGGCAGCGAAGAAATAGTGGTTAAAATCTTGGAAGTTCTCGTCGGTCTACTAAACATCAAGTCAAGGTCGGATGTCATCGAGGCCTTAATACCATTTTGGGACCCGACCCGCAATGTATTTCGCTTTGGGGATTTTGAGCTTACACCCACGCCGGAGGAAGTCCTGTGTTATGCAGGTCTGAATAGACATCTGCAGGGCCAATATCTCTTGTCACCAAGACTAGTATCTCCTCACTGATTTTTGGATTTAATAAATATTAGCCAGAATGTTAAGAAATATGATTTGTCGGGAGGATGTTGCACTCTTCAGTTTCTGTATCAACGTTATTGTAATCCTCGGGGTTTCGAAGAGCCAACATGGGACTGACCCATGATGGGAACAGAAGTAAATGGGATGGAAGATGAACCTTAGCGTTCATCACAACATTCTTTGGAATCGTGGTCTGTCCACGAAAAGATAAGAAAATAGAGATAGGTCTTGTAGGAATGGTTGATGTTACAATCAAAAGGGCTGACATCACTATTGTTCCCGTGATCTTGTCATAAATTTACCCAGTATTGGCTGTGTGCAGGGAGGGAGGAAATCATTTCCATGGTTTCAATTTATTATTTCAGTTGTGGATGCAAGAACAACTTTTCCATTGGGCAGTGTATATGAACTATAGGCTGACTGGGTTAAGCTCAATTGAAGAGTTTGAGACTGGGTAATGGGTTTTGTATTTCCTAATGGCACCGAAGCATGGCTCGTACGACTGAGGTCATCGACTACCGATCAAATTGAATTGGCATTTGGGTGGTTGCCCACTACCGAGCTGTTATACATGTCAGCGGGAGAGTGTTATATTCTTCTAATGGGTATTTGAAGTATCCAACCATATGCTCCCCATCGAAACTGCGCCAACTGGGAAGGTTTAAGTCATTCCCATAGATGAGGACTCGAGCAAGCATGTCATTGAGTTAAGTCCGAGAGCCGCATTCTCGGAGGAAAAAATTTGTAATTCTGGAAGGAATGTCGGTTCCTCAAGCCTAAGACTTTGGTGTGAGATCTAGCTAAAGGTGAGGTAGACTTGAAGTACAATGCGTGACTTGGGGAAAAGTTCTAGATTCCTTAGAGGCCTGCTAAAAGAGCCCATGTTCAGCAATTTACTGATGACTCACAAAAACAATGGGGTTGGCTAGAAAAAGAAGAAAGTTACAGGGCAGAAATAGGTAAGCTGAAATAACAGATTAGGGACCTACAATTTTAAAATGGTTTGCAAGCTGCTACCGATAAGGAAATAAAGAACAAATTGGCCCAAGAAAATGATTTAAAGCCCAAATCCGGCTGACGAGAATAGACGCTGACAACCAACTGAGAAGTCGATCGGATGAAAGGTTGATAAGTGGGTTGAAGAAGGAAATCATTGAGTGCTGAAATGATCTGAAGAAATCTGAGGGTACCATAGCAAGCCTTCGAGGACAGAATGTGCAGAAGGACAAAGATCAGTTTTCTCCAATCATACAAAGATCAGTTTTCTCCAATCATACTTTCTTCCAATACACATCTAGAGACAACTATTAAAGATCATGGGAAACCATCAACCTCCACTGGAAATAACAAACCAGTAATTCATCTTAACATGAGGGACATGGTCATTAAATCCAAACTGTGGAAAGACCAACGAGAATTTGACAATTACGAGGGCTGGGGAGAAGGGCTGGCTGGTTATTCATCTTTAGAAGACGACCAAGATTTTGACGACGACAGTGCAGGAGAGGACTTTGATGAGCAATTCAAGCCAAAATTTCAAAGGCAATCAGCGACAATCAATCGTCCTGGAAATATGAAACATGCAGCAAATTCAAACAACAACTTGAACCATAATGCTCCAGTATTTGTTCCACAAAATTCTACAAAGTCAAGAGAAACATATGCTGATATTCACAATGCAACATCACTGCCAACATCTGCCCAAAATCAGATTGTACCAATAAAATCAATCACAACTTTAAAGGAGACGAAAATGTCGGATACATGATGCAACCTTCCCATAAACTTTTGGATGCGAGGGCAGAAAGACATATATATGAAGAAGGGGAGGAAGATGATATATTAAAGCAATGCCAGGCAGATGCGTCAAGAAAAGGTGATCTATCACCAACGCATAGTAAAATAAGTAAGAAGTCTCGTGAAAGGGATAGAAGTTGGGACGGCAGGATGTTTGAAGACTTATACATAAGGAGACCTCCAATGAGAAATGCAAAACAAAAACATGTCACTCAAGCAATTATTACAAAGGCCAATCGATTGAGGAACAAAGCACGAATTTTGAAGTCATATTCAGAAAAATTGTGGACGATGACATTATTCTACAAATGAAAATGTTCACAAAATTGGAGAAAAGAGAGCACCAAGATGTTTTCTTCAACTTTTTAGTTCTCCAGCTCATTAGCATTTTTCAATGTAATATCATCACTGAGCATGTTATA
Organism: Nicotiana benthamiana; assembly: GCA_034376525.1. Lineage (NCBI taxonomy): Eukaryota > Viridiplantae > Streptophyta > Magnoliopsida > Solanales > Solanaceae > Nicotiana > Nicotiana benthamiana. Next base: position 21,308,598 of record CM067333.1, on the reverse strand, counting down.
AGATCATAATGTTCTTAATTCTTGCGACTTCTTTATTTTTACATGCTTGTTAGTTCATAAGGCTTTTACTGGCCTCAATAGGATTAATAAGGTAAGGTTTACGCCGGTTATTGTTATATGGGTAACAATACTGGTGCTATCCCCCCCTTATTTTATTTTTCCTATTTGTTGTAACTTCCTTTTTAACTTTATTAATGAAATCTAGCCCTAGGCGATTGACTAGTGGTTTGCCAAAAAAAAGTAGCTAATCAAGACAAAGCATTTGAAACCAAAAGTGGACATTGCTATGACTTACTGGCCCGAAGGAAAGTAGAAGTACATCAGTTGCAGAATCAGGATCCCTAGGATTCTCAAGTGCTGGAGGCCCGTAATGATCAAATAAGGTACCTTCTTATTTAAAAAGGTCGAACAAGGGATAGGATTAAGACCATTACCCATGCAATCGTTAAGAAATGCTGAGTGTGTGAAGACATGACCCGCACTACCTTATTTTCGGCAGTAATGATTTTTGTAAAGGGGATAATGTATGAATTGGAACAACTGGAAAGGGACCTTGCACCTAAACCCACATCGAGGCCGTTAACGATGCCCTACGGGCACCACAATTTGAAGCTTTAATGTATTTGTAGTTCGAGTATGCATTTTAATTTGATAGTGTATGTTGTCCGTCAGAATCTTTTTTCTTTTTGCATCAAAGTCTATTCGTAGTCCTTGAGTCTTTATTTTGCTTTGTTTAGAGTCTGTTTTTTCCTTTCCAAAATTTGTAGTTTGTAATAGAATGTTCTACTAATGAAAATAAAAATTCCTACAAATTGCCTCTTTACTTTTCGCACTTATTTTCATGAACTACACTAGATCTGATTCGTGCGAGGTCATGATATGTAGGAAATCCCCATCAGATTCGACCATAACCTCAAGAGAAAAAGAGAAAAATGGAAAGAAACTAAAAGAAAAACAGAAAGAATAAAACACAAAAGAGCGGATAAATGAGAAAAACCAAGAGAAAATATGGCAAAAGAAATAGAAATGAAAGAAAAGCAAAAGAAAAGATGAAAGTTTATAGTCTAAAATAAGAAATGTCGGAATGATGCTTGCGATCGAGCAAATTCATAATAGAAACGGTTAACTATGTAGGAGCATTCATGTCCAATTTTCCGTTATCCAATCTGTTTAAGCCTAATCACTAACAAAGTGGTTGTCTACAATGATGAATTCAGGCGAGTGGTTAGTTGATCAGGAATTCTTGCCACCCATCCATACAACAGTTGGTATAAAGAAAAAGTGAAGATGACTGGACAGGAATCTGATACCAGTATTGTGGACCCGTCGAAGGAGGTTGAGGTGACAGATGTGAATGCCATGAAAGAGGAGACACGTAAACTGAAACAACAGATGGCCGAGATGTATCATGCTTGTTCTTAGGGGAATCCGACGCCAGTTTATCCCGCTAATCCATATTATATCTCGCCTTTGGTTCAGGCTCAGTAGCCTCCCACATCTAATTCATCTCCAGCCTTCCCTTACAACACATAGGGCCATGGCACTACCTCGTATGCTCCTCAAACTCCACCCCCAAATAAAATCCTTCTCAACAAATTGCTCCCCTATTTTGGCCCCTCCACCCGCCACACTGCACAGATCATCCAGTGAGCCTTTGTTTCAAACTCACGACAACCAATACTATCCCCCTGAACTTACTTTAAAATCCCCTAAGCCATACTCTTATAGCCCTCACTTTGAGCTCCCGATAAAGACTGAAAAGCCGTCTAAGAGCCTAGAACAGGATGAATATCTTCGAAAAATGAAAAGACTAGAGCAGTCCTTCAAGAATATGCATGGATTAGACAATCAGGTCAGTGTGGACTATAAAGACTTGTGTCTATTCCCTAATGTCAAGCTACCTTCGGGGTTCAAAATTCAAATGTTCGACCTGTGTGATGGTCACGGCGATCCAGTGTTGCATTTCTGATATTTTTGTACTAAGATGAGAGGGGCCAGTGAGAAAGATGAACTATTTATGGCATACTTTGGGAAGAGTTTGAATGGGTCTGCCTAGAATGGTACACGTACCAAGATCCTAGTAGGTGGTATACGTGGGATGATCTAGCACAAGCATTTGCCTACCACTTCCAATATAATCTTGGGATCATCCCAGACCAGTTGTCGTTGATAAAACTCGAGAAGAAACCTGAGGATAGCTTCATGGAATACGAGTTCTGTTGCAGAGAACATGCTGCAAGGGTTGAACCTCAGATGATGGAAAGTGAAATGGTGGATTACGTCTTGCAGGCTTTAGAGCCAACCTACTTTAATCACCTGATGACGGCAATTGGTTAGTCTTTTAACGAATTTGAAAAATGGGAGCCATGGTCGAAGAAGGTTTGAAGTTTAATAAAATCACGAGCTATTCAGTGATTAAAGAAACCACTCAGGCCATCTAAAGCGGTGTGCTTGGAAAGAAGAAGAAAGAAGAGGTTGCAACCGTCGAATCCAGAGCATGGTCCAGGTCAAGAAGCCCTTAACCTTATTACAATCAAACCATACCCAACCGCCCAATTTACCCATAAACCCCATATGGCCCTCCTCAATACTACTACTCACCACCAGATACATATTTATCCGTCCACCATGCCCAAAGTTATACCCAGCTTCTGGCTCACGCGCAATGGCATGCACCAGCTCCAAAAAACACATACCCAGCCCTACAAAACACATATCCACCCCGAGGGCTTACAGGCTAGGATATGACTTCCGCCCAAACCATGATTTCAAAAATGAGAGAACACAGAAACAAAAAACATTCACTCCCGTGGGAGAATCTTACACCAGCCTTTTCCACAGACTGAAACAATTGGGAATACTGAACCTAATCGAGCCCAAAATTCCAATTCCCCTCACTAGAAATTTGGACCATTCAGTAAGCTGTGAATACTATTTAGGAACCCCGGGGCATGATATCAGAAGTGTTGGAGGTTGAAAAAGGTTGTGCAAGAGCTCATTGATAATCACCAGATTGAGGTTTATGCTTCAGAGGCACCAAATATCAACTAGAACCCGTTTCCAGCTCATCATGAGGCCAACATTATTGAATTGATACATAAGGGAGAAAAACCTAAGAAACCCTCGCAAATGGTCATGATGATCCGTTCTAGTGAAGCCAAGGTGAATTAAAGGTAGAAAATGTGAAGCTAATGGTTCAGTCAAAAGGGGTTGATGGTAAGCTAGTTGTAGTGATCGACAAAGGTTTGACAAGCATTGATGCAACAAAATCAGAGATGGTTAACGTGGTAGTTCAAGGGGTAGCAGACAAACCAGTGGTAGTCATGAAGGGAGCTCACGTAGAGCCAGTTATTATAGAGCAGGTGACCCAGTTACAAGTGATTAACAGTAAATCCATTCCGTAGAAGTATGAACATGCAGTTGTGACCTACAATAGGAAGGAAATAAAAGAGGAAGTTTGCGAAGCACAAGGTTTAACTCTCTCGTGAACTTATTTTGCCCCCGAAGAGTTGAGAAAGTCCAGGGCTCCTAAACACCACCCGATACTGGTCAAGAAAGCCGTGACAGAGGAGGAGGAGGCAGCACAGTTCTTGAAAAATAGCAAAGCACAAGATTACTCTATCGTTGAAAAGCTAAGGAAAACATCGGCCCAAACCTCATTGATTTTGTTGCTTACTCACTCAGATGAGCACCGCAAGGAATTAATGAAGATACTGAACGAGGCTCATATCCCCCAAAAAATATTGGTGAATCATGTAGAGAAGATAGAAAATAATATCTTTGAAGTGAACAGAGTGAAGTTTCTCCGATGATGAGTTACTTGTGGAAGGTACTGAACACAATAGGGCTCTCTATCTTATAGTGAAATGTGAGGATTCGGTGGTTACCCAGGTACTGGTTGATAATTGATCTAGTGCAAATATCTTTCCTTTTTCTACATTGAACAAGTTGAAGGTTGATGATGACATAATTCACAAAAATAGCATCTGTGTTCGAGGGTTTGATGGTGGAGGTACTGACACAGTGGGTGTTATAATCTTAGAATTGACGATCGGCCCTGTGGAATTTATATGGATTTACAGGTGTTGGATGTGGCAATTTCCTTTAACCTTCTATTAGGGCGACCATGGATCCACACCGCCAAGGCGGTACTTTCTACACTACATCAGATGGTCAAGTTTGAATGGGACTGACAAGAGATCGTAGTACATGGTGAAGATAATATGTGTGTTGTAAGTGATGCAGTTATGCCCTTCATAAAGGTCGATGATGATAAGGGGCCATGGGTTTTAGAGGTTTTCGACACACTTTCTGTAGAAAAGGTTCCCGAAGGTAAAAGCATCTCGGTCCCTAGAATAAGGACTACAATTTTCATGGTAGCCTAGGAAATGTTGAAAAATGGGTTTGTACCAGGAAATGGGGTTGGGTGCTGATTTGCAAGGTATTGTTCAGCCGGTTTCTTTGCCAAAGAATCTACACACCTTTGAGTTGGGGTTCAAGCCTACATCCGCGGACATAAGACGGGCCCGAAAGATGAAGAAAAGAGTTTGGGTTCTTCGCAAACCAATTCCACGTCAACCCAGGTCCTTCGTCAGGCCAAGTATTGGGAAACAACTATTGGCAAAGGTGTTTTGTCCAATTATTGGTGTAGATGGGAAATTAAAAAAAAGGCTTGAGGGGTATTTGCTTAGATGAATGAGCAACACGATGTTACTGGCAGGAATGAGCAGGCTATCTATTATCTCAGCAAGTTCACATCTTATGAGGTCAAGTATACTCATCTTGAGAGGACTGTTGCGCTCTAACTTGTGTTGCACAGAAGTTGAAACATTATTTTTCATCGTACACTAGTTACCACATATCTCGTTTGGACCCATTGAAGTATATTTTTCAGAAGCCTATGCCCTTAGCGAGGCTTTCAAAGTAGCAGATCCTACTAGCAGAGTTCGATATTGTTTACATGACTCGGACTGCGATGAAAGCACATGACCCGATGGATCATTTGGCTGAGAATCCAGTTGATGAAGATTATGAAACTTTGAAGACTTATTACCCTGATTAAGAGGTGATGCATGTTGAAGATTTGGAACATGTTGAGAAGCTAGGATGAAATTTTTTTCTTCAATGGGGCTGCAAACATGAAAGGCGTGGGAATAGGAGCGGACTTATTTCTGAAACAGGGCAATACTACCCTATTGCAGCTTAGATTCGTTTTTATTGTACGTACAACATGGCATAATTTGAGGAATGTATATAGGGCTTAAGATTAGCTGTAGACATGGGTGTCCAAGAAGTCTTGGTCATGGATGACTCGGCCAACTGGTACACCAAATTCAAAGAGAATGGGAAACACGGGACATAAAGGTTATACCGTACCGACTATGTTTGCATGAGCTTTGTCAACAGTTTCAGTCAATGGAGTTCAAGCACATTGCAAGGATTAATAATGAAGTTGCCGATGCGTTGGCTACTTTGGCGTTGATGTTACATTATCTGGATATGGATTATGTGGACCATTTACAAATTTAGGTCTGTGATCATCATGCTTACTGTAATGTGGTAGAAGAGGAACTTGATGGCGAGCCGTGGTTTTATGACATCAAGGAATATTTCTGGATGGGTGTGTATCTGGTATAGGCCACAGGTGATTAGAAATGAATAATTCGATGGTTGGCAAGCGGGTTTTTCCTTAGTTGAGGAGTGTTGTACAAAGAAACCGAGATCTCGGGCTGTAGAGATGCATGGGTGCGAGGCAGGCCACACTATTGTGATTGAAGTACATTCCGGAGTTTGTAGACCCTATTTGAGTGGTTTTGTTCTGGAAAAGAAGATTCTCCGAACATGTTATTATGACTCACTATGGAGTGGGATTGCATTACCTTCGTACGAAAATGTCATCAGCGGCAAGTGTATGGAGATCTGATTCACTCTCCGCCATCGGAATTACATACGATGTTCGCACCATGGACTTTTGTTGTATAGGGCATGGATATCATTGGGCCAATTGAGGTTGCAGTGTCCAATGGGCAAAAGTTCATGCTGGTAGCCATAGATTATTTTACCAAATAGGTGGAGTATAAAACGTTCAAATTCGTGACCAAGAAAGTTGTGGTTAATTTTGTGCATTCAAACATTATCTGTAAGTTTGGGATACCAAAGGTGATCATTACAGACAATGGGGAAAATCTCAATATCCATTTAATGAAGGAGGCATATCAGCAGTTCAAGATTACCCATCGCTATTTCACTCAATACCGCCCCAAGGCAAATGGTGCGGTCGAAGTGGCCAACAAGAATATAAAGAAAAAGCTGCATAAAATGGTAGAGGGTTCTAGATAGTGGCATGAGAAGTTTCCTTTTGTATTGTTCGGATATAAAAGGTGATTAGAAATGAATAATTCGACGGTTGGACCGTGGGTTTTTCCTTAGTTGAGGAGTGTTGTACGAAAAAACCCCAGATCTTGGGCTGCTAAGATGCATGGATGTGAGGAAAGCCACAACTTTCATGATTGAAGTACATTCCGGAGTTTGTGGACCCTATATGAGTGGTTATGTTCTGGCAAAGAAGATTCTCCGAGAAGGTTATTATTGGCTCACTACGGAGTGGGATTGATTAGCTTCGTACGTAAATGTCATAAGTTACAAATGCATGGAGATCTGATTCACTCTCCCCCATCATAATTACATACTATGTTCGCACTATGGCCTTTTGTTGCATGGGGCATGGATGTCATTGGGCCAATTGATATGGCAGCGTCAAATGGGTAAATGTTCATATTGGTAGCCATAGATTATTTTACCAAATGGGTGGAGGGTAAAACATTCAAATCTGTGACCAAGAAAGCTGTGGTTGATTTTGTGCATCCAATCATTATCTGCCAGTTTGCGATACCAAAGGTGATCACTACAGACAATGGGGAAAATCCCAATAGCCATTTGATGAAGGAGATATGTGACCAGTTCTATATTACCCATTGCTTGTTGGTGCGGTTAAAGCGGCCAATAAGAATATAAAAAAATACTGCAGAAAATGGTAGAGGGTTCTAGACAGTGGCATGAGAAGTTACCTTTTGTATTGTTGAGATACCGCACAACTATTCGTACTTTGGTGGGGGCGACTCCTTACTTTTTGGTGCATGGCACGGAAGCAGTGATACCCGCAGAAGTGGAAATCACATCCCTTCAAATTATCGCAGAGGCTGAGATCGATGATGGTGAATGGGTGAAAACCCGCCTTGAACAGTTAAGTTTGATTGATGAGAAAAGACTGATATCATTGTGTCATGGACACTTGTACCAGTAAAGAATGGCGAGAGCATACAAGAAAAAAGTGTGCCCACGGAAGTATGAAGTCAGACAGTTAGTGCTGAGACGTATTTTGCCCAATTGGGCTGAAATAAAAGGAAAATTCACCCTAAACTGGACGGGGCCATTTTTTATAGCTAGAGTGTTGTCTAATGGTTCATTATATTTGACATATGTGGAAGGAGAACGTGTAGAAATTGTCACCAATTTCGATGCGGTCAAGAGATACTATGTATGAGTTCTTGATTTTAAATGTACTTGTTTGTATTTGGCATATTTTAAAGATTGAAATGATGAAGGTGTTTTGTTCTTCTATCTCAAATACTTTATCCATTGTCAACCCTTTTGAGCCTTGTATACTTTCTTTCATACCCCTCTTTCGTAGTCAATGGCACAATAAAGAAGCGCAAGTGCAAAATATAAGAAGGAAGAAAAAGAAAAGATAATAAGGAAGAAAAAGAAAAGAAAGAAGAAATGAAAGAAACAAAGAAGGAAAAAGAAGAGAAAAGAAAGAAAAGAAAAACGAAAAGAAAAGAAAAGAAATAAAGAGAAAGAAAAGAAAGAAGGGGAAAATAAAAAGAAAGAAAAACAGAAAAACAAAAGAAAACAAAAAAGAAAAATCACGACAAAATAACTTTTGTGGTGTGAACTACATTTGATTTGATCCCAAAAGGGTATGTAGGCAAAGTAAGACCTTCTGATCAGTCTTTTAAAAATGCCAAGTCGAGCAGTAAAGTAATTCATGACAGGGGCAACACTCAGGTCCAAGCAGGAAAAAGAAAAAATGAGAGAGTCTTATTGGTGAAAATCCTCACGGGCACCATAAGGCAACATGAGCTGAGAGAAAATTTAAAATGAGAGAGTCTAATTGGTGAAAACCTTCACAGGCACCATAACGAGATGTGAGTTATGAGAAATAAGAGAGTCTTATTGGTGAAAACCCTCACGGGCACCTTGAGGTGAGTGTCATTTAAAAAGTGAACAAATAAGAAAGGTCTTCTAGGGAAAACTGTTTCGAGGGGCCACAACACGAACAAGGTCAAGGTTTGGGAAAAGTAATCAGGTGATGGAAATTCTGGGGCAAATATAGGGCAGTTGAAAGCTGGTTGGTTGGACAGATTGGGCCGATTTGTCCGAAGTGCATGTCATGACCATTGGTACCAGCTGATCCGGTCAGATAAGTTTATTTCACGTTTCTTTTTAGCAATCATCCAGATTTCGATTCTTCTTATCCTTAACTCGTATAGTCATTGCATTTCATTTTCTTTTTGGGGGTTTTATTTTTCAAAGATGTTTCAATGTCAGTTTTGTTCAATGCAAGTAGAAAAGATTTCAAATCTCACTACCAGCTTTCGTAAATTGTAAAGCACATTATCGTTAGAGCATGTCAACAAAACCATGATGTAACGTGGAGTACATAGAATCACCAGAAGTTTCATCGATGGAACGATTTGAAAATGTAGTGGGAAATGTAAAGGTTCAGATAAACGGGTCAGAAATAAAACAATAGCAGGGGTACAGAACATTCAGGTTGTCAAAAGTCAGAGGTTGAAATTCAGACAGAAGGTCAAGTGGTTCAGGGCTAGTTCGAGGAAGCTGGTCAAAGTAAAACAATGTAGTGGAATGATTTTCATCAAGAATACCATCATCTAAAAACCATTTTTAAATTGACAAAATTTTCTTTGATTGAAACAAGGACAGAAAAGCCAGTTGCTCAGGAGTAATTCTCCATAAGGAAAAACAAGCAGTAATCAGGTTTGACCGCAAGTGTGGCATGATTAAAATACAAGATAGTCATGGACAACATAGAGGAATGTAAGTTAGTTTCAAAGTTTTCATGTTTATGATAAAATTCAAGTAGGAGTTGTGAGGACCTTCTTGGATAATAGGACGTAGTTCGAAAATCTTTGTAGATAACATGATATAGTGAGAATAATACCTTAGGTTCGTAATTGTTAGGAGTCGTCAGGACCTTCATAAATAATAGGATGTAGTTCAAAAACCTTTTGTGGATAGCATGATGTACTGATAGTAAGAACTTTAGAAGATACAACTTAGGTTCTTAATTTTTAGGAGTTGTCAGGACCTCCATGGATAATAAGACTTAGATTTCAAACTCTTTGTAATATTTGGTAATATGATTCTATTTGACATTCACCCAGCACCCAGTTACTAAACTGGGGAAGAAAAATTTCCTTGTTTTGTATGTTTTTGAAGTCAGGAGCCCGCCTGGAGAGCATGGGAATTCATTCAAGCACAACAGTCAAGAGTCCGCCTGGGGAACGAGGGAGTACAATTTAAGTTCCAGCTTTCAAATTATCTGTTTCTATCTCTTTTAATGTCAGGAGCCCGCCTGGATAGCATGGGAACACGTTCATGTTTTGAAGTTAGGAGCCCGCCTGAAGAACAAAGAAATATATTTTTCAAGCTTTGAAGTCAGGAACCCACCAGGAGAACGGAGGTATTACAATTCAAGTTTAGTTTTATTAATATCTAGTAAAATGTACCCATTTTTCAAAATTGCGCTAGAAAATTTACTTTTTTTTTCTGTTTTTTTGAAGTCAGGAGCCCGACTGGAGAACAGAGGAATACATTCAAGTTGATGAAGTCAGGAACCCGCTTTGAGAGCAGAGGTATTACAATTCAAGCTTTATATTATTAGTTTTTATCATACTGAGTAACATGCACCTAGTTTCCAAACTGAGGCAAAAAATTTTCTTTATTTTGTCTATTTTAAGGAAGTCAGGAGCCCGCCTGGATAGTTTGGGAATACTTTCATGTTTAGAAGTCCGGAGCCTGCCTGGAGAATAGAGGAATACATTTCATGTTTTGAAGTCAGGAGCCCGCTTGGAGAACATATGTATTATACTTTAAGTTTTAGTTTTAGTTCTTACTAATATCCGATAACATGTACCCAGTTTTCCAAAATGGGGCAGAAAGTTTTCTCTGTTTTGTTTGTTTTGTGAAATTCGGAGCACGCGTGGATAACAGAGGAATACATTTCAAGTTTGAAATCGGGATCCCGCCTGGAAAATAGAGGTATTAGAATTCAAGTGTTAGATTAATTCTTATTAATGTCCGATAACATGTACCTAATTTTCCAAAGTGGGACACAAAATTTTGTTTCTTTGTTTATTATATAAAGTCAGGAGCCCGCCAGGATAACAGCGGAATACATTTCAAGTTGATGTCAGGAACCCGCCTGGAGAATAGAGGAATATAGTTCATGTTTGAAGTCAGGAGCCTGCCTGGAAAACATAGGTATAAAAATTGAAGTTTTAGTTTAAATTCTTATTAATATCCGGTAATATGTATCTAGTTTCCAAACCGGGGCAGAAAGTTTTCTTTGTTGTGTCTATTTTGTGAAGTTAGGAACCCGCCTGGAGAATAGAGAAATACAGTTCAAATTTTGAAGTCGATAGCCCGCCCACATAGCAGAGGAATACATTCAAGTTCAAGTTCAGAAGTTGGGAGCCCGCCCCCATAGTAGAGGAATACATTCAAGTTCAACAGTTTGAAGAGAAGGGAGAATATCTCAATTTGCAATTCAAAGTGGCAACATGGGATTTCACCATGAGAACAAAAGATAGCAAGGCAACAAGAAGTACACGAGCAAGTTAGAAGAAATTAGATAGGACTTTTTTAATTCCTAGTTCATAGCTTAGCCTAGATTCTCTTTATTTTGACGTGGTGTAATAAGGGAGGTTAGAAAGCAGTAGCAGCAGTAAGCGAAGTGAAATCACAGCTCCTGGCAGTCCCAGCTACCAGATATTACCGAACTACACTGACCTGATTCTTTTTTAGCCAAGGATATGAAGGCAACCTTTGAAGCAGGGCACAATCAACTCTTTCAAAAAAATTCACAACGTAACATTCGAACGGGCAAAAATCGCTCGTTTCCGCTCACTTATCTTTGCACGACAACTCTTCATGTTTCCAGAAAAAGCATGATAGTTGTGAGCACGTGCTTTTTGCTCTATAGGAATTATTCCCAAAAATTCAAACAAAATGATTTCTTTCATTATTTTATAATTTTGTGAATTTTGTGTTATTTTTAGTTAATTGTTTGCATTTTATTAGTGCATTTTAATTCATATAAAAATATAAAAAATACACTTGACATTTGCATTGAGGATCTAGTTTCATATTTTAGGATTATTTAGTAGTTAAGTAGTTTGTAGAACAAAACATGAAGAAAATAACAAAAATAGTCCACTTTCGCATTTTTAATTGTTAGTTATTGAATTTGTCACGAAATAGATTTTAAATATTATTAGGAATTAGTTAACTTAACTTTAAAAATATATTAGGTCTTTATTTTTATTTTTTTTTCATTTTTATAAAGTCAGAAAAATATCAATATTACAAATTGAAAATAAAAAACAAAGAGAATAAACAAAAGAAAACAATTAGTTTCCACTGCCAGTGATGGCGGCGCCAACGCCATAGCCACCAGATTAACAACCCGAACTCCCCTCTAATCCTCTATCCAAATCCATGACCCACTTCCCTAAGAAATACCCTAAAAGCTTCGAATGATCGCTTAAAGATTTTCTAGCAAAAAATGCCACCTTTCCCATACTCCACCAAAATAACACCATAAGACCGCCTAGTTTCCTCTATCAAACCCCTCTAACCCCGTCCCTCGAGTATGGTCGGAACCGTTCGAATATTGATTTGAATGTTTTCCTACCAAAACCCTAAATGCTCGAAATTATACCAAATCAACACCATGTGATCCCCTCACCATCCTCATGAAGATTCCACCACCTAGGGCATTCAAATATCACGGGAAATGGCCGAATTGGAAAATCGATAACTGGCCGGAGTCTTTTCTTTAGTAAGTGTGTTATCTTTATTTTCTATTCAGAAACCTTCTTGACGTCTTTTTTTATACAAGTCTCTATATCAATCGAAGGTTAGGCTTTAGGTTTAATTTTTTTTGTTTTGATTAATTAGTCATAATTCAATAATTATTCTACCTTTGTTCTGTTTACAAAAAGTATAGATGATAACTCTCGTTTGATTATTGTTTTTGGTTAATTTTGTTTCAAGATTTTCTGTAGTTTAGTATAACTGTGATAGATTAGTTAATATTTTTAGATAGCATAATTCTTCATTTAGTTTAAAGTGAGTTATTTTCAATTAGTTTAGGTGTTTGGATATAGTTGATTAATTCTTAGTCTGGTAGCCAAGTGATTATTGCTAAGTTAAAAGATAGTTAGTATGTAATTTTAGGATATTCAAATGGCAGTTTAGGTATTCCTAATAAGATAGAATGCTGTGGCTGAGACTAGAATGCTCTAGAATAGACCTTAGTCACATTTTTAGAAGTTTAAGGGTGGTAACTTGAGCCACAAGTTAATAAATATAGGCTTAAATGAAAATAAAAGAGGGGACTATTTTGTAAAGATAAAATCTGATACCCTCTAATCTTTGCCTATAAAAATGGCACTCACATGCCTTGAATAAGAAGTTTTGAGCCCCAATATTCCCCCCACCCCCAAAAATAATTCCCTCAATATCTGCAGATCTAGAATTCAAATTCAGACTAAAAAATCTCTCTTATATCTTAGCTTTCTTCATATAGAAAACCAAAAAAGAAATAGAAAAATGACAGAAACTAAAAAGTACTGTTCCATTCAATCTCTTAGCTAATTTCTAGTTTTAGTTAGCAGATTTCGCATTTTTATCTCAAAATCTAGTAGCTGAAATTCAAATGTCCATTCCGGGTAAATTTTATTCAAATTAAGTGGGTTTTTGGTTGAGCTTTGCACCAATGAAGTTTCATAAGTGTATTAAGTCAAATCAATTGGGTTTTAAGTGTGTTCTACTCTTACTGGGCTAAATTTGAGGCAGAATCATGGACCTAGGTTCTTAAACCATAATATTGTTAAGTTTTTTCTTTATTAGTAGAGAAACATTAAGTAGAAAATTGTTGATTAATTTAGTTTTACCTTTAAAATAACAATTGAGGCGAGCCTCACCAAATAGAAATGCATAATTGTGCGGCCCTCAATAAATATTGTATTAAAATACTTAAACATTGGGATGGGCCGTTTAGCAAATTTTACAGTTTTCCTCAAAAGAAAATCACGTTAGCATCTTTAGGCGCGACATTAATAAAATTACCTTCCTAAACTAGGGTGTGCATTTCACGTGACCCAAATCAAATCCCAAAATATTGAATAAAATATGGTCAGGATTGGGGGTTCATTTCATGTGGCGCACAACAAAGGCAAGTTTTGATCGCTGAATAGCTCATGATTTTATGGGTCTTAATTCATTCCTCGACCATAATTCCGATATTCAACACTTAATTAAAAGATTTTCCAATTGCTGTTACCAAATTACCAAAGTAAGTCGGCTCCAAAGCCTGCGATAATTAATCGACCATCTCACTTTCTTTGGCCAGAGGTTCAACCCTCGCAGCCTGTTCTCTCCATCGGAACCCATACTACTTGAAACTATCCCCGGGCTTCTTCTCTAGTATATCAGTGACAGGCGGTCTGGAACCATTTCTAGATTGTATTGAAAATGGCAGGCGAACGCTTGTGCCAAGTCATCCCAAGTCCTAAACTCGAGTGTGCATTTCACGTGGTCCATATCAAATCCCAAAATGTTGAATAAAATGTGTTCAGGATTGGGGGTACCTTTCATGTGGCGTAATCCAAATGCACATTTTGATCGCTGAATAGATCATGATTTTATTGGTCTTAAGTCATTCCTCGACCATACTTCCCATCTTCACAACTTATTTAAAAGATTTTCCAATTGCTGGTACCAAATTACCAAAGTAAGTCGGCTCCAAAGCCAGCAAAAATTAATTGACCGTCTCACTTTCTTTGATCGGAGGGTCAACCTTCGCAGCCTGTTCTCTCCAGCAGAACCCATACTCCCTGAAACTATCACGGGCTTCTTCTCTAGTTTATCAGTGACAGGCGGTCCAGCACAATTTCTAGATTTTAATGAAAATGGCAGGCGAACACTTGTGCCAAGTAATCCCAAGTATACCACCTACCGTGGTCATGACATTTATACCACTCCAAAGAAGACCCACTCAAATTCTGGCCGAAGTACGCCATCACTAACTCCTCTTTTCCATCGGCCCCTCTCATTTTGTTGCAAAATCCCCTCAGGTGGGCCTCCGATTCACCATGCCTGTCATACAGATCAAATTTTAGCAGTTAAACCCTGCGGGTAACTGAATATCCGGGAATAGACAGAAATATTTATAGGCCACACTTACTTGGCAACCCTATCTTTTCATGTTCCGTAAGGACTACCCCAGGCTTTTTACTTTTCGAATCATCTCTTCCTGCTCTGAATTTTAAAGTGGTTTTTCAGTTTCCACTAGGAGCTCAAAGTGAGGGGTGTAAAAATATGGCTTGGGAGCTTTACAGGTAGGCTCGGGAGATTTAACGGTAGGCTCGGGAGGATAGTACTGGCTGTCATGAGCCTTAATCAATGGTTCACTAGAAGATCTTTGCGGTGTGGCAATTGGAGGTGCCATAAAACCAGGGGTAATTGGTGGGGGAGGGTTTTATTTTTGTGGTGGAGCTTGGGGAGGGTATGAGGTGCTGCCATAACAGTATTGGTAGAAGGAGAAAGCTGGAGATTAATTCATAGTAGGAGGCTCCTGAGATTGAGTCAAAGGTAGGATGCAGGTTGGATTGGCAGGATAAACTCGCGCCGACTGACCCCTAGACCAAGCCTGATGCATTTCAGCTATTTGCTGCCTCAATTTATGCATTTCTTGCTTCATTGCATTAACATCCATCACCTCTACGTCTTTCGTCGGGTCCACAATACTAATATCTGATTCTTGGCCTGTAATTTTCAGGTTGACTTTTGATTGGATGTTGTAAGAATGGGGTGCCAGAATGCCACTCAACATCAACAGCAGCTCGGTTAATGGTTAGGGAATGAGCAGATTTGATAATCGCACGTTGGCGAATGAATACACCTAAGAATTTTAATGAATTCTATATGCATTTGCTCGACTGCTTGCGTCATCCCGGCTTTTATTTCTAATGGCCAATTTCTTTCTTTTTTTGCTTCCTTTTTCCTTCTTTCTTTCTTTTTCTTTGTGTTTATTTCTTTTCTCTGTTTCTTTCACAATTCATGCTTTTGTTTTCTGTTTGTTTCGGTTCTCTCTCCCCCTCGATTTCTTTTCTCTCTTTTTCTTCTTCTTTTTTCGCTCTCTTCTTTTTCCTTTTTCTCTTCTCTACTTTCTTCTTATTTTATTTTCCTTTTTTCATATGGTTGCGGTCAAATCCTATGAAGATTGCGTACGTATCATGACCCCGCATGAATCAGACCTGGCATAATTCATGCAGATAAAAGATAAAAGCAAAAAAACAATTTTGGAATTTTCATTTTTTTCATAATGAAACAAAATTTGATTGCAATGGATTAAAACTCACAAGCTTAAACTAAAACTAACCGACTCTGAAAAAAATAAGAAATACAGACTCGAAGATCATACAACCCACATACTCTAATCAAGAGAAATACAAACTCAAGAACCAACTGATAGATTCTTTCCCCTATATGCCAATTTTAACTCAATGGTTATTTTTGCAATTGTGGCCTCTTCCTAATTTCACATGAATTTTGAGGTCGGGGAGGATTATTCTATGACACTTTACAAACTTGTCCATTTTATACGAAAATAGCCTTTCGATAACTGAATATACTCTAAGACTATCTCGGCAAGAACAGTTTAAGACACTGAATATACTCTAAGACTATCTCGACTTATTTTAACCAAAATCCAAATGGTATCACTTGACCACTGACTTTTTTTCTTGTTTTCCAAATTAAAATAAAAGACCAGGTTTTAAAACACGACCTTTCAGCATCTCGAGGCAAAGATTTTAAGGCTGCATTGGCCAGCCGGCCAAAATCCTAAAAAATGACCAAAAGGTGGTTTTTTGTGCAAAAGCAGCCTTCCGGCGTCCCATTAAGTAGATTTTTAAAAATGACCAAAAGGCTTCAACTGGCTTATTCATGCAGTAATTTAAAACTTAGACATTATTTGCCTATTTTTGCAAAGAGGAGGTTGGACACGATGAGGGCTGCCTACATATCTCAGAACTGTTGAGAATCAAACCTGCGTAGTTCGAGCAAAAAAACTATTTCGAAAACAAGAATATTTTTCACTAACAAATACACAAATTCGAAAAAATACTCTTTTCATATTTTCGTTTTTAACAAACTATTTGAATATAAAACTCTTTATTTTTTTTCCTTTTTCTTGACCAACAAACCAATTTTTCGAAAACCAACATTCTTTTCCATTTCTTTTTTTCATTCTCTAAAACGCGGCAGTGTTTCGACACTATTTTGACATTGATTGTTTTTCTAGAACAGATAATTATCTCTCTACACTACTATTTCTCTCCTTTTTTTGAATTTTTCCAAATACTATAAAGCCGGTCAGCATGCAAGTCCGAGACAAATAAATGCATATTCAACACGTATGATGCATCATGATGATGCTTTTCATTTCAGGTTACCTGTCCTTGATGGACCCCACCCCTATGTTGATTCCCCTAAGGCAAATGCACGCGATGCAAATAAGTGTTACTACTTGGGATTCGGCATGAAGTCAAGTTATTCTAGGTTCAAAACTTGGGTATATGTCCTACACTTTGTGCCTGAGTGGACAACTCAAGTATTTGAGGGGGCTACATACCGGGGCTCCGCAAGATCGTCCTGCTTTGTAACTTATCCGAGCCTATTTCTTATTTCAGGGAATGATACTAACAGAATAGGAATTCTCAACCAATAAGCATATCCACGGAGGCGAGAAGAGAAGGGTTTGGGCAAAATTCAGATAATATAAATGTCGTAAGACATTTACCACATTTAGCAACATGCAGGAAAATCAGATTAAGACAAACAAGATAATTATTCTAAGCTCGAATTCTTAAACCTTGAACCAATGTTCGGCGTTTGAATCCCCAGCAAAGTCGCCATAGTTTTCACATCTCCTTTGTCACTATACTGCAAGGGCATAAATGTGTTTTTCCACTTAAAGGACAATAAGAATGAGATTTATTTATTAAGATTCAGAGTTGCCACTTAGGAGATTAATAGTTTCCCAAGTCTTCGGTTGAATCCCGAACCGAGAAAAATATGAATTAGTTAATAGTCCGCGAACCAGAAATCTGAGTAAGGAATTCTGCTAACCCGGGAGAAGGTGTTAGGCATTTTCGGGTTCCGTGGTTCTAGCACGGTCGCTCAAATGCCATTTTTAGCTTATTTATCTGATCTAATTACATATATGCATTTTGTCTTTGAACCGCTTTTATTATTACTTTCAAATAGAACTGCAATATCGTGAAAACATGTCTTGAACCACGTCACATAAATGCACCCGTATTTTCGACATATTTCGAATTCGTTGGGATTTGGATTTGGGTCACATAAATGCACACCCGAAATTAAGAAGGTAATGTTGTTAAAATATGCGCTAAAGAGACTAACGGTTATTACCATTGGGGAGGGTCGTGAAATTCGCTAAATGGCCCATCCCGAAATCTACGTGTTTTAATACAGTATTTATTGAGGGCCTCGAAATTTAAGTATTTTATTTGGCGATGCTCGTCTCATTTATTTTTAAAGGTCAGTCCTAAAGTAAACTATGATTTTTAATTTTTATTTATCTCTGATAATAAAATAGCTAGTCAGTAATGGAGGGACCGGGGCGCGAGGTATTTTCTTTCTTCTGGTCGTAGGTGTAATCAGTGACATTGAGCTGCGGTACTCTAAAATAGTAGTCAGAATTCACTACTGAGTGAGTTTTCTGTACTTTACCACTAGAACCTTCCTTTCACGGGTGAACCCAGGCACATCCCTACCTTGGTTGAACCATAAAAGGGGTTTCGGCATACCTACAATTACCATATAGGGAATGAACTGAGTTAGAGGTATATGTCCTAATTTTTTATTGTTAAGAATTACCATGCTTGGGTCTAGGAACTCACATGAATTCAGATCCTTAATAGTTTTTGGACCTTGAACACAACCCATATAAATAACTCAGTATCCAGGTATGCGAAAGGGTAGACCAAGCATAAACTTGGGCCCAGGTCCAAACGAATACTTAATCAAACAAGACCTGGGCGGCCTCTTAATGCCTTCAGGCCAGAAGTGCCTGTACTCAGGCTTCTTGTTGAATCAAACAAGGCATTAATTTAGTGTAGATCAAATGTCAACACACTTGTAATGCAGGAAACAGTACACGCCTGCTTAGAATAATTAAACACTGATCACTTGAATTTCAGTTTCCTACGCAGATTATTTTCTATTATGTCTTCTGACGAGTTATTAGATACAACTATGTGAAAAACAAAATTGAACTAAGGTGAAAATTTTGGATACTTTAGATTGGCATAACAATCGAACTCAAGCTATGAAGCTGCTGCTAATATTATATCTTATTACTCAGACAAATCAGAAGCAATTTTACAAATTATTTACGCAATGGTTCCATCAACCTATGATGACACTAACACTATAAACTGAAGCATGCTTAAACTCTAAACACTCTATAGCCTAGTTGAAAAGAATCACATCTGTTTTCATATGAAAATTAATAGAAGCTATAGTGAAAGTCCATACAATCCAGTAGTAATGCAAACAGTTCGAATGACTAAAAATAATTCTAATTAAGCAGTTCCTAGTTCAATAGAATTCAAACAAGCTAAAACTAGACAATTACATATTATTGGACTGATTTTAACCACATACATTCACATGAGCATAGATCTGAACTAATACTTCATTTCATTTGAATTTGTTATTACATTACTGTGAATTCAAAGCGTATACCTGGATTTGAAATAGAACAAGAACAATGAGAGTTAGCAGCAACAAACTGATCTTAAAAAATAGCTTAGAAAATAGAATGAGCAGCCCAGAATTGTTTTTAGAGAAGAACAGCACCAGTAGTAAACCAAATACACTTGTGGAAACCCAAATAGACTCAGGACTAATCCCAAGACAATTTTTGAAACAAACAGTCAACAAAACCAGCCTAAAATAGGCTCAATTGGACCCAAACCCACTCGAGATACACCCAGACACACCAGAATGTATCAACAAATAGAATATATGCTAAATGATGCAATTCAGAAGATGAAGTTAAAAATTAACAAAAAAAATTTCAATGGAATAGTATTTCCGAAAAAAATTTGGATTTTTCTAGAGGTTTTCTATTGTTTTTTGCGTTTTTGAATGTTCAATTTCAAAATCAGATCTAAAAAATAGAGAGCACCTTCTGGGGTGTGGGGGGCAGATTGTTTGAACTCCAAACACTTTTTTTGTTAAGGTAGAAATGACTGCCTTATATAGGCAAACTGATGGCCAACCCTCAATTTAAAGCCCTAATCTAGAAGGCCCTAGAAGACTATAATTTTAACTACCATGTTCTACCCAATCCCAAATACCTAAACTACCCCTGAATACCCTAAAATTACCTACTAAACTATCTTTTAACTGAACCATACTCAATTAACTACCCAAACTAAGAGTTAATCAGCTATATCCAAACACCTAAACTAATTTAAACTAACCGAAGTAAAAAATTTATTCTAACGGGACTGGAAACAATTACTAACAAATATAACTGAAATGAACACAATTACTATCGAACTTAACCATGAACGTCAAATAAGCTAACAGAAATCATTATTATTCATGCTAAATGTTATTACCCTAGTTCCCCAATTGTGAACCTGTCATGACGGCACCTAGTCTTTGCAACTAGGTAAGGCTAACATGTTGCGAAATTAACAATCTCTACAAAAACTAACCACAAAATACCAAATAACATAAATAAATGTATACAGTTGCCTCCTGGCATAATACACTAAAATACCAAATGCTGTAAATAACTCCCAAAATCCAAAATCCCACGGGCTACACAGGTTATAGAAGAACATACGATACTCTAATCACCAGAATAGTCGAATACAAGAAGAATGTCATAGCAACTAGCTAATTAGAACTAGTGGGAGAATCTTCAAATCTACAGATGCGGCAGATGCATCCGCAGATCCATACCTCAAGTCTTCGAGAATGGCTCCTGGATCACTGATAGTGCGCCTGACTAGAAGTACCTGGATCTGCACGTGAAAAAAATATGCGCAGAAGAGGCATGAGTACACCACAACGATACTTAGTAAGTGCCAAGCCTAATCTCGGTTGAGTAGTGACGAGGAAGGTCATGGCCCTACTGAGAATAAACATGATAACTAATATGAACAGTGTAAGGCAGAGAACAATCAGAAAAATTAACGATAAAAATAGGATAGAAGCTGCAAGTTAATGACAATTAAGCTAAGTGAGGAAAATAACACAACAAGGTATCACTCACTATTAAGGTGCCATAATATCATGTTTAGGCTAGCAAAATAACACAGGAAACCAAAGTGAACTTTTTCCTAGGCTGCCAGCACAAATCTCTCTCTAATCAAGAAGAAGGGTGAATAGTGATTCTGTCACTATTCATGGGGCATATTTCCGGAATCCGGCGGTGGATGGTAGCAAACGTTGTGTCAAAATAACCCCCTTCTCATTGCGAACAATACCCAGATGGTTTATTATCCAAATCCATAACCATTTCTTCAAGATTTTTTTTTGCAAAATACTGTAGCTCCAAGAACTTTTTTTCAGATTCTTCAATAATTTCTGTTCTTCTCACTTTTATAGAACAATGGATGAGACCTCGTTCTATCTCTAGGATTTTTCCGTCGTTTGGTGAGCTTGGCAGCCATGGCTGCATTGATCTCTCCCTAGCCTTTGGCTGTGGGAGTGGTAATTCAAAACCACATAAAATCTTATCCAAAAGAAAACACAAAGCAATCATATGCTACAACATTACAAGCAAAACAATCTGCTCCGTCAAAAATAGAGCTGTGTCCAGTTATCTTCGATCATGGTGAACCTATAATACAATTCACAATGGAAGAGGTTAACAACTTCATTAAGGAAGAAGGATTGCATCAGGCAGTGGTTATAAAATTATCTTATGGCAAACCTGATCTATCGGAAGTGCGAAGAATATTTTCGTCGCAATTCGATATTCATGGTCAATCTAACGTTGGGAAGTTGGAGTTTCGTGTCCTGTTAATCAGGTTTGATCACTTCAATGATTATTTTCACTTCCTTTCAAAGTCGACTGGATATCTTAATCCAAAGGCGACAAATATTTCTTCAGAACATTCCCATGGACTGGGATTCCATTCGATGGAGGAGACGTCGATGGCAGTCGTGTGGATTTCTCTTCCAAGTCTCCCACCAAATTTCTTTGCTAAGAGGTCCCTAATGTCTATAGCCTCAGCTGTGGGAAAACTTCTTGCTGTGGACAAGGTGACGTAGGATAGAACGAGACCTAGCGCGGCAAGAGTTAAGGTTATAGTTGATCTTTTGGATAAACATCCGAAAAAGGTCATGCTGCAGGTTTTAGATACAGTTTCAGGTAAATCTATCAAGTTCCATCAAGAATTAGTGTACGACAACCTTCCTAAGTATTGTACTTATTGCAAGCATCAAGGTCACGATGAGAAGGCCTGTAGAATTAATAAAGAAAAAGCAGTAGTAGAGGTGGTGGCAGAGGATAATTTTGTCAGTGATCTGGATGGGAATGAGGTGGATGATGTTGACAAATTACAAAGGATGCAAGGGACAATCTAAATGGTGAAAGAACTGGACAAGGTGCTAAGGATTTACAAGAAAAAGATTGTAAATCAGGAGTTGAATTAACAAAAGTCTCACAACAGACTTTACAAATTGCAGAAGGAGTGACTGTGGAAAATTATGCAGGCTTGAAGTATGTTGTTGGTGGATTTGATTCACCTGCACAACTTGGTATTGTAAAGAATGTTACGAAAAAGACTGCTGATTTTAAGACTACACAACCTACTGTGAATGATAGGGGTGATGCAGATCAACATGTAATGGCTAGGAGTGTTGTGGTTGTTGTTGTATCAGATGCACCACATGCAGCAGTTCCAGTTGAGACTATGGAGAAGGTATTGAAGTTGGATAAAGGACCTCCTAATCCTTCTAGAGATGTACCTGCTTCTACTATTTATGCACGAACATATGTGGCTACTGCTGGGGCAATGCAGACTACTGCAGATCGTATTACTACTAGTGCACAGGCTGGGCATGTTGTTGATCTTGATGGACAACATCACAGGTGCAATGTGCAGCAGCTATGAGCTCAAAAAAAATGTTTCTGCTACAAATTTTACACCTGCAGAAGCTCTTTCAAGGCCAAAAGGTAAATCTGCCCAGCTTTGTAAAATGCAAGCTACTGTTCCATTGAAGTTGCCTTTTAATGTTGAAAATGAAAAGATGGTATAAAATTTGGAACCTACTGATTCATCTACTGTGCCAGAAAATGACAATGCAAAAAGCAATGAAGAGAAGCTTATCGAGCAGCAACAGATATTACAGAATACTAATAGTTAAAACACTACACTGTTTGGTCAAGAAAATGGAACTAATTTGGAGGCCTCGGATAATTTCATATCTAGTACAGATCATTCTGTTTTATCAGTTCAACCAGGGGAGAGGTCGACAATAACAAATGTACTTGATGCTTTAAAAAATCCTGGACAACAACAATGTAGTGAACTGAATAAAGCATCATCTTTGGTTAATTTTGAGAATACCAAAAAAGATACTGCTGCAAAGGGTAATAACAGTACAAACAGGACAGTAGATAATGAATCACATGCTACAGTTTATATTTTCTCAGAACTGGATAATGCACTTCCTTTGCAATGTCCTGTTGTTCGAGCTATATATGGGAATGATAATCTTATAGATGATGAGGTTGCGCTAAACACGGTTCGACAAGATATCTCTCATCAGCTTGATATGGTTCAACAAGGCAGTGTGATCTCTTTGACAGAAATAGCAGCTGCAGTTTCTAATGAAGCCTTATTTCAACGTGGGTTGGATTTAGAGCCTACTGATGCTACTCAACAGACAATTGAAGTTGCTCAACATACTACAAATAGCTGGTCATCGATGTCCAATAGAAAAGCAACTCCAAAAACATAATAGAAATGCACATCGCTGATAAGAGTCTAGCTATACATACAAATTCAAACTCATTTGCTGCACTTACCAATGTCAATATTGAGTATGGAATCTTGACTGGAGAGAACTTGCAGATGGCCAAAGATCATATTTCTCCAACCATACATTCCTCCAGTACACATGTGGAGAACATTATCAAAGATTATGGAGATCCATCAACCTCCACTGGAAATAACAAACAAGTAATTCAAGCTAAGATGAGGGACATGGTCATTAAATCAAATATGTGGAAAGACCAACGAGATTTTGACGATGAGGAGGGCTGGAGAGAAAGACTTGCTGGTTATTCATCTTCAGATGACGACCAAGAGTTTGATGATGATAGTGCATGAGAGGACATTGATGCTCAGTTCAAGCCAAAATTTCTAAGGAAATCAGCGACAATCAATTGTCCTGCAAATCTGTAACCTACAGCAAACACAAACAGCATCTTGAACCATAATGCTGCAGTATTTGTTCCAAGAAATACTACAAAATCAGGCGAAACATCAGCTGCTGATCGAAACGCAACAACACTACCATCATCTGCCCAGAATCAGATTGTACCAATAAAATCAATCACTACTTTGGAGGAGAGGAAAATGTCGGATGCAATGACTAATTTTCCTTCTGCCGATAACAAAACAGTACCATTTTCACAGATGGGGCAGCACCACCTCGTATCAACAGCTGCAGAAATCACTCTACAAGACAGAAAACTACTGGATGCGAGGGCAGGAAGACATATATATGAAGAAGGGGAGGAAGAGGATATTTGAACGCAATGCTGGGCAGATGCGTCAAGAAAAGTTGATTTGTCACCAACGCATAATAAAACAAGTAAGAAGTCTCGTGAAAGGGATAGAAGTTGGGACGGAAGGGTGTTTGAAGACGCAAACATAAGGAGACCCCCAATGAGAACTGCAAAACAAAAACAGGTCACTCAAACAATTCTTACAAAGCCCAATAGATCGAGGAACATAGCATGAATTTTGAAGCCATATTGAGAAAAATTGTGGACGAAGACATTAATCTACAAATTGAATTATTCACAAAATTGGAGAAGAGAGAGCAATTACATGGCTTCTTCAACTTTTTATTTTTCCATCTTATTAGTATTCTATGTAATGTCATCATAGAGCATGTTATAAACTCTGTGATGATCATACTTTTCTTAGTTCTTGCTACTTCTTTCTTTTTACATGCTTGTTAGATCTTGAGGCTTTTATTGGCCTCAATAGGATTAATAAGGTAAGATTTACGCCGGCTGTTGTTATATGGGCAACAATACCAGTGCTAGTCCCCCCTTATTTTATTTTTCCTATTTGTTGTAATTTTCAGTTTCATATTATTAATGAATACTAGCCCTAGGCGCTTGCCTAGTGGATTGCCAAAAAAAAAAATATCAGGGTGCCATGTGGCCCTCTTAGGATACCGTCCTGTAACCCGCAGTCCATCATATTAATACTTGGAGGATTCCCAGGAATCTAACCCTTAGTCCATCGTATCAAAGCCCAGTACTGGGAAATCTACCGGTTGCATTTCCTTAGTTCCATGTAATTGTACGGGGGGGGGGGGGGGGGGGCGGGGGGTGGGGTGGGGTGGGGGGGATCTCCCAGGAATCGAACTTGTAGTCCCAAATAAACAATAAGGGGGAACTCCCCGAACCCCACATCCGTAGTCCCAAATCGCATAGAAAAAAATTGGAGGGCAGGCAAGGGAATATATGTGTCCCAAATCATAATTTCTACTATGATTCTATGATTTAGGGCTAGAAAATTCATGATTAGATGAAGAAAAAATGGACGAATGAAGTTGGAATCACTTACCCAAAGAGTTATGGTGAAGTAAGGGCTTGAAGTTCATCAATAGAGAGTATAGGAGGAGAGCTCGTGTGAGAATTTTTGAAGAAATGTGGAAAAACACTATTATGGACTAAATTAAATCGTTGAAGGAATTAGGCATATGCGATCGCAGGAAAAGGATTGCGATCGGATAGAGATAGGGAAAGGTTGTTAATGCGATTGGGGGGAGGGGGAATGTGTTCGCGTAGATGAAAGACGGGGTCTGGCCTGGGTGGGGTCTAAACACTATGCGATCGCAATAAGGGGTATGCGATCGTACTGAAACGGCTGGCCAAGCTATGCGATCATATAGAAGAAAATTGGAGGGCTTCCAAGGGACTCTATGCGATCGCAGGGGAGCCTATGCGATCCCATAGAAGAAGAGATCTGTGCAAAAATTTCAGAAAAACGGATAAGTCCAAAGAACTAAAAACACCTCGATACCCCCGAAAGCACTTCCGAGCCCTCGCGGATCCCAACCAATCACCCACACTAACTCAATATCATCCTATGAACTTGCTCGAGCGATCAAATCGCCAAAATAACATCAAAATGGAGGAATCAACCTCCAAAACTCATGATTTTCATTTGAAAGTTCAAAACTTTCAAATTTTCCATTTTTAGTCTAAAACACGTAATGACGTCTGTTTGTTAGATAATACGCTTAACGCTAGAGGGGGGTGAATAGCGTTATAATAATAATTAGCGTAAACTTGCGAAATTTAAAAATTGCAGGAAATAAATAAGTGCGATAAGTAAATAAATTAGAACAAACGCACCGATGTATCCTGGTTCACCACAACCCGTGGCTAGTCCAGTCCCCGAGAGACTCTCTCGAGATTTCCACTAACTTGTTAAGCTTACGGGTGCTCAACAAACCGCTACAACTTGAGGACACAAGCCTCAACAACCTTTGCTTGGAGATACAACACTCCAAGACTTCAACCAAGGAAACACAAGTTCCTTCTTACAACACAAGGGACTAATACTTCCCTTCATGTGTACAAAAATACTTAGCACTCAAACAACACATTCCTTTAAGAGTAGATATGAGTAAAAAGAATACGCTCAAGATCGCAACAACTTTTGACAAGAATTTGGCTCTCAAAAGCTTATGTAATGAATATAAAATGATAAGCAATAAAGTATGCAAGCTTTAGCAATTGTATGATCAGTTGTTGTGTGTTATTGTACTTAAAAGACTGATTTGAAGCTGTATTTATAGTTGCAACACCTTGTATAACCGTTGCCTAATTGCCAATTAAGAATTGCTGGTTTTACTTTGTGACAATCGATTGTCTAATTACCACAATCGATTGTTTGCCAGTTCTTCAAAAAATCAATCCCAGATTTTACGCATAACAATTGATTATCTAAGATCAATAATCGATTACTGGCAACGTTCAAAAAATCATTTCCAGATTTTACTTAAAACAATCGATTGTCAGAAATCTACAATCGATTACTCATCAACGTTCAAAAAATCCTTTCCAGATTTTAATTAAAACAATCGATTATAGGAAATCAATAATCGATTACTCAACAACGTTCAAAAAATCCTTTCCAGATTTTAATTAAAACAATCGATTATAGGAAATCAATAATCGATTAACTGACGGTATTTGAAGACGTTTTGGCAACGGTCATTTATACAATCGATTATACTAAGTTAACAATCGATTATATATCAGTCTTGAAAAATCAATTTAGACACTGCCTCTTGACAATCGATTGTTATAGGTTCACAATCAATTATTTAATAACTTTGAAAAAGTCTGGAAGACACTGCCTCAACACAATCGATTGTCATAAGTTCACAATCGATTATTTTGTGACTTTGAAAAATCTGATGGACACTGTCTCTTCACAATCGATTGTCATTAGCTTCACAATCAATTATTTTGATCTTTGAAAAACTTTGATGGACACTGCCTCATCACAATCGATTGTCATAAGGTTCACAATCGATTGTCATGCAGATTTGAGAAAATCTGATGCGCACTGCCTTAACACAATCGATTGTCATAAGTTCACAATCGATTGTCAAGCAGCTGACTTAAACATAGTCGATTATCATAAGTATATAATCGATTATCTTAGTCCAGATTTTAGAGGCATGTTTATAAATCATTTTGACTAAAGTAAATATGCATTATTTAAAATCATTTTGCTCTAAATTAAATATGCATGATTTGTTAAAAATATTTTTACGAGAGAAGCCAAGTCTTGAGTTTAAGTTGTCGGATCAAGATCACAATTAAATACCGACTCGTATAAAACTTAATCTCGATCTTTGTCTTGTGCTTGAATCTTGTTATATATCAATTTTGCGCTTGTGCTTGGACCTCGTCATATGTCAATTTGCACATAGTTTGTCATTCATCAAAACCTACAAATATGAACACACATTTAGTATAATGCCTTGAGAACGTGTTTCCAACAATTTCCCCCTTTTTGATAATGGCAAACTTTAAGCGGGATATGCATATTAGGCAATTCATAATGACGATTCAAGACAAGTAAAGATATGCAACTAGTATATAGATATGCAATTTATTCCCCCTCAATGTATGAATTCCCCCTCAATTTATGCCGATAAGTATTGAGAGTGCATACCTGTTATCTTCCCCCTGTTGCCATTAGCAAAAAAAATATAGAATAATAAAAAAAAACCTTGTTTATTTATTAAATCTGTAATCTCAGACATAATAACACAAATAATGTCAAGACAATCGATTATTGATACTGGATAATCGATTATATAAAAGAGAAATCGATTGTTCTGTGCGTCAAGCTTTATAATTCCCTCTGCCTTTAGGGCGATACCTGCAGAAATACGTTAAACGTCTCCAACGCTCAAGTTAGAAAACATGTCAAAGGGAAAATGCAATGCATGACTTAGATCCACGTGGAGTCAAGGATCCCGAGTTCACTACAAATTCGGAAGAAGGACTCTTTCTCTAAGGGCTTTGTAAAGATGTCGGCCAATTGATCTTTGGTTTCAA
This sequence comes from Nicotiana benthamiana, assembly GCA_034376525.1. Taxonomy (NCBI): domain Eukaryota; kingdom Viridiplantae; phylum Streptophyta; class Magnoliopsida; order Solanales; family Solanaceae; genus Nicotiana; species Nicotiana benthamiana. Next base: position 21,280,340 of record CM067333.1, on the reverse strand, counting down.
CAAATTCAATTTCGACATCGCCCTTGAGAACGTGATCTCTTATAAAATGATGTCTAATTTCAATGTGTTTTGTTCGCGAATGAAGAACGGGGTTCTTTGTCAAGCATATGGCACTAGTATTATCACATCTAAGAGGGATATGATCAAGTCTTAGGCCATAGTCCAAGAGTTGTTGTTTCATCCAAAGGATTTGAGCGCAACAACTCCCCGCGGCTACATATTCAGCCTCGGTTGTGGACAACGCAACACTTACTTGTTTCTTGCTAAACCAAGAAACGAGAGAGCTACCGAGCAAATGGCAAGTGCCACTAGTGCTCTTGCGGTCCAATTTGCATCCAGCAAAATCGGAATCGGAATAGCCAACAAGTTGGCATGAAGAACCTTTGGGGTACCATAGACCCACATTTACACTACCAACAAGATACTTCAATATCCGTTTCACCGCAGTTAGGTGAGACTCCTTCGGACACGATTGATAACGAGCGCATAAGCACACGCTAAACATGATGTCCGGACGACTAGCAGTAAGATAAAGGATAGAGCCAATCATACCTCGATACTTTTTGATGTCAACTTCCTTACCTTTCTCATCTTTGTCTAGATGATCGGATGTGCTCATGGGGGTTGCCATTGCTTTTGCATTGGTCATTTCAAATCGTTTCAGCAATTCTTTGCAATATTTCGCTTGGCAAATGAACGTACCTTCTTTCATTTGCATTACTTGTAATGCCAAAAAGAATGTTAACTCACCCATCATAGACATCTCAAATTCGCTTGTCATTAATTCGGAAAATTCCTTGCACAAAACATTGTTAGTAGCACCAAATATAATATCATCAACATAGATTTGAACTAATAAAATATCATTGTTTTTATGCTTAACAAAAAGAGTGGTGTCAACTTTCCCCCTAATAAAATCATTTTCCAATAGAAATTTACTCAATCTTTCATACCAAGCTCGGGGAGCTTGTTTTAAACCATAAAGAGCCTTTTTGAGTTTGAAAACATGATCGGGAGATTTAAAATCTTCAAAACCGGGGGGTTGTTCAACATAAACTTCTTCTTGAATAACACCATTTAGAAAAGCACTTTTCACACCCATTTGATATAAAATGAAATCCATAGAAGATGCAAAAGCAAGCAATAAACGAATAGCTTCTAATCTAGCTACGGGAGCATATGTTTCTTCATAGTCAGTACCCTCTTCTTGATTATAGCCTTTTGCTACAAGCCTAGCTTTGTTTCTAGTGATTACACCATTTTCATCTAGTTTGTTTCGAAAAACCCATTTCGTACCAATTATGGTATGATTTTCGGGTCTTGGCACCAAATCCCAAACGTCATTGCGTTTGAATTGGTTAAGCTCCTCTTGCATTGCCAAGGTCCAAAATTCATCCACAATTGCTTCGGAGATGGTTGTTGGTTCAATTTGAGAAACAAAAGCAGTATGTCCTATGGTGTTCTTAAGGGAGTTTCGGGTACTTACCTTTTCTCCGACGTCGCCAATTACTTGTTCGAGAGGGTGATCTTTGATTGTCCTCCACTCGTTAGGCATTTTCGTTTCTTTCTCCAATTGTGGCGCTTCCTCCGTTGATTGTTCCAAGATTTCATCTTGAATTTCCTTAGGAGTTTCCTCTTGTACTTTGTCTTTTAAACTATTTAATATACCTGCAAGATCAGAACAAGAATCCTTTCTCACCAAGCGAGCATTATTTTCGGAAAACACAATATGGGGGGATTCCTCCACAGTTTGGGTTCTATTATTAAATACCCTATATGCTTTGCTACGTGAAGAATACCCAATAAAAATTCCTTCATCGGATTTGGCATCAAATTTTCCCAATTGATCTTTTCCATTGTTATGAATAAAAACTTTACAACCGAATACTCTAAAATGGGAGATATTTGTTTTCCTTCCCTTGTAGAGTTCATAAGGGGTTTTCATGAGTATTGGCCTTATGACTACTCTATTTAAAACGTAGCATGCGGTACTCACGGCATCCGCCCAAAAAAGTTTGGGAATCTTAGCCTCTTCGAGCATGGTTCTAGCCATCTCTTCGAGACACCTATTTTTCCTTTCCACCACCCCATTTTGTTGTGGTGTTCGTGGAGCGGAAAAGGTATGCTCGATACCGAGTTCATCACAAAAGTCCGCAAAGAGATTGTGATCAAACTCTCCCCCATGATCACTTCTAATTGAAGTGACGGTTGTTTCCTTTTCGTTTTGAACACATTTAAGAAAATATTTAAAATTCTGAAAAGCATCACTTTTATGGGCAAGAAATAAAGTCCAAGTAAATCTGGAATAATCATCAACAATAACAAAAGCATAACGATTTCTACCAAGACTTTCAATGCGAGATGGTCCAAACAAATCCATGTGAAGTAATTGCAATGGTCTAGTAGTTGAAACAATATTTTTCGATTTAAAAGATGCTTTTGTTTGTTTCCCTTTTTGACAAGAATCACAAATAGATTCATTTTTAAATTTCAAATTTGGAAGACCAACAACTAAATTTTGTGAAACCAATTTGTTCAAAAGATGCATGTTGATGTGAGCTACTCTACGATGCCATAACCAGGAATCATCCTCTTTGCTCATTAAACAATTCACATATTCGGGTGAAGAATTTGCAAGATCAACCATATAAATGTTATCCATTCTAAAACCACGAAGGATAATTTTAAAATCGCTACGTCTAAAAACTAAGCATTCATCCAAATCAAATAAAACAAGATTTCCCTTGTCACATAATTGACTTATGCTCAAGAGATTATGTTTTAAACCTTTCACAAGTAATATATGCTTAATGGAAGAAATTTCATCCTTACCGACCGATCTGATGCCGATAATCTTTCCTTTGTTGTTATCACCAAAAATAACACTTCCCCCTTCCTTGTGTTCTAGTTGAAGGAATTTGGATTCGTCTCCCGTCATGTGCTTGTAGCATCCACTATCAAGGTACCATAGTACACTTGATCCCTTCAAACATACCTATAAAACAGATTAATGAGCTTTAGGTACCCATGCCATTTTGGGTCCTTGGGGGTTAGGCAAATCATAGTGATGTGATTGAGTGTTATGTCTATGTCGTGTAAAACAAGCAAGAGCAATATGTCCAATTCGTCTACAATAATGACAAGTCACGTTAGGATTATGCATCCTTCTAGGTTGATAGTAATTGGACGGACGAAATTCATTTACTCTATTCTTGACAATATAACTATTGCGCAAATCATGAAAATCATTTCTCCTACCATTTGTTCTAGGATATGCATCATTTCTAGAATAGTTGTTTCTAGGTTGGAAGTCATTTCTAGGTGTTCTAAAAGGTTCAAAATTCCTTCTAGTGTTTGGCCTAGAATGTGCATTATTTCTAGCATGATTATTTCTAGGTTGCGATTGATGAAAATCATTTCTAGGTTTATTGTATCTAGGATGAACCTTTGTTTTATTTATCCTAGGTTGAGCCTTAGGTGGTTGGGGGTTGGCTTCAACTTTCTCTTTAGGCTCGTTTCTAAAACCTATGCCATGCTTGGTCGACTTCAAATTAACAAGCACTTCATTCAAAATTTTATGAGAAGAGTTAAACTTATCTAAGGTGCCCTTAAGCCTTTCTACTTCATTTTTGAGATGCATGCAAGAAGTACAATTTCTAGAACTCTCGGGCTTGTCGGCGCTTCTCTTGCCAAAAAATTTGTTTTCCTCTTTCAACTTCTCATTTTCTAAACTTAGTTTTTCCAATTCCTTTTCTTTAAAAGAGAGTTGTTTTTGAAAATCTTTTTCTTTGAAAGAAGCATTTTCTTTTATACTCTTAACAGTCTTTGAAGCTTTAATAAATTCGCTATACAACTCATCAAAAGCATTTTGCATTTCTTCAAGGGAAAAGAAATTTTTGGAAGAAATTTGACATGCCTCTTCTTTGTTGTCTTCTTGTGCCATAAGACAAAGATTTGCGGCTTCGTCTTCTTTTTCCTCACTTGACTCGTCACCGGAGTCGCCTCCCCAAGATATGTATGCTCTCGTTGCTTCTTGAAGGGTTTCTTCTCCTTTTTAGCATTTGGGCAATTTTATTTAATGTGCCCGGTTTCTCCGCACTCATAGCACTTTATTTGATCTCCTTGCTTTTTGCCCTTTTGTTCATACTCTTTTCGCATGAACTTTTGAAATCTCTTGATAACGAGTCCGAACTCGTTGTCTCCGTCCTCATCATTTTGAGGTTGGCTTGTGCTTGCCTTGAGAGCGATTCTTTGCTTCCTTTGATCATCAACAGGAGGGTTATGTATAGTAGATTCATAAGTTTTAAGATTACCTCTTAATGCGTCGATGGTGACATTTGAAATGCCAATGGATTCTTGAATCGCGTCGGCCTTGGATCGCCATTCCGGAGTGAGACTTCGGAGAATTTTTCGGACAAGTTCCTTATTCGTGAAGGTCTTCTTAAGAGCATGTAAACCATTTACGATTTTTGAAAATCGTTCAAACATCTCATCGACCTTTTCGCCTTCCTTCATGTGAAACAATTCATATGCATGGGTTAGAAAATCAATTTTGGCTTCCCTTACCTGGTCCGTACCTTCGTACGTAATTTCCAGCTTGTCCCACATTTGCTTCGCTGTTGTGCAACAAGATATATTCCTGTAATCATCAGCATTTACAGCACAATATAATAAATTAATAGCTTTAGCATTATTTTGCACCTTTCGGATATCATCCGCATCGTATTCATCTTCGGACTTTTGGACCCATTCATTTTCAACCTTCTTGGTTGGAATTTGTTCTCCATTCATTATGACCTTCCAAAGATGAAAAGTATTTGATTGTACAAATATTCTCACCCTTTCCTTCCAGTATGTATAATTTGCACCATCGAATAGCGGTGGTCGGGTGGAGCATTGTCCTTCACCTATTCCTGCAAAAGAATCACGAGTAGAAGCCATGGATGTTTCTCTCAAACGATTAAGTCTTCAGAGAGTTGGGCTCTGATACCAATTGTTAGATAATACGCTTAACGTTAGGGGGGGGGGGTGAATAGCATTATTATAAAAATTAGCGTAAACTTGCGGAATTTAAAAATTACAGGAAATAAATAAGTGCGATAAGTAAATAAATTAGAACAAACGCACCGATGTATCCTGGTTCACCACAACCCGTGGCTAGTCCAGTCCCCGAGAGACTCTCTCGAGATTTACACTAACTTGTTAAGCTTACGGGTGCTCAACAAACCGTTACAACTTGAGGACACAAGCCTCAACAACCTTTGCTCGGAGATACAACACTCCAAGACTTCAACCAAGGAAACACAAGTTCCTTCTTACAACACAAGGGACTAACACTTCCCTTCAAGTGTACAAAAACACTTAGCACTCAAACAAGACACTCCTTTAAGAGTAGATATGAGTAAAAAGAATACGCTCAAGATCGCAACAACTTTTGACAAGAATTTGGCTCTCAAAAGCTTATGTAATGAATATAAAATGATAAGCAATAAAGTATGCAAGCTTTAGCAATTGTATGATCAGTTGTTGTGTGTTATTGTACTTAAAAGACTGATTTGAAGCTGTATTTATAGTTGCAAAACCTTGTATTAACGTTGCCTAATTGCCAATTAAGAATTGCTGATTTTAGTCTGTGACAATCGATTGTCAAATTACCACAATCAATTGTTTGCCAGTTCTTCAAAAAATCAATCCCAGATTTTACGCATAACAATCGATTATCTAAGATCAATAATCGATTACTGGCAACGTTCAAAAAATCATTTCCAAATTTTACTTAAAACAATCGATTGTCAGAAATCTACAATCGATTACTCAGCAACGTTCAAAAAATCCTTTCCAGACTTTAATTAAAACAATCGATTATAGGGTATCAATAATCGATTACTCAACAACGTTCAAAAAATCCTTTCCTGATTTTAATTAAAACAATCGATTATAGGAAATCAATAATCGATTACCTGACGGTATTTGAAAACGTTTTGGCATTGGTCATTTATACAATCGATTATACTAAGTTAACAATCGATTATATATCAGTCTTGAAAAATCAATTTAGACACTGCCTGTTGACAATCGATTGTTATAGGTTCACGATCGATTATTTAATAACTTTGAAAAAGTCTGGAAGACCCTGCCTCAACACAATCGATTGTCATAAGTTCACAATCGATTATTTTGTGACTTTGAAAAATCTGATGGACACTGTCTCTTCACAATCGATTGTCATTAGCTTCACAATCGATTATTTTGAGCTTTGAAAAACTTTGATGGACACTGCCTCATCACAATCGATTGTCATAAGGTTCACAATCGATTGTCATGCAGATTTGAGAAAATCTGATGCGCACTGCCTTAACACATTCGATTGTCATAAGTTCACAATCGATTGTCAAGCAGCTGACTTAAACATAATCGATTATCATAAGTACATAATCGATTATCTTAGTCCAGATTTTAGAGGCATGTTTAAAAATTATTTTGACTAAAGTAAATATGCATTATTTAAAATCATTTTGCTCTAAATTAAATATGCATGATTTGATAAAAATATTTTTACGAGAGAAGCCAAGTCTTGAGTTTAAGTTGTCGGATCAAGATAACAATTAAATACCGACTCATATAAAACTTAATCTCGATCTTTGTCTTGTGCTTGAATCTCGTTATATATCAATTTTGCGCTTGTGCTTGGACCTCGTCATATGTCAATTTGCACATAGTTTGTCATTCATCAAAACCTACAAATATGAACACACATTTAGTATAATGCCTTGAGAACGTGTTTCCAACACTGTTTTCTACAAACATTCATAGATAGCGCTTAACACTCATTTAAGGCTTGTATGGGGCATCAGAACCAAAATACGAGCCCGATACCATTACTTTTGATCAATTTTCATTTTCATTATTCCTTATGCCTTTTCAAAAAATAATTTCACAGAAAAGTTCCATACTCGGGCCTAGGACCTCGGATTTTAATTCTCGGGAATACGCCCGGGTACCAAATTTCCTTACGTACCCTCCGGGACCACGGGTCTGGGTCCGTTTATGCAATACATTGACTAAAGTCAACAATAGCAATATTATTATCAAAATTCATAGTTTTTAACACAGAACTCAAATATTTCCACATAAAAATTTTCCCGCTTCACGCACGGATTGCGCATGCAAATCGAGACAACCACATAAGAGGTTTTCAAGGCCTCAAAAGCGCAAATAAAGGGAGAATTATAGTGATGACCCTTTGGGTCGTCACATCCTCCACCTCTAAAACAACCGTTCGTCCTCAAACGGACAAAAGAAAGAAGTACTTGAGTCGGGGAATAGATGGGGATAAAGGCTCCGCATCTCAGAATCATACTCCCAGGTCGATACACGCACTGAAGGAAAACTCCGCAACCTCAACTGTCGAACCTGCCGGTCAAAAAAATCCACCGACTCCTCTTTATATGACAGATCCTTTTACAATTGGACAGTGCTGAAATCTGACATGTGGGCGGGATCGCCGTGATACTTCCGAAGCATGGATACATGAAAAAACGGATGCACAACTGACGGGCTAGGCGGCAATGCAAGTCTATAAGCCACCTTCCCCATACTGTCAAGAATATCAAATGGGCCAATATACCTAGGACTAAGCTTGCCCTTCTTTCTGAATCTCATCACGCCCTTCATAGGCGATACACATAGCAACACTCACTCACCAACCATGAAGGCAACGTCCCTGACCTTACAATCTGCATAACTCTTCTGCCTAGACTGAGCTGACAAAAGTCTGTCCTGAACGATCTTGACCTTATCCAAGGCCTCCTATACCAAATGTGTACCCAATAACCAAGCCTCTCCTGGCTCAAACCATCTGACTGGGGACCGACACCGCCTACCATACAATGCCTAATACGGAGCCATCTGAATGTTGGACTAGTAGGTGTTGTTATAGGCAATCTCTGCTAAAGGCAAGAATTGGTCCCACGAGCCTCTAAAAACAATAACATAGGCTCGGAGCATATCTTGAAGAATCTGAATAGTCCTCTTGGACTGACCGTCTGTCTGGTGGTGAAATGATATACTCAGTTGGACCTAGGTGCCCAACTCGTGTTGCATCACTCCAAAGAAATGCAAGGTAAACTGCGGACCCTGATCCGAAATAATAGATATGGGCACCCCATAAAGTCGAACGATCTCCCTGATATAAATCTCAGCATACCACTCGAATGAATAGGAGGTGGCAATTGGGATAAAATGCGCTGATTTTGTAAGCCTATCAACAATAACCCATATAACATCAGACTTTTTCCGAGTCATCAGAAGTCCACTAACAAAATCCATGGTGATTCTCTCCCACTTCCACTCGGGAAGCTCAATCCTCTGAAATAACCCACCTGGCCTCTGATGCTGGTACTTAACCTGTTGACAATTCAAACAACGAGCCACATATACGACAATGTCGTTCTTCATTCAATGCCACCAATAAGGATGTCTCGAGTCCTGATACATCTTTGCGGCTCCCGGGTGAATAGAATACCGAGAGTTGTGGGCCTCCGCTAGGATCGAATCTCGAATACCATCAACATTGGGCACTCAAAATCTCCTATACAACCTCAATACGCCATCATCTCCCAAAGTCATCTCCCTGGCACCTCCCCGTTGCGCCGTGTGTCTCGAGACACACAAATGGGGGTCATCTAATTGTCGCTCCCAGATACGCTTCATCTATGACGAGCGAGAAACCGTGCGAGCCAACACCCTACTGGGCTGAGAAATATTCAATCTCACAAATCTATTGGCCACGGCTTTAACATTCGAGGCAAGAGGTCTCTGGCTGACCGGTATATGGGCAAGACTACCCATGCTGGCCGACATCCTACTCAATGCATCGATCACCACATTGGCCTTTCCCGGGTGGTATAAAATATAAACATCATAGTCCTTTAACAACTGCAACCACCTCCACTGTCTCAAATTCAACTCTTTCTGCTTGAATAAGTTCTGCATGCTCTTGTGATCCGTGTACACCTCAAACATCACATCATACAAATAATTTCTCTAGATCTTCAAGGATGAACAATGAATGTTAACTCTAGTTCATGAATTGGATAATTCTTCTCTTGGATCTTCAACTGCCTCGAAGCATATGCTATGACCTTGTCGTTCTTTATCAACACTGTGCTAATCCTGATGCAAGATGCATCCCAATACAGAGTATAAGGCCCGGATCCCGTGGGCAAAACATATACCTGTGCTATAGTCCGAGCTGTCTTGAGCTTCTAGAAGCTCGCCTCGCACTCATATGACAACCTGAACTGGGCACCCTTCTGAGTCAATCTAATCATAGGGGCTGCGATGGATAGAAACCCCTCTACGAAACATCTGTAGTAACCAGCTAACCCCAAGAAGCTCCGAATCTCTGCATCTGAAGCTGGTCGAGGCCAGTTCTTGACTACCTCTATCTTCCTCGGGTCCACCTAAATAACCTCTGCTGATAAGACATGACTTAGGAATGCGACTGAACTCAACAAAATTCATACTTTGATTACTTGGCGTACAACTGGCTATTCTTCAGAGTCTGAAGAACCACTCAGGTGCTTCTTATGCTCCTCCTAGCTGAGCGAGTATACCAAGATGTTATCAATGAATACTATCACAAATAAATCCAATAAGTCCTGAAAACTCAGTTCATCAACTCCATGAATGATGCCGGGGCATTGGTCAACCCAAATGACATGACCAAAAACTCATAATGCCCATACCGAGTACGAAATGCTGTTTTAGGGAAATCAGATGCCCTAATCCTCAGCTGATAATAACCAGACCTCAAATCTATGTTTAAGAACACCCTGGCACCCAGGAGCTGGTCAAACAAATCATCAATCCTCATCAGCGGATACTTGTTCTTTATCGTAACCTTGTTCAACTGCCGTAATCAATTCACATCCTCATTGACCCGTTTTTTTCTTCACAAGCAACAGTGGTGCACCCTAAGGTGATACGTTGGGCTTAATGAAACCCTTATCAATCAAGTCCTTAAGTTGCTCATTCAACTCTTTCAACTATGGAGGGGCACGCGATACGACATAATAGAAATAGGCTGAATACCAGGAGCCAGATTAATATAGAATCAATATCCATGTCGTGCGGCATACCTGGAAGGTCTGAAGGAAAAACCTCGGTGAACTCCCGAACAATAGGAACATAGTCAATAGATGGAACCTCTATGTTGGAGTCGCGAACATACACCAAATATGCTAAACACCCCTTCTCAGCAATACGTTGAGCGTTGACATACGAAATAACACTACGGATGGAATGACATGGGGTCCCCCTCCACTCAAGTCGGGGCAAATCTGTCAAGGCCAAAGTCAAAATATTTGCATAACAATATATGATAGCATGATACGGGGACAACCAATCCATCCCTAATAAGCATCAACGTCCACCATGTCAAAAAGCAATAAGTCGACACGGGTCTCAAGACCCTCAAATACCACCACACAAGAACGATGCACTTTGTCGACCACTATTGAATCACCAACCTGTCTGGACACATATACATGAATACCCAGAGCCTCACTAGGCATGATCGAATACGGTGTAAAATAGGATGACACATAAGAATAAGTAGATCCCGGATACTGAAGCACCCCTATAATAGACCAATATAGTACTTGTAATCACAACATCGGATGACTCGACCTCCGGTCTGGCTGGCCCTGTCGACCGATATGTCCTCCCTGAAGCTCTAAAGTGGCAGCGAAGTGATGTGGGTTGGCGTTGCGCTAAAGGAATGGTGGTCCGAATAATACTGCTGATGATCACCACCGCCTAGGGTACCATGAGAAACCTGGAGTGTCGACTAGAAAGGCCTTGGGGGATGGCCTCTATCATAGAAATCCCTTCCTCCAGATGAGGTACCACTAAATCAGCCAGAAACTCGATGCCTCTTGTCTAAACCCTGACTACCTCCTCGACCCAGTGCCATCTCTACGCGGCAGGCCGTATTGGGCACCTCATGAAAAGTTATATCAGTGCCAACTCCCATAGCCATTTGAAGGCGAATCGGCTGAATCAATCAATCAATGAACCTTAGGACCCTCTCTCGATCGGCAGGGAGTATCACTACTGCATGGCGTGCCAAGTCAATAAATCTGGTCTCATACTGAATAATTATCATGGAGTCCTGCTGAAGCGCTCATACTGTCTGCGAAGTACCTCTCGCTGAGTGACGGGGAAAAACTTCTCCAAAAATAACTCTGCGAACTGATCCCATGTCAATGGTGGTGACCCTGCTGGTCTAGATAGGAAATAATCCCTCCACCAAGTCTTGGCGGATCCTACAAGCCTAAAAGTTCAAAAATCGACCCCAATGATCTCTACTATCCCCAGGGTCCTGAGGATCTCATGACAATTGAATAGAAAATCCCGGGGATCTTACGATAAAGCACTATTGAAAGTAGTAGTGAAGAGCTTGGAAAACTGATCAATTCTCCACAAAAAAACCTAATACATGGCCGTCCCATCTCCGACCTAAACTATAATGCCTGTTTGATCTGCCACTGCGGGCTGCACCAATGGAAGTAAGTCTGGGGAGCTGCCTGCTCCGGAGTAGGTGTAGCAGGAGTCTGGGAAGTGGCTGGTGCTACTGGCAGCAATCGCGCTCAAGCGACACTGTCCATTAAGCCTGCTATGCGGACAAAAGTACCTTGAAGATCCGGAGAAAACATCACTCCTCCTGGAACCTGAGCTGGGCCCACTAAGGCTGTTGGAGCTGGAACCTCCCTATCAAGGTCAATATGAGGCTCCACCTCTAGAACTGCTACCTGGGGCTGAGCTCTGCCCCTCCCATGGCCTCTGGCACAGTCTCGTCCCCGTCCCCTTGCGAGAGCTGCTACTGGGGTCTCTGGATACTGCGTGGAGGAAGATGAACGCACGTGTCTTCACCATCTACAAAGGAACAGAGTAGAACAACAATCAATATTTGAGAAACAGAATCGTACAATAAGAATGAACAAAGTGAAATTTTTCCTAACTCTGTAGCCTCTGGGGTATAAATACAGACGTCTCCGTACCGATCCCTCAAACTCTACCGAGCTTTTCCGTGAGTTGTGAGACCCAAGTAACCTAGTAATTTGATACCACCTTGTCACGACCCGGATTTTCCCACAATCGGGAGTCGTGATACCCCTACTGTCGAAGCTAGGTATGCCAAACTTTTTTAATCATTTTCACATTAACCTTAATCTAAAACAATATAAATACTGAATTAATTAAATAAAACCATGCGGAAGACTTTTAGCAACTATAGCAAAGATAAAGTGCGGAATTTAATAACATGCCTCTACCAAGTATCTGGTGTCACTACTCACAGACGACTAAATGAGTACTAAAAGCAACAGTCTGAAAGAAATAGATAACATCCATGTTTTGATACAATAAAAACAAACTAAAAAAGATAGGGCAGACTCAGGGCCCGCGAACGCATGTGAACTACCTCAGAGTCTCTAGACTAAAGGATTTCTCCCTAAGTACTGTTGCGGTCCGTAGGTTGTGTCTTGACTCGTGCACAAAAAGGCACAGACGTGTGGTATCAGCACAACCGACCCATGTGCTGGTAACTGCGCAGCCTAACCTTGGCGAAGTAGTGATGAGGCTAAACCGGCCTACCAGAATCAACCTGTACAGATATATGTGCAATAACAGAAAGAGAACAAGAATTTTAACAGATAATGGGGAGGGAACATGCTAGGGGATTAAAAGTACAATTATAGCTTCAACAAACAGGAAATGGAACTGAATATATAATAATAAACAGAGAAATACTGTGAATCAATAACTGCACGGCACCACCCTTCGTGCTTTTACTCTCATTTCTCACCAAAACTGTCAAATATATTGCACGACATCACCCTTCATTCTTTTACTCTCATTTCTCACTTAGACTGTCAAATATAATGCACGGCATCATCCTTCGTGCTTTTACTCTCAATACATAGTGCACGGCATCACCTTTCGTGCTTTTACTCTCTTTTCGTCACCCAATCAATGGTCACAGCCAAACGGAACGGAATATATAAAATAAGACAAAATGTCCCAGCAAGGGAGAATAACTCAACAATAAATCCCGCCAATAGAATATAGCCCAACAATAAGTCCCGGCAAGGGAATACAGTTCGGAAATAAGTTCCGACTAGGGAAAAGTACAAAAAATTATTTTTTAGTTCATTTGCTTCTCAACTATCACTTCATAGTTCATTTATCAATTAATTAGCACAATTGATCACTTCTTTCGAAATGTTAATAGCAATTAGGACTCAAGGTCATGCTAGACTCAGGCGCATAGGTAACCGTCACCATACCTATACACCGACTCCACATAGCACAAAGCAAATATTAACCTAATCCTATTCCCTCAAGCCAAAGTTAGATAAAAACTTACCTCGAATCCGAAAATAGCAACTCAAAGCTCAACAATCTCTTTTCCCCTAAAACTCGACCCTGAACCAATGATATCTATCATAAATCGATTCAATATTATCAATAATATCACAAGGATAGAATTTTCTAGCTTAGAAATTTATTACTAATTTTTTTTCCAAAAATACAAAAATATGACATCGGGAAATCGAGGCTCGGACCAAATTCCAATTACCCATAACCCCACGAGTCTGAATATATGATTTGTTTCAAGATTCGACCCCAAATTGATGTTGAATCGCCCCAAATTCTCAAAAACTTAACTCTATCCAAAGCCCTAATTTCTACCGTGATTCTATGATTTAGGGCTAGAAAATTCATGTTAGATGAAGAAATAATGGAAGAATGAAGGAATAACTTACCCAAAGAGTTATGGTGAAGTAGGGGCTTGAAGTTCGTCAATTGAGTGTGTAGGAGGAGAGCTCGTGTGAGAATTTTTGAAGAAATGCGGAAAAACACTGTTTTGGACAAAATTAAATTGCTGAAGGAATTTGGCCTATGCAATCGTATAGAGATAGGGAAAGTTGTACAATGCTATTGTGGTGGGGGGGTGCGTGGGGAATGCGTTCGCTTAGAAGAAATACGAGATCTGGCCTAGGTGGGGTCTAAACACTATGCGATCGCAATAACGGGTATGTGATGGCACTGAAATGATAGGCCAAGTTGTGCGATCGCAGGTCAGACTATGCGATTGCATAGAAGAAAATTGGAGGGCAGGCAAGGGAATATATGAGATGGCAGAGGAGCCTATGCGATCGCACAGAAGACGAGATTTGTGCAAATATTGCAGAAAAACTGCTAAGTCCAAAGAACAAAAAACACATTGAACCATCCCAAAAAACACTCCCGAGCCCTTGAGGTTCCCAACCAACCACACACACTAACTCAATATCATCCTACGAACTTCCTCGAGCGATCAAATCGCCAAAATAACATCAAAATCAAATAATCAATCTCCAAACTCATAATTTTCATCTCAAAGTTTAAAACTTTCAAAATTTCCATTTTTAGTATGAATCACGTCAAATGATGTCCGATTTCAACAAAACATCACAGATAGCTCTTAACGCTCACTTAACACTTGTACCAGGTGTCGGAACCAAATACGAGCCCGATACCATTACGTTTGATAAATTTTCATTTTCATTTTTCCTTAAGCATTTGCAGAAGACAATTTCACAGAAAAGTTCCGTACTTGGGCCTGGTACCTCAGATTTTGATTCCACGAATACGCCGGGGTCCCAAATTTCCTTACAGACCCTCCGGGACCGTCATAGAATGGGTCCGGGTCTGTTTATCCAAAACGTTGACCAAAGCCAACTATAGCAAGATTATTATCAAAATTCAAAGTTTTTAACACACAATTCAAATATTTCCACATAAAAATTTTCCGGCTTCGCGCACAGACTATGCACGAAAGTTGAGGCAACCAAATAGGAGGTTTTCAAGTCCTCAGAAGCACAAAGAAAGGGAGAATTATGATGATGACCCTTTGGGTCGTCACAGCACGTGAGGAAGATATGTACTGAAGATCACACAGCAAATATCTTTTGAACTTATCGAAAAGATTGCATTGTTCTAAGGAGGACAGTTTCCTTATAATAAAAGAAAACAATCCTAAGGTAGGATAAGGGTTGGAGTTTGTATTGGTTAAGGACTCAAATCGACGAAGGATGAGCATTGGAGTCTCGATCAAACTCTAACTGCTAATCTATTAAATAATCAAGCTGTTCTCTTTTACAGGTAACACACATACACAGAAGTAAAGCATAACTGTGAGCAAAGAGCAAGTGTGTTTTTGCAAATTTTGTGAATTTTGATATCTTTCGAGTCTTTTCGATTGGGTTATATTCCCTTAGCCCATTGTAACGTATTCGTGGTTGTTTTGGTCAAATTCAACGTGCAAGGAGATCGACTCGAGAGAAAAGGGAATTTCAAACTAGTCTTTGGTCGTCTAGAGGTGAGTAATAGATGTGAATGTTGTTCTAAGGGTTTGAAACCCCGGGCTTTCACATCGTAACACTATATTGAGGCATCACATGCACTCTATGACGAGTGCGAGGTCGTTGACTATTGGGGATTGTGACATGGTCCACCCCGAGTGATATTTCTATTACATTGGTGATTGAGACACATACTTAATTATTGTGAATTGGGCTTATTGCCATGTCTGTGGCCTTGTGCTGAACTATAGAATACTTAGGGGATCCTTATTAGTTTTCCTAACTTGTTTGCATAAACTATGATCTCAATCATGTTTGCAACTATTAAAAATATGAAAAGAACTGTATTTTCGAACATGAATCATAAATGAAAAGAATATGAGGGCTAAGATCCTCACAGTATGTCATGCCTGTGTGGCTGTGGAATTATTTGACCAGGATGGAATGAGGACCAGATAGTCAGGATGTTTTTCCTATGATTTGGATCGAGTTGCACGCCGCAGCAGTGTTATATTAATATTGAGGCCGGGAGCCTATTTGATGCCACGAGATGGCTGATATTGCGTTTGGGCTGTAGGAGCCCCTCCGGAGTCTGTACACATCCCTATCGAGCATCGTCGACAATAAATAAATTGAGCGAGTTGCACGCCGTAACGGGTACTAGAGTGTGCTATTATTTGTGTTACATCTTCACGTGCGTTATTTTCTTTCATTGTATCATTAGTTTTACTGTTTTTCACTAATATTGATCTAAACTGCTAGATATAGCCTACCTTGTGCATTTACTGTGATTTCTTACTTTCATTTAATGTTTATTTTTGATATTCACTAGGTCGGAGTACTCACTTTACCCCCTGCACCTTGCGTGCAGATATAGGTCTTACCCAGGCTGAATGAGTTCTGATAAGCTGAGCAGAGGCATTCTACGGGACTATCGAGGTAGCTGCACAGCATTCTCAGCCTTAAATCTCTCCCCTCTATACTTATATTTTATTTCCGAATTTTTGCTTCTAGACAGAGTTTAATTACGATGGAAACTCTGTGTTTAGAGGCTCATGATCGTGACACCGGGTCCATGTTGGTGGCTTTAGTTTTGGTATTATGTTAAACTTACGCACTTTTATTACTATTCCTTGATACTTAATGTGACAACTTAGTATTATTTTCATGTGTTGTATAAGTTAATCATGCTTAAGTATTTTGGAGTTGTTGTAAAAATGTTGGGCATGCCAGGTAGTGTGCTACGCGCCATCATGACGGGGTTGCGGTCTTGACAAATATGCCACCAATCTGAACACAACACAAACTGGAAATCGAACTCTAGAAGGAATTACTACGGACTTTCCCGAGAAGATAGGAAACGAAAATAAAAAATAGCATATAGTAAACCAGATTCGACATCACACTGTTGCGGCACGCAACCCGATCCAAATATACCCATGGCGGCGTGCCACCCGATCCACATATAGATTTCACATAAGGAAATTGCACTTCAAGCTAAATTTGCTCATTACAATAAAAATATTGAATTTTGATCGCAAGCACGCTAAGTGCATAATGCCATCCCTGAGAAAACACATAGCTCTATAGGCTACAAAAGTCAAGCACAGGTGAGGTGCGATATCAAATCGGAATCTCATGAGCCATTATGCTCCACGCGGAACCTCAACACATAAGAATTCACCAAGACGTTACACAACTCATACGGTGCAATACATCATCACTGGAGCAACCTCCTCAGTTCATAACCCGATAACCGAAGTGCTCTCCAGACCTAATTCCTCAAATTAATAATATTACCACAGTCCTCATACTTGGTCTAAATCTTTAGTCAATAAAGTAACTACATGTCACACTTATACAATTTTCTCGTGGGTCAGGCTCCCACAACCTTTCAAAATAAATAAAGGGTCCGCAAATCCAACTCATCGGACGCATTGACGCTAAAAAGCAATCAAGAATCCTCAACTAGGATGCAAAGCCTCTTTCACAACACATCGATCTCAGGTGATGCTGAAGACAACACCAATTTACTTTAATCATTCAACCCTTGCACTGCTTATCCGAGCCAATGATGTCCGTGTCGACATCGAACTGCAACCTTGATCCTCACTTCACACTACCATACCTCTCATCGCACCCAACATGCTGATATACAAAAGGACATGATTTTAATCATAACTCTGAATTCATTAATAGTTTTCATTTCATCATATAGTAAACTTGCACTTAATTCACTTTAGGAGAATCATAGCAATACACAGGTAAATTCCCATAACCGTAGAATATGCAAATCTGCAAGTAGTGGTCCAAGCCACCATAGCCCTTCTGGAATCCGCTTCCACTTAACACGCCATAACAGGGGAATGCCCCAAATAAATCATCAATAACGGCGGCCGACAAACCTCACACGTATAGCTAAAAATCATACGCATAACTCAATCACGCGGACCGAATTGATCACTGGCCCCAATATGCCAATTCAGCTATGGCTAATCAATCTATCTTCTTCCAATTCATTCTTGCTTGCCTTAGAAATAAGACTAACTTTGTTCAACACATAACATACTCCATCTACACTCGCCTAGAGTGACCTTGAATCATAAGACCAGGTTGTCCCAATTCCCACGAACTATTTCATATCATCCAAATGCTACACAAAAAGTCAAAATATAATAGAACATTATGGGCACCTTCACATAAGCTGCTTCAAAGCTTGATTCTTAAATGTACTCATAGGCTCGAAATCATTGGGCACCATACATTAACTTCTGAATCCACTAGGATCATTATTGAGAGACCCCGCCATGACTTGGTCTCGAATATAATTCACTCCATAAGTCTTATATAACACGAATACTCTTTAGGTGAATCACCCTTCAAAATCACTTTCTCTAAAACCTGTATCCACGCAACGCATAAATGCTGAACCTTTTTCCAAGTCCGAACATGAGCCAATAAGGCTAACCAACGCATGCCTCCAACAATTCATTTGCTCAAATTATCGGTTATTGGTATTTTCTCATAGCTGAAACAATCAATCAATATGTTAATAATCAGAAATCACTCAAGTAGTTAATCATCCAGCCCAATCATAAGAGGTGGGACTCTCCCACTTAGCTTGAAGCCATCACTTCACAATTCTTGAGTTTGCCCCACCTTTTTACCTCTTATTGACTTAACCTCGTGCCACCAATTATCAATATTCCTCAGAATCTTCCTGTAAAAACCCCCCTTTTGAATTTTGAATCATCAACCACATTCGCACGATCGATCTCTTCGGTGCATCACCGATAAAATTCTTTGCAGAAGCTTCGCCGACCATGCGACTGCTAACTTGCTCACAGGGAAAAACCCACCTAGGGGAATTACCTCCTAACATCCTCCTACGCCGCTGCACGTGATACATTCACTATGACACTATTAAGCCATCATGAGTCTGAGCTCACCTTCCAGCTGCACAAGTCCATTCACTCCTCATGGACATCAATTAAATGTGCGCCAAAATCCTTCCAATTAAAGGTTATGCTGAACCCTCCTCCATTTCAAGCAGCTCCTTTTCGCTATATCAGTATTCTGTCGTATAATAGCCCATACTTCAAAAATCATACTCGCAGACATCAATTACCAATAATTAAAATCCCTATTCGATCCAAACTATCCTTAAGGTGCGTAGTCCTCCTTCTACCAAGCCCATATCCAACACCCGCCACTCTCCCACTTTGGCAGAACTCATTTCTTTAATCGACCACTCGACCTTGCTCTTCATAAATGGCCTTTCTAGAAGTTTTGAAACACCGCCTGACATTTCCCACATGGCCTTCCTCATACTTTGCTACTCAATTGTTGCCTTAAATAAAATATATCTTCGGAGAACCTAAACCTACCATTGCTGCTAAATCTAGACCTTTCCAAAGGTCATCCTTCTCGAACCGTCAACATTAGGAATTCTGATTCGATCATAAACCACAGCAGCATGTGATATATGACAACGTATTTCAAATGCTATTTCACAATATCTTTCCATAAAGGCAAATTGTAGAAGATTATAACATTGACAAATTTGTTATACGTTCAACCAGGACGACGACGCCCCATAATAGAAGAAAAGGTCCAGCACACTTGCAAATACCAAGTCACATTACTTTAACCAGCCCACATCTGACCATTCTTAGTCTGACAGCCTTTCCACATGTCGTGAATAAAATACTGAATCCCTTGATTACACAATGAGTAAACCTCCCTTCAATTCATCATGTCCCCTAACACGTGGGCAAACATCCTACCGTCACAACAACACTACGGAATAATCACTCATAATTATCATGGCAACCTTTGCCTAGCCTTAAGGCTCTTAGAAGTTCTGCTACTAAGCTGAACAATAGAATATCCCTCCATAATGCGACTAATATAGACCAACCTATTATACCGGAAAAATCCTCCCCCATCACATTTGTAGTGCCATTACAATACTTTAATTTTTTATTTACAACAAGCGCTCACGTCATGTAAGATTGAGTAGGAAGGAATCAAAGGCACAAGCCCCAAAGTAATTGAACCGCACGAGAAGGAAATCAAAAAGGAAGTACTCCTAACAGCCCTGTAGCCTCCCAAGGATAAGTATAGACATCTCTGTACCGATCAGCGAGACTTTACTAGACTTTCTCATGACTCGTCCAACCGATGGGAACCCACAGCTCTGATGCTATGTTGTCACGACACAAAATCCACTAAGGGTCGTGGTGGCACCGGACACTACAGTCAGGCAAGCCAATGAAATTACTTAATCAAAATCTCATATTTAACACTTTTGAAATATAGGATTTTCCTTCACCATTTAGAAATTTTAAATGATAAAGTCTCTAATCAATTTAAATGTTAAACAGTTAAAACAATACTTCAAGCCATCCAGAACCCACAGTCACAAGTGCATGAGCATCTACTGATAATAAAATAAAATACAACATATGTCTGGAATGCAGTGGATATAAAGAAAATACAGTACAGTGGAAGGGACTGCACTAGATGCGCCCGTCTCGAATGATGTAACTCACCTACTCCTAGAATCATATGTGCTACTATGCCCAGTAGTCCAGTGGAGTTACAAATACCTGTGCAACAAAGTGCACAGCAAGTGTAGTATGAGTACGAAAACAACGTGTACCCAATGATTATCCCGCCTAATTCTTAAGGGGTAGAGACGATATGGTCAACTTTAACATTCTCTAATGGTTCATATATGATTCATCCTTAATATATATATTAAACAGTGAATATACTTTATAAATAAGATTTTTTAATCCAAATAGAGGAAACAAGTAAATGCATAATACTTTCATAGGAAATTTCCAAAATTCCTCTTTATTATCAACAAATTAATCTCGAGCCGTGGTGAGGCAGTAACAACTTTAATAAGTTTAAGGCAACAACACTAACATGCGCAAATCATGCCGAGGCGACGACCTGCTGCAACAGAAATGTAAATTGTACACTGCCGAGGATCGAACGGCTCGTACCATAGATGCATCTATTTAATATTCCGAGGCATTCGACCCTTTCCATAAATAAACACATACCCTCCTCGTGGTACACATACGAATACTTGCTCAATCACTCAATAAGAACTTATCGGGGATTATTTAGCCAAATAAATCAAATCCTCCTTTAACAATTTTAAGAAATAAAGTTTAATCCTTTTAGAAATTCACTTACTAATTCGGTGTGAGTTAAGAAATTCAAGCTACTAATGGGTTCATAAATAATCCAAGTATAACATGTTTTTGGGTCCTAAACTACCCGGACAATAGCATAATAGTAGCTACGCACGGACTCTCGTCACCTCGTGCGTACGTAGCCCCAACAAATAGGATAGCATAATCAATTTTACTGACCTATGGGGTAAATCCCCCCCACAAGATTAGAAAGGACACTCACATCGTTCCGAAGATCCATGACCAGCATTGTACATTCTTTCAAAGGATTGAATGGATGCACAATGCTCCAAAACTAGCCAATGGTTATATAAATCCATTAATATAGGCTCAATTAAACTTTAAACCCAATTTGTAACAATTCCTAACCTCGAACGAAAATTTGACAATAATTCCCTCTGGCCCACGTGCCCGAAATCCGAAATTTCTCAAAGATAAACTTTGCCCATTGCCTTAGGAAATCAAATATATAATTTTCTCTAAATTGGACACCCAAAGTCATGGCTAAATTCCACAAATTAAATTTCTAGGTCTTTCTAACAAAACGCCAAGTATTTCTACCAAATTTCATGCGTAAATCCATATATAATTTAAGATGTTAACTGACAATATGTGGGGATATCATACCTTGACATTGACGATGAAAACCCCTCTTGAAACTGTCTAAAATTACCCATAGCAAGTGGAAAATGGCATAGAAATGACCATCCCCCGATTTAAAATAACCGTTCTACCTCCAGGATTTTAGCACCTACGATCCCTTGACCGCTTCTACGGTTCTGCAGGTGCGGTCAAATTATTGCATTTGTTGTCCTCCTTAAGCTCCCATTCTTCGCTTCTGCGACCAGCCAACCGCAGATGCGGTGCCGCTTCTGCGGAACCTTGACCGCATCTGCGGTCCATAAGCCCTTGATCAATTCCGCTTCTGCATCCTCCTTGACCACTTCTATGAGGCCATATCTGCGGTCCCATTTCAGCAGAAACAGAAATATAAACAACCAGATCCCTTCAGCTATTCTTCAACATCCAAATTTGATATGTTAGCCACTCGGAATCCACCCGAGGATCCGGGACAACAACCAAACTTATCCCTAACACAATACGGACTTTCTCGACGCGTCAAGTCATATCAAATAACGCTAAAATCCTGAATTACACCCCGATTCAAGCTTTATGAACTTTGAACTTTCCAATTTCTACTTTCGATGTTTGAACCTATCAAATCATGTCCGATTAACCTCAAATTTTTCGCACAAGTCATATTTGATATAACGAGCCTAATCGAACTTCTGAAGCCGGATTCCAACCCCGATATCAAAAAGTCCATTTCCGTCAAACTTCTCAAAAACCTTTAAATTTCTATCTTTAGCTAAATAGCTTCAAAATGACCTACGGACCTTCGAATTCATTTCCGATCGTGCTCTCAACTTCAGAATAACCATACGAAGCTACTCCCAGTCTCGGAATCCTAACGGAATCGATAACATTGAAATGCATTTCAAGCCAAACTTAAGAAATTTCTTCCAAAATGCTAACTTCCACAATAGGCGCCAAAACGATCCCGGCTTATCCAAAACCTGAACCGGGCATACGCCCAAATCCAACTTTATCATACGAACCTGCTGGAACCTGCAGTTCCCAATTCCGAGGTTATTTACTGAAAAATCCAATCCTAGCTCATTTTTTCAACTTTGAGCTTCTGAAATGAGAATTATCTTCCCAAATTAAGTCCAACCTTCCTTAATTCAATATTCACCATGCGTAAAAGTGATATCACCTGAAATGAAACTGCTCATGGCCTCAGACTATTGAATTACTCGCTAGGGCTCAAAACAATTGGTCGGGTTGTTACACCAGAAACCAGAATTAAATTCCTTCTAACGAAAGTACATATATTGTATCCTTAAAATTAATTCCTTATCACTGAAAGAAAATTTTAACAGGTAATACGACCAACTCCATAAAATCATTGTGAAGTTGAGATAAAAATATTAAATAGATCATAACAAGTCAAAATAGTGAATAGTAAAATTATGACTGCATTCATCATTTATACACATACATGCATCTTGAATAATAAATTTCGATGGAAAAATAATCATTCATGCAAAGTATATTATATAATGAAAGAGTTGTAAAATTAAAAAATAAATAGAACAAACTCAGATAGAGAGCATACTGTTATTTTCAGTCAATTTTATATAACTTCTTAATACAAAAATTTGAAACACTACACATATATGTCATGTGTCTTAAATAGCAATTTTGATGGGAAAAGAACTACTCATGCAACATACGTATCCAATGCCAGATTATTCATTCCAATAATTAAGACAAACACAATTCAGATGTAGAGTATACTGTTAATTTAAGTCAAGTGAACATCATTTCTAATAACTCTAGTTCCATTCATCCAACATGTATATTCAGATGGACAGTAAGTACACGATATCAATTACTAGTATTTTACTTAGTCATCTTACGATAAATTTATCTGATATGGATGAAGACCTAAAGTCAACGCGTAAATTTATTACTCACTTGAAATTAATAGTGAAAGACAATAGGAATATAATTCTATCACCATTTAATCATGATTGTATTTTAGTTACAAAATTGATTCAACCCTTAGACTAAGATAGAGAGATATTACAGGTTATCGGTAACTAGTAACTATATCTAGTGAGTTCATAATAAATTTATCCGATATGGAGGAAGACCTAATGTCAACACGTAAATTTACTATCACACTATAAATGAAAAATGGGGATCATATGGGTTAATTCCTATCACCACTTTATCACAACCACGAACATTTCTTTGAGGATTAAGTTCCATAATTTAAAAAAAAATACTCAATACCCCATTTAAACAATCTTAAAACACTAAAGTTATTATTTTACATAGCAGTGGTTATTGTTCACTAGAGTGTTTCTGATAAATTTACAAAATTATCAATCGGAGATCGTTAAAATCACAATCTCCAAAAATTGAGATCAAATTTGGAAAATTATCATTTTAAGTATTTTTTAAGAATTTAAAATATGACCTACATTTTTTATCATATATCAATTAATGTCAAACCAACATCTGTTATTGTCACGACCCGGATTTTCCACCATCGAGTGTCGTGATGGCACATACTGTCGGAGCTAGGCAAGCCAAAAATTCAAAACTTTCCATTGATGACATTTTAACAATATAAATAAACGAAGGCAATTAAAATAAAATAGAAGACTTTAAGCTTATATAACTGAAATAAAATGCAGAAGTTGAAACACATTTCTACCTAGAGTCTGGTGTCACTAGCTCACAGACTACTATACAGTATTAAAAACAAGTCTTAAATGAAATTACATAATGTTTGTCTCGATACAAAGAAAAAAACTAAAAAGATAGAAGGGACTTCGGCCTACAAACGCCAGCTAGGCTACCTCGTGAGTCCCTGGACTGAAGACAGCTTTTGCTCAATACTGGTATATATATATATATATATATATATACATACATACATACATACAAAGGCAACGGAAATAACAATGAAGAAAATCAAATAAAAACGGGAAGGGACATGCTGGGGGGAAATACAGTGAAAACAGATTAACAAACTACATCAATACCATAACTCATCTATAAGTGCTCAGCGTGCCACACAATCCCATAATATATATTTATTAGTGGTCGACGCGCCACACGATCCCATTCCATAGTTCAGAAGTGGACCTCGTGCCACACAATCTCACTTCATAATTCATAGCGGACGATGTTACCACACGATCACATTTAATAATGAATAATACATATATCTTTCTAGAGGATGCCCTATTAGGGGAATTCAACAACATAATGATTTAACCTGACAAGGGTACAACAAACATCCAAAATATCTCGGCAAGGGAAAAAACATGTAATACTTAAATCCCGGCAAGCGTATAGTCACAAAACTTCCTCTTTTAATGCCTTCTTTCTCGATTATCAAATACTAGTTCGATCCAACTCTCCAAAAATATATGAATTGCAATTTTTCCTCAACCATTCACATTATATGAAACTTATCAATTAAACAGAGATGATGTATCACAAAGTTCGAATCAAACACATTTAAGACCCATAGTCATGCTAGACTCCGGTGCATAGATAACTGTCACAGTACCTATACACCGTACTCCACAATTCACAATTTGCAAATAATATCCTAATCATATTCCCTAAAATAAAAGTTAGAGCAAACACTTACCGCGGTCCAAGAATAGCAATCAACTCTCTAGTACCGCCTTTACTCTACAATCAAACTCAGAAAAATAATATCTAGGTATAAATAATTCAAAAATATTAATAAGGAATCAAAACCATAATGCATAGCCTAGAAATGAAGTCCGTAGCATTCTTCCAAAAATACCAAAAATCTGACCCCCGGGACCACATGGTCCAAACTCGAAGCTCAGTCCATAGCCCGTTCACCCATAACCCCACAAGTTCAAATATATAATTTATTTTAAATATTCAACCCCAAATTGAGGTTGAATCATCCAAAATTCACAAGACCCTAACTCTACCCAAAACCAACAATTTCTACTTTGAATTCATGATTTAGGGCTAGGAAATTAGTGATTAGATGAAGAAATTAATAGAGAATGGAGTTAAGAACACTTACCCAAGAAACTATGGATGAAAAGGATCTTCAAAATCGTCTATGGGTGTTGGAGAGAAGAGCTCGTATGAAAATAGTGAGGAATTCACGCTATTATTCTATTTCTAAGTTTTTAAAATTACTGGTAAAAATGACATATGTGATCGCAAAGAGGGAATGCAATTGCATAGGGTTGGGCTGGATGAAATCTGCGATCGCAGAGGGGAAGCTGCGACCGCATAAAAGGAAAGAAAGGGGGCTGCACGTTGCAATATGGGATCGCAGAGGGAGAATGCAACCGCATAGAAGAACTTCTCAAACTCTAAACTTTGATATATGCAATCGCGGCCTAGCCTTTGAGATCGCATAAAAGGAATTACCAAGGAACTGACAGCACAAAATCTGCAACACTCACTAAGGCCAAAACACCCCGAACCACCTCCAAATAACTCCCGAGCCCTCAAGGCTCCAAACCAAACACACACGCTAAGTCAGTAACATCACATGAACTTACTCGAGCGGTCAAATTTCCAAATTAACATCAAAATCGATAAATCAAACCTCAATATCATCCTTTTCCTCAATATCATCCTTTTCATTCTAAGTTCATATACTTCCAACTTTAGATAATTAGGTCTGAAATATGTCAAATGACCCTGATTTCAACCAACATTTACTGGAAGCACCTAACATATGTTTAAGACCTGTAGCAGGCCCCGGAACCAAAATACGGGCCCGATACGTATATTTTCGAACTCATTTTCATTTCTATTTTTCATATCATTTTCAGAAAAATAATTTCTTTCAAAAATTCATTACTCGAGCTCGGGACTTCAAATTTCGATTCCGGGAATACGCCTGAGTCCCATATTATTCTATGGACCCTCACTACTCTGAGTCCGTTTACCCAAAATATTGATCAAAGTCAACTTTAACAATAATAATATCAAAATTCATCAAATTTTTCACATAATTTTCATATTTCAACATAAAAGATTCCCGGCTATGCGCCCAAACTGCCAACACAAATCGATGCAACTAAAAGCGAGGTTTTCAAATCCTCAAAAGAATGACTTTTCCTATGTAAATCATATTTTAACCATCAAACATCCAAATAACTCATTTAAACGATCTCGAATAGTCAAATATGATGTGATCCATTGCATAGCGGTGAGTTTTTCATATATGATCGTTTTCGATGATCCTACCAAATTTCATGTCATTCGGAGATCGTGAAATTCATGATCGCCAAAAAATAGACCAAATTCGAATAAATCATTTTTGGCGTAGTCAAGATTAAATCCATGCGATTTTCATTCTTCACATATATATCATATCAAGCTAAATCATCATGTTTCATATTTAATACAAATATAGTCGATATATAAAGAATAATTTTTTGTATTTATAACAAATTCAATTTAATAAACTTCTTGAAAACTCATCTAAACGACCTCAAAATGCCAAAATACAACATGATTCACTGCAAAGCGGTGAATTTTACTCACCGGATCATTTTCGATGAACCCACCATGTTTCTGGTTAATAGGAGTCCCTCAAATTCATGACCGCTAGTCTGTAACCAAACTCAGAGAATAACCATTTTAAGTAATTTCATGAATTGAAATAAATATGATATTAATTTTCATTCTACTTATAATTACACTATGAGCTCAAGGCATATATTATGTTCTTCCTATTTCCAGGACTATGTAATATCTCCTTTTGCAATAAATTATCCTTTTATTAAATACATAAGAACCTGTGATACTATATTTTCTCTCGTTTAGTGAAAAACCCAATATATGTTCTCATGGTGGAGTTTGTTTCACTAGTACCCAAAGATAGTTAAGAACCTCCACCATTAATGTAGATTTCTCAAGAATAATTTTCACATGGTATATTTAGCATATTTCAATGACTAAAATAGATAGACCATTTTGTGGATTCTACTTATTATCATAATGCTCAATCCATGAATAGATATAATTTTGCATGTATTTACTAGAATTTCTCATGAGTTCAAATAAATAAACCACTTCAGTGGCAATTATTTATTATTCATAAAATTCTCAATTTATTAGTGAATATATATTTAGCTCATAAATATATTTTATGGTAGACCATAACTTAAAATCCGTAACAATAATATAAAACTCATACAAAATACTGTCATCTTTCACTTAATTAAAATCTCCAATCAGAGAATAAAATTCTTCATCGAAAATCCAAACTAGTAATCTCGTAAGGCATGAAAACGTAAACTTAAATTTGAGAATTTTTTTATGCACAAATATGCCAAACGGTCCAATCATTAGTCATTCAGGATATCAAATTGAGATTTTTATTTTCATACAAAATAATTATATCATCATACAATGTCAATTATACCTTGTAAGACCTAGTCTATGATCCTACACCACTATTATTGAATTTTATAGAACAACACGTCTATTTGCTAATAGCCAATGTCTAAACCTATTATATAACTATTATGTAATCATGGGAACCATGGGGAGTCACCCCCACCACCATTGAATTAAAAACGTAATAAAATTACTGAAAAATAATTTTCAGAAAAATAGAAAAACATCCAAAACACAGTCCAAACGATCTCAAAATGCCAACAAACGCCATGATTCACTGGCAAAGGTGTGAGTTTTTCTCACCACATCATTCCCGATGGACCCACCAAATTTCATCTCAACCGGAGTCCGTCAAGTTTGCTAACCTCAGAAAATACCAACTATTCTGTCAAAACAAGTTTTGCGTTTTTCTAGAATTTACGCAAAATATTTTGATAATCTAAATCAAATATCAATAAGAAAACAGATATATCATGGTTACAAGAATAATCCAAAAATTTTGTACCATTAATTCACAAAACAACAGTGCAGTTTTTCAGAAAACCACATATACACGCAATTCAAAAAGTAAATATAAACACCATATTCTTGTTTCATGAAAAACTTAGTTATCTAATTATATGTGAGTGGGATCTGGTACCAATTGATGGATTATAATAAGCAGCGAGTATAGAACAGAATTTCACGGGTTACCTCTTTAAGCATGAACATATCTCTTCTATCACGCGACTCTTCAGTTCCATAACTTCTCAATTAAGTCTCCATCACCCGCACAATCGTGATCCTTGGACATTCCACGGTCTTCAACTGTGTTACCTAAATAATACTGAAAATAAAAATTTTGTGTGGGCGAAATTTCTAGGAAAACTTGGCTGAAAATTTCAACCACCATGTACTACTCCTTCTATGTGGAAAACCTTATGTATTTATAGCACAAGTTTCCTATTATTTAGGCACAATTGGGACCACAAAATTTAATTAACAAATCTCAAATTATGGAATTAATTTCTAATTTTTTAAATTAATATATACAATAATTAATTACCAATTATTCCAAATAAAATTCATAATTGCACTCGTTACAAATTAATTACTTCAATTTGGATTTTGGTAGGATTTACCAAAAACAATTTAGAAAATCTCAATCAAATATCAATAACAAAACAGATATCTCATGATTACAAGAATAATCCAAATTTTCGTACAATTAATTCACAAAAGAGCAGCGCAGTTTTTCAGAAAACCACTTATACATGTAATTTAAATAATATACATAAATACTATATTCTTGTTTCATAAAAATATAGTTATCTAATTAGATGTGAGTGGGCTTTGATACCAATTAATGGATTATAATAAGCAACAAAAGTAATTCAAGTATCAAAATCACATGTAATCTACAGAACTAGCATAAAACGGGATTTCACGCGTTACCTCTTGAAGCGTGAACGTATCTATTCAACCACGCGAGTCTTCAGTTCCATAACTTCTCAATGTAATCTCCATCACCCACACAATCGTGATCCTCGAACATTCCACGGTCTTCTACTGTGTTACCTAAATAATACCAAAAATAGGAATTTTGTGTGGGCAAACTTTTTAGGAGATCTTGGCTAAAGATTTCAACCATCATGTACTACTCCTTCTAGGTGGAAAACCTTTTTTATTTATAGCACAAATTTCCTATTATTTAGGCACAATAGGGACCATAGAATTTAATTAACAAGGCTCCAATTATGGAATTAATTTCGTATTTTCGAAATTAATATCTACAATAATTAATAAAGAATTATTCCACTAAAAACCGTAATTGCACTCATTATCTAATTCAAAATTCATCCATTAAATCTTATTTAATTCCCCATATTAAGATTCAAATAGAAATTAATTTAATTAAGTTACTGAAGATTTAATTTATTGGTTATTTCCTTTAGAATTTCGCTTAACTAATTTCATGTGTCGGATACAAAATTCACCGGTCGGGTTTGCACATGAAAACATATAAGCTTTCATAAAGGTGTATCATCAATCTCTAAACCGAGACCTGGATTCCATCAACTAACTATTATTTCGCCAATGTACATTATTATTATCCAATTTACTAGGCACATTGACCCACGAAAGAATCTCGCCTTTTAATAAATCAAAATAATAATAATAATATACATAGCTAATAATAATTATATCAAGATTAAGAGTATAAGTACATTTAATGGCTAGAGAATTTATTTTATTAAGTTAGTATAAAATACTTATCTCTGCCTGGTCCGTTGAATACATACAAAATATATTAGCACAAGAAGTTGAAATTCCATTTCCTTAATCAAGATAAATTATATTTAATCTTGTGCTATAATCATTCCAGATGGTTTGTCCAATTACATAATTAGATTGCGAACTCAAACGTTATACTTATAAAAACTGATGATTTAATCTTCCGTGTATAAGCTAAACTCTATATACTAAATCATCTACTATATAAACAAAGGACACAGACTAATATATGCTCTATTTTAGATATTATTAAAACTGAATAAATAATTACTTTGTAATAAATACTATATTAACCAAACGCATGATTAATAGTATATCTCCCAATAAAAATTGAGCAAGTTTTGATTGGGTTCATTTATTTTGTAGCAAACTCATTTTGCTTCGGGTAACAATAAACTAGTTTTGTGATTTGAATAATGAATTTTGAAACTGCGTGGCTGCCATTTAATAATCCATTGGGGGAAATAAGCTTTTCCGGCTATAGTTACTGTTAAGAGAGAAAGCTAGATTAATGATTTTATTGTCTTAAATAAAATAAAGTGACTTTACCGAGTTGTCTCCATAACTTAAATGATAATAAATGGAATTAACTCACTAATTGCAAATGGTCAAGGATAGCCCGTACGTGCAATACGTACAACGTATGCCAAGTACAAGTAGTGATATTCTGCCATGTACAAACAATATTAGGTTATTTAAAATTGGATTTGGTGCAAGTGCAAAAACTCGACCGATCGTTTTGAGTTTTAGCGTTTCATTCGGTCGTTTGAGACGTTAAGTACTATTATATTATGTATTATAACTTGAATGTATGGATGGTTTCAATTTTCGAGTAATTCAGAATTGATTTAAAAGAATAATTCTCGTTTTAGAAGCTTAAAGTTGGAAGAGTTGACCAATGTTTGATTTTTGGGTAAATGGACTTGGAATCGGTTTTAGGTTCATATGATTATTTTGGACTTGTATGTAAATATAGATTTTGTTCGAAGGTTCCTAGAAGAATTCTATACTATTTGTCTATAATGACCCGGCCGGTCGTTTTAAGCTTTTGGACTTTGATCGTCAGTTCTCGGGCATGACTTTCCATGTGTGAGGTATTATCACTTATGTATGTTGTTGGTTTTGGTTTTCAGAGAAATCGGAATAGATTTGGAAGAACAGTTCTCAGTTTCTAGCTTGAAATTTGAAAGGTTTGACCCAGATTTTAGTTTTTTGTATATGATCTCGGATCAAAATTTTTATTATTTGGTTATCTCCATTGGGTGATTT
The DNA here is from genome assembly GCA_034376525.1 of Nicotiana benthamiana. Lineage (NCBI taxonomy): Eukaryota > Viridiplantae > Streptophyta > Magnoliopsida > Solanales > Solanaceae > Nicotiana > Nicotiana benthamiana. Next base: position 21,248,677 of record CM067333.1, on the reverse strand, counting down.
GGAACTTCAGAGCGTGATCGGAATGCATTTTGAAACTCCGTGGAAGGTTTAGAGTTGAATTCACGAAATTGAGATTTTTGTCGTTTTACGGTTGTTAGGTGAGATTTTGATATCGAGATCGGAATGAAATTTCGAGAGTTTCAATAGTTTCGTTGTGTCATTTAGGATGTGTGTGTAATATTTCAGGTCATCGGACTTGATTGGGTTTGGTGTTTTATCAAAAGCATAACTCGAAGGTTTTTAGAAAACGTAGGCTTAAATCCGATGTCTTTGGGTTAATTTGATGTTATTTGAAGTGTTTTGATGATTGGAAAAAGTTTGAATAAGGTTTTAGGATATGCTGGTTGAGGTCCCGGGGGGCTTCAGTGAGTTTTGGGTGGTCATTCGGACCATTTTGGAGTTTAAAATATTGCAGGAAATGCAGGCTCAGCAGTTGCATTGTTTTACTCTTTGCTTCCGCGAGTGGGACATCGCGTTCATGAAGAGTCAGAAGAGGTTGAGGGGATTTTCGGCTTCGCATTTTCGGAGGGTTGGCAAGTGGTGCATCGCGTTCGCGACAGGAGCCTCACGATCGCGTAGAGGTCAGCTAGGTAAAGTCTGATTCGCCCATCGCGTTCGCAATGGTAAGGACGCGTTGTTAAGGGAGTTCATGTTAAAGCATCGCATTCGCCATGGGGTATTGCATCCGTGAAGGAGAATTTAGTGTCAACATAAATTTGTACTACGCGAACGTGAGGGATTGACTGTGTTCGCAAAGAAGGAGAGTCAGACATGGGAAGAATGTTTTTAATTAATTTTATCCGCGATTTAAGGGTTCATTTCCTTCATAGTTTATCATTTTCGGAGCTTTTTGAAGGGGATTGAAGAGGAATTCAAGGGGAATCGATTTGAGGTAAGATTTTTTGACTTAAAACTCGATTCTACTGTGAAATCTATCTAGAAAATCATGGACGATAAGCCTAAAATTTAAGAACTAGGGCTTGGGAAATTGGACTTTTGATTTGCGATTTGAAGGATCATTTGGGTTCGGATTTATGAACTTTTGATATGTATGTGCTCGTGGGGAGAAAAGGAACCCATTGATGTGAAATTTAACGAGTCTCGAGAAGTGGGGATAGGGCTCGAATTTTTCTAATGTCATGATTTTTGGTATTTTTTAATTATTTTCGCTTGGGCTTTGTTCCCTTATCATTTTGTGATGTATTCGTTCTGATTTTGGATAGATTCGGCGCGTGTCGAAGCCAATTCGAGGGACAAAGGCATTACAATCTAGAGATTTAGCCGGTTCGAGGTGAGTAATGATTGTCAATAATGTTCTGAGGGTTTGAAACCACGGATATCACATCGTAGTACTTTATTGAGGTGAGGCACATGCTGGATGACGAGTGTGGGGTCGTACACTATTGGGGATTGTGACTTGGTTCATCCTGATTGATGATTTTACCGCGTATTTGATTGAAAGCTATTTGCTATCATTATTATTTGGGCCTAGTCTCTGCTATTTGAACCCTTTGGTGATTTTAGTTGATATTACCTCACTGTTTTGACTTTATACTTCAACTTAGTCATGTTATTTTTCAATATTTTAAAAACTCAGCCGAGTTTACTTGCTTTAACAGTGAAAGTGATATTTCAAATAATATTTTTGGTTGAGCATCATGTTTTACCGTTGCCCGAGTGGCTTATGTAATTTGTGACTGAGTAAGGTCGAGGGCCTATATTGTGACAATATCTTTTGGAGTGGGATGTACGCCGCATCAGTGATATACTAATCTGATTATAAGGCCGAGGGCGTGAGATATGTATGCCATGAGGTGGATTGTTGATATTGTTATGAGGCCGAGAGCGTGTTATTATGCCACGAGGTGGCTTGATACGGCGCTTGGGCCATAAAGGGCTCCTCGCGGAGTCTGCGTACTCCTATGAGCACAAGTACATATTATGATGTGAGATATAGCCCGATGGACTGGTACTGTTATAAGATATTGCCCGAGGGGCGAACCTTATGTGATTATCTTTTTTAATTCTCTCATATTTCCTGTCTAATTGTGTATTTGTGCAAGAGGGCGAACTTTATGTGCTTATCTTTCCTAATTGCCTGTTATTACCGATTTAATTGTGTATTTGTGCCCGAGGGGCGGATTTCTACGCTTATTTGCACTAATTGATGATTTAAATTGCGCAACTATTTAAAAAGTCATTTTTCAAAGAAGTTTAAACAGAGGTAAGATAATTTAAGAGATTTTACAGCGTCACCGCTTTCTTACTTGGTTTTGTACTGCTTATATACATCATCATGATATGCATTGCATGATTTCTTACCATTCAGACATTAGTTATTGTTATTACTCACTCAGTAAGAGTACTCACTTTACTCTTTGCACCTTGTCTACAGATTCAGGTATGTCGGAACCCGATAGCGGGTCTTGGATGATCGGAGGCAGGGTAATTGGAGTTAGCAAGGTAGCTGCCGGCGTCCGCATCATTGCTTATCTACCTATTTATTTCATTTTTCTATATTTAACACATTTTAGATATTCTAGTTTTTGTTAGACCCTAGTGAATGCTCATGACTTGTGACACCCTGGAAAGGACTATCTCGAGTGTATTTTCCGCATTTGTACAATATTTTCTTCTATTCAGTACATCAAAATCATGTTTAGACTGCTCTTATGTGAATTATCTATTTTAAAAAGTGCATTGGATTCATCTGGCTGACCTTGTCATTACGAGAGGCATCATCACGACTTGGTTTAGGGTTTGGGTCATAACATTGTCGAAATGTGGTAATTTGAAGAACTTAAGAGTTTGTAAGTTTCAAAAAATTTACTTTGATGTTATTAGACTCCAATTGATGTTTCGAGACTTTGGATCGATTTATATAGTTTAATGGATGTTCAAAATCTGAAAATAAACCGATGTGTTTATGTACAGTTCAGTATCAAATATGCATCGATGGCTTGTGATTCCTTGATCGAGGAGCAAGACTTGATATTGGGGCCACTCTGGAGGATTTGAGGAGCTCTAATTAGGAGCTTTTCAATCAAGGTCGTCAAATTTTTAGGTCCTTTCGCAAAGGTCCAGATCATTCCATTGGGGAGAAAGCAGGGGTCATCCATATAGAGTATAGATGAATAGTACCAGTGGCGTCTAGGATGAATACGGGGAGTGACCGGGTTATAAGTTGGGCAGCAATGTTCTCACTTCCTACCTATTCTTCTCGTCTGGGAAGTAACGAGGGATCCATTGAGATTCTATTCAAATTGGACATACATATTTTTATTTTATGAGACTATATGATCTTCGCCTATAGCTTGAGCACCAAGGTGCTAATTGTGTGAACACGTGTTTCGGAACTTATATGTTCAGTAGTGTCCCATTTAGTGGAAGCAACGACTGAATGGCTATATGATGAGTATGTTAGTACAAAGAGATGTATCCATATAATTTGGAAGCAACAAGAAGGGTCGGATGATTGAAAGAAGAACTATTAGGTGCTTGATCTGAGGTATAGCCCGAGTTATAGGCATGCGAAAAATCTTTCCATGTTTCGTAGTTGGGAGTGAAGTAAATTTCATGTTTCTGTATGGGTTCTGACTTAGGAAGGCCAAGTGATTGCATAATATTTGTAATGGTGGAAGGTATACACAAATATTACTTGAAGGCAAAGCAGGTGGGTTATCTCCGGCAGAATGATCTAAGGTTGTGTGATCCTTATATGTCTGTTAGAACATATCATTACAAGTGAAATATAAGTGTCGAAATTTGAATTATGGGAGTCTTAAGAGAGAGAGCTTGACTGTTGCAAGGATGAATGTGAGATTTGGAGAAGATTCAAGGTACCAGATGATCTGTATTTCACGAGCTTATGAAGGATTGAGTTTAATCTCACTATAGTATGATGGAGGCAATAGAATATATGCGTTATGAGTTATTGTGGGTGATTTGGTCTATGGCTTCAAGCCAAATGGGGAGTCTGCTATTGATTAGGAAATTGTACGGTGAGGTACTATATTGGTTCCAGTTTAAGGCGTGCTGGTAAGTTTATTATGGCTTAGGGAGATTGAGGTCGAGGATGGCTGGAGTAAATGGGAATTTTTACAAAGGTTATATTCTGCTTTATAGGTGCATGAGAATCATGGAATGTCTTGAGTTTTTATTGCTAAAGGAAGCTCGATGCATAGAGCAGGAAGTTGCATGGTTATACAACAGTGAGGTTGCATTTTGTGGTACCGGAGTGCTAATCAGGCACGAGTTGTTCGGTTTGTTTGATCATGCTAATTATGGTTTGAGTAGAGTGGATGACTTTTGGAAATGGTTCTAATAGGTTCAAGACACTACATGTAACGATTGGGTATCTTCAAGTTGTATATGTGGTTAGAAACTGAGTTTTCATGAGATGATGTCAAGACTTGTGCTATTTTCTATATTAATTATGACATTCCATGTATCAGTATCAGGAAGATAAAGGTAACAGATTTAGATTCTAAGAAAGTTTCCTTAGAGTGAAGTATTTTAAGTGTGGTTCTTTCGGGAATATTTAGGAGAGTACTCGGCGGCTTATGAGCCTTAGACAGTGTGGTTTTATTTTTGGGTTTCGTGTGGTAAGGCTGGGTTAAGGAATTGTGATGTTATAGCAATAAGGAGTATCAAGTTGAAGGTAAATCAGAAGGGAGCTCGGATGGATATGATATCTTGGTGGTACGCCGGATCGGTATAGTAAGGATATGATTAGTTCATTGAGTATTTATCTGGAAATTAGTTTCTACGAGTATTTTGCGACAATGCTCTTGGATTTTAATGGCCTGTGTAGGTTGATTGAGTTAGGAAGATTCAGTCCTGACATACTTGTTTGTGCAAAAGGGCGTTGGAGAGTTCTTGTTGGTTCCCACCGTGGCTAGAAATGTATATTTCTGCTTGCGTGAGGAGCATGGGATGTATAGTGATTTTCTTTTGAGGCCGGGCTCAATGGAAAGTTCTTGGTTTGTTGACTACATAGTGGCTTGTGGCTCGAAAGATATATGAAGTTCTCACGTTATCCTAGGATGGTATGGCATATATGTTGTAGAAGATTGAGATTGCGTGTGTAAGTTTACGATTCAGTTCTAATAGGAAGGTCATAAAGCTCTTAGGTAGCAGGCGATTTCAGATAATTAGAGAAAGGGTCTTCAAATGATTGAGGAAACGGTGTCGCTAATTAGAATAAATATGTGAGGGAATATGTTCCAAAATAGATATTGTGATTGAGTTGATGGTAATTTGGTAGTATTACAGCACTTTCTTGTTAGATATGTTACTGTTGTTCGAGTTTGCTTGGTGGCACAGAGGAATTCAAGATTATCTCTTGTTGAATGGGGGTATTAGCAGTGTGGTATGTATTTGGACATCAGAATTGGGATCGAATATGGTGATTCATGTTCCATGTGAATTTGGAGTCTGGGAGTTCTCATGTTCAGGCTAATTTATGGTTATGGGTTGCGTGTACCGACACTGTGTAGTGAATATGTGGGTTTGGAGACTCGAACGGATCTATTGCTTCTTAGTATGTTAGATGTTAGATGTGATATTGGGTTCAGACAAATTGTCTATGTGTTGTGTCATTCTGGACTATTGCGCTAAGGCGGCGTTGTTGGCTATGCCGGAAATGCCATGGGTTGGGTGGCGAGGTTCAATGGATTATGTTCTAATTCAATGGATTATGTTCTAATAGAGTGGTTTTATATTGTCGAAGACCCGGCGGACAGCTGAGGAGGATTGTCCTTCATGTCTGGGCTTTCCTGATGGATGTCAGTGTAAAGGCTTCTAATATTGATTTAGTTCCGGCGGTGAGAAAGTATTTGGATGTGTTTCTTGTGGCTTGGCATGTCGCTAGGTGAGATTGTTGAGTTCGATATTAATTTGATGTCGTGCATCATATCTTATGACATCGGCAGAGTTAAGAAGTCTAAGGAGCAGCTTTAGGTTTCCTGGTTAAGGAGTTCGTTGGCAGGCCAATATGGGTGCGTGTTCTAATTTGAGTTGGCTTAGTTGGCTCCGGATTGTATTGTTGAGGTATGTGTTTATTCTATTTGTATTGGGCATAATAGTAATCTGAGAAGGTCTAGGAGTTACCATTTTTTGTTGCGAGATGTTGTGATTTGTTGGTCATAGGCACCTATGGTTCTAATCGGGAAGAGTAATTGGTTGTTGATTGGTGAATGGCATATTAGTTATGTCGTTTTGGGTTTGTGTGGTGTAGGTCATTTGCTTCACCATGGGTGTGATGATTTGCTTTAGTTCCAAACATCAAAATTGTAAGTTGTCTATTTCGAGCATAATGACTTGACGTATTTCATGTGGTGCAGTGTTTGTATAGGATCGTGCATTGTAGCAAAGTTATGTGGAGGTGTGGCCTTGCGGTTTAGATTCGTGTGTTCTGTCCCTATGATTGGAGACGGCTTCTCAGCCTTGTTTTGTGGTGGTTAGTGAGCTTGAGGTACGACTATTTCATTTGAGTCATTTTCATAATAGAGAATGTTTGGATTGTTGCTTATTGGTGCGCATATTGTGCAAGTTGTGTCTCGGGCCTATATTGATGTGTCATGACACCAGGATAGTGTGTTGGATTGGAGGAGATCGTTGGGATATTTAATGAATACGAACAGATTTGATTTCAGCATGTTGGAAGGATAATATCAAGCGTCGGCTCAGAAATTCTCTATGGAAGTTGCCAAAGGAGAAGTGGCTGTAGAAAATCACTCTATCTATGATATGTGCACTTTGGTTGTATGAGCATGATTTTCATGTATAGGTTTTGATGAATGACAAACAATGAAGTCAAGCGTCAAACAACGATATAATATGACAAACAATCAAATGGCGAGAAGCATACTGATGACGAAATTGCATGAACAAGCCAAAGTCAAGCTAAAGAGTTCAAGACCGAAGACCCAAGACGTAGGTCGTTTGGTAGAACCAGTGTAAGAACAACGCTTAAGTTATCTCGTCTTTTGGCTCAACATTAGGTCATCATAAACATGCATAAAACATTTTATTAAATCTTATTTATCATAAACATGCATCTTTGTGTTAAACCAAAATGATTTGTATTTTAGTCAAAATAGTTTTTAAACATGTCTTTTAAATCTGGACCTAAACAATCGATTATATGCTCCTTACAATCGATTGCGTTTTTCAAAATAGCAAACAATCGATTATACAGTTTTAACAATCGATTGTATTAAGACAGTGTGATCTGAAGTTCTTTCAAAGTACCAAACAATCGATTATATACTTCTAACAATCGATTGTATTGAGAAAGTACTTAAACTGAATTTTTTAATCAGCTAAATAATCGATTATATGTTTTTAACAATCGATTATAATCAGAATAATCGATTATGGTTTTTGTACAATCGATTATATTCAGACCGTTCCCACAGAATCCTAAATTGATTTTTGAACGTTGAAGAACAATCGATTATACAGGTTTTACAATCGATTGTTTCCCTTAAAATCAGGAGTCTGTCTTTTGAACGGTCCTCAAACAATCGATTGTGTAGGTCAGACAATCGATTGTATGAGCAAAAATTCAGGGATTTTATTTGTTAATTAAGCAACGGTCAGCACCATTTTTCACCTATAAAATGAGGTTTTTTGAGCTGCTTTTAAACACACAACTCCTCCATACATTGATATACATATTGATCATTTTCAAGCATCATTTTAGAGCTTTTGTTGAGCGATTTGATAGACAACTTTGTGTTGTTCATAGAGCTAAAATTGTATCTCTTTATCTACTCTTTTGCGAGAGTGCTTGTGTAAAAGAGATTTGTTTGAGAAGAACATATCTTCTCATTTGTCGGGTTTGCTAAGTACCCAAAGTCTTAGTGGTTGAAGTCTTGGGGTGAGGTATCCTCAAGCAAGTGAATTCTTAAGGTGCGGTATCCTTGAGCAACTGCTACGGTTTGATAAGCACCCGTAAGCTTGACGAAGATAGTGGAATCTCGAGAGAGTCTCTCGGGGACTGGACTAGCCACGGGTTGTGGTGAACCAGGATAAAATACGGTGTGTTCTTTCTTGATTATTTCAATTACCGTATTTACTTATTCCTGCAATTTTAATTCCACATTATATTTCAATATTCTCGTGCCTCACTATTCACCCCCCCTCTAGTGAACGGCATAAATACTAACAATTGGTATCAGAGCCTAACTCTCTGAAAGCCTTAACCGGTTGAGAGCTATATATATTTTTTGTATACAATATTGAACGCAGGAATAATGAGCGAAGGACAATCCCCCACTTGCGCTCCACAATTTGACGGAACAAACTATACATATTGGAAAGAGCGGATGAGTATCTTCCTCAAAGCAAACAGTTTTCGTTTGTGGCAAATCATCAAAAACGGTGAACCAATGCCGACAAAGAAAGTTGGAGAAACCACGGTTCCAAAGAAGGAAGATGAATATGATGCCGAGGACATCAAGAAAGTTGAAAATAATGCAAGGGCCATCTATGTATTATATTGTGTAGTGAATCCGGATGACTATCGAAAAATCTCTTGCTGCACAACCGCCAAGGAGATGTGGGATAAACTCGAGATCATTTATGAAGGTACGCCTCAAGTCCGAGAATCCCAAATTGATTTTCTAACACATAAATATGAAATCTTTAAAATGGAGAAGGAACCCATTGGTATTATGTTTGAACGATTTTTAAGAATCGTCAACGATCTCCATGCTCTCGGGAAAGTTTACACGAACAAGGATCTTGTTGAAAAGTCCTACGGAGTCTCACTCCCGAATGGCATTCCAAAGCCAATGCAATCCAAGAGTCGATGGAATTCACGGATACCACAATTGATGGACTAAGAGGTAACCTGGAAACTTATGATAGCACAATTCTTAATCCTTATCTTAGAAGTAATTCAAATTTTGCCTTCAAAGCCTCATCCTCTAAACAAGAAGAGGTAAGTGATTCGGAAAGGGATGATGATAATATTTCAGATGATATAATTGAAAAGTCAATGAAGAAGGACAAGAAAAAGAAGAAACACCATAGTCGCGTATCACGGGATTCGGACAGCTCAGGCGATGAAACCGCCGCATTGTGTCTCATGGCAAACAAAGAATAAGAGGTAAGTACATCTAACTCTCACTCGTTTGAAGAATTACAAAATGCCTATGATGAATTGTATGGTGAATTTGTTAATGCTTCCAAAATGATAAAAGATTTGAAGAAAACACTTTCTTTGCAGAAAATACTTTCTTTGCAAGAAACAGATTTTCAGAAAACACTTTCTTTACAAGAAAAAGATTTTGAAAAATCCTCTTCTTTGAAAGAAATAGATTTTGAGAAATTGACTAATGAAAATGGTGTTCTTAAAAATTTAATTGATGTTCTAGAAAAAGAAAATAAATTTTTGGAAAATGACATTGTTGTTTTTATAAATAAGATCAAGGAATTGAATGAAGCCTCTTCTATTGATAAATGCTCAAATTGTTCTTCTTGTAGTTCATTAAAAATAGAGAACATAGATCTTAGGAACGCACTAGAAAAATGTAGTGTTGGTAGTCCTAAAATTGAAGTTGTTAAAAAGGATGAAAGTAATGAGGTTGGTCAATCTAGAAAGAATTCTAGGAACCTCACTAATGAGTCTAAGATTAATTGTTTTAGACCACCTAGAAACAACTCTAGGACTTTTGTTAATAAGTCTAGAATGAAAAATTTTAGACCACCTAGAAATGATTCTAGGAATTTCAAGGATTCTAGGAAAAACAAATTTAGATCACCTAGAACGCATTTGGCTCAACCTAGACATATGCACAATCCTATTGTTATATGTCACTATTGTAATCGGGTAGGACACATTGCACCCGTTTGTTTTGTTAAACATAGAGATTTATGTGTTGATTATGACTATTATTATCCTATCCCCCAAGGACCCAAAAGAAGTTGGGTACCAAAAACCTATTTTTAGGTTCTTTTTGCAGGTGTGCTTGAAGACTACAATATTGTAGTGGATGCACCAAGCACGAAACCTTAATGCATTAAGGGGGACCGTCGGTTAGTTATCATATTCTGAATAAAAACGTAATAGTTGATATGTGCTAATAATCAATATTATCTTTGTTTGATGCATGTCTTAGTAAGTTCTTTTTGAATAACAATTAGTATCAATTAGTTTTAAAATAAATGATTGATTCATGTTTTGATGAATATTCTTAGTTTAAAATAACAATTGGCATAGTTGAGAAAAATGACCGTTATCATTAGTATGCCATTTACTAACATTTGATATGATCTTGTTTATAATGATTGGTATCGTCAATGGTTTAAATAATTTTTGGTATAGTCTTTTTGCTAATGCCAAAAAGGGGGAAGAATAGAGGCGATATGCATGCCTTAATTGAGGGGGAATATTCAATTAAGGGGGAATTATATTGAATTGATTATATTGAATTGGTTGCATAAATTGTATGTTGAGATATAGCATGAATTTAGGGAGAATTCAATATGCATATCTTCCGTTGTTTGTCATTATCAAAAAGGGGGAAATTGTAGAAAATCACTCTATCTATGATATGTGCGCTTTGGTTGTATGAGCATGATTTTCAAGTATAGGTTTTGATGAATGACAAACAATGAAGTCAAGCGTCAAACAACGATATAATATGACAAACAATCAAATGGTGAGAAGCATACTGATGACGAAATTGCATGAACAAGCCAAAGTCGAGCCAAAGAGTTCAAGACCGAAGACCCAAGACGTAGGTCGTTTGGTAGAACCAATGTAAGAACAACGCTTAAGTTATCTCGTCTTTTGGCTCAACATTAGGTCATCATAAACATGCATAAAATGTTATATTAAATCTTATTTATCATAAACATGCATCTTTGTGTTAAACCAAAATGATTTGTATTTTAGTCAAACTGGTTTTTAAACATGTCTTTTAAATCTGGACCTAAACAATCGATTATATGCTCCTTACAATCGATTGTGTTTTTCAAAATAGCAAACAATCGATTATACAGTTTTAACAATCGATTGTATTAAGACAGTGTGATCTGAAGTTTTTTTAAAATAGCAAACAATCGATTATATACTTCTAACAATCGATTGTATTGAGACACTACTTAAACTGAATTTTTTAATCAGCTAAATAATTGATTATATGTTTTTAACAATCGATTATAATCAGAATAATCGATTATGGTTTTTATACAATCGATTATATTCAGACCGTTCCCACAGAATCCTAAATTGATTTTTGAACGTTGAAGAACAATCGATTATACAGGTTTACAGTCGATTTTTTCCCTTAAAATCAGGAGTCTTTTGAACGGTCCTCAAACAATCGATTGTGTAGGTCAGACAATCGATTGTATGAGCAAAAATTCAGGGATTTTATTTGTCAATTAAGCAACGGTCGGCACCATTTTTCACCTATAAAATGAGGTCTTTTGAGCTGCTTTTAAACACACAACTCCTCCATACATTGATATACATGTTGATCATTTTCAAGCATCAATTTAGAGCTTTTGTTCAGCCATTTGATAGACAACTTTGTGTTGTTCATACAGCTAAAATTGTATCTCTTTATCTACTCTTTTGAGAGAGAGCTTGTGTAAAAGAGAGTTGTTTGAGAAGAACATATCTTCTCATTTGTCGGGTTTGATAAGTACCCAAAGTCTTAGTGGTTGAAGTCTTGGGGTGAGGTATCCTCAAGCAAGTGAAGTCTTAAGGTGCGGTATCCTTGAGCAACTGTAACGGTTTGTTAAGCACCCGTAAGCTTGACGAAGATAGTGGAATCTCGAGAGAGTCTCTCGGGGACTGGACTAGCCAGAGGTTATGGTGAACCAGGATAAAATACGGTGTGTTCTTTCTTGATTATTTCAATCACCGTATTTACTTATTCCTGCAATTTTAATTCCGCATTATATTTCAATATTCTCGTGCCTCACTATTCACCCCCCCTCTAGTGAACGGCATAAATACTAACAGTGGCTTCATAAATGATTGATCTGGGGAAATGGATCTTGCTTACTGCATGTCTTATTTATTAATGGAAGTATATGAAAGTGTTGGGATGAGACTTTAGTTGTTAACAGTTCTTTATTTCTATCAGTATTTATGTGTTGTGTGGAGCTGCTGTGATTAGAAGTTATCATTACAAGTGTTTGGGTTATGTAGTATATCATGTGATGGTACCTGAGATAAAAATGTGGTTTTTCACAGATTGTTCAGACTTATTCACGGTATAAATGTGAGATTCTGATCGTATTGATGATTTTAGAAGTGCAAATGTGATTCTACGTTTTATGGGCTAGATTTTGTTGTGAGATTTCAGCTATAATGTGTTATCGGACCTATATGAGATAGGGTGACGTGAGATCACCCCTGGGTATATGTTTGGCAAGGTTATTCAGCTATGCTTGGCTTTTAGAACAACTCTGGTCACGTTCGAGGATGAACGTATATTTAAGTGGGGGAGGAGGTAACGACCCGACTGGTCGTTTGAGCTTTTGCATATTTATCATTAGTTCTCGGACATGACATGCCCCGTTTGAGGTATTATGACTTATGTCAATCATTGGTTTAGGTCTTTAGGGAAATCAGAATGAATTTAGAAGAACATTTCTCACTTTGCAGCTTGCAATTTGAAAGGTTTGACCAGGATTTGACTTGTTTGTATATGATCCCGGATTGGAATTTTTATTATTTATTTAGCTCCGTTGGGTGATTTGGGACTTGGTAGCGTGATCATAATACATTTTGGAAGTCCGTGGAAGGTTTAGGCTTGAATTTGAGAAATGGATATTTCGGCATTTTTTTATTAATAGGTAAGACATTGATATAGAGGTGGGAATGAAATTCCAAGAGTTGTCATAGATTTTTTGTGTCATTTGGGATGTGTGTGTAAAATATCAACTCATTCGGACGTGGTTTGGTTGGGTTTTTTATCAAAAGCATAATTCGGAAGCTTTTAGAAAACATAGGCTCGAATCCGATGTATTTGGGTTGATTTAATGTCGATTGCAGTGTTTTAATGATTGGAACAAGTTTAAATAAGTTTTAGGATGTGTTGATGCCTTTGGTTGAGGTCTCGGTGGCCTTGGGTGCATTTCGCATGGTCATTCAAACCATTTTGGAGTTGGAAAAATTGAAGAAAATGCAAGTTCAACAGTTGCAGGGTTTTACTCTTCGGGTTTGAGAGTGGAACCTCGCGTTCGTGAAGAGTCAGAAGAGGTTGAGGCGATTTTCTCCATCGCGTGTGAAGAAGGGCTTCATGTTCACAGAGGGTTAGAAAGTGGTTCATCACATTCGCGATAGGAGCCTCGCGATCACGTAAAGGTCAGCTAGGTGGAGTCCAATTTTCCCATCGCCTTCGCTATGGTAAGGACGCGTTCGTGAAGGGTGTTCATGTTAATGTATCGCGTTCGCCATGGGGTATTGCTTTCGCAAAGTAGAATTTTGGGTCAATGTAAGTTTGTGCTACGCAAACACGAGGGATTGACCACATTCGTGAAGGAGAGTTAGACCCGGACAAAATGTTTTTAATTCGATTTATCCGTGATTTAAGGGCTCATTTCCTCCATAATCGATCATTTTGAGAGCTTTTAAAAGGGGTTTAACAGGAATTCAAGGGGAATCGAATTGAGGTAAGATTTTTGGAATTAAAACTCGATTCTATTGTGAAATCTACCTAGAAAATCATGAAAGATAAGCCTAATACTTAAAAACTTGGGTTTGGGAAATTGGACTTTTTATTTGGGATTTGAAGGACCATTTGGGATCGGATTTAAGAACATTTTATATGTATGAACTCATGGGGAGATAAGGAACTCCTTGAAGTAAAAAATTGATAGTCTCGAGAAGTGGGCTCGGGGCTCGCGTTTTGCTAATTTCGAGATTTTTGGTATTTTTAGATTGTTTTTGCTTGCGCTTTGTTCCCATAGCATATTGTGACATATTCGTTTTGATTTTTGATATATTTGATGCACGTTGAAGCCGATTTGAAGGGTAAAGGCATTGCGAGGTAGAGATTTAGCCGGTTCGAGGTGAGTAATGATTGTTAATGATGTTCTGAGGGTTTGAAAACCCGGTTTGCACATCATAGTGATATATTGCGGTTTGCACAAGCTTGATGACGAGCGTGGGGTCATGCACTATTAGGGATTGTGACTTGGTTTGTCCTGATTGATGATTTTACCACGTATTTGATTGAAAACTCTTTGCTATCATCATTATTTGGGTTGAGTACCATATTTGGGCCTAGTGTTAGCTATGTGAACCCTTCGGCGATTTTTGTTGATATTATCTCACACCTTTGACTTTATTGTTGAACTCAGTCATGTTATCAGAATTCAGCCAAGTTTACTTGCTTAAATAATGGAAAAGATATTTCAAATAATATTTTGGGCTGAGCCTTATGTTTTACTTTTGCCCGAGTGGCTTATGTAATTTTTGACTGAGTAAAGCCGAGGGCCTGTGTTGTAAGGATATCTTTTGGGTCGGCTTGTATGTCGCATCAATAATACACTGATAAGATTATGAGGTCGAGGTCCTGAGATATGTACGTCACGAGGTGGATTTTTGATATTTATATGAGGTCAAGAGCCTGTTATAATGTCATGAGGTGGATTGATTTGATATTGCGCTAGGGTCGTAAGGGGCCCCTCCCGAAGTCTCCACACCCCCAATGAGCGCGGGTACCCATTATGATATGAGATATATCCCGATGGACTGGTACTGTTCTGAGATATTGCCCCAGGGGCGAACCTTATGAGCTTATCTTTTTTAATTCTATCTTTATTTCTTGTCTATTTGTGTATTTGTGCACGAGGGAAAACCTTATGTGTTTATCTTTCCTAATTGCCTGTTATTAATTGTGTATTTGTGCCCGAATGGCGGATTTCTATGCTCATTTGCACTAATTGATGCATTCAATTGCGTAACTGTTGAAAAAGTCATTTTTTCAAATAAGTTTAAACTGAGCTAAGGTGTTTTAAGGGATTTTACAGCTCCACTGCTTTCTTACTTGGTTTTGTACTACTTATATACCTCATCATGATATGCTCTGCATGATTTCTTACTATTCAGACTTTATTTATGGTTATTACTCAGTGATTTAGAGTACTCACTTTACTCCCTGCACCTTGTGTGTAGATTCAGGTATTTCGGATCCCGATTGCGGGTATTGGCTGATCGGAGGCAGGGTCATCGGAGTTAGCAAGGTAGCTGTCAGGGTCAGCAGCATTCCTTATCTCATTCTTAAATTTATTTGTCTATATTCAATTCATTTAAGATATTCGAGTTGTAGATAGACCCTAGTAGATACTCGTGACTCGTGACACCCCGGTTAGGGATGTGTAGAGTGTATTTTCCGCATTAGAATGATATTTTTTGCTATTCAGTACATCTAAATCATTTTTAGGATGCTCTTATGTTTTAAAAAGTGAATTGGATTCATCTGGATGGCCTTCTCTTTATGACTGGCGCCATCACAAGTGGGTTCGGGGTTAGGGTCGTGACATTGTCGAAAGTTGGCAATTTGAAGAACTTAGTAAGTTCGACCAAGAGTTACTTTAATGTTATTGGTCTCCAATTAATGTTCCGAGACTTTGAATATCTTTATATATTTGAATTGATGTTCAAAATTGTAAAATAATCCGAAGTGTTTATGTATAATTCAATCACTCCTTTGAAAGAATGAAGATTTAAGAACTTAAAATATATTCTATTCGATTTCAACCTTGATTCTTTATTGTGATATTCCTGTGGGTATGAGACTTTGGATAAGTTTGAATGATATATTTGTATGTATTGGTATGATTGGATGGGGTACTTTTGAATGAGTTTTGGGGGTACTAAAACAAGATTTTTCTATTGTTGGTTTTTTTCTAGTGTAAAGAATTAAGAAAATACCATTGAAATTTTTAGATTTATGTTAAAAATCCGAAACATCATGTCTACCTCATTTAAGGCCAAATTGGTGATTCAAGAAGCTATATTGGGTGTAATCTCGCAAGGATAATATTGGGCTTATTAAATGTGAGCTTCGAGACCATCTGGGAGCTGAATCGAGCTGGGACAACTGCTGCTTTTTTTTCCTGAAACTTAGTTATTATTTCTCACAAGATTTTGAACTTGGTTTTGTTGGACTTTGGAGGAATTTTTATCCACAAACATTGAGTAAGCGATTCTATTCAATTTCCAACTATATTTCATTAATATACTTTAGATTTAATGACAAATTTATAAGATTCAAAGAGAAAATTTAAAAATTTTTGTCAAGTTTTTGAAAAATAATGAGTTGAGTTTTGAGAGCCGATACACACTAAGATTTGAAATATATATATATATATATATATATATATATATATATATATATATATATATATATATGGACTCGTGGGATTATGTGTAGTAAGAATGTAATTTTGGACCCGGATTTTGATTGGACAAGTTCGGTGTTGACTTTTATTGACTTTTTGGGAAAAATATAAAAATTATAGCTTGATTTATTGTAATTGCTTTCTCTTGCATTGTTTGATGTTATTAACTCATTTTTGGTTAGATTTGAGTCGTGCGGAGGTGAATTTAGGGGAAAATTTATTTTTGAGGGCTGAGTTGGCCTAGTTGAGATAACTATTTTGCCTAACATTGGGGGAGGGAGAGGGGAAGGGGGTGTTGAATTTGTAATAGCCGTTATAACATTGAGGCAAATTTGTTAATTGTTGAGATACCTGAAATTCTTGTGCAGCTTGTCGTTGAGGCATGGTCTATTGGTTGTTGAAATATTAGCATTGTTGACTTTGTGGCATGTTGTGGCATATGAGCATTTGTGGTACGAGTTGTAATTGTATTATTATATTGGGTCGATATACATGAAGTGAGATAAGATGGGGTTGATACGCGATTATCTAGTAGGGTAACTACTGAAAGCACGTGGTGAGATAAGGTGGGATAAAACGTTTGTAGCTCTTTTGGACAAAACAATTTTTAAAACTAAATGTAAGACTCATACAATAATATATGGAAAGATTGTGATTGAAATTCTGAAATATGAATATAAGGGGGTACCTGGATTGCAATTTTCATTGTATATTCCATGTTGGAAGCTGATTTGAATGGACATTATTTTTCCTTCAATTATTTGTCTCCATTTTGATTGTGTTTGGTTATTCGTTATTCTTTTGGTGTTGGAACGATTGTGATTTCTTGTGTATGTCATTTATTCTACATAATTTGTTGTGTTTCTTTAATATGACAATATGTGTCTCCGTTTTAACTTGGTGAATTAATTGTCAATATGAATTTAATTGTATTGAGTCGCTTTATCATATTCTGTTGAGTTATTGGTATCATAATGGTTTAAATAAAAGAATTGTTAATATGCTTTACTCTATCTGCCTCATAAAATAGAACTCGTTATCTCACTCGATGCCTTATTATTGTAAATAGTTGTCCCATTTTCACTATAATCAAGTTCTTAAATTATACTCATCATCCAGTTAGATATTAACCTTACTTAAAATTATTATTATATTTTTTAAATAATTTATATATTCAATTCGTTGATTTTATTAATGCTTTGATTTGTTTAAAAATAATACTTTTACTCAATTTATTGATTTCTAAACTAAACACATCTAATACTCTGTTTCGTATAAACTGCATATTATTGTGGGCACGGGTTCCATATATCATTGTTATCATGCGAAGATGATTGTTATTGTGGTCACAAGGTTCCATATGTGTAGGATTTAAAAAATGTGCTTCATGACTTGTGGTTTATGAGGTGTGGTACCTCGGATTATTTTTGTTGAAAGTCCATGCACTGGGAGAGATTTAATTATTTAATTTGTCTTAATATTTCCTTTGAGTTCATTTACATCTCATCAGTGTGATGATTATATTGTTTCTTTATTACTTGTTTACTACTTTCTTGTGATGACCCGACTCGTCGTCTCAGGTGTTGCTGCTCTGTATCCCCTATGTTAAGCTTCTTCATATGTTTGTATCAGTATGTGGTGTGCTAGAGTCATTTGGACTGGTTTTTGATATGAAATGATACACTTAGTCTCTTTAAGGAAGGCTTATGAAAAGACAACCGGACATTGACTAATGAGCTATAAGGCTAGGATGTGATTTCCGATATTCTAGTTAGCTTCGGGGAATGATTTGTGACTTAGAGGTCTGATCGGAATATGATTTGGAGGTCTGATATAGAATTAGGCTTGAATTGGCGAAGATTGAATTTTGGCGAATTCTGGTTGAAGAGTGAGATTTTTATCGGAGGTTTAGAATGGAATTCTGAAAGTTGTCGTAACTCCATTAGGTAATCTTGGATATGTATGCAAAGATTTAGGTCATTCGAAGGTGTTTAGGTCGGGATTTTGATTTAATGTGCAATTCGGAAGTTTTTACGAAACTTAGGCTTTGATTTGATGGAAATTGAGGATTTTGATGTTAATGATAGTTTTTTGATGATTCGAGCAAGCTTGGATAGGCTATTAGAACATGTCTGTACTTTTAATTGAGGTCCCGGGGGCCTCAGGATGATTTTCGACGGCTAAACAGAAGAATCTTGGACTTAAAGTGTTGCAGAAATGTAGCAGCTGTTGCAGGCCATTTTTGGCCTTCACGTTCGCGTTGGGTTTTGCGTTCGCGTATGAGGAGGGCCTTGAACCTTAGCGTTCGTGTGTTATGGTCGCGTTCGCGTATGGGCTGTTTGGGTGGTCCTTGGTCTGGTGCATCGCATTTGCGTGGAGGGAGACGCATTCGCGTAGTGGGGGCTACTGAAGGTTTGCGTTCGCATGTGGGGAGCCGCGTTCCCGAAGATTTAAAGTTGGTCACCTCATTTCTGGTCATCGCGAACGCGAGGTCTAGACCGCGTTCGCATAGGGTAAATACATTCCTAGGCAGAATATTTTTAAGGTCACTTCATCCGCGAGCCTATTCATTTTTCCTCCATTGATGACCACGAAGAGGGTTTCAGTGGGAATTGATTGGAGGTGATTCTCCTGACTTAGAAATATTATTTTATTGAAGAATCAACCTTAAATTCTTGGAAAATTAGGTAAAAAATTGAAGAACTGGGGCTTGGTTTTTGAATTTCAATTTTGCATTTTGAAAGAACAATTGAACCCTGATTTTGGTAAATTTGATATGTGTAGACTCGTGGTGGGACGAGGAGTCCGGTGATGTAAATTTTGTAATTTTTTGAGAAGTGGGTCCGGGGATCAGATTTCGCCAACTTCGTAATTTTTGGTATTTTCCGAGTCTTTTCGATTGGGTTGTGTTCTTTTAGCCTATTGTAATGTATTCGTTATGCTCTTGGTTAGATCCGACGAGCGTAGAGGTCGGTTTGGGGGACAAAGGCGTTGCGGGCTAGACATTTCGCCGGTTCGAGATGAGTAATACTTGTAAATGATATCCTGAGGGTTTGAAACCCTGGATTTGGACATCATAGTGCTGTATCAAGGTGACTTGCACGCCGAATATGGGCGCGAGATAGAGCACTGTAGGTATTTGAAACTCGGCTCGTCCCGATTGATGAAATTACTACGTAATTGACTGAAACGGCTTGATATTGACAAGATTTGGGCTAATTGCCATGTGTTGGGCCTCATGCTGATTACTTGAACCCTTCAGGAATTGATACCACTTTTTTTGCATTACTCTGCATATTATCTGATCTCAGTCCAAAGATTTAATACTGTTTTGCAAACTCATATGTTTTTCTATGATTAGAAAACATAAATGATATTTTACTGACGTTTTGAGCTGAGAATTGTTATGTTGATATTGTCTAAGTTGCTTAAGTGCATTTCTAGACTATGCATGGATCAGGCTGCACACTACAGCGGTGTGATATGGATATTGCGCTTCGGCTGTAGGAGCCCATCCGGAGTTTGTACCCCACAGCGAGCGCGGGTGCCCAAATGGATCGGGCTGCTCGCCGCAGTAGTCATGTGCATTGTATTGCATTCACACAGTGGTTCCTGTTTGTACTATGTGGAATGACATTCAGTACTCTCATATCATTGGCATCCATTCTATATCTTGCACTTTGTACCAGATACCCTGGTATTATTTCTTTATAGAGTGATGTGCCCGAGGGACTGCTTTGTGTGTGGATTTTCACTACTTAATGTCGCATTCATATGCTTAATTGTTACAAAGAAAATGGGTTATTTTCAATGAGGTTTTTAACTGAGCTAAATAATTCTAAAGGGTTTTCCTGGTTTTACTGTTTTTCTCACAAGGTTGTACTATCCTATATAGCATGATGGACTGTTATTACGTGATTTCTTACTGCTAAATTATTATTTACTCTTGTTACCATTGTGTTGGAAGTAATCCCTTCACCCCGCATGTAGTTGCGTGTACTGTTCACCCGGTAGCGGGTTATTAGTGGACTGAAGGCCTTGCTATGGTAGTAAGGTGACCGCCAGCGTTCGCGGTACCGTACATCATCAATAAATTCCAGTTTTTATCTTGTATATATAAATTATTGTCCCTATATTAGTGTTCCTGCTCCTTAGATGCTTGTGACTTGTGACACCCCGGTCAGATTGTGTTGAGTGATAAATATCAGTTATTAAAGCTAATGACTCGTATTATTCATTCATTTATAATTATTAATCGTTAAATAAGGCATTGTTGTTCTGTTGGCTAGCCTTATCTTCACGAGAGGCGCCATCACTATCGGGTTTGGGAATTGAGTCGTGACATTGCTATCATTTGTGTTTCTATTGCTTCATTATTGGTTGTAAATCAATAATCTTTTTGTCGTTGGTCTTACATTAATGTTTCCATTGTTAGATTATATATATATTTTGAACAAGTTTCCATGTCAAGTAGGTGTCTTGACTCGACCTCGTCATTATTCTATTGATGTTAGGCTTGATACTTCCTGGACACCATTATGGTGTACTCATGCTACGCTTTTGCATATTTTTGTGCAGCTCCAGTTATTCTGATCATGTAGTCGAGAGTTGCATCTGTACCGCGGGAAACTTCAAGGAATAGCTACTTGACGTTCACAGGTCTTAGAGTTACCATCTTACTTCACTATGCTACTGTTAAATTGTAATTCCAAAAAATATTATGTTTGGAAATTATAGTGTGTTTCAATAGTGCTTATGGCTCGTACTACCGGTTGTGAAAAATATATAAATATTGGACACTTGAGGCTATGTATATCATTTAACGGTTTATGATTAATAATTAACTAGTTCAATTATGTTATTAAAATCAGCATATATTAAGCTTACCTAGTTTAAGCGAGTAGGCGTCATTACAATATTCTTGGTGGAAAATTGGGATCATGACACCAAGATACCGATGAATTATGTTCTTTGGCAAGCCAAATATGAAGATTTCCCGTAAAGTTTATTTGACCAACTGTGGGAGTGCTTAGTTTTTGGAACATCTATTATATTAGACAATCACCTAGGTTTCTTGTGTTATTCCTTAAAAAGAACTAGTACGATGGGGCTTTCTTATTTAGATACTCCCCTTCACCACAAAAATTATAATAAATAATGCAACAAAACTTTTGAATTTCTACTGTATTGTAATGTAAGAAGACGGTTGCTCAAGTGATAAGCATCTTTCACCCTTAACCCTATAGTTATGGGTTCGAACCATAGCAAAGCAAAAAGCTTTAGGGGAGGAGTTAAAAAAAGGGGGCTTAGAGACTAGAAACACGTGTTTTGTACTCCACGATGATAGACTAAAAACGTGAGTTATTAGGTGCATTTCAACTTTTATTAACTGTACTTTAATAGTATTTGAGCTTAAACAGGAATAGTCCAGGCTTATGTGAATATTGTGCGCAAGATTTAGTTCTGAGTTTAGGAGCTCTTTTGGAGCTGAAGCGAATATCAAGTTTAGCGCTCGAGGGCCGACTCTTACGAAAAATGAAATAGTAAGTCAAGAAGTTGAAGAAATGGCCTAAGGCATTTAATGGTGCATTGCACAAGGCGTCACATTAGGATAAATCATCACCAGACCGAAGAAACATGGTCCCTATGAGAAATTCCTCTAGTGCAGTGCATCAAGCCATTTTTTCATAAGATGGCCAAAAGTAAAGTTAGCTGATAGAGCCGCTTGGTGCGTCGCGTGTAGCAACGCGGCTCGAGATCTGTGAAGCCATTTTCGCTGCTAGGAATCTAGATGCATCAATAGCGAGTTTTGGGATTGTTTGACATGAGAAGTGAGGCCGAATAACTGGCAGAAAAAAATATAAAACAAAGATTTATTTATATGGTCATATTTTGAGTTGGTGAGTTTGGATTTGATCGATTTTGGAGGTGATTTTCACTATATGTATTGGTGTAACTGTTCTCTACACGATTTTGATTATATTTCATGAATCCATCTTTTTTTGGCATTTGATTGGTGATTTTAAAGTGAAATTTGGAGATGTTTGCCCAATAAAGTGAATTTGTAAGTTTTGATCATTGATTCAGAATCATAATTGGATGAAACTAGTATGATTTGACTCATAATTGGATGAATCATAGTTTTGGGTTGGGCTTTTTAGCCAACTTTGGGCTTTTAATTAAATATTCGACCTTTTCCGATTGGAATTAGTTGTTTTAGCATTGTTTGATGTATTTGAGTTGTTTTTGGTTAGTTTCGAGCAGTTCAGAGGTCGGAACGCGATATGGCATTTTTGGAGCATCCCTTGACTTGCTCTATACTGGAATTGGCTTGCTTGAGGTAAGTAATGATTGTAAATCTAGTCTTGCGGGTATGAAACCCCGGATTTCATATCGTTTTACTATTTTTATGTGACACATATGCTAGGTGATGGGCGTGTACGCGTGAATCATTAGGGATTGTGACTTGATCCATACCGTAGCATTTATAAGTTACGTATTTGGTTGAAACTATATAATACTTATATGTTTTAGAAAGAGTTTCTGTAAATTGGGTTGAATGCCATGTTTGGGCCTTGTGCCAAAGCGGTTTGGACACTTATGAGCCTTTTTCTTACTATCCTCTCACTGTTTTTGATTGAAAATTTGTACTCAGTCATGTTTTACATACTGATTTCATAACTTAGTCTTTATTACTCTGTTTTGATGCATATTAAAATTGTTTTGGGTTGAGTACCCTATTTTTATTGAGATATTGAGTGGTTTGAGAGGTTTATGACTGAGTGAGGTCGAAACCCTGATTTGTGAGGATATTTATGGGATCGAGCTGCACGCCATAACATGTTTTAGTCATTCATAATTGAGTGAGGCCGAGGGCTTGATTTCTGAGGATATTTTTGGGATCGGGCTCCACGCTGCAACATGTTTTACTAGTTCATGATTGAGTGAGGTCGAGGGTCTAATTGATTTATCCCACGAGATGGCTTGTTATGGCACTTGGGCTGAAACATTCCCTTTAGAGTCTGCATACCCCCACTGTGCACAGGTTTACTAAGTGATATTGTGCCCGATGGGGTGTATATGAGTGATTGTGAGGTATGTCTGAGGGTCTGTATACGAGCGATTGTGAGGTTTGCCCAAGGGACTGTATATGAGTGATGTTTTTCCCGAAGAGGCTGTTTATGACTCCACCATTTAATCAATGTTGCATTCAGTCTCTATTTGAGATTTGTTGGAAAATATCTTCAAGTGATTTTACTGCACCTAAGTTTAGACTAAATGATTTGATTCATAGGCCTGGAGATATTGAAAGCGCAGCTGCGCAGCCTACAAGAGAGGAGACCTCCCAATCCCCATCGCACCCCACCACCCCTGAAACCAAACGGAGACCTCTTCTGTCACGCCAACTACAATAGCCGACGATCACCAGTTCCTCATTCGAGCTGTTGTTTCGCCGGAACGGATCACCGGCGAGTGACAACGCTACTGGCACGGATCTGGCCAGAAACTCCAAGACACAGCCACAATTCAATCACTCGTACAAAAAAATGAAAATATTCTGCTTTCTTCGTGCATTTTCGTGACTCTCGTCTCAAAAAATCAGAGGCATCGCTTTCTAATTTTTGTTCCAAAGTGGAGGTGATTTGAGATCGTGTACGATTCAAAATTTATTGTACTAATTCAAGGTTTCATCGAGGTGCTGTCCATTAGTTTCCGGTTCGAGGCTCGTCATGGTCGATTTGAGTTCGTCGAATTGCAGTTTTGGTTTATCTTCCGCGTTTCAGGAATGTGCTTTTGATTCGAAATACTATAATGTCGCTGGGTGGTCCATTGCACTAATATGTGTAATAATTATTTCCTTCATCACTATGCAAATTTCAGTATTCAATTTTCCTTTTCCCTCTTTCATTTCATCACTTATGTGACGATTATATGCTTCAAAAAAAAATGATTTGATTCAAAATTTTCTTTTAAATCCTATTGTATTTTTACTGAGATTTCATGATATGTTTACATGCCTTATTGCTCGTCATTATTTCTCATCCATTGTTTAATTTGGTTACTTACTATGTTGGCATACTCACGTTACTCCCTGCACCTTATGTGCAGATCCAGACATTTCTAGACTCGATAGCGACTGTTGATTTATCAGTTGCAGATCCATCGCAGTTAGCAAGGTAGGTGCCTGGAGATCGCAACCCTGCTTTCTTCCCTCTTATCTTCCTTTAGATGTATTTAGTTACTTAATAGACCATATTAGTCTTGATATTGTCAGACACATTATAGTAGATGCTCATAACTAGTAACACCCTGATGTCAGACTTTTTTTTCCGCACTTTATTTTGATTTGAAGTCCTTACGAACCTTTTATGTAAGTAGCTCAGAATTTTCTTAAAAATTGAAAATATCATTTTTTTCTTGTAGTGTGTCATCTTTCCTAGTACCATGATAGACGCCATCACGACAGGGTTGGTTTTGAGTCATGACAAGTTAGTATCAAAGCCTAGGTTACATAGGTCTCACGAGTCATGAGCGGGTTTAGTAGAATCTTGCGGATCGGTATGGAGACTTCTGTACTTATCTTCGAGAGGCTGCAGAACCTTTATGAAAATTCCATTGTCGTAGATTCTTATCATACAATATTTATTCAGCTTGAAGCGTAACTTCTTGAGTGCCTTCCACGCATTCGTGTGCACATATGAGCGCTCGGTATCAGCTGTGCATCGACGACTTGTGATTCCAGGTATGCGGTGCGAGATGTAAATTTTGTGTGTTGATGTTGGACTAGTCTAAAGAGCTTGATGCCAGGTTTTGACTGTAGCGTGAGCACTGAGATTCAGATTGTGTGCGCACGTGCATTTGGGAGTTATATGCCCGTTTGTGTCCTTATTGATGGGATTTGTAACTCGATACTATGGGTTGAGTGTGATTTGATTGCGAGATGTGTTCTGATTGTTCTAATGTGACAAGAAAAGTTTACCAGAGATGTATCAAGGACCATTTGGTGTTTTTCTTCTCTCTTATGTAGGCGTATGGCCTCGAGCTATGGGTGTGTTGAAGGACCACTTATGTAGTATAGTTTTGGAGTGAGGTAGCTTTTTATGCTGTGTTATGAGTTCAAACCTAGGAATATTTAGCGGTTGCATGATGCTTATGATTGTGGAAGGGTATAAAGAGATGTCATTTTGAGGCGAAGCATGTGGGTTATCTCCTATGGGGTGTTCTGAGATTTTTGTGATCCTTATGTTGTTTTTGGGAGTCCTCTTTTTAGTAGAGAAATATACGTGTTGCAATTTGAATTTGGATCACTTATGAGACTAGGCCTGACTTTTACGATGGTGAATGCGAGATTTTCTGATGATTTGAAATACGAGATGGTTTGTGTTGCACGAGCTTATGAAGGATTTAGTCGAATCTCACTATAGTTTTATTCTTGATACCTAATTTTTTCCTGTATATTTTTTCAATTATATGAAAAATACTTTCAAAAAACATCTGTATGCATAGATAAGCAGGTCCAAATGAATTATTATTTTTCCTTAATTTTTTGATATTTTTAAATATTTTATTGCCCTATTACATCAAGAAAAATACAATAATTATTCCCAAAACTATCATTTTGGTAAATCATTATTGGATTCTCATACTTTTACTAAAATATAGCTAAAATAATTTTTGCATATTTTTATATATTTATTTAGTATTTTTAAAGCTAAATTGCATGTAATGACAATATTAGCCTCTTTTAATATCTAATCGTGTTTATATTTATAAAATTAAATCGAGTATATTTTATTTATAATGACGTACTATTCGTCATTTTAGTAACTTTAATTTATTTTCAGGGATTATTTTACTATTTTTTATAAAACAAATAAGGAAAAAATGACTATTTAAATGCCAGCCCCGTGTATTTCAATTTAGCCTTATTTGAGCTTCCAATTGAACGCCAATTTCGAATCCAATTACCTAGCCCAAATACTAGGCCTATCCGACCCATGACCCAATTAAATAACCCGCCCGGATTCCCTTTTAATCCCAGTTGTTGATTGCCTAGATCAACTGCTCATAGTAGTCATTTCCTAAATTAATCCACACCTACCCCCAAACCCTAGTCATTCTCTACCTACAACCGCCTTTGAATTCCCCCTCTCCCAATTCTTTCCCAGAAACCCTAGACGCCACCTTCGACCACCTGCATGAAACTGTTTAAATCCATACTTCCAAAGCCATTGGAGGCATGTATCTACCTCATACAACTCCTACATGCCTGTTCACTATGGTTTCAAGGCTTAAACTTGAAGAATCTTGGCCTAGACCTTGGATGATTTCAGTTCTATGGCTGTCTGCGACCTTGCTCTGGCCAGTCATGGCTATTCGAGCCTGATCTTGACTTCTCCTACTTAAATCGATAATTTCCAAGGCTTTCTCACCATCTGGGGTTCTTTTGAAACCCTAACTTTTGAGGTTCTTCTGATTTCTTTAGATCTGTTCTAGATCTGTGTTTACCCTAGGCTTTTAAACATTTCTCAAGATTTCTTTAAAACCTCTGCCTTCAAAACCCCTTTTGTCTTTTCCGATATAGGTTTTGTTATGTTGTTTTCAAAGATTTCTCTTGTTTATTGACATGTTCTACAGTGTTTTATTATGTTGTTAGTCTACTTGAGTTTACATGTTAAGGGCCTTAAATTTTTGGGACTTCTGAATTTTTCTTATAGTATTTTTCTGACCGATTTACATGTTTTTCATATCTATAATCGATTGACGAAGAAAACCCTAAAATTTGGTGTTCATTCGAGTTCTGAGACTATTTGCTATATGATTTACTTGTTCGACATGCTCTGAATTCGATTGGTTTTAAAACCCTAATTTCTCTGGACCTATTTGAGTCTCTGAAGTTTCTTCATCTGTTGCTCGACCGAATCGTTTGTTTCAGCCTCTGTCTCTTTATGTAATTTTTACTTCCTACTAGACTCTACTATGGGGTCCTTTAACTTGATCCCTTTGCATGCTATTTGATACTCTTTTTTCTCTATTACTTCGTTACTAAGATTCACCTATGTGTACCATGTTTCGATAGTCCATTACCTACTGTTTTTGTGATTGTATGACACATCTCTTTGTCATAGATTCATCCTTGCATGGATAATGTTTATGCGCTCTTTATATTTTCAACTTCCCTATGAGATAATCTTCAATTTTGGATTGATTTGTAACCTTCTTGTGTAATTCAGATTGCAGTCTTGTGTAAAGTAATTGATTCTTTCCTTGTTGTACTGATTTCCCTGTTTCTTGGTCTAATTTGAACACTTTCCTTTGAACCTTCAATTCTTTCCTTTTCTATTCAATTTGATTAATTCCCTTAGCTTGGTTATATCGGTATTTGATTCTTACCGTTCTTTTCCTTGATTAGAATCTAATGAACCTAGTCTCTATTACTTATTGTGTACTTGTACTATGCTAAAGATACTTCCTTATTGGGCACAGTCAACCTCATGTAATTTCTTTCCTTATTTAACACCTGCAAGCTACCATTTGATTTTAACTCCTTATTTGAAGCGGGTACTTATACTGATTGATTTTAATTGGTACCTAGTTATATAATTACTCATAATTATGTTTCTTGGCTTATTTTCTACCTATTTTCATACTATAATACTCTACCCTTCATTAACACAAGGCACGAACACTCTGAGCTATAAAAGTACTTACACTCAAAAACACTCTCTTCTGCTTTACTATTTGTACTGTGGTTTGTTTTCAAAGTTCTGCTACCTGCCTTTACTATATTTTGCTTCTCTGAGCTGGTATGATCTATCTATTCTCAACTTGATCACCCTGGGATTATAACCTCCATGTTACCACTGTATGTTGTGTATTCTAGTTGATTTTATAAGCACAAAAGCATTTCCTATTGTTGTGAATCTGTCACGACCCAAACCCCAGTCGTGATGGAGCCCAACTCCTTGTTAGGCAAGCCTGGCCATTTAAACATTTCTTCCAAACCATTAACTTAAATGGCAATTTATAAGATAAAATTTTCAGTTTAACATTAATAAAACACTGTGAAATCCGTAACCAAGAATAATAGCAGCCCAAAGGATTCGACGTCACAAGTCAGAGCCTGTAGATACAACCGAACAATATCCTATAAAAAGGAAAAATCTAGATACGGAAACAGAAGATAGATAAGAGGAGAGATCAGGTCCTGAGGACGCAACAACTACCTTGATAACTCCGGTGCTGAACTAGGAATAGAAGATAGTCGCAGCTAAACCTCTGGGATCCCTGTATCTGCACACAAGGTTTAGGGAGTAGAGTGAGTACTTCAAACTGAGTGAGCAATAGCAATAAATAACAACTGAATGTAAGAAATCTGGTAAGAACACTATACAGTTCTAATATCAACAGTAAAGGCAGGAAATAAGTACTAAACAGGGAAAAGAATCTGATAAATACTTCTCTTTCCGTCCGACTAGTTACTATCACCGCTGCGGCGTGCATCCCGATCCAATACCAGATATATATACAGCTGCGGCGCGCAGCCCTATCCAATATAATATATAAAATGCTGCAGCATCCAACCCAATCTAATAAATATAGTCGACTGCGCTCACTGGGGTGTGTACAAACTCCGTATGGGCTTCATCAGCCCAAGCGCTATAATACTGCGACATGTAGTCTTATCTATATAATATAATACTGCGACGTGCAGTCTGATCCATATAATATACTACTGCGACGTGCACTCCGTTCCATATAATATACTACTACAATGTGCAGTCCAATCCAATTTATGTATGTGTATATACTGCTGTGGCGTGCAGCCTGATCCGGTATATATTAAATACCCTCACTGCGGGGTCCATGACCCCCTCTCAGTAAATATAGACTTGGCCTCTTGGGCCCACACAACTAGGACAGGGTATTTAACCCTAGGTATTGCTCATTTAGGGTTCAAGCTACGTCCGGTTTATTTCATGACTTACAGTCAGAGTCAGGATAGATGGTATGTGTTCGATAGGTAAAGTGAGTTCAATCAGCTCAACATGCTCCCTAGGAGTTCTACAGATCGGCACAATGCCCCAAACATGACAACTAGCTCAAAATATATGGGTACAAGCTCAGTCTCAGTCAAAAAGTAAATTAAGTCATCCATCGGGATGGACCAAGTCTGAGTCCCCAGTGGTACCATCACCACGCCCATCACACGGAGCGTGTTTCATCTCAACATAGATCCGCATGGTGCAAATACGGGGTTTCAAACCTTTAGTATATCATTCGTAACCATTACTCACCTCAAACTGGCCAATATTCTAGCTCGCCTTGCCCTTTCCTCGCAAATCGACCTCCTCGAGTGTAGAATCTCACAAATACCACAAGGAGTATTTATAATAGGCTAATGGGACATAACCCAATATAAAGAACTCGAAAACACCCAAAAATACGAAGTTGATAAAACCCGAGCCCTAGGCCCACTTCTCGTAAAATTAATAATTTTACATCGCCGGATTTCTAGTCTTGCCATGAGTCTGTACATATAAAGTTTTAAAAAATCGGGGTCCTTTTGACCTCTCAAATCACCACTTTACTCTCTCTTAGACATCAAGCCTAACCACCATTTTCTTCCTTAATAATCTTGAATTTCAATATTTAATCTACTATTTTACACCATATTTTTAATATGAGGCCAAGAATCATTACAAGAAGTAAACCCTCGAAACCCTCTTCAAGATCGCCCAAGAATCGCCTAAGTCCGAGTTCAAATATTTTCTCCCTTCTCTTTCAAATTTAGAAATCACTATTTACTATTATCAGGTCGATTTCTGCTTATGCGGTGAACTGATCGCTCCTGCGGTCACTGCCAATGCGGCCACACGACTGCTTATGCGGTCTCACTTAAATCACACAGGCCGCTTCTGCGGTCAATATATCGCCTCTGCGGTAACCGCTTGTGCTATTCCCAAACCGCTTCAACGGTCCAAGCTAGCCCTCCCTCAGGCCGCTTATGCGGAGAACCAGCCGCTTCTACGGTCTCTGCTTCTGCGGCTCCTCTTCCGCAGAAGCGGAAATACAAGAAGCCACATCTTGATTTCATGCAACAAACTCAAAAAACCTCTGTTCAACCACCTGAATTCAAACCGAGGCCCTCGGGACCCCAACAAAAAGCCCATACCAAACTTAATACTTCATTCAAACTTCCTCAAATCTTCAAAACATGCCATACAACACAAAAATCATCAATTGTTGATGGATTCAAGCATAGGTTTAGCTAAAACTTCTGAATCTCATATTCAATCAAAAACCCGACGAAACGATATCCAAATTACCTATAATTTTGCACATATAACCTAATGAAGCTACAGAAACTATCGAAATTCAATTCCTACCCCTCGGATCAAAATCTCACCTATAAACCGGAATTCGCCAAAATTCAAACTTAGCCAATTCAAACCTAATTCTACACCGGACCTCCAATATCAATTTCGATTTCACCCCTAAGTCTTAAATCACCACCCGAAATTTTTCGAACCGTCGGAAATCCATTCCAATCCCTATATCTCATAAGTAAACATCTGGTTGACTTTTTCAATACTAGCCTTCTCTTAAAGAGACTAATTGTCTCAATTCAAACCAAACTCTGTCCGAATCATTTGAAACTCTAAAAATACATATAATGAAACATATAGCAGTATAAAACAGGGAAAACGGGGCACTAACTCACGTGACGACGGGACGGGTCATCACAGCATCCCAAAAATTAACTAAGGCATAAGTACATAGTCTCTTTGCAAGCTCCCAACCCTTGAATCCCTTTTAGGTGAAGTTATCAATTTTGTAATAGTTCCCAGCACCTCTTTGCCTCTCCTGTTGCCTCCTTAATTCTTAAAATTTTATTTCTGCACTTCCACTCTTTCATAGACTTAAGTTCTCCCCCCCCCCCCCCCCCCCCCGTCCCGTTTTTGAGCCTTGGCTTAAAACCATAGAGCTCCCCCCGAACATAGACATGTGATGGCTGGCTCTTCCATACTACACTTGTCCATATTCTAGTCATACAATTTTTTTGTAAGCACTATCCGGGGTCTTATTGAGTTTCTTAGGGAACTATGGCACACTCAAATTGCAGAAAGGCTTTGGATCAATGGTCTTTAAGTTGGTTTATCTCATAACCCAGCGATGAAGTCAGAATTAGGCCTCCTCTGATTGTACTTTTCTATGTGTTTTCTGAAGTAATTATTATTCCGGTTTGTAATAAGCTGTAATAAACATCTGGGGGCTGGCTAGTAAAAATAAGTGGGTAACTTTCCATGCAATGGTAGAAATCATGCCTATATGGTTGTTCTAATTCTGCAAATTTAACTACATATAGAAACCATGACTATAGGGTTGTCCTAATTTTGCATATTCAATCACTTAGAAAAACCATGTCTATAGGGTTGTTCTAATTCTTCATATTCAACTACATAGAGAAACTATGCTTATAGGGTTGTTCTACCTCTGCATATTCAACTACATGTAGAAATCATACCTATAAGGTTCAAAAGAATGTTTTGCATTTAGATACCATGTCTATACGGCTTAACAAGTTCCGCATCATGTCTAAAATCAGTAATGCATAGAAATCATGCGTATAGGGTTTTTCGAGCAATTGTGATTCGTTTTCAAGTCAACGTTAGGCATAAAATCAGTAATCGTAGAACTTGTAATCAGTTTTTTAAATTTCTGCATCTCTTATGACTATCAAAGTCCCTCACTTAGCAAGTTTAACAAGTATGCATATAGGATTTTTGACAATTCATTTCGAATTTTTACTGTTTTATCACCTTCTGTATTCAATAGATACCATGCTTATAGGGTCCTCGTCTAAATACTTAGGCAAGCCTTAGAGTAATTACTAAATTGAATATGCTTTTTATTACAACCAGTAGGCATGCTTGATTGAGACTTCTTATCTAATTTATGTAAAAAAACTAAAACTGCCTCAACTATCTTTTCACCTTCATTGTTAATACATTAATATCATACGTAAGAAGTATATGTATATCATGATAATTATGTGTTTTCTTTGTAAAAGGAGGTATATATGAGCCTTTATTTTTTTATATTCTTTCCCCCTTTATATGCAATACATTAGAATTCTTACCTTTGAAACTCCAAATAAGCCCAACATCCCTCAGTCTTTAGGATTAGTAGTCGTAGTGACTCCGGGAATGATATAAATGTGACGGGTACTAGCATGCAATAAGTAATCGAGACAAATCCATGTTGTAATTCCTTAATGGGGTGGCAAGGGTAGATATGGATATGATAACCACGCCATAATGGCACGTGTAGCCCCTCATTGAGTAGTGATTACCGGGCATTGTGTGGGGTGATCCATATTTTTAATAAACCTAGGACACACTTTCCTTTGTTCTTTATTTTTTTAGCATTTTAACCCCTTATTTAAAAATCAGCTTTTCC
Source organism: Nicotiana benthamiana (assembly GCA_034376525.1). Classification (NCBI taxonomy): domain Eukaryota; kingdom Viridiplantae; phylum Streptophyta; class Magnoliopsida; order Solanales; family Solanaceae; genus Nicotiana; species Nicotiana benthamiana. Next base: position 21,215,833 of record CM067333.1, on the reverse strand, counting down.
AATTATTCTTTCAAACTTTGATTACTTACAAACCATAATATGTTGAAATCTCCTCTTATTTGTGCTTTATTTGCTTATATGTTAATCGTACTCAAATTCACAATAATTGTCTGGCCGGGAACCACACTCGTAGATTCTTAGGGGCTACTAACACCTTTTCCTTAGAATTATTTCAAGCCCTTACTCTGTCTCTAGTTATTCAAATCAAACTCCATTGGTGTCCTAATGCATCCTAATCGTTATGCAGCGACTCTTCAAACCCAGTTTCCGAAAGGAACGAGTTGTCCTTCCAAATGTCATAAAACCCGATTTCACGAGAAAAAGGGGGCGCGATTGCATGGCGACTCTGCTGGGGATTTTTAGGCTTTTACCATTTCAGACTATTATTGTGAATTTATGCTTCTTTATGGGCAATTATTTGTTTATTTGTTTCAAGCATTAAATTTCCTTTTTGATTGCAAAACTGACTTGTATCTTTGTTTCTTTTATTTACTGCATTCCTTTACTGCTGCTTTAAATTATGAAACTATTGTATTTATTGCTTTCTTATATGTGCAAATACATGACAATATGCCTTTAATTGTTGCATAATCATGCTGAGCATCATATTCAACTCGTGCCAAACGAATCCTATAGCAACGCCTATAATGAGTAGTTGAGCTCTTCAAATGCTATCATCCCCTAAATTCGGAAAAGGGGTATCTGCGGTAAAACTATTCGATCAACGGTGTGTCGACAGTTCCATGCCTTTCCCCATTGAGTTGTCTGCTCAAGGGTAACAGTCTAAAACCCCATAAAAACCATACTCTGTTTAAAAGGTGCATGCATCATGGTCAAACCTAGCCAAGTCAGTTATGTTGTCCTCATAATGACTCTTTAAGATAGACTTATCTAAAGTCCACTAGGGTTCCCTATGTTAGAAATAACGCTCTACGCTAGAGGGGGGGTGAATAGCGTTTTAATAAAATTTAGCGTTTTCTTGCGGAATTTAAATTTTACAGGAAGTAAATAAGTGCAATAAAAATAACTTACACAAGGATATATCCTGGTTGGCCACAACAGTGGTTAGTCCAGTCCCCGAGAGACTCTCTCGAGATTTTCTACTAACTTGTCAAGCTTACGGGTGCTTAACAAACCTTTACAGTTGCTCGGAGATACAATCTCAAAGACTTCACTTGCTCGGAGGTTCCTCACCTCAAAGACTTCACTTGCTCGGGGATACAATCCCAAAGACTTCACTTGCTCGGAGGTTCCTCACCTCAAAGACTTCACTTGCTCGGGGATACAATCCCAAAGACTTCACTTGCTCGGAGGTTCCTCACCTCAAAGACTTCACTTGCTCGGGGATACAATCCCAAAGACTTCACTTGCTCGGGGATACAATCCCAAAGACTTCACTTGCTCGGGGATACAATCCCAAAGACTTCAACAGAGGAGCACAAGTTCCTCAACACAAGAGAATCAAAATTCTCTTTCAAGTATTTGAAATACTTGAACACTCACTTAACAAAGGTACTCCTTGATGAGTAGATATGAGTAAAATAATACGCTCAAGATCACAACAACTTTGAACAATAATATGGCTCTCAAAGGCTTTATGAAATGAGTAGAAAATGATGAACAATTGAATGAAAGCTTAAAGCAATGTAATGATCAGTTGGAGTATGTTGTTGTGTTTAAAACACTGAGTTGAAGCTGTATTTATAGGTGCAAGACTTGGTCTTACCGTTGTCTAATTGCCAATTAAGAATTGCTGAATTTACTCAGTGACAATCGATTGTCAAGACTGAACAATCGATTATCTGCCAGTCAGATCAAAAATCAATCCCAGATTTTACGCTTAATAATCGATTACTTACAATCCATAATCGATTACTGGCAAAATTCAAATTCAGATAATCGATTATACCGAATCCATAATCGATTACATTGGCAACGTTCTAAAAATCATTTCCGGATTTTAAGCAAAACATCGATTATATAAAATCTATAATCGATTATTTCAGCAACGTTCTAAAAATCATTTCCAGATTTTAAGCAAAACATCGATTATATGAAAACCAATAATCGATTACTTTGAGGTATTTGAAAATCATTTGACAACGGTCAGCTTCAACAATCGATTGTCCTTTGCAACAATCGATTACTTGTTATTTTCTGAAAATCATGAAACTTACTGTCTCAGTGATAATCGATTATTTAAAGCCATAATCGATTACTTGTTATTTTCTGAAAATCATAAAACTTACTGTCTCAGTGATAATCGATTATCTAAAGACATAATCGATTACTTAATTAAATTTAAAATCACTGAAAGACATTGTCTCAACATAATCGATCACCATTAGTTCATAATCGATTATTTTGAGTATTGAAAAACTTTACCTCAACACCAATCGATTGGCATTTGATCACAATCGATTATCATGCAGATTTGGAAAAACCTGATGTTCACTGTCTTACTCACAATCGATTACCATTAATTCATAATCGATTGTCATGCAGTCTTGGCTCAGAAACAATCGATTATCATAAGTTCATAATCGATTATTTTAGCCCAGATTTTTGAGGCATGTTTAGAAAACATTTTGTCTAATGTAAATATGCATCATTTGAAATCATTTGATACAGAAATAAGTATGCATGATTTTGGAAAATAGTTTTATGAGAGAAGCCATGTTATGGAGTCAAGTTATAGGATCAAGATCACATTTAAGAATAACTCAATAATAACAATTAAAAACAACGTCTTGGGATTCAATCTCAACATTTGTGTTCTTGTACTTGAACTCCGTCATATATCAATTTGTGCTTTGTTTGTCATTCATCAAAACCTACAAAAGAATACACGTTTAGTATATCGCATTGAGAACGTGTTTCCAACAATTTCCCCCTTTTTGATAATGGCAAACATTAAGCGGGATATGCAATTTTGACAAATAATATTGACGATTCAAGACAAGTAACAAGTATGCATATTTGTTCTTGTTCCCCCTCAATTTAAGAATTCCCCCTCAATTTAAGCTTATAAGTAATTTAAGCAATGTAGAGGTGGTGCATACCCGTTATCCCGTTATCTTCCCCCTTTTGCCATTAGCAAAAAATAGTAAGGAAAGATACACAAAGACGAAATAAAACAAGGTTTATTTATTAAAAATTAAAGGGGTACAGCAGAGGGACATCCAACAATACAATTAAAAAAAACAATACAATATCAATTATCTCCGTCACGATCCGCCTCGTCATTCGGCGCAGCTTCAAAGGGAACGAGACCCGCATAGGGATAATGGACATGGTCAAAATAACCATGGATCTCGTGTGTCAACTGAGAGAGCTGGTCGGATATAGTTTGGAGAGTGGGCTCCTGAGATGGACGAGCACGACGGGCAGGACGGGTAGGAGGAGGAGCTGGAACATGATCACCATCATGATGGAAGGATGATTCCGAGATTTCCCATATTTTGGTACTCCTTTTGAGAGGACCATTTTCAGTGACAAATCCGGATGCTTCAAGAAACTTCATGATGAGGAGAGAATAAGGAAGGGGCATGTTATCGGCGACGGCATCGAGCATGTGCATTTTAATGAGCCGACACCAATTGATCTTGGCTCCAGTGACAATGGCATGTAAGAGCTTGGAGTCCTCTTGGGATATGGTGGTATAATTGTGCCTACGAGGTCTTAGGACACGGGTGATGAAGTAGAGGAGAAATCGATAATTTGGGTCCATGCCCGAGATGGTAGGACGACGAGAAGAAGCTTGATCATAAGAGATTCCGGCTTGGCGAAAAAAAATGGATTCATCAAAGAGAGAGCCGGCCTCATTAATATACCAGATAAGATCTTCACCATCGTTTGGAATGCGGGCGATGGTGTGAAGGTTTTCGTCAGAGAGGAGAATGTGAATGCCATTGATGGAGGTGACCACCTCACCATCTTCATCTTTGTGAAGATTTGAATAGAATGCTTCAACTAAGGTTGTGTTAATATGAGGATGGGTAAGGAGCAAGAAATCATAGAGTTGACACTCTTTGAGCATGTTGGCGGCAGGGGCGAAAGGTTCAAGGAGCTTGCTTGTTGAGAAGCGAGGAGGAAGAATAAATCGCTTCTCAAACTTGGAGAGAAACCTAGAAAGTTCAGCTTGAGTTTCGAAGAACAAAACGGACCCGTCTTCATATGGGAAGTTTAGAGGAGGAGGGACTGTTGAGGCTGAGGCACCTTGCCTGGAACGAGAGCGTTTGGAGGAGCGTCCAGACATATTGGAAAATTTTTACTGCTGAATTTTTGAGACTAAGATGCCAGGAATTGACCTTTGATTTTTAGAAAAGGTGCTTGAGTGAGTGAGAATGATCCTATATGAGGGCTATTTATAGGAGAAGGAGTGATCAGCCATTTACTGAAGATACCTGCTGAAAATTGAAAGTTGGAACAGTCAAAGACGGTAAGAAATAAATTTACTGACCGTTAGATAATCGATTATTTGGCAGAGATAATCGATTGTATTTACTGTTGGATTGAATTTTGAAACTGACAAATCGATTTAAGAGACAAACGGTAAAAAAATTTGAATGAGATAATCGATTATCACGAAAATAATCGATTATGGAGCATTTATGTCCTGACAGCAATCGATGTTGGAGCCAAACGGTAACAAAAGTTTAAACAAGAAATAATCGATTGGCAATTTTGGTAATCGATTATTATTGAAATATAGTTGATACAGAGAACTTGGAGAACTAATCGATTATAGGAAGAAATAATCGATTGTCTGGAAAAGTATTGCTGAATGACTGAGACGGAAATCGATTATGCAATATAAGGAGTTAACAAATTAAACACATTTGCATAATAAACTAATCAGTCAAAACAATCGATTATTGATACTGATAATCGATGTACTGCACAGTAGATAATCGATTATTTTCTTTGGATAATCGATTGCGGTGTGCTAAGACTTCATAATTTATCTTACCTTTGGGGAAGTACCTGCAAAATGGAATTAAACGTCTCCGACGCTCAAGTCAGTAATTTATAGTGACGTGAATAAATTACACTCGTGTTATCAAGTGATATCGTGAACTCTTAAGAATTGTGTCCTAGAGTGTTCTTAAGAGAGTTTCGGATACTTACCTTTCCTCCGACGTCGCCAATTACCTGATCAAGAGGGTGATCTTTGATCGTCCTCCATTCATTTTGTTCTTTTGTTTCACTCCCCAAATGTGGAGCTTCTTCCGTTGATTGTTCCACAATTTCATCATTGATTTCCTTCGATGCCTTTTCTTGTATTTTGTTTTTCAAATTGCTTAAAATATCAACCGATCTGAATATGATTGTTTCCAAATATGACGCTTCCTCCTTCTTTGTGCTCTAGTTGAAGGGATTTGGATTCATCTCCCGTCATGTGTTCGGAGCATCCACTATCAAGGTACCATAGTACGCTTGATCCCTTCAAGCATACCTACAAAACAAATTAATTTTTTTTGGGTACCCATGCTATCTTGGGTCCTTGAGGGTTAGGCATATTGTAATAATATGTTTGAGTAGCATGTCTATGACGAGTAAAACATGCGGGAGCAATATGACCAATGCGACTACAATAATGACATGTCACATTCGGATTATGCATTCGTCTAGGTTCATAGTAGCTAGATGAATGAAGGTTGCTTACCTTATTTTGAACGCTATCATTTCTCCTGCTTTGATCTCTAGGATGGGTAGTGTTTCTAGAGTGATGATATCTAGGTTGAGGACCATTTTGGGGTCTTCTAGGAGGTTCACAATTTTTCCTAAAATATGCATCATGTCTATGGTGACTATTTCTAGGCGGAGGGTCATTTCTTGGTCTAGCATGCAAATTTGTTCTAGGATAGCTATTTCTAGGATACACATTTTTGTTGTTGTTCCTAGGTTGAGCTCTAGGTTTTTGAGGTTTAGCATCAACCTTTTCTTCATTTTTAAAACCTATTCCGTGCTTAGTTGATTTTAGGTTATCAAGAACAACATTCAAGTTTTTATGCGAGGAATTAAACTTATCTAGTGTGCCTTTAAGTCTACCTACTTCATTCTTAAGGATCACACAAGAAACACAACCTTTAGTAGAACTTTCAGGTTTGTCGGCACTTCTCTTTCCATAAAACTTGTTTTGTTCGTGAAGCTTCTCATTTTCCAAAACCAGTTTTTCTAATTCCTTTTCTTTTAAAGAAATCTGTTTTTGAAAATCCGTTTCTTTTAGAGAAGCGTTTTCTCTTAAGCTAGTGACAGTTTTTGAAGCCTTTAAAAATTCAGTATCTAACTCATCAAAAGCATTACGCATTTCATCAAGTGAAAAGTTTTCAGACGAGATTTGACGTACCTCATTTTGGTTGTCTTCTTGTACCATGAGACAAAGGTTTGCAGCTTCGTCATTTTCTTCTTCACTTGATTCATCTTCGGAGTCGCCTCCCCACAAGATATATGCCCGTTGCTTTTTAAAGGATTTCTTCTCCTTTTTGATGTTTGGGCAATTTGTTTTGATGTGTCCAGTTTCTCCACATTCATAGCATTTTGTTTGCTCACCTTGTTTTTTTCCTTTGCGCTCATATTCCTTGTGCATAAACTTTTGGAATCTTTTAATGACTAATCCAAACTCGTTGTCTTCTTCCTCTTCAATCTTTGGTTGGCTTGTGCTAGCTTTTAGAGCAATCTTTTGCCTTCTTTGATCATCAACAAACGGGTTAAGAATAGTAGATTCATAGGTTTTAAGATTACCTCTTAGTGCGTCGATGGTGACGTTTGAGACTCCAATTGATTCTTGGATAGCATCGGCTTTGGATCGCCATGCCGGTGTGAGGCTTCTAAGAACTTTTCGAACAAGTTCTCTATCCGTGAACGTCTTCTTGAGGACGTGTAGATCATTTACTATTGTTGAAAAGCGCTCAAACATCTCATCTACTTTTTCTCCTTCCTTCATATGAAACAATTCGTAAGCATGAGTAAGAAAATCAACTTTTGCTTCTCTTACCTGGTCAGTCCCTTCATAAGTGACTTCTAATTTGTCCCACATTTCTTTTGCTGTTTTGCAACATGAAAGTTTCCTGTAATCGTTAGCGTTAATAGCACAATACAATAAATTTACAGCTTTATAATTATTTTGAATCATTCTATTGTCCTCTGTGGTGTACTCCTCTTCGGATTTGGGAATCCATTCGCTTTCCACTTTCTTGACTGGAATTTCATTTCCCTTTGTGTACACCTTCCAAAGGTAGGGACAGTTTGACCGAATGAAGATTTCCATCCTCTCCTTCCAGTATGAGTAATTTGTGCCATTGAATAGAGGAGGTCGTGTAGGGCATTGTCCTTCTTCAATTCCTGCAAAAGAATCTAGAGTAGAAGCCATGGATGGTTCTCTCAAACTGTTAAGTTTTTCAGAGAGTTGGGCTCTGATACCAATTGTTAGAAATAACGCTCTACGCTAGAGGGGGGGTGAATAGCGTTTTAATGAAATTTAGCGTTTTCTTGCGGAATTTAAATTTTACAGGAAGTAAATAAGTGCAATAAAAATAACTTACACAAGGATATATCCTGGTTGGCCACAACAGTGGTTAGTCCAGTCCCCGAGAGACTCTCTCGAGATTTTCTACTAACTTGTCAAGCTTACGGGTGCTTAACAAACCTTTACAGTTGCTCGGAGATACAATCTCAAAGACTTCACTTGCTCGGAGGTTCCTCACCTCAAAGACTTCACTTGCTCGGGGATACAATCCCAAAGACTTCACTTGCTCGGAGGTTCCTCACCTCAAAGACTTCACTTGCTCGGGGATACAATCCCAAAGACTTCACTTGCTCGGAGGTTCCTCACCTCAAAGACTTCACTTGCTCGGGGATACAATCCCAAAGACTTCACTTGCTCGGGGATACAATCCCAAAGACTTCACTTGCTCGGGGATACAATCCCAAAGACTTCAACAGAGGAAGCACAAGTTCCTCAACACAAGAGAATCAAAATTCTCTTTCAAGTATTTGAAATACTTGAACACTCACTTAACAAAGGTACTCCTTGATGAGTAGATATGAGTAAAATAATACGCTCAAGATCACAACAACTTTGAACAATAATATGGCTCTCAAAGGCTTTATGAAATGAGTAGAAAATGATGAACAATTGAATGAAAGCTTAAAGCAATGTAATGATCAGTTGGAGTATGTTGTTGTGTTTAAAACACTGAGTTGAAGCTGTATTTATAGGTGCAAGACTTGGTCTTACCGTTGTCTAATTGCCAATTAAGAATTGCTGAATTTACTCAGTGACAATCGATTGTCAAGACTGAACAATCGATTATCTGCCAGTCAGATCAAAAATCAATTCCAGATTTTACGCTTAATAATCGATTACTTACAATCCATAATCGATTACTGGCAAAATTCAAATTCAGATAATCGATTATACCGAATCCATAATCGATTACATTGGCAACGTTCTAAAAATCATTTCCGGATTTTATGCAAAACATCGATTATATAAAATCTATAATCGATTATTTCAGCAACGTTCTAAAAATCATTTCCAGATTTTAAGCAAAACATCGATTATATGAAAACCAATAATCGATTACTTTGAGGTATTTGAAAATCATTTGACAACGGTCAGCTTCAACAATCGATTGTCCTTTGCAACAATCGATTACTTGTTATTTTCTGAAAATCATGAAACTTACTGTCTCAGTGATAATCGATTATTTAAAGCCATAATCGATTACTTGTTATTTTCTGAAAATCATAAAACTTACTGTCTCAGTGATAATCGATTATCTAAAGACATAATCGATTACTTAATTAAATTTAAAATCACTGAAAGACATTGTCTCAACATAATCGATCACCATTAGTTCATAATCGATTATTTTGAGTATTGAAAAACTTTACCTCAACACCAATCGATTGGCATTTGATCACAATCGATTATCATGCAGATTTGGAAAAACCTGATGTTCACTGTCTTACTCACAATCGATTACCATTAATTCATAATCGATTGTCATGCAGTCTTGGCTCAGAAACAATCGATTATCACAAGTTCATAATTGATTATTTTAGCCCAGATTTTTGAGGCATGTTTAGAAAACATTTTGTCTAATGTAAATATGCATCATTTGAAATCATTTGATACAGAAATAAGTATGCATGATTTTGGAAAATAGTTTTATGAGAGAAGCCATGTTATGGAGTCAAGTTATAGGATCAAGATCACATTTAAGAATAACTCAATAATAACAATTAAAAACAACGTCTTGGGCTTCAATCTCAACATTTGTGTTCTTGTACTTGAACTCCGTCATATATCAATTTGTGCTTTGTTTGTCATTCATCAAAACCTACAAAAGAATACACGTTTAGTATATCGCATTGAGAACGTGTTTCCAACACCCTAAACCCAAATGGACACTACCACGTGTTGTGCATTTATTTGGAGAACTAAAATGATTTATGCCAATTGTTGATATTAAATAGTCGATTCTTGTAGAGTTAAGGGCCTAACCCTTTTGTTTTGTAGAAATATGAGGCACAATGTCCCCAGATTCGGCATGGTCATCAACATCCACCCAAAACTGCTAAGCTGGTGGGAGGATCTTCACTCTAGTGATCAAACTCTTGTCCAGAAATATTTGGGTAACCTACCTTCTCTCCTGGAAATCCAACCCAACAACATCAAAGAAGGTGCCACTTTGTACTTGGATTGTAAGAGGTCTGTGTCCCGCTTCGAGGACATTGAAATGACACCCTTACTAGAAGAAATAGGAAGATTAGCTGGTATACAATGGGAAACTCCGGGTTTGTTAATGCCCGAGAACATCAAGGGCGGGGGTTTCCTCAAAATTATGGGTTTGAAGAAGAATTCATAATTGAAAGGTTTGAAAGAATCCTATATCTATTTAGATTATTTATATGAGAGTTACGGTCACAACAAATCCTACCATACTTATACAGACTAGTTTGCTATCATATTCACCGAAGAGTCTTTGTCTTCATGTTTTGCTTCCTTGGGATGATAATGTTTCTAATGAAGAAAGCAAGGATCCATACAAGTTTTGATATAGTAACTAAAACCCTAATGGAGGGAATTGGTAGGAAACCATTCAGCATCGTGCCAATGATCACTGCAGAGATATACCGAGCCTTGTAAAAGTGTCAATAAGGAGCCAAACACTTCAAAGACTGCAATTTTCTACTTCAGCTTTGATCCTTGGAGCATCTCCAGCGGGGAAAATACTGACAAGAAATTCAGCAAAGAGACTGGGATGATCATATCACTTTCGATCATCCGACGCGAATGAATTACACGCCCAACATGTTCGCCCAGCCAGAAGGTGCCAGAGGATGGGTATAATTGTTTGATAATCTAATTGAGTGTCAAGTACAATGGATGTACGAGTGTTTCCCTACCGATGAGTTCATTGCCCGAACCAGGGATGCACCATTTTTTAGACTGATCGGTTTGAGAAAAAACATACCCTTACATCCCTCTCTAGGTAATGAGGCAAGCAAGCAGGAAGTAGGTTATACCCAGGGTCGATAAGATGAGTCATTTCCGGGCTGACTTCCAGGCTGATGATAGTCCTTGTAAGTTTCAAGCTCAGCATATGTGGCACTATAAGATTGTCATGGGGAGAGATGCCATTAATCCAGACAGATACCACACCGGTTGCGCTCCCTACTACTTAGGCTGGTTGGAGAATAATCACGATGGTCTGGCCCAACCAGGGTTTGCTAGGGGCCACAGAATCATAGATGAACAGGCCGAGGAACAGGTTAAATACAATCAACTGCACAAGAGGATCTAGGAATTCAGAAGAGGGCACCATAAAATACAAGAAGCCAACCAAAAGCTAAATGAGGAATGTAAAGACATGGCTATCAGCGCCAACAAGTGATTGGGATACATGGAGCGAAGCATAGTAGAGCTAAAAAGGAAGTTTCTCAAGAGGGTCGAGGACTACCAAAATGCTGAAGGGAACAAAGGCAGATATCAAGCCAGAGCCTCATATTGTTGGGACTTTGCGAGTTGGGAAAGTTGATCGACGCTGAGTTTGGGGAAGGTCCTTCTAGGACCAGGTATATAAGAGCTTTCCTTTGCTTTATGAAATATTATAAGCTCAATGTCCATTAGCGACATTATTTCCTGTTTGATTAGTGTCGATTTGGAATTCGTCTATTTTTATAAATCAATGAAATGAGGCATTTATCATTATAAATTCTCAAAATCAATTTGCCTCTAGGCCTACCTCGGGCATAAAAAGGTTCCCAAATTAAGACACGATTTAATTTATTGCACTATGTGTTTAAATATCGCATTATTTTCTTTTAATCCTCCCTAACTTGTTACCTTTTTTACTTTTTATTTATTTATTCCCCTCCCCAAAGATTTGTTCGTGCACTCTGGCAATATCATCTTATCTCACGAGATCCAGGGGCCCTCCACCCACTCCTCCTCTTAGTCTAGTCTAAAACAAGAACAAAGGAAAAATGGAAGATTTGAACATGCAAGAAAGGAGAACTCAACTGAACGGGTGGAGGTCACTCATGGTCATGGTACTCTGGTTCCTAAAGAAAAATGCATCTCAACTCGAACAAAAGGTGATAAAATTCCAAGAAGAACTTGATCAAGTTCAGAATCTGGCAAATCTGTCAATTTGCCTCACCACTCCCGATGTCAATTTCCCAATTGTTCAGAACCCCACACCTCTAATAAATCTCCTAAAGCCACAAAACCATTCTGCTCCACACCACCACTACAACACCTGCCATACTTCAAACAATACTCCACTGCTCATCCCAGACCCCCAAAACTCCATAAATGACAACTTTCACACATATCATAACATCCCCATATACATGGAGACCATTTCTCACTCCACACAACACCATCTCCAACACACCCGAGTCTGATAATAGAGACTCGCTCATAAGGAACCTGGCCGAATAACTTAAGAAATTGACTGGACGAATTCAAGGTATCGAAGGAAGCAAGGAAATTGAAGGGCTGAACTATGAAGATATTTGCATACAGCCCGATGTCGAACTACCCGAGGGGTACAAACCTCCTAAGTTTGAGATGTTTGAAGGTACTGGGGTCCAATGGTCCATTTCAGGACATACTCTGACAATCTGGTTGCAGTAGGGAAAGACGAGAGAATCCGCATAAAGCTTTTCATGATGAGCTTGAAAGGAGATGCTCTGTCTTGGTTCATTAGCCAAGGAAAATGGTCAAGCTAGGTAAATATTGCATCCGATTTCATGGACAGGTTCTGGTTCCAAACAGATAAAGCGTCGGATGTGTTTTATATTCAGAATCTGAAGAAGAAGTGTACAGAAATGTTTCGTGAGTATGCTACTCGTTGGAGGTCCGAAGCTGCTATGGTCAGGCCTGCCTTAGAAGAGAAGCAGATGAAAAAATTCTTTGTCCGGGCTCAAGACCCGTAGTATTATGAGAGACTAATGTTTATCGAAAGCCATAAATTTTGTGACATTATCAAACTGGATGAAAGGATCAAAGAAGGCATCAAAAGTGGCATAGTTACAAACTTCGAGGCCTTGCAAGCTACAAATAAGGTCTTATAGTCTCGTGGTACGTCCAAGAAAGGGATGTAAGGGCCGTAATGGTTACACAGACAACCAAATCTCCCATCACATACCAAACCTACCCGATATCTCCACTCATATATCAACCTACATTAAATTACCAAGCACCCTCACCCTCTTACCAAACTCCAGCACCCTCTTATCAATCACCTCCACCTCCCACATATTATCCTACTTCGTCCAGATATCCCAACCCGCACTTGTATACCAAACCTACAATGCTCAACTATCCCACTATCAATCACCTCATACACGCCAAAACATTCCTATACCTCGACCAAATTTTGACCGCATACCTCCTAAACAGTATACAGCCATTGCCGAACTCATTGACCAGTTGTATGAAAGACTCAAAATTACTGGTTATGTCACCCCCATCCCTGCTGTAACTTCTAAGAACCCTTCTCAATGGGTTAATCCAAGAAAATTATGTGCATACCATTCCGGAATGAAGGGATACACCATTGACAAATTTCGTTCATTGAAGGACGAAATCCAGTCTCTTATTGACAATAAAATTATTGTGCCGAAGGAACCCGCTCCAAATATCTGCAACAACCATCTACCACACCACCAGGTTGGATGCATTCACATGATTGAGATAGAGGATGATTGGGATCCCCCGGGATCGATCGGGTTGATCGCAGAAGCTGATGACCTAAAGAAGCCAGTAGTTTCTCTTAATTCAATCATAGTCCAGATTCAGCCATCTGGGGACATTGAGGTAAATATGTCCGTGCCAGTTGAGTTTTAAAAAATGTCGTCTGCAAAGACACCAGCACTGATTGAGGTCGAATTCGTGACTCCAGCAACCACACCACCACCATTTTAAGTTGTAGTTTTACCACCTAAGGTACATGCTCTATTGAGAGCAAAGATAGCTACGCCAATCCCACTGGCGATGTAAACCATGATACCCTTCCACACAAAGGCTATACTATGTGATATAGTCGAGGCAAGGGCAAGGTTAGGTTTGAGTAAACTATTGCCGCACAAGGTATAATGAGAACCGGTAGGGTCTATACCCCGGAACACCTAGCTGAGTCAATCAAGTAGGCCTCCAATCCATCGACCATCATTGAGACAGGTCCAGATGATCTTTGTAGAAAGTTACATGCCAAGGAATACTCGGTCATCGACCAATTGAACAAGACACCGACGCAGATGTCCATACCTTCTTTACAACAAATCTTCGAGGCACATAAGAATGCTCTATTAAGGGTGCTGAGTGAAGCATACGTGCCTAGTAACATTATTGGAGGAGAAATCGCAAACATGGTCGGAAAGGTATTGGTAGGATACAAAATTACTTTTCATGAGGATGAGCTACCGCGTGAAGGGTTGGGACACAACAAAGCACTGTACATCACTGTGCAATGCAAGGACTACTACATTATAAGGATCCTGATCTATAAGGGTTCCAGTCTCAACATTTGTTCACCGGTAACACTCAAGAAATTAGGCAGTGGACTACATGAGATAAAGGACGCAACTATCCATGTAAATGCCTTCGATGGTTCCCAAAGGTTTACCATCAGGGAAATGAGTATGTGCTTGCAAATAGGGCCAACTTGGTTTGATGTTGACTTCCAAGAGATAGATGTTCCAGCATCTTACAATCTGCTATTGGTACGGCCATGGATTCATGCCCCTAGGAGCATAGCATCAACACTGCATCAAGCAGCAAAATTTGACTGGAACCACTAAGAAGTGATCATTCACGCGATGGTAGCAATCCTATATACAGTCCACAGACCATTCAATCAATCGAGGGGAGAAAGAAGCTGGGAGGAGAGACTTACCATCACATCGAACGGGTGAATGCTGTTGACAAAGATAAATTTTGGGACACAAGATCCAGAGTACACCGAATTGGTATAGGTACGAACCTGGCAAAGGGCTCGGCAATTGATAAACCCATAAAGCTCAAGAAGCATCGAAGTACTTTTTGTCCGGGACATGAGTATACTTAGGAAGAATTCAACAACTGGTCGCCACCATGGCGCGGTCCTTACTATCTGCTAGAGCAGTCAATACCACATTTGGAGCATACTTTTCAACTGATCCATGTTATCTTTGGGTCAGAGGAAGGATAAGCACTAGCGGCAGTAATGAACTTGATCTGAGAGGAGAATCACATGGATTATTGTGTTGTTCTAGAGGAGGCAGGGGAGGAAAGCCCTTCCGTATAGGATGTAAGTAGAGGAGCCCGCCTTAGTAACTAGACCATCAGGACAACCAGAGCACAATGAGCCTTGGGCATTACTATTACTTATCTTGATGAAGCAATGACTGTGTCATGCAATGAGACAACGTAGCAAACGGGCGTGGATTCAGAAGAAGACGAAATACTAGAAAAGATTGTTAACGAAGTTGAGAATTTTGAGAACAAACCAAAGTTCAACCTAGACAAAACAGAAGAGGCTAACTTGGGAGATGTAGAAAATGTCAAAGAAACACGAATCAACATACACTTATCGCCCTCTTAAAAGGAGCACACGAAACTTCTAAGGAAATATAAGGACATATTCGCTTGGTTGTATGATGACATGACTGGTCTAAGTACATCTATTGTGGCTTAAATATTGCCAATTGATCCAACATATCCATCGGTAAAGCAAAAGCTTAGAAAGTTTAAGCCCGATATAAGTTTGAAAATCAGGGAAAAATTACTAAGTAGGTCAAAGATAAGGTTCTCAGGGTAGTAGATTACCCAACATGGTTAGCCAATATCGTGCTAGTACCAAATAAGGAAGGGAAGGTCCGAGTCTGTGTCGACTACCGGGATCTCAACCGGGCCAGTCCGAAGGACGACTTCCCCTTGCCAAACACATATCATGATTGACAATTATGCCAAGCATGAGTTGCAGTTGTTCGTAGATTGCTTTGCCAGATCTAGATGGATGAAGAAGATGCTGAGACAATGAATTTCATTACACCATGGGGAATATGCTGTTACAAGATGATGTCGTTCGGCTTGAAGAATTCTGAGGCCACCTACGTGAGGGCCATGGCCACCATTTTCCACGATATGATTCACAAGGATATGGAGTTGTAGGTAGATGACGTTATCATCAAGTCTAAGAAAGCCACTGATCACATGGAATATTTGATGAAGTACTTCAATAGATTACGGAGGTACAACCTGAAGCTGAATCCCGTAAAGTGTGCATTGAGTGTTCCTTCCGGAAATTACTTGGATTTATGGTGAGTCGCCGAGGAATAGAACTTGATCAGTGAAAGTTCAAAGCTATTCAACAATTGCACCCGCCAAAGAATAAGAAGGACGTGATGAGTTTTTGGGGAGACTCAACTACATCAGCCGGTTCATAGAATAATCTACAATTATCTATGAGCCAATATTTAAGATGTTAAAGAAATACGCCGCTACCAAATGGACTGATGACTGCGAAAAAAATTTCGACAGAATCAAGGAATACTTGTCAACACCACTAGTTTTCATCCTGCCCGAGCTAGGTAGACCTCTATTACTCTACCTTGTGGTACTGAATGGAGCTTTTGGTTGCATTCAGGGGCAGCATGACAAAATAGGGAGGAAGGAGTAGGCTATTTATTACCTCAGTAAAATGTTCACCCCAAACGAGGCCCGGTATTCTTTGTTTGAGTGCACCTATTGTGCTTTAACTTGGGTGGCTCAGAAGCTGGGGCACTACTTCTATGCCTATACCACATATTTCATATCAAGATGGATCCTTTGGAGTACATCATCCAGAATCACATGCCCACTGGCAAGCTAGCCAAGTGGAAAATCCTATTGAGTGAGTTTTATGTTTTCTACGTGACTCAAAAAGAAATCAAAGGACAGACACTAGTACATCACCTTGATGAAATTCTCGTGGATGGAGAATACGAACCCCTAAAAAAGGTATTTTCTTGACGAAGAGGTATCATTCATAGGAGAGGACATTGAAAAATCCTATGATGGTTGGAGATTGTTTTTCGATGGAGCAGCAAATTTCAAGTGAGTTTGCATAGGAGCAGTCATGGTATCAGAAACTGGTCACCATTATCCGGTATCTACCAAACTCAGGTTCCCGTGCACGAGCAACATGGCCGAGTATGAAGCCTGCATCCTAGGCCTCATAATGGCCATTGACATGAACATTCAGGAGTTGCTAGTGATCGTAGATGCAAACCTACTTATACATAAGGTCTGAGAAGAATGGGAAACCAAGAACTCCAAGATACTCATGTATCTGCATTATGTACAGGAATTGAGAAAGAGGTTCACAAAGACAGAATTCCAGTATGTTCCCAGAGTCCTCATTGAGTTCGTCGATGCATTGGCTACCCATCATTCATAATACAACATCTAGACAAAAACTTCATTTATCCCATTCCACTAAATATTCATGATCAGTCAGCTTATTATGCCCGTGTTGAAAAAGAAGCAGACGGAATGCCTTGGATTCATGATATCAGGGAATATTTGGCGAAGTGCCAATACCCAGAATTTGCAAATCCTACGTAGAAGCGCACATTTTGGAGTCTGTCCAATAATTTCTCTCACAATGGAGGTATCATGTATAGGAGGACTCCTGATTTAGGATTTCAAAGGTGTATCGACGCAAAGGAAGCATCCAGGCTACTAGAGGAAATTCACGCTGGAACCTGCGGTCCACATATGAACGGCTTTGTTTTAATAAAGAAGATACTCCGAGCTAGTTACTTCTAAATGACTTTGGAAATGGACTACATCCAGCATGTCCGGAAATGCCACCGCTTCCAGATAGATGCAGTCACGATAAAGGTACCTCCAAATTAGCTTAATGCAACAAGCTCTTCATGACCGTTCGCCACTTGGGGAATGGATGTTATTGGACCAATCAAGCTTGCCGCTTCCAACAGGCACATGTATCCTATTAGCAATAAACTATTTCACCAAGTGGGTCGAAGTAGCATCTTACAGAGCGGTGACTAAGAAAGTCGTTGCAGAATTTGTCAGCGACTGCATCATTTGTCGATTCGGTATTCATGAATCAATAACTACTGATAATGGCTCCAATATCAATAGTGACTTGATGAAAGCAACGTGTGAAACTTTCAAGATCTGACACACGAATTCTACACCCTACAAACCTCATATGAATGGAGTCGTAGAAGCCGCCAACAAGAATATCAAGAAGATACTAAGGAAAATGATAGAGATGCACAAGTAGTAGCCCAAGAAGCTATCATTTGCTTTATTGGGGTATCGCACCACATTTCTCACATCAACTGGGACAACCCCCTATATGCTAGTTTATGGTACAGAAGTTGTCACTCCCACCGAAGTGGACATTAATTCCCTAAGAATCATACAGGAAACTCAGCACGACGATTCCGAATGGGTAAAGAGTCAATACAAGCAACTGGCTCTAATAGATGGACAAAGAATGAATGCAGTTTGCCATGGTCAATTTTATTAGAACAGAATGTCCGGAGCCTTTAACAAAAGAGTCAACCCAATACAGTTCAGATCGGGGTAGCTGGTGTTAAAGAAAGTTTTCCCGCATCAAGATGAATCCAAATGGAAATTCCCTACCAAATGGCAGGGTCTTTACACGGTTCACTGGGTTTTGATGTGAGGAGCTCTCATACTCGCAGAAATGGACGGAGAAGTCTGGCCACAACCAATTAATTCATATGCGTGTCAAGCGTTACAATGTGTAATCTTCATGCTTTCCCTGTATGATGTAAATTAAACTACGCCTGACTTGATTCCTTTTTAAGAGGGGATACGTACGAAGCTCTATGGGTTAGGTCATAATTCAATAAAATTTTCATTCTCCCCCCCCCCCTCCCCCGTAATTCGAAATCGGAGCAGAATTTTTAGAAGGACCCTCAAAATTCTGATGTTGATTTTAGCCATTTATTGCCGGCAACAACCTAGTAAACTAGGGCAGATTTTTTAGGAGGGCCCTCAAAAGTCTGCAACAAGAAGGGTTGCAATGTCTTGAATCATGTCGCAGTCGTTGGTTCATCTAAAATAAAGCTTTTCTTAATTATGTATTTATTTTATGTTTTTATTAAATCATGAATGCTTATTTCTAAAATTGCTTTTTTAGCAACACTGCCCCAATGATAACTATTGTAATCACAAGAGCAAAACCACCACAACCAAGAAAAGCTAATGGGAATACGAACTAACCTCCCATTTATAACTCATAATTTTTCTTTGGATGCACGCACTTGGATTTAAAGATCGTCAAATATACTATACACTTACGAGACAGACATTGTTCCGGAATACAACTCTCAAAACCGTTGCATTTACCAACATTTGCTATTCATACACACATGTGACATTCCATGTGTCACAATGTCCCTAACAGTCACAATATCGCAATTTGTCATTAGCTAAGAAAGCTCTTTTACCATTCTACCTTCTGATACTAAGCTCTATCTCCATCTGCATTTCTGTATTGCATAAAGCTACCATTTTGCCTTTCGAGGTTAACCTCTACCTCCATCTTTATTTCTACATTGCATAAGGCTACCATTCTTCCTTCTGAGGTTAAGCTCTATCTCTATCTGCATTTCTACATTGCATAAGGCTACCACTCTGCCTTCCGAGACTAAGCGATGTCTCCATCTATATTTCTGCATTGCATAAGGCTACCATTTTGCCTTTTGAGATCTGGTTCTACCTCCATCTACATTTGCATGGCTAAAAGATTGCCACCTCTACATTTGCATGGCTGAAAGATCTCCACCACTACATTTGCATGGCTGAAGGATTGCCACCTTATGTACACTTGCATAGCTGAAAGATTGCCACCTTATGTACATTTGCCTGGCTAAAAGATCGCCACCTCTACATTTGCATGGATAAAAGATCGCCACCCTATTCACATTTGTATGGCTAAAATATCTCCACGTCTGCATTTCATGGGCTGAAAGATCACCAAATACTGCATCTCACGGGCCGAAATATCGCCAAATTGTCCAAAGGCATCATTATTAGGAGGTATCATTTTCATAGCCCGAGAACACCATGTCATGGCTTGAGGACCCCTTTTAATATTTTACCTATCATTATTCAAAGGCGTCATGGTTTGGAGGAATCATTATCATTGGCCGAGAACATCATTTCATGGCCTGTGAATCCTTTATTATATGCTTCATGGCCTGGGACATCATGGTATAAGGACATCATCCTAACCTTCCAAAGACAAAATTCATGGTTCAACGGAAATTTGCATCACGTTTAAATTATGCACCGTATATGCTTGTATTGCTTATTTGCAGGAATTTTGGTGAGAAATTTTCATCTCAGCAGGAGCAATCCCGCTCTAGTTCCAGAAGCCCCATCAGACATTAACCATTCACCCTGTCATGAATATTGTGTCCGTTCTTAAAGAGTCTCCATCGTTATACTCCGCTGACGGATCTAGAACTACATATGGCCTAATTCTTGTAAGAACGGGGATATGTAGGTAGCTCAGGAGCCTGAGCATAGCCAAACCTCTTCAAACAATTTTGTTCAGTCAAAATTGGCCATCATATCTTTACCCGACAGCTCTTTCATCCTTCCCGGGTAAAGAATGGGAGCTGTTGATACCCAATTTTTCCCTAACTATTTTTTTAATAATATGCCAATTACTTTCAAAATAACATATGTATGCATATATAAGTAGGTCCAAATGTTTTACTATTTTTCGTTAATTTTAATATATTTTAAAATTAATTTATTGCCATATTTCATCAATAAAAACCCAATAATTATTTATAAAATTGTTATTTTGGTAATTTGTTTATTAGATTCTCAAACTTATACGAAAATATAGTTAACATAAATTTTTCGTATTTGTATAAATTTATTTAGTATTTTAAAGCTAAATTGAATATAATAGCAATATTAGCATCTTTTAAGATCTAATCGTGTTATATTTATAAAATTAACTCCAATATTTTTAATTTTGTAATTACATACTATTAATCATTTTAGTACCTTTAATTTATATTCATAAATTATTTTGCTATTTCTTATATAATAAATAAGGGAAAATTGCTATTTAAATGTTAGTCCCGTTTATTTCAATTTTAGCCTTATTTGAGCTTCCAATCGAACCCCAAATTTCAAACTCAATTACCCAGCTCAAATCCTAGGCCTACGTGACGCACGACCCAATGAAATACCCTGCCCGGATTCCCTTTTAATCCTAACCGTTTATTTCTTAGATCAACGGCTCATATCAGCCCTTTCCTAAATTAATCTCGACCTACCCCCAAACCCTATAATTCTCTACCTATATTCGCCTTTGAATTCCTTCTCTTTTAATTCTCTCTTAATAAACCTAACCGCCACCTTTGACCACCACTATGAAACTGTCCAAATCCATGGCTTCCTAAGCCATTGCAGGCCTGTATATACCTCCTAAGACTCCTACATGCCTAATTACAATGGTTTCAAGGCCAAAACTTGAAGAAGCTTGGCCCAGACTATTGATGATTTCAGTTCTATAGTATTCTCTGATCTTGCTCCGACCAGCCATAGCTATTCTATCATGATCTTGACTTTTCCTATTTAGACCGATGATTTCCAAGGCTTCCTCACCATCTGGGTTCTTCTGAAACCCTAACTTTTGAGGTTCTTCTTATTTCTTTAGATCTGTTCGAGATCTGTGTTTACCCTAAACATTAAAAATTTCTCGAGATTTCTTTAAAAATTCTGCCTTCAAAACCACTTTTGACGTTTCTAGTTTAGGTTTTGTTAAATTTTTTTAAAAGCTTTCTTTCGTTTTTTAACATGTTCTACTATGTTTTCTTTTGTCGTTTGTGTTAGGATTTATGCCCGTCACTAGAGGGGGGGGGGGTGAATAGTGCGGCATGAGAATATTGATAAATATTGCGAAATTAAAAAATGCAGGAATAAATTAAATTCGGTAATAAAAATAGCAAGGAAAGAACACACCGAATTTATCCTGGTTCACCATAACTTGTGGTTAGTCCAGTCCCCGAGAGACTCTCTCGTGATTCCACTAACTCCGTTAAGCTTTCGGGTGCCTAACAAACCGTTACACTTGCTCGTAGATGTACACTCTACAAGACTTCAACTTGCTCGAGGATACCGCACCTCAAGACTTCAACCTTGCTCGTGGATACCACACCACAAGACTTCACACACTAAGACTTAGGGTACTTAGCGAACCCGACAATCAATGAGAAGATATGTCCTTCTCAAACACCTTTCTCTTTTACAACAAGAACTCTCTCAAAAGAGTAGAGAAAGAGATACAAATTTAGCTCTATGAACAACTCAAAGTTGTCTCTCAAATGGGTCAACAAAAGCTCTAAAATGATGCTCAAATAATATCAATATGTATATCAATATTGGGAGGTGTTGTGTCATTAAAAACACCTCAAAAGACCTCTTTTTATAGGGGTTAAAGGGTGGATGTCCGTTGCTTAATTGGCAATCAATTATGCTGATTTTATGCAAGGATAGTCGATTATTTGATTTGCATAATCGATTATCCTTTTACCGTTACAAAATCGGAAAAGATTCTGCTCAAGAATAATCGATTATTTGGATGGCATAATCGATTATTTTGTTCCAGTGTTCAAAACGTTGGCAACGGATGCAAGATAATCGATTATTTAAGAATTATAATCGATTATATACCATTGATATACACTGTGTATACCATAGTATACCAGAATTGAAAACTTACTTCAAAAACCATTTTGGTTAAAATGAAAACGTTAAAATTATTTTGTTTGAAGTATATTAAAAATGTTTATGATATATATGATTTAATAAAATGATTTTATGCATATTAATGATGACCTATGTAATATACCAGAATATACCAGAATTGAAAACTTACTTCAAAAACCATTTTGGTTAAAATAAAAATGTTAAAATCATTTTGTTTGAAGTATTTAAAATATGTTTATGATAAATATGATTTGGTAAAATGATTTTATGCATATTTATGATGACCTATGTTGAGCCAAAAGACGAGATAACTTTAAACGTTGCTCTTACATTTGTTCTACCTAACGACCTACGCCTTGGGTCTTTGGTCTTGAACTTTTGAACTCGTCCTTGGCTTGTCTATGCAATTTCGTCATCAATATGCTTCTTGGCATTCAATCTTGATTGTTTATCATATAATATCGTTGTTTGACACTGACTTCATTGTTTGTCATTCATCAAAACCTATACCTGAAAATCATGCTCATGCAACCAAAGCGCACATATCATAGATAGAGTCATTTTCTACAATTTCCCCCTTTTTGATAATGACAAACAATAGGAGATATGCATCGTGGATTCCCCCTAAATTCATGCTATATCTCAACATACAATTTATGCATACAATAATTCAATATAATTCCCCCTTAATTGAATATTCCCCCTCAATTAAAGCATACTAGAATGTGAAGACATTCCCCCTTATTCGATGCATATCGCCTAAATTCTTCCCTCTTTTGGCATTAGCAAAAATAGTATACAAAGGTTACCTTCCCTTAGCGACTTTCCCCGTTTGGGAATACCAACTATTAGTGTCAAGAATAAAGTAGGAAGTATAATGAGGAATATACATTGACGATACCAATTGTTAGATTAAAACAAATCATATCGACATAGAATAATACCAAAAGTTAGTAAAAACATACCAACCATAATAACGGTCATTTTTCGCAAATATACCAACTGTTATTTAAACTAAAAATATTCATCAAAACATGAATCAATCATTTAAAATAACTGATACCACTTGTTGTTCAAAATAGAAGTTATCAAAACATGAGTCAATAAAAATAACTAATATCAATTGTAACCACATATCAACTATTACGTTATTATCAAACATACGATAACTAACCGAAATTCCCCCTTGATGCAATAAGGTTTCGTGCTTGGTGCATCTACTACGATTTTGTAGTCTTCAAGCACACCTGCAAACGTACCTACAAATAGGTTTTCGGTACCCAACTTCTTTTGGGTCCTTGGGGGTTAGGCAAATAATAATCATAATCAAAATATGAATCTCTATGTTTAGCAAAACATACGGGTGCAATGTGTCCTACCCGGTTACAATAATGACATATAACGTTCGGGTTGTGCATATGTCTTGGTTGAGCCAAATGCGTTCTAGGTGATCTAAATTTGTTATTCCTAGAAGCGTTGAAATTCCTAGAGTCATTTCTAGGTGATCTAAAATTATTCATTCTAGACTCGTTAATAAAATTCCTAGAATTGTGTCTAGGTGGTCTAAAATGATTAGTTTTAGACTTATTAAGAAAATTCCTAGAGTTGTTTCTAGGTGGTTTAACCTCCTTTCTATCATCCTTTTTAATTACTTCACTTGTTTTAGAATTATTTACACTACATTTTTCTAGTGTATTTCTAAGTTCTACGTTCTCTATTTTCAAAGAACTACAAGGAGAACAATTTGAACTTTGAACAATTAAAGAGGCTTCATTCATCTCCTTGATTTTATTTTTGAGATCGACATTGTCATTTTCCAAAAATCTATTTTCTTCTTCTAAAATTTAGATTTTATTTTTAAGAGCAGTATTATCATTTTCTAAAAGATCATTTTCTTCTTTCAGTTTTTCATTGTCACAAGTCAATTTTTCAAAATCTTTTTCTTTTAAAGAAGGTTGTTTTTCAAAAAAAATTTCTTGCAAAGAAAGTGTTTTCTCAAAATCTTTTTCTTGCAAAGAAAGTGTTTTCTCAAAATCTTTTTCTTGCAAAGAAAGTGTTTTCTTCAATTCTTTTATGGTTTTGG
Organism: Nicotiana benthamiana; assembly: GCA_034376525.1. Classification (NCBI taxonomy): domain Eukaryota; kingdom Viridiplantae; phylum Streptophyta; class Magnoliopsida; order Solanales; family Solanaceae; genus Nicotiana; species Nicotiana benthamiana. Next base: position 21,191,471 of record CM067333.1, on the reverse strand, counting down.
AAGCTCTAATAAATTCACCATATAATTCATCATATGCATTTTGCATTTCTTCAAAAGAGCAAGGATTAGAAGTGCTTACCTCTTCTTCTTCGTTGGCCATGAAGCGTAGGGCAGTCGTTTCATCACACGAGCTGTCCGAGTCCCATGTCACATGCTTTTGGACTTGAGGCGTACCTTCATAAACGACTTCAAGTTTATCCCACATTTCTTTGGCGGTTGTGCAATAGGAAATCATCTGATAGTCATTTGAATTCACCGCACAATATAACATATTTATGGCCTTGGCATTATATTCATTCTCCTCCTTTGGAACCATGGCTTCTCCAACTTTCTTTGTCGGCATACCGTTCTTAACGATTTGCCACAAACGAAAGTTATTTGATTGGATAAAGATTCTCATCCGCTCTTTCCAGTATCTGTAATTTGTTCCATCAAATAGTGGAGGCATAGTGGTGGAGTGACCTTCGCTCATCATTCCTACGTTCAACATTCTCAACAAAAAAAAAGTATATATCGCTCTCAACCGGTTAAGGCTTTCAGAGAGTTAGGCTCTAATACCAATTGTTAGGTTTTATGCCCGTCACTAGAGGGGGGGTGAATAGTGCGGCACGAGAATATTGATAAATATTGTGGAATTAAAAAATGCAGGAATAAAATAAATTCGGTAATAAAAATAGTAAGGAAAGAACACACCGAATTTATCCTGGTTCACCACAACTTGTGGTTAGTCCAGTCCCCGAGAGACTCTCTCGAGATTCCACTAACTCCGTTAAGCTTTCGGGTGCCTAACAAACCGTTACACTTGCTCGTAGATGTAGACTCTACAAGACTTCAACTTGCTCGAGGATACCGCACCTCAAGACTTCAACCTTGCTCGTGGATACCACACCACAAGACTTCACACACTAAGACTTAGGGTACTTAGCGAACCCGACAATCAATGAGAAGATATTTTCTTCTCAAACACCTTTCTCTTTGACCGCAAGAACTCTCTCAAAAGAGTAGATAAAGAGATACAAATTTAGCTCTATGAACAACTCAAAGTTGTCTCTCAAATGGCTTAACAAAAGTTCTAAAATAATGCTCAAATAATGTCAATATGTATATCAATATTGAGAGGTGTTGTGTCATTAAAAACATCTCAAAAGACCTCTTTTTATAGGGGTTAAAGGGTGGGTGTCCGTTGCTTTATTGTCAATCAATTATGCTGATTTTATGCAAGGATAATCGATTATTTGATTTGCATAATCGATTATCCTTTTACCGTTACAAAATCGGAAGAGATTCTGCTCAAGAATAATCGATTATTTGGATGGCATAATCGATTATTTTGTTCCAGTGTTCAAAACTTTGGCAACGGATGCAAGATAATCGATTATTTAAGAATTATAATCGATTATATACCATTGATATACACTGTGTATACCACAGTATATCAGAATTGAAAACTTACTTCAAAAACCATTTTGGTTAAAATGAAAACGTTAAAATCATTTTGTTTGAAGTATATTAAAACTTTTTATGATATATATGATTTAATAAAACGATTTTATTCATATTAATGATGACCTATGTAATATACCAGAATATACCAGAATTGAAAACTTACTTCAAAAACCATTTTGGTTAAAATGAAAATGTTAAAATCATTTTGTTTGAAGCATTTAAAATATGTTTATGATAAATATGATTTGGTAAAATGGTTTTATGCATATTTATGATGACCTATGTTGAGCCAAAAGACGAGATAACTTTAAACGTTGCTCTTACATTTGTTCTACCTAACGGCCTACGCCTTGGGTCTTTGGTCTTGAACTTTTGAACTCGTCCTTGGCTTGTCTATGCAATTCCGTCATCAATATGCTTCTTGGCATTCTATCTTGATTGTTTATTATATAATATCGTTGTTTGACACTGACTTCATTGTTTGTCATTCATCAAAACCTATACCTAAAAATCATGCTCATGCAATCAAAGCGCACATATCATAGATAGAGTGATTTTCTACAGTTTGTCTACTTGAGTTTGCATGTTTAGTGCCTTAGCATTTTAATACTTCTGAATTTATTTTGCTAGTATTATTTTTTATTGATTTACTTGTTTTTCATCACTATACTCGATTGAAGATGAAAACCCTTAAATTTGGGGTTCATTCGAGTTCTGAGACTATTTGCTTTATGATTTACTTGTTCTTCATGCTATGAATTTGATTGGTTTTAAAACCCTAATTTCTCTGGACCTATTTGAGTATCTGAAGTTGCTTCATCTATTGCTCGACCGAATCTTTTGTTTCAGCCTCTGTCTCTTTATGTAATTTATACTTTCAGCTTGTTTCTACTATGGGGTGCTTTCACTCACCCCTTTGCATGCTATTTAATACTCTCTTTTCTCTATTATTGAGTTACTAAGATATATATATGTGACTACCATGCTTTGATAGTCCATTACCTACTTATTGTGATTGCATAACACTTCCCTTTGACATAGATTCAGCCTTTCATGCCTAATGTTTATGCACTCTTTGTATACTGAATTTCCCTCTGAGATGACCTTCGATTTTGTATTGATTTCAACCCTCCTTGTGTAATTTTTATTGCACTCTTGCGTTAAGTAATTGATTTTTTCCTTGTTATACTTATTTCCCTATTTCTTTGTCCGATTTGAACACTATCCTTTGAACTTTCGTTTCCTACCTTTTCAATTCAATTTGATTAATTCCCTTACCTTGGTTACATTGGTATTTGATTCTTACCGACCTTTTCTTGATTAGAATCTGATGAACCTAGTCTCTATTACCTATTGTATACTTGTACTATGCTGAAGATACTTCCTTACTGGGCATATTCAACCTCATGTAATTTCTTTCCTTATTTAACACTTGCATGTTACCGTTTGATTTTTACTCCTTAATTGATGGAGGTACTTATACTGATTGATTTTAATTGGTACCTAGTTCAATAATTACTGCAAAAATTATTATTCTTGCCTTATTTTCTACCTATTTTAAAACTATAAATACCCTGCTCTTTATTAACAGAAGACACAAACACTCTGAGTTCTAAACTACTTACACTCAAAAAAAATCTCTTATGCTTTACTACTTGTACTGTGGCATGGTTTTCAAAGTTCTGCTATATTTTTCTTCTTTTAGTTGGTATTTCTGATTAAGATTTCAGCATCATAACAATATGTTTATTTAGTACTTTTTGCCTTCTCGTCTTTCTACTGCTCGTGACTAATTTAGCACTTTATTCTATCATAATGTAAATTCTGTTTTCCTATTATGAACCTATGTATGATATATCCTAAACCCTACCCCAATGTGTTTGGTATTGATTGCTTGTTTGAGGCGTGCCATATTTAGTATTGTTGTCAATGACTCAACTTGATCAACCTGGGATTATAACCTCAATGTTTTAATTGTATGTTCTGTATTCTAGTGTATTTTGTAAGCATAACAGCATTCCGTATTGTTATGCATGCCTAGAATTAATAAGGCATAAGTACATAGACTCTTTGCAAGCTCCCAATCCCTAAATCCCTCTTATGTGAAGTTATCAATTATATAATTGTTTCCCAGTACCTCTTTCCCTCTTTGTTGCCTCCTTAGTTCTTAAAACTTTGTTTCTGCACTTGCACTCTCTCTGAGACTTAAGTTAAGCCCCCCACCCACTCTTCTGAGCCTTTCCTTGGGACCCATTGAGCTCCCTCTGAATATGGACGCTTGAGGGTTGGCACTTCTACACTGCACTTCTTCATATTCTGGTGATACAATATCGGTGTGAGCACTGCCCGGAGTCCCATTGAGGTTCTTACAGAACTCTGACACACTCAAATTGAAGAAAGACATTGGATCAATGGTCTTTGAGTTGGTTTATCTCATAACCCAGTGAGGAAGTCAAAATCAGGCCTCCTCTGATTGTACTTTTCTATGTATTCCCTGATGTAATTTATTATTCCCGTTTGTAATAAGTTGTAATAAACATTTGGGGACTGGATAGTGAAAAGAGGGGGGTAAATCTTCATGCAAGGGTAGAACTTATGCCTACTGGGTTTTTCTAATTCTGCATATTAAACTACATATAGAAACCATGTCTATAAGGTTGTTCTAATTCTTCATATTCAACTACATATAGAAACCATGCCTATAGGGTTGTTCTAATTCAACATATTCAACTACATGTATAAATCATGCCTATAAGGTTAAAAACAAAGTTCCGCATTTAGATACCATGTCTATACGGCATAACAAGTTATGCATCATGTCAAAAATCAGTAACACATAGAAATCATGCCTATAAGATTTTTCGAGCAACTCTTACTCATTTTCCAGTCAACGTTAGACATAAAATCAGTAATAGTAGATCTTGTAATCAATGTGTTTAAATTCTGCATCTCTTTTAACCATCTAAGTCCCTCACTTAGCAAGTTTTACAAGTATGCACATAGGAATTCAGGCAATTCATTTCAAATTTTTATTGTCTTATCACTTCTGGATTCAGCATACACCATGCTTGTAGGGTGAATGTCTAAACACTTTGGCAAGCCATAGAGTAATAACTAATTGAATCTGCTTCTTATTACAACCAGCAGGCAAGCCTGATTCGGACTTCTTATCTGAGTTATGTAATGAACTAAAACTACACGAACGATCTCCTCTCCTTCATTTTTAATACTTTAAAATCATACCTAAAATGTATGTGCAAGTCATGCTAATTATGTGCTTTCTTTGTTTAAGGAGGTATATACGAGACATTGTTTGTTATATCTTTCCCCCTTTATATGCAATACGTTTTATGCATGTTGCCTTAGAATTCTTACCTTTGAAACTCCAAATAAGACCAACATCCCTCCCTTTTTAGGATTAGTAGTCGTAAGTGCCTCCGGGACTAGTAGGAATAGGATAGGTGTTGATACCCAATTTTTTCCTAAATGTTTTTATACCCAAAATACTTTTAAAATAGCATATATGTGCGTATATAAACACATTAAAAGGTTTTTGCATTTTTAATGATTTTTTAAACCAACGCATCGCCTATTTTTGTACCATTAAATCCAATACTTATTCTCAATTTTGTTATTTTGGTGGATAATTTATTTTTATTCTCATATTTACATCAAAACATAGCTAACATGATTTTTTATATTTTTACCAATTTATTCGGTATTTTTAAAATTAAATTGCATATAATTACAATACTAGCCTCTTTAAAGATTTAATATTAACTATATTTATAAAATTGATTCCAGTATTTTTAATTTGATAATTATATGTTATTAATCATTTTTTCACACTTGATTTATTATACAGAAATCATTTTTCTATTTTTATAAAGAAAAACATGGGAAAAGTGGCGATTTAAGAGTTACCTCTTTGCATTTAAATTTTAACCCAAAATTGACCCTAATCATTGCCCCAAATCAGACCCAAATTCACTTTTCTTTAATATTATTTATTGTTGTCAATTGAAATTTCTTTTATTTTCTCTTTCACTATTCAATATTTATATTGACAACAGTATATCAAAAAAATATAATTCATTGTGATAAATGAAGTGGATCTATTTAGTTTTATTATATGTTTTAAACTAATTCGAAAATGTGAATATATTGTTCGACCCAATCTCTTAATTAAGCCGACCCATACCCGATTAACCAGGACCGGTCTGTGTCCCCTTCTATCTGAGCCGTTGATCTTTTTCGATCAACGCCCAAGCTCTTTCTTACCTTTTTTTAATCAATAAAACCCCAACCCTAAAATTTGCCGCCTTTGGTTCTTTCGTCTCTCTCGAATCCTCTCGACCTCTGAAACCCTAACGTCCGCCTACCTCCCTCTCCGACCTAACATCCACCAGAATCGATGGTTAATATAGTCATCGATGATCTCTACTTACCCTCTTCTACTCCTATACGCTTGCTCTTTAAAGATTCTAGGCTAGACCTCGAATGTGTTCACCCAGACCTTGGCCAATTCGAGTCTCTTAGGCCATCTCTAGCCTTCTCCGGGCGTGCCTTAACCTTTTGAGCTTGGATTTGACTTTATCAACTCAAATCCATTCTTGAAGACTTCCAAGCCTTCTCGTCCTTTAGGGTTCTCAGAAACCCTAGCCTATTCGAGGTTCTTTCTTCATTTATTTGACTAGTTTTGTGGTGAATCTGTGTTGTATTCGACGTTGTAAGTATTTTCCCCAATTTCCCTTTTTAAAGTCATTTGATTTCAAACTAGGGTTTCTGAAAACCATTAGATTCTTGTTGTTCTCTTTTTTAGGTGTTCCTCTGTATTATGCTCATATGTTTTATTTCTCTATTATTCATGTATTGTCCTTCTTTTCTTTTATAGGTGCTCACATGATTAGTCTGTGATAAATTTTCTTCACTCTCCTACCATGTATATCTACTACTGAGTTTCTTGACTCTGTTTGTGTTCTTGTTGAGCATGTTTCATCTATTTTGGACTTGGCTGAGTTCCGAGTTTTAAAAATAAGTCCTTTATGCTCTTAAATTGATTTTCTTTCTCTGATTGCTATCATGGTCTGTTTGTTTCACATGAGACTCCTTGAGTCTATTCACTTGCCTTCTCGTTTCTGGGTTTGGTCCAACCCAAAACCTTAGAATTTTGGGGTTTCGTTACTAAACTAGATTAGGGTTTCATTTTTTGGGACCCTGGACCTTCAGACTCATTTTGAGTCTATGATTGAACTCGTATTCTTTCTACGATCTTAAACCTTGCAATGTTAGACTTTCTGGTTGATTTTCTTGCTTTATATATATGATAAACTTCTCTTTCAAACAGTTTTGACAACTAATTGATTGATTTTTAGACTCCTTTGATGAGGGCTCGACTGATTGCCATTGATTCTGTTTGTTTGAGCCCTCCTCTGCCTATTTCTAACTGGTTTCATTCCATTAAGTTTGTTTACGTTAATTTTATTTGTTGTCTGATTGGTTCCATTTACTTGTTCTCTATAAATGAAGTACTGTTGATTTCTTTCCTTAAATAAGCCTTGTGAATTTTCCCTCTTATGCTGCTTTGAAACATTTTACTGAAATTCTCTTTCCTTAATTACTTGTTCACGTTTGAAATTGAATCCCTTTACTAAGGGGAGAATATTTTGAGACTGATGTTTTAGAAAGGTTTTTCTACCTTTCCTATTTGTTTCTCTACACTATAAAAAATTGCTTAGCCCACCCCCTTATACAGACACACACAGTAACAAACAAGTAAGTAATATTCAATAATAGGCACTCTACTTTCAACTCTATTTTTCTCTCCAATACAAAGACTAGTTCGGTTTACTTCTCCTCTTTGCTTTCGGAAATTCCTATGAGTTCGCTCTGAATCTTTGAGTGTTCTACTAAAAACCTGAGTTATTCCTGCTATTTGCTTGCTCCGATTATTCTGCTAGTCTCTCACTTTGCAACTGGTATGTCCATCTCAATTTAAATATTGTTTCTGAACTATGTCTTTTAGATACTAGTTCTGTTATACTTTCCTTTACTGTGTTTCTGCAACTTTGTCATTACTATTTTAATGTGAATTCCCTTACACTTTACCCCTTTGTATGTAAGTTATGGTTCAGGGCATAACAACACTCTTATATTACTGATTCAGAATTGGGTTCTTTGAATACCTAACTCAATCAATTCCCATTTTTTTCCCCTTTATGTGTTTGAGCCTTGGATTTGGGTTTGATTATGTCCTAATCACTATCCAGACCTTGGTCTAACCTTCAAGAGTCTGCTCCAAACTTATTTAACCAATCAAGTGGTCAGGGGTGTGTCAGTTTACCTTGTGGCAAAGCATGACCACCAATTGTTATGGCTCCCCAATCCCCTTTCACTTTGTACTTATATTTAGCTGTAAGTTCTGCCCCTCTCTTGCAAGCCATGCTTTGGGACCCTTGAGCTCCCTCTGAACTTGGATGCATAAGGGCTGGCTCTTCCACACTGCACTATTCTAATTCTAATGGTATGCTAGGTGTAAGCAATGCTGGGAATCCCTGAGATTTTTTGGAACTTTGAAAATATTTGGATAAGGAGAAGGCTTTGGAAATCTGGATTCCAGAAACTATTAACCACATATTGTTAGACATTTAGCCTGATTTAGGTACCTTTGATGCAACTGTTAGCTTTTGATGTATTTTTATATTTTTGGCTTATAATAACTTGTATAAAATTCAGGAGTATAGAAAAAGGTGTGGGAGGGGTCTTTACTTTCTTACATCAAAAAGGGTACAAATCACGATTTAGGACTTTAATTTCAATAAACTAGAAATCATTCCTATAGGGTCCTTTAATACTGTTTCAATCACATAGAGACCATGCCTATAGGATTTAACGCTTAACTTTACTGCAAATCACGTAGAAATCATGTCTATATGATTTAACGCTTATGTTCTGAAATAACGCATATAGAATCCTGCCTATAGGAGTTTAAACTTTCCTGAAAATCCATTTGTAGATATCATGCCTTTAGAATATGTATATTCTTTTGGCCAACTTTAGGACTAATTAAACAAGCATCTTTTCAAGTTCTGAAAATTCAATGGTATAGATATCATGCCTATAGGATTTGTATCAAACTCGTCTGGCCTATTTAAAACTGGTTCTTAAACGCCTAAAATTAGCAAACGTTTTCAAAACTTAATCTTCTCAACACACCCTCTTCTGAAATTTTTTCCAATATTCTGCATAAACATGTTTTTCAATTAAATTTCAGTTTTCTCAAACCATTTGTTTAAATCAGTTCTGCAACTCACTCTTTTCTTTATATAATTCTGTCTCTTCAAAAAAAATTTGCAACTATTTCTGTGTTGATAACTGGACAGTCCACTGATCCTTTTTTAAATTCACTTCTAAACATTTTCCTAAGTGATCAGCTTTCTTTTAAAATCCTTATGCATAACTCATTTTCTAAAATCAGTGCCTTCCCAAAACAACTCGCGTTAAATGCCTTAATCTCTGAATATTGTATCCGAGTTGCCTAATGTAGACTTTCGGTCAAAATGTATGTGTTGAACCACTCCGCTCGCCGCTTAATTTTAATTTAAGACCAAACAGTATTTGCCAAGGCATGCTAAACTATATGTTTGTTTGATTTAAGGGTTTTATTTGAACCTTACTTATAGGTTTATTTTTACCTCCTATTTGATATTTGCTTTGGATGACAAAACTAGAATTTTATCCTTTAAAATCCATAACGGCCCCCATTCCTTTCTTCTCCGTAGGATTAGAAGTCGCAATACTCCAAGACTGATAGGTTGGAATGGGTACTAGCATGAAATAAGTAAACGAGACTAATCATGTTTTAATACCTTAACGGGGTGGGAAGGGTAGAAAATGGATATGATGACCAGCGTACTAATATCACATGCTACCCCTCTTCTGAGGAGTGTGCGCCGGGCATTGCACTGATGTGATTCATATTATGTTTAAGCCTAGGACCCCCTTCCGTTTTCTTTTTTTTTTTCTGTAATGTATTCTTTTAATTCTGTTTCTTTTAATTAACTCCATGTTTTCTAAAAATTGTCCATCCCTTTATTTTTTTTAGTGCTTTAAACTTATTTGTAATCTTTATGTGCGAACTTTATTTGTTTCTTCTACCTTCTAAAAGTCACAATTATAGCATGGCTGGGAACCACACTAGTGGATCTTGAGTGGTGCCTAACACCTACCCTCAAGATAATCTTTAAGCCATTACCTGAACTATGGTTTCTCCTTCTCAATGTCTTCATTCCTTCAAAAGTGACCTAATGCACTATAATCATTAGGTGGCGACTCTCCAAAACTCAATTCTCTCAAGGGAATAAGAGTTGTCATCCCCTAATGTCGAATACCTGATTTCCGGACACACCCAGTCTGCGAAATGGAAAAGGGGGCGTTGATAGCATTGCGACTCTGCTGGGGATATTTTTAGGCTTTCCCATTACATATTATTTGTGACTTGATTATTTATTTAACTGCCTTTATTTCTTGCCTTTTAATTATTTTATCATGAAAAAACTATCTTGACTCTTCACGTCTTTCTTTTCCTTTAATTGCTTTCTATTACTGCCTTATTATTTCAATACCGTTGTAATTTCGAGAATTTATTGTATTAATTTATTTTATGTACGTGAAAATACATGTCAATTTGTTTCATTCTTGTAAAATTGCATCTTTAACATCATACTACACTCATGCCAAAACAAATCCTATAGCAACGCTTATAGTGAGTTGTTTCGCTCTTCCGATATTTTCAGCCCCTAAATGTTGCAAAGGCATATTTGCTGTAAAACAAGTCGAGCAACAGTGTAGTCGACGATTCCGAGCCTTTTCCTCTTGAGTTTTGTGCTCAAGAGTACTAGTATAGCACTTCAAAAATAGAAACCTTAATCTGTTAAACTATTCATGCATCAAGGTCAAACCTAGCCGAGTCAGTTATGTTGTCCACATAATGACTCATTAAGATAGCCTAATCAAAATCCCATCGGGTTTCCCTGAAACCCAAATGGACAGCTCCATGTTTTGTGCATTTATTTTGAGAACTAAATTACTATTATTCTATTTTTGATTTAAATAGTTGAGTCTGGTGGGGTAAGAGTCTAACGCCTTGTTTTGCAGAAAATGAGGCACGAAGTCCCCAGATTCGGTATGGTGACCAACATTCACCCAAGGATGCTAAACTGGTGGGAGGACCTTCCTGCCAGTGATCAGACTCTTGTCCGCAAGTACTTAGGAAATCTACCTTCACTTCTGGAAGTCTGTCCAGATAACAAAATCGTAGAGGCTGCAAATCTGTTCTGGGACAGTGATAGGTTAGGGTTTCGCTTCTGGGACCTCGAAATGACCCATTTACTTGAAGAAATTGGGGATCTAGCCGGTATTCCTTGGGAGACTCCGAGTCTGCTAATGCCAGAAAATCGAAAAGGTAGGGGTTTCCTCAAAATGGTGGGACTCAAGAAAAACCCATAATTGACTTTCCTGAAAGACTCCTACATTCCATTTGACTACTTGTACGAGAGGTATTGCCATAGCAAGTCCTACCGCAACTACCCCGACGAGTTTGCCCTTACCTCTTTAGGGCATATCCATACAATGTTTTTTGTCTTCATGTTCTATTTTCTTGGGATGATAATCTTGCCTATGAAGACAGCTAGGATTCACCCCAGACTAGCCATGGTAACCCAAACCTTAATGGAAGGTATTGTCGGGTAGTCTTTCAGCATAATGCCCATGATTATCACCGAGATATATTGAGCCCTGGAAAACTGTCAATAAGGGGCCAAACACTTGTAAGGTTGTAATCTGTTACTTAAACTCTGGCTTATAGAACACCTTCAGAAAATGACTACCGGCATGAGATTATACGCAGGGATTGGGAAGATCATATCGTTTTTCACCGCCCAAAGTGAATGAACTACATGCCTAACATATTCTCTCTGCTAGAGGACGCTGGAGGATGGGTTGACCTATTTGAGAATCTAAAGGAAGATCAAGTACAATGGATGTGTGAGTGGTTCCCAATCGGGGAACTCATTCTTCATTCTCGTGGTGCACAATTCCTTTTAATCATTGGTTTGAGGGGAACTTATCCTTATCTCCCTCTCCGAGCCATGAGGGCAGCAGGGAGGAAGCAAATCATACCAAGGGTCGACAAAATGAGTCACTTCAGTACTGACTTCCAGGACGATGATATCCCTCACAGGTGTCAAGCTCAGCATATGTGGAATTGCTAGCTCGTCTTGGGGAGAGAATCTATCAAGCCAGGCAGGTATCATGCAGTGTGTGTGCTGCACTACTCGGGTTGGTCGGAAGACAATCACACTGGTTTAGGTTATCCTGGGTTCATCCGAGGTCACAAGCTTATTGACGAAAAGACTAAAGCACGGGTTATGTACAATCAAATACACAAAAAGATTCGAGAGTGTGAAAATGAACACCGGGAAATACATGAAGCACATCAAAAGCTGATCGACAAATGGAAGGATATGGTTGTCAACACCAACAAGCATTTAGGGTATCTAAAATGGGGTCTGGTAGAGCTAGAAGGGAAATTCTTGAAAAGGATTGAAGACTGCCAGAATGTTGAGGGAAATACACGTGGACACTGGCCCAAGCCTATTTTCTACTAGGACTACGCGAGCTGGTACAACTGTATGAGGGAGGAAAGAATACCGAATCTGGGGAAGTTCCTTCTAGGACCAAGTAGGATCTTTTATTTCCCACTTTCATAATGTAATAAGGCTATTGGTCATTAGTGACATATTTATTTCCCGTCATTTTAAATTTTTTAAGACTCATCTTATTTTTATCAATAAAATGAGGCATTTACCGTTATAAGTTCTCCAAAGTTATTTTGTCGCTAGGCCTACCTCGGGCAAAATGAGGCACACAAATTAGGGCACGACTTATATTCTTGCACAATGTGTTTCAACATTCCAATATTCTTTTTCTCATAATCCGCAATAACTTTTTACCTTTTGTTTTATTTTATTTTATTCCCCTCCCTAAAGGTTACTTCGTGCATTCTGGCACCATCAACATACTCTACAAGATCCAAGGGCCCTCCTCATCCTCCTCCTCTGAGTCCTATTAGAAACAAGAACAAAGGCAGAATGGGAGATGCCAGTGCTAGAAAGGAGATTGAAAGGGAGGAAACTTCTCAGGGTGCCCCAATTGCCAAAGGATCTAATGCTCGTCTTGAGCATAAATTGCTGAAATTTGAAGAAGAATTGGACCAAGTTTGGAACTTGGCAAGCCTATCATTCACTCTTGCCGCTCCTGATATTAACACTCAACACCCCATACCCACACAAAACACCCCACAACCACCAATACAACACACTCACACTCAAACCTGCTATACATGCAATAACACTCAATTGCTCATTCCCGAACCACCAAACACTACAAACGACCACCTCCACAACACTCATATCTCTTTGGACACTATACCCTGATATACCAAACCAATCCCAAGTGTATCTGAATCAGACGATAAAGAACCCCTCATTAGAAATTTGGTCGCAGAACTCAAGAAGTTAACTAGCCAGATCTAGGGTGTCGAAGGTATCAAAGGCGTTAAAGGGTTGAACTATGAATATCATTGCGTTCAGGTGAAGTTGAACTCCCGTACGGGTACAAACCTCTCAAGTTTGAGATGTTCGACGGTACAGGTGATCCTAGGGTCCATCTGAGAATGTATTTGATAAGCTGGTAGGAGTTGGAAGGGATGAGAAAATCCGCATGAAGCTATTCATGAGGAGTCTGAAAGGGGATGTCGCATCTTGGTACATCAGCCAAGATTCAAAGAAATGGAAAAGCTGGGTAAGTAAGGCTTCCGAATTTATGGACCGATTCAGGTTTAACACATAGAACACACTGGTTGTGTTTTATATCCATAATCTGAAGAATAAACCCACCGAGACATTTCGAGAGCATGCTACTCGTTGGAGGTCAGAAGCTGCTATGGTCAAGCCGGCCATAGTAGAAGAGCATATGAACAGGTTCTTTGTTCGAGCCCAGGATCCACAATACTATGAAAGGCTGATGCTGATAGAAGGTCAAAAGTTCTCCGGTATCATCAAGTTGGGAGAAAGAATTGAAAAAGGTATCAAGAATGGTATAGTCACTAATCTCGAAGCATTACAGGCCACCAACAAGGCTTTTCAGTCAGGTGGAACGTCAAAGAAGAAGGATGTGAACTCCGTAATGGTTGCGCAAAGAATGAAATCCCCTATGAAATACCAAATATATCCCTTAACTCCACTTACATATCAACCTTCCCTAAATTACCAAGCATCCTCACCCACATACCAAATTCCACCACCCGCCTACCAATCATATCCACCACCTATATCTCAACCAATTTCACCAAAATATTCCCAACACGCACTCGTGTACCAAGCCTAGAATGCTCAACCTTCTCACTATCAATCCCCACCCCCTCGCCAAAACTTTCCTCAACCCAGACCAAACTTAGACAGCAGACTTCCCAGACAATATACAGCCTTCGCCGAGCTTATGGAACAACTATATGAAAGACTCAAAGCAGCCGGTTACATTACCCCTATCCCAACCATAACTCTATAAAATCCCTGTAAATGGATCAATCCAAACAAAACCTTCATATACCATTCCGGAATGAAAGGCCATACCATTGACGAATATAGCTCATTAAAATACAAGATTTAGAACTTAATTGATAATAAGATCATCATAGCAAATGAAACCCACTCCGAATGTCCGTAACAAGACTCTGCCTGACCACAAGGGTGGAGTTATTCACATGATCGAGATTGAGGATTATTGGGACCCCAAAGAGTTCAATTGGATTGATTGCCAAAGAGGATGAACAAAAGAAGTCAACAGTCACCCTCAACCTTATTGTTGTCTAGATCTAGCCATCTTAGGGTGATGAGGTGAATATGTCCATACCGCTCAAATTCGAAGCGCCTCTTGCAAAGGCCCCTGGAATAATTGAGGTCGAGTCCGGAATTCCAAATGCACATGCACCATTTGAAGTTGTTGTGTTAACCTCCAAGGGTACCTATTCTGATCACGATGATAGATGTTACCACATTCAAATCAAATGCAATACCTTGGGATTACACAACTGAAGCTAGGAGAAAAGGGAAAACAAAAACTGGGGAAGCGATCGCCGCACAGGGCATGACAAGAACAAGCAGGGTATACACTCCAGAACACTTAGCTGAGTCGAACTAGAAAACCTCAGGACGGCCTATTGAAACTGGTCCCAATGATCTCTGGAGGAAAATACAAGCTAAAAAATACTCGGTCGTGGAGCAATTGAACAAAACACCAGCATAGATATCCATCCTGGCTCTTCTGCAAAGGTCCGAGGCACACTAGAATGCTCTGATTAAAATATTGAGTGAAGCTTATGTTCCCAGCAGCATAACTGGAGGTGAAATGGCGAATATGGTAGGACAAGTGTTGGAGAGTCACAAGATCACCTTCCACGAAGATGAGTTACCACCAGAAGGATTAAGTCACAATAACGCATTGCACATCACCGTGCCATGCGAAGATTACTTCATCACTAGAATCTTGGTCGACGAAGGATACAGCCTTAACATTTGTCCACTGATAACTCTCACAACGTTGGGGAAAGGTCTTCATGAGATCAATGATAGGGGCTATGAATGTCAAAGCCTTTGATGGGTCCCAAAGATCCACCATTGGGGAAATCAGCATGTGCTTGCATATCGGACCAACCTTGTTCGATGTTAACTTACAAGTGATGGACGTCCCGGCATCCTACAAGTTGTTGTTGGGGCGACCCTGGATACATGTTGTTGGCACTATGGCATCGACCTTGCATCAGTCAGTAAAATTCGAATGGAATCACCAAGAAGTGATCATCCATGGCGACAGTAGCAACCCCATATAAAGTCGCCAGACCATCCTAATGATTAGAGGTAGAAGAAGAATTGGTGGAGAGACGTACCACCACATTGAGCGAGTCGATACTATGGACAAAGACAAATAGTGGGATAACAAGATTGAAAGTATCCTGAACTGGTGCAGGTACGAACCCGGAAAAGGATTTGGCAAAAACCTCCAAGGTATCACTAAACCCATCAACCTAAAGAAGCATGGTACCACTTTTGGCCTGGGGTACGTGTATATATGGAAGGAGTTTGATGATTGGTCTCCATCATGGCGTGGCCTATACTATCCATTGGACCACCCTATACCTTGTCTAGAGCAGACTTTCCAGCTAGCTAACATCATATATGGATCAGAGGAGGATGAAGAATAAGCAACAATGAAGAACTTGTTTCGAGAAGATGATATGGACTGTTGTGTTATCTTCGAGGAGGAAGGGGAGGAAGGCCCTTCCACACAAGCTGTAAATCGAGGGGAACACATAACTAATTGGTCAATCATGACCACTAGGGCCCAGAAAGCTTCGGGGTAGGAAGACAAAACAAAGCACCATGTATCGAATCTTTAGTTTTTAGCAGTTGATTTTTCCTTTACGCATTGTCTTTACTGTTGAAAAGAGGTCCGATCTTTCGAACAATTATGAATTTAATTATAAGCATTTCCAAGTTTGTTATATATCTCGCTTTTATTATTTTTCTCTATTATATACTTTATTTATACAGCATTAATATTATTTATCTTGATGATGAACCAATGACTATGACTTGCAAGAGACAACACAACAAATGGATATAGATTCAGAAGAGGATGATATACTAGAAGAAGTTGTCAGAGAGGTCGAGAACTTTGAGAATAGGCCTAAACCAAACTTGGACGAAACTGAGATCATTAATTTGGGAGATGCCGGGAATAAGGAAACATGTATCAGCATGCATTTGTCGCCATCAGAAAAGAAAGAGTACACCGATTCCTAGAGATTATGAGGACATCTTTGCCTTGTCTTATGATGATATGACTCGTCTAATCACATCTATTGTAGTTCACAAGTTGCCTACAGATCTGACATATCCGCCAATAAAACAGAATCCTAGAAAGTTCAAACCCGACATGAGTTTGAAAATCAAAGAAGAGGTTACCAAGAAAGTCAAAGCCAGGGTTCTCAGGGTAGTGGAGTACCCAACATGGTTAGCCAACATCGTCCTAGTACCGAAGAAGGATGGAAAAGTTAGAGCCTGTGTCGACTACTGGGATCTCAACCAGGCAAGTCCCAAAGATGACTTCCCCTTTCCAGACATGCACATTTTAATTGACAACTGCACCAAGCAAGAGCTGCACTCATTCATTGATTGTTTCGCCAGATACCATTAGATATGGAGGGATGAAGAAGATGCAGAGAAAATAGTTTCTATCATACCATGGGGGATGTACTGTTACAGAATGAAGTCGTTTGGTTTAAAGAATGTTGGTGCCACCTACATGAGAGACATGACTACCATCTTTCATGACATGGTACATAAAGAAATCGAGGTGTATGTGGATGAAATCATCATCACATCCAAGAAAGACTCAGATCATATAGAAGAATAGAGAAAATTCTTCAACAGATTGAGAAGGTACAATCTAAAACTGAATCCTGCCAAATGTGCATTCGGGGTTTCTGCAGGAAAGTTACTGGGTTTCACTATGAGCCGTCGGGAGATAGAAATTGGATCCTTCAAAGCTCAAGACTATTCAAGAGTTGCCACCGCCAAAGAACAAGAAGGACGTGATGAGTTTTTTTGGGAAGACTCAAATATATTAGTTGGTTCATAGCTCAGTCGAGTGTCATTTGTGAACCTATCTTCAAGATGCTGAAGAAGGATGCCGCTACCAAATGGACCGACTATTGCCAAAAAGCTTTTGATAGAGTTAAGGAATACTTGTCTACACCGCCAGTCATGGTTCCGCATGAACCAGGAAGACCCCTTCTGCTTTATATCCCAGTATGGATGGAGCCTTTGGTTGTGTTTTAGGACAGCATGATGAAAAGGGGAAAAAGAAGCAAGCCATTTACTACCTCTGCAAGAAGTTTACCCCGTACGAGGCCCGGTACTCCTTATTAGAACCCAAATGTTGTGCTCTGACCTAGGTAGCTCAGAAATTGAGGAAATATTTATGTGCTTACACCACTTATCTTATATCCAGAATGGACCCGCTAAAGTATATCGTCCAGAAACCCATGACTACTGGCAAGCTCGCCAAATGGAAAATCCTGCTAAGCGAATTCGACATTATTTATGTCATTTAGAAGCCAGTCAAAGGACAAGCTTTGGCATATCACCTCACCAAAAATCATGTGAGAGGAGAATACGAGTCACTAAAGACAAATTTACTGATAAAGAGGTAGCTTTCATAGGAGAGGACATTGCAGAATCCTATGATGGTTGGAGGATGTTTTTCGATAGAGCCGCGAATTTCAAAGGAGTTGGCATAGGAGCACTCGTATCAGAAACTGGTCAGCATTACCCGGCATCCTCCAAACTCAGGTTCCCATGAACCAACAATATGGCTGAGTTAGATGCCAGCATCTTAGGGCTCAAACTTGCCATCGATGTGAACATTCAGGAGTTACTAGAGATTGGAGACTCGGACCTACTCATGCATCAGGTTCGAGAAGAATGGGCTATTAAGAATTGTAAGATACTCCTTTATTTTCATCATATATAGGAGTTGAAGAAGAGATTCACAAAGACTGAATTCCAGCATGTTCCTTGAATACATAATGAGTTCATTGATGCACTAGCCACTTTGTTATCCATGATTCAGCATCCATATACAAATTTTATTGATCCCATCCAGGTCAAGATGTATGACCAACCACCTTATTGTGCTCATGTTAATGAAGAAGCAGATGGAAAGCCCTGGTTCCATGATATCAAGGAATACTTAACAACAAGAGAATATCAAGAACTTGCCAATCCTACACAGAAGCACACACTTCAGAGGTTATCTAACAACTTCTTTCAAAGCAGAGGAATCCTACACAGGAGGACTCCCAATTTGGGATTTTTAAGGTGTGTCGAAGTAAGAGAGTCGTCCATACTATTGGGCAAAGTGCATGAAGGGACTTGTGGACCGCACATTAATGGTTTTATTTTAGCAAAAAAGATACTCCGAGCAAGATACTTTTGGATAACTATGGAAACGGGCTGCATCCAGTATGTCCGAAGGTGCCATTGCTGTCAGATACATGCAGATATGATAAAGGTACCTCCAAATGAGCTTACTGCAACAAGCTCCCCGTGGCTGTTCGTCGGATGGGGAATGGATGTTATCGGCCCGATCGAGCTTGCCACATCAAACGGTCACAGGTTCATCTTAATGGATATTGATTATTTTACCAAATGGATCGAAGCAGTGTCATACAAAGCAGTGACTAATAAAGTCATAACAGAATTTGTCTTCGACCGTCATTTGTCTATTAGGAATTCCGGAATAAACCATCACTAACAATGGTCCCAATCTCACCAGCGAATTGATGAAAGCAATGTGTGAAATATTCAAGATCAAACAAAAGAACTATACAGCTTACACACCTCAAGTGAATGGAGCTATGGAAGCAACCAACAAAAGTATCAAGAAGATACTAAGGAAGATGATCGAAGGGCCTAAGCAATGTCATGAGAAGTTATCATTCGCTTTGCTGGGATATCGTACCACTGTCCGCTCATCAACCAGAAGAACTCCCTAAATGCTGGTTTATGGTACAGAGGCGTTCATTCCCGCCGAGGTTGAAATTCCATCTTAAGGGATCATACAAGAAGCAAGGTTGAACAATGCGGAATGGGTCAAAGGCCGCTATGAGAAATTAGCGCTTATAGACGGTAAGAGAAATAATGTAGTTCCCCACGGTCAGTGTTATCAAAACAGAATGGCCATAGCCTTGAACAAAAGAGTTAAATTGAGGAAATTTACACCGGGGCAGCTGGTATTGAAGAAAATATTTCCACATCATGATGAAGCAAATGGGAAATTCTCTCCCAATTGGCAAGGTACGTACATGGTTCACCGGGTTCTAACTGGAGGATCCCTTATTCTTGCATAAATGGACGGAGAAGTCTGGCCGAAGACAATCAATTTAGATGATGTGAAATGATACTATGTGTAATCATATGCTTTCTCTTTGTGATATAATTTGAACTACGCCTGACCCGATTCTCGTGTAGGAGGGGATACGTAGGAAGTCCTATGGGTTTGGTCACAATTTAAAAAAAATCCATTTTCCCCCGTTATTGGAACTGGGGAAGAATTTTCAGGAGGACCCTTAAAATACCGAAGTCGATTTTTCTGTCTTTTCATCGCCAGAAGCGCCAACCCAGTAAACTGGGGCAGAATTTTGAGGAGGACCCTAAAATTCTGAGGTTGATCATTTTCAATCATTCAGCACAGTCGTCATAAGCGCTAACCCAGTATACTGGGATAGTATTTTGGGGAGGACCCTCAAAATTCTTGAGCAAGCGAGGTTGCAATGTCTTGGACCACGTCGCAGTCTTTGGTTCATTCAAATCAAAATAATATATACTTATGCTATATTTACTAAATCATACATAGCTATCATTTGAATCACAGTCGTTTAGCAATGCTACCCAAATGATACTTCAAGTCAGGAGCCATGGGAAGATGAACTAGCATTTCCCCCACTACAGAACTAATGATTTTCTTTGGATGTAGGTCACAAATCATTGAATACATTCACCCACTCGTACTTTTCAGGAGGGAAAGTGTCAGTACAATCGCTTATTCAAAATCGATGTCGACACCCAACATCCCCAGCAGTCATGATGTCGTAATCGCTACCAACTAAGATATTCTTACCATTATCTACCTTTACGTTCTCACATTGAATAAGGCTATCTATCTACCTTCCGAGGTTAAGCTCTACCTCAATCCTGCATAAGGCTATCATCTGGCTTGCGAGACTAAGCACTATCTCCATATGGGTTTCGTGCATAAGGCTACTTATTTGCCTTCTGAGGTTAAGCTCTACCTCCATCCTACATAAGGCTATCATCTGCCTTTCGAGACTAAGCACTGTCTCCATCTACATTTCCTGCATAAGGCTACTTAGCTACCTTCTGAGGTTAGGCTTTACCTCCATCCTGCAAAAGGCTATCATCTGCCTTTCAAGACTAAGCACTATCTTCATCTGCATTTCCTGCATAAAGCTACTTATCTGCCTTCCGAGGTTGAGATCTACGTCCATCTGCATAGGCCTACCTATCTACCTTTCGAGGCTAAGCATTGTCTCCATACTGCACGGCTAAAATATTGCCATTTTATCTTTCGAACGGTTGTAATATCACCACCTATATTTATGGCTGAAAGATTGCCACCATTTGCATTCATCGGCTGAAAGATCACCAACTTATTCAAAGGCGTCATAGTTTGGAGACACCATTTGCATAGCCCGAGAACATCATTTCATGGCTTGTGAATCTTTAGTTATACTCTTCATGGCCCAGTACATCATAGTCTGAGGACATCATCCTAACCGTCCAAGGACGGCATTCATGGTCCAACGGGAACTTGCGTCATGCTTAAATTATGCCCAATATAAGACACAATACTCACATGCAGATGCACCGGCTAGCAAACGGTCGTCTCAGCAGGAGCGATCCCGCTCCGGTTCCCGCAACTTATCCAACTGCAAACACCTTTTCCAAATCTAATCATCGCGTCCGTTCTTTTCAAATCTCCATCAACACATTCCGTCAATAGTTCCTTAACTATGGTGTGGTTCCTACAAAACCAGGGATATGTAGGCAGCTCACAAACCACAGCTTGGTCAAATTCTTTTCAATCACTGATCCGGTCAAAATTGGCCATCTTGTCTATACCCGACAACTCTTTTATCTTCCCGGGGTAAAGAGTGGCGGGTATTGATACCCAATTTTTCCTATGTATTTTTATGCCCAAAATAGCATCTATGTGTATATATAGGCCCATCAAAATGTTTTGGCATTTTTAATGATTTTTTAAACCAACGCTTTGCCTATTTTTGTACCAAAAAATCCTATAATTATTTCAAAATTTTGTTATTTTGGTGGGTAAATTATTTTTATTCTAATATTTAAATCAAAACATAGCTAACATTATTTTTTGCATATTTTTACAAATTTATTTGTTATTTGTTAAACTAAATTGCATATAATTACAATACTAGCCTCTTTAAAGATATAATTGTAACTATATTTATGAAATTGACTCCAATATTTTAAATTTCATAATTATATTATTAATAATTTTAGCACGCTTGATTTATTTCAAGAAATAATTTTGATATTTTTATAAATTAAAACAAGGGAAAAGTAGCTATTTAAGAGTTAGCTCTTTGTATTTCAATTTTAGCCCAAAACTGACCCCAATCTTAGCCCCAAATCAGACACAAAATTGAAGACCCAATATCTTAATTAACCTGACCCATAACCGCTTATCCCAGACCAGCCCGTGTCCCCTTCTATCTGAGTCATTGATAATTTTTTATCAACGGCCCAAGCTCTTTCTTACCTTTTTAAATTTACCAACATCCTAACCCTAAAATCATTCCCTCAAACCTGCCGCCTTTGGTTCCTTCATCTCTCACAACCGCTCGACCTCTGAAACCCTAACGTCCACCTACCTCCCTCTCCGACCTAAAATCCACCAGAATCCATGGTTAATCTAGCCATGGATGATCTCTAATTACCCTCTCCTACTCCTATACGCTTGTTTTTTGAAGATTGGAGGCTAGACCTCGAAGGTCTTCATTCAGACCTTGGCCGATTTAAGTCATTTTAGCCATCTCCTGCCTTGTTCCGGAGTGCCTTAGTCTTTTTAGCGTGGATTTCACTTTATCGGCTCAGATCCGTTCTTGAAGACTTCCAAACCTTCTCGTCCTTTAGGGTTCTTAGAAACCCAATCCTATTCGATGTTCTTTCTTCATTTATTTGCCTATTTATGTGCTGAATCTGTGCTATACTCGACGGTTTAGGCATTTTCCCCAATTTTCCTTTTTAAAGTCGTTTGATTTCAAATTTTTCTGAAAACCTTTATATTCTTGTTGTTCTCTTTTTTAAGGTGTTCGTAGGTATTATGCTCGTATGTTTTCCTTCTCTATTATTCATGTATTGTCCTTCTTTTCTTTTATAGGTGCTCACATGATTTGTCTGTGTTAAAAATCTTCACTCTCCTACCACATATGTCTACTAGTGAGTTTCTTGACTCTGTTTGTGTTCTTGTCAAGCATGGTTCATCTATTTTTGACTTTGCGGAGTTCCGATTTTTCAAAATGAGTCCTTTTATGCTCTCAAATTGATCTTCTTTCTCTAATTGCTATCATGGTCTCTTTGTTCGCATGAGACTCCTTCAGTTTATTCACTTACCCTCCTCTACCTATTTTTGACTGGTTTCATGCGATTTAAGACTCTTTACCTTAATTTTATTAGTTGTCTGATTGATTCCCTTTTATTTTTCTCTACAAATCAAGTACTGTTGATTTCTTTCTTAAATAAGCCTTAAGAATATTTTCCTCTTATGCCGCATTGAAAGATTTTGCTGAAATTCTCTTTTATTAATTACTTGTTCCCGTTTAAAATTGAATCCCTTAACTAAGGGGAGAATATTTTGAGACTGATGTTTTAAAAGGTTTTCTTACCTTTCTTGTTTGCTTCTCTACACTATAAAAAGGGCATAACCCTCCCTCTTTTACAGACACACAAAGTAACAAACGAGTAAGTAATATTCAATAATAGGAACTTTACTTTCTACTCTCTTCTTCTCTCCAATACACAGACTAGTTCTATGTACTTCTCCTCTTTGCTTTCTGAAATACCTTTGAGCTCTCTCTGAATCTTCGAGTGTTCTGCTGAAAACCTGAGTTGTTCCTGCTGTTTGCTTGATGTGATTATTTTTCCATTCTCTTACTTCGCTACTGGTATGTCCATCTCAGTTTGAGTATTGTTCCTTCACTATGTGTTTTACATCCTAGTTCTATTATACTTTCCTTTAATGTGTTTCTGCATCTTTGTCATTACTATTTTTATGTGAATTCCATTACACTTTACCCCTTTGTATGTGAGTTATGGATCAAGGCACAATAGCTCTCTAATATTGTTGTCTATGAATCTGAACTGGGTTCTTTGAATCTCTAACTCAATCAATTCCCACTCCCTCCCCCTTTATGTGTTTGATCCTTGGATTTGAGTCTGATAGTGTCCTAATCACTATCTAGACCTTGCTATGACCTTCAAGGGTCTGCTCTTAACTTGTTTAACCAAACAACTAGTCAGGGGTGTGCCAGTCTAAGCAGCTAGGCATGACCACCTGTTGTTATGGCTCCCCAATCCCCTTTCACTTTGTACTTATTCTTAGCTATAAGTCCTGCCCCTCTCTTGCAAGCCATGCTTTGGGACCCCTGAGCTCTCTTTGAATTTGGATGCCTGAGGGCAGGCTCTTCCAGACTTCACTATTCTAATTCTAGTGGTATCCTGGGTGTAAGCAATACCGGGAATCCCTGAGATTCCTTGGAACTTTGAAACACTTTGGATAAAGAGAAGGATTTGGAAATATAGATTCCGGAAATGGTTAATCACACATTGTTAGACATATGGCCTTATTTAGGTACTTTGGATGCAACTGTCAGCTGATGATGTATTTTTATATTTTTGGTTTGTAATAACATGTACTCGGGAGTATTGTAAAGGGTGTGGGAGAGGTCTTTACTTTCTTGCATCAAAAAGGGTAGAAATCATGATTTAGGACTTTACTTTCAATCAACTAGAAATCATGCCTATAGTGTCCTTCAATAATGATTCAATAACATAGAGACCATGTCTATTGGATTTAATGCTTAACTTTACTGCAAATTCCATAGAAATCATGCCAATAGGATTTAATACTCATGTTCTGTAATAGCGCATATAAAGATCCTGCCCATATGAGTTTAAACTTTTTCTTAAAATTTATTTATAGATATCATGCCTATAGGGTATTCATATTCATTAGGCAAACTTTAGGACTAATTAAACAAGAATATTTTCAAGTTTTGAAAAATCAATGGTATAGATTTCATGCCTATAGGATTTGCATCAAATTCGTCTGGCCTGTTCAAAGCAGTAATAATTGAATAACTGGTTCTTAAAAGCATGCATCGGATCAGTTTATACTTTTTATGTAACATATTTGGTTAATCACCACATCTTTTTCTGAAATTGTTTCTGTTATTCTGCCTAAATATGTTGTTTAAATCAGTTCCGCATCACAGTCTTTTCCTTAGATAGTTCTGTCTCTTATGAAAATTTTTACAACTATTTCTGTGTTTATCACTGGACAGTCCGCTGATCCTTTTTTAAATTCCCTTCTAAATGTTTTCCTAAATCTGCAGTTTTATTTCAAAACCCTTCTGCATAAGACATTGTCTAAAATCAGTGCCTTCCTAAAGCAACTCACGTTAAATGCCTTAATCTTTGACAATTGTATCCGAGTTGCCCAATGCAGACTTTCTGTCTAAATGTATGTGTTGAACCAGTCTGCTCGCCGCTTAATTTTAATTGAAGACCAAATCAGTATGTCCCAAGTCATGCTAAACTATATGTTTTTCTTATTTAAGGGGTTTATTTGAGCCTAACTATATGTTTTTCTTATTTAAGGGGTTTATTTGAGCCTTACTTATCTGATTGTTTTTTCTTCCTATTTGATATTCGTTTTGGATGACAAAACTAGAATTTTACCCCTTAAACTCCATAAAGGCCCCTATCCCTTTATTCCCTCTTAGGATTAGAAGTCCTAATACCCCGGGACTAATAGGTTGGGACTAGTACTAGCATGCAATAAGTAAACGAGACTAATCGCGTTTTAATACCTTAAAAGGATGGGAAGGGTAGAATATGGATATGATTACCGGTACGGTAATATCACGTGCGACCCCGCTTCTGAGGAGTGTGCACCGGGTATTCCATTGATGTGATTCATATTATGTTTAAACCTTGGGCCCCCTTCCCTTTTCTTTTTTTTTTTTAATCTATAATGTTTTCTTTTAATTCTGTTTCTTTAGTTAACAACCTTTTTTCAAAAAAATGTCCATCCCTTTTTTAGGGCTTTAAACTTATATGTTTATTCATTATGTGCAAACTTTATTTGTTCCATCTACCTTGTAAAAGTCACAATTATAGCATGGTTGGGAACCGCACTAGTGGATCTTGAGGGGTGCCTAACACCTTCCCCTCGAGATAATCTCTAAGCCCTTACCCGAACTCTTGTTTCTCCTTCTCAATTTCTTCATTCCTTCAAAAGTGTCCTAAACCACTATAATAATTAGGTGGAGATTCTCTAAAACCAAATTCTCGCAAGGGAATAAGAGTTTTCCTCCCATAATATCGTATACCCGATTTACGGAGACACCCAGTCCGCGATATGGAAAAAGGGGGCATCGACAACGGGTACTAGCATGTAATAACTAATCGAGACCAATCCATGCTTTACTACCTTAACAGGGTGGGAAGGGTAGATATGGATATGATGACCATGCAATAATATCACGTGTAGACCCTCATTGAGGAGTGATTACCGGACTTTGTGTGGGGTGATCCATATTTTTAATAAATCTAGGACACATTTTCCTTTGTTCTTTATTCTTTTAGCATTCTAACTCCTTATTTAAAATTCATCTTTTTATGTGTTTACTTACAAACCATTATGTGTTGAAATCTCCTCTTCTTTGAGCCTTATTTGCTTATATGTTAATTGTACCCAAATTCACAATAACTGTCTTACCAGGAACCACACTAGTGGATTTTGAGTGGTGCCTAACACCTTCCCCTTAGAATAATTTTAAGCCCTTACCCTATCTATGGTTATTCAAATCATACTCAATTGGTGTCCTAATGCACCCTAATCAATAGGTGGCGACTCTTCAAACCTAGTTTGCAAAAGGAACGAGTTGTCCTTCCAAATGCCATAAAATCTGATTTCGCAAGAAAAAGGGAGCGCGTCAATTATGGCAGTAATAGAGTATGGGCATTGAGAGTTTTTGTATGTTTTCATCTATGGCTTTGAGCCAAGTGGGGGAGTTTGCTATTTATAAGTTGATTGCATTGCTAAGTGTCCTATTAGTTTCAATAGGAGGCATACCAGTTAATCAGTAATGACTTGCAGAGCTTGAAATCAAGGATGACTCGAGTACAAGGAATTTCTGGATATGAGTTATATTAGGTTTTGTGAGTATATGAGAATCATGGAATGATTTGAGTTGTTATTGGTGAAGTATGTAATGTGCGTGGAGCATAAATGTATCTGGTTACATTAAGTTGGGTTACATCCTTGGGTGTTGGAGTGCTAATGGGGCATAGATCGATCACCCTATTTGATCAGTCTAATTGTGTGACGATCCAGCCAGCTTCTTAAGAATTAATGCCCCGATCCCCTATTAACTGCTTTCCCTATTTTTATTTTATCTATTTCGATTTGCTGGGATGTTCAGTTTCGAGTTTCGGAGACTTGTGGGACACTTCGTCCCCACATGAGAGATTGAGTGTTGGAAAGTTGACCGTAGTCAGAACAGTGTGAATACGGCCTACGAATAAAAATTTGATGATTTTTTTAGCTCCGTTGGGTGATTTTGTCTTAGCGGTGTGTTCGGATTGTATCTTGGAGATCCGTAGCTAATTTAGGCTTGAAATGGCGAAAGGACAAATTTTGAAGTTTTTGGTTCGATGGTGAGATTTTGATCTTAGGATCGAAATAGAATTCCGGAAGTTGGAGTAGCACCATGGCATTAAATGTGATGTCTGCAAAATTTTAGGCTATTCGGGCAAGGTTTAATAAATTTTTTGATCGAAAGCGTATTTATAGCATTTTGGAATTCTGAGGCTTGAATCTGCGGTTGATTCGTTATTTTTGATGTTGTTTTAAGTGTTTTGAAGGATTAGTATAGGTTTGTACAATGGCATAGACTTGTTTGTGCTTTTGGTTGAGGTCCCGGGGGCCTCGGGATAATTTGGGATGGTTGTCAAAAGAATTTTGGAGTTTGAAGTTGCTGCTTCAGCTAGTTTTCTGTCATAACCACACTGCCATTTTGGGTCCCGCAGGTGTGGCACCACAGAAGTGGATCTGTAGCCACAGAACTGGAATTGGAGAGGTTAAGCAGGAGCCGCAGGTGCGAGAAGGAAATCACACCTGCGAGACCGCATGTGCGGATGGTCTACCACATAAGCAAAAACTGGTCATAAGTGAAAGGTCGCAGGTGCGACCGTTTGGTTCGCAAAAGTGGATGCGCTCCCTTGACCGCAGATGCGATAATAAATATGAAATTTTGAGGGTTTTTAGTTTCAAAGTTTGAAATTTGATTTGGAGCTCGGGAAAGGGCGATTTTGAGGGGAAATTAAAAAGGAGATCATTGGGTATCAATTCTTTAACCCCTTCTAGTTATATTCCATCAATCTATATTTAGTTTAATCATTTAATTTCGAATTGCATATGAAAATTGGAGAAAAGTTCGAAGAAAGTTCTTAGACCTAAAATTTGACTTTTGATTTGTAATTTGACCTTAGATTTGGATAATATTGGTATGCATGAACTCGTGAGATTATGAGGATTTTGAAAATATAAATTATACAGACGCGGGCCCGAGGGGCATTTTTGTCATTTTACTGAATTTCGCATATTAGCTTAGAATATCTTTGTAAATTAGTTATTTGAAGTGTTATTTACATATTGAAAATTAATTGAATAGATTTGGACCATTTGGAGTCGAGTACTCATGGCTAGAGTGTGGTTTCGGATTGATTATTGAGCCTGTTAGAGGTAAGTGCTTGCCTAACCTTGTGTGGGGGACTTTCCCCTTTGGATTTGGTATATTTGGTGATTGAGATGCCTTTCACGTGTGGTGACAAGTGTGTACTTCCTCTAATTGTTGTAAATCTGGTTTTCATTAAAGTAGTTACTAGTATGTTTCCTTTCTTGTTTTTATTACTTGCACTATTAACCCTGTTGATAGCTTAGAAAAGTATGTCTAAGTGATTTAATTGCTTTATTTGCTCAAACTGCTTTACCTGACTTCTGTGCAGCATGCTAGGCTAGACTTACTTGTTTACCTTAATATGGAATTTTACATTCTGAGTATTTTCCTATTGTTGTGTATTTACATTGGGACTACGGATGTGTGATTCCGGTAACTTCCCCTTGCCTATTTACATTTGGGACTACGGATGTGGGATTCAGGTAGATTCCCTTGCACATTATATGTAATTATGGGACTGCACTACGGAATGGAATTTCAGTAGATCCGCGCGCATGAGATGGACTACGGGACAATATCTTGGGATTCCTATTGGATATATATATTTGGGTCTACAGGATGGTATCCTAGAAGATCCCTGATTGTTATTATTCGATGTTGAGTTGTACTTCCTTCTTTGCTTACTTTGCCTTTTTATAGTTGTTGTTGTCCTTTATATCCTATGTTACTTCTACTGCAATACCTTTTATACTCATTTGTTCTATATTGCCGAACTTTATCTTTTATTTAACCTCAGTACGGCCCTGACCTTTCTACTCACTACCCGACTGAGGTTAGGCTTGGCGCATACTGAGTACTGGCTGTGGTGTACACTGCCCTTTCTGTGCATGTTTTTCAGTGCAAATCAAGGCAATGTGACTCAGTCCTATCACCCTTGAGGTGAGGCGCCTATTCTAGTGACTTCGAGGTTTATCTGCCGGATCTGCAACCGAGGAGGCCCTTTCTACCTTCTATATTTGTTTTATTTGTTAGACATTCTAGAGTTAGACCCTATTTGATATTCAAAATCTTGTGGTTTCGTGAGATTTCGAGCTTCGGGAAAGTGTATTAGGTTTTGAGGAGTTGTATTATATATGTCGAGCGACACTTTTAAACACTGTTATATCACTCTATTTCTATTTTTAATTTTTTTATTCTGCACATTGGTTTATCTTCCGCAATTTAGGCTTACCTAGTCGTAAGACTAGGTGCCGTCACGATGGTTCACGGAGGGCGAATTGGGATTGTGACAAGTTGGTGTAAGAGATCTAGGTTTGTAAAAGTCATGAATCACAAGCCAGCGTATTAGAGTCTCGCTGATAAGTACGGAGACATCTGTACTTATCTACGAGTGGCTATGTAACTATTAGGAAAATTCCACTTCATTTGATTTCTTTGTCGTGCAAGAATTTGATATCACAATTCTAAAGTTCTGTCTTCAATTCTCTCACAGCTGGTGAGGACACGCGCTACCTGAGATGATCAGGCACCTGCACCCCTACTACATTCGTCAGAGGTCGGGCTGGGGCAGGGGCCCGGGTGCAAACTGAGGACGCGCACATGGCATAGCTAGATCACCTGCGCAATCTGCCGCCAAGGTACCACCAGTAGTTCCAACCGGAGTCCCGGTGGCTGGTACGCTTACTGTTACTAGTATTCCAGCTCTTCAGGAGACTCTGGCACAGTTTATGAGCATGTACACCACTTTGGCTCAGGCAAGGTTGCTTTCCCTTGCTGAAGCTACGTCTCAAGCCAGGGGAGGAGCACAGACTCCAGCTGCCCATACTCATGAGCAGTGAGTGCATGTTGAGCAAGCCCATGAGATTATTCTTGTACAGCTTTCAATCCGAGATCAACTTGAGGACAGGGCAACAGCTTCCGAGGATGAGCAATTGAGTCTTTAGAGGGTCAAAAAGTACAAGCCTCCTCTTTTAAGTGGTCTAGCATCGTATGATGCTCTAGGATTCTAGATGAGTGTTACCGCATTCTCCGTACCATGGGTATATCAGGATCGAGCGAGGTTTCCTTCACTGCCTTCCAGCTTCGAGGGGGCACCTCTGCGTGGTGACGCACCTATTAGTTAGACAGTCCGGATGAGGGTGCTTCACTGACTTGGGATCAGTTTTCAGATATGATCCTGAGAGAGTATGTTCCTCAGGGCCTCAGGAACACGTGTCGCACAAAGTTTGAGCATTTACACTACAGTACTATAATTGTCTTAGAGTATGCAGTCAGTTACACTTGTTTGGCTAGACATGCCCCGGCCTTGGTTTCTACTGTTTGTGAGAGAGTTCACCGGTATATTAAGGGGCTTATTCCTAGTATCAGGTCTAGCATAGCTCGTGAGTTGGAGATTTGATAGTCCTTATTAGCAGGTGGTGAGCATTGCTAGGAGGATTGAGGGTACGCATGCTAGGGAGAGATGATAGAGAGGCCAAGAGATCTCGAGAGTCCAGCCATTTCTGAGGTGCCCGTGTCCCAGCAGCAGGTCGTCATGCTTATGAGTCGCTATGTTCATTTAGCTCTTCCAACAGCCTGTGGTATTCCAGCTCCTCATAGACCTCAAGAGCCTTATTATGCACCACCGGTATCAAGCGCGCCTCTTGTGCGGGGTGCTTTCAGGGGTCAGTCCAGCAAACCTGGCCCGAGCCACCATAGCTGCCACGTCCTCCCAGGGCTTGTTTTGAGTGTGGTGAGGGGTGCACCTCCATATACTTCTCTGCCACAGCCTTCCCGCAGAGTTCTTATGCTATTGTTATAGCTCTAGTTACTACCCCACGTGCTCAACAAGCTAGAGGTGGAGGTTGGGGAGTTAGAGGTTGCCCTAGAGGGGGAATCCAAGCCCGATACTATGCCCTTCCTTCCTGTACCAAGGTTGTTGCCTCCGATTTTGTTATCACAGGTATTATACTAGTTTGTCACAGAGATGCATAGGTTCTATTCAATCCAGGCTCCATTTACTCTTATGTGTCTTTATATTTTGCTTTGCATTTAGGTGTACCTCATGATTCTTTGAGTTCCCCTATTTATGTTTCTAATTCTATGGGGGATTCTCTTATTGTGGACCTTATTTATCGGCCTTGTTTGGTTGCTCTTAGTAGTTTTGAAAGCAGAGGTGATTTATTATTGCTCAGCATGGTCGATTTTAATATTATCTTGGGCATGGACTGGTTGTCGCCCTATTATGCCATTCTTGATTGTCATTTCAAGAACATGGCACTGGTTATGGCCGCTGTGTCGCGTATTGAATTGTGGGGTACTTTGGATCATACTCCCCGTAGAGTTATTTTTTTTCTTAACGCTCAGCGTATGGTTGAAAAAGGGTATGATGCATATTTACCCTATGTGAGGGATGTTAGTATTAATACCCCATCAATTTATTCAGTTTCAGTAGTACGAGATTTTCTCTATGTGTTTCTAGCTGATCTTCAATGCATGCCACCTGATTGAGATATTGATTTTGGCATTGATCTGATGCCGGGCACTCAACCCATTTTCATTCCTCCATATCATATGGCTCATCCTGAGTTGAAGGAGTTGAAGGACCAGTTATAAGAATTTCGTGATAACATTTTTATTCGGCCTAGTGTATCACCTTGGGGTGCTCCTTCCATGTTGTGAAAAAAAAAAGTTCTATGCGTATTTGTATTTATTATCGCCAATTGAACAAGGTTACAGTGGTGAACTGTTATCCTTTACCTCGTATTGATGATAAGTTTGACCATCTTCAGGGCACATAGGTGTTTTCTAAGATTGACTTGCGCTCAGGTTACCATCAGTTGAAGATTCGGGAGTTGTATATCCCAAAAACTACATTCAAGACTCGATATGGCCATTACGAGTTCCTTGTTATGTCATTTAGGCTAACCAATGCCCCAGCAGCCTTTATACATTTGATGCACAATGTGTTCCGATCGTATCTTGACTCGTTCGACATTGTCTTTATTGATGATATTCTGGTGTATTCTCGGAGTTGGGAAGATCATGAGCAACACCTAAGCACTGTGCTTGAGACTCTGAGAGAGAAGAAGTTATATTCTAGGTTCTCAAAATGTGAGTTTTGGTTAAATTTAGTGGCATTTCTAGGACACGTGGCATCAAGTGAGGGTATTCATGGGCATCCAAAGAAAATAGAGGATATGCAGAGATGGCCCAGGCCATCCTCAGCATTGGAGATCTGCAGCTTCCTTTTCTTGGCAGGTTACTACCATCATTTTGTGGAGGGGTTCTCAGCTATTGCATCCCCTATGACAAGGTTGACCCAAAAGGGTGCTCCGTTCCAGTGGACGGAGGAGTGTGAGGTGAGCTTTCAGCAGCTTAAGACAGCTTTGACTACAGCCCCAATTTCAATAGTTCCTACAAGTTCGGGGTCTTATACGGTCTATTGTAATGCCTTAGGGATTCACCTCGTAGCGGTGTTGATGCAGGATGGTAGCGTGATTGCCTACGCGTCCAACCAGTTGAAGGTACACGAGAAAAATTATCCAGTCCACGAACTGGAGTTAGCTGTCATTGTTGACTCCCTAAAGATCTAGCGCTATTATTTGTATAGGGTGCCTTGTGAGATTTATACTGATCATTGGAGATTGCAGCACCTATTCAAGCAAAAGGATCTAAATTGGTGCCAGAGAAGGTGGTTAGAGTTGTTGAAGGACTATGATTACACTATTTTGTATTACCTGGGCAAGGCCAATGTGGTGGCCGATACTTTGAGTCACCAGGAAGAGAGTTTGGGGATTTTGGCTTATTTACCAGCATCGAAGAGGCCTAGACGATGGATGTTCAGCCTTAGCCAACCAGTTTATAAGATTGGATCTTTTGAAGCTAGTCGTATTCTAGCTTGCGTGGTTTCTCGGTCTTCCTTATTTTTACCGTATCAGGGAGTGTCAGTATCATGACCCTCATTTACTTTTCCTCAATGACAAAGTTCAACATGGTAATCCAGAGATATAAGTATAGGTGATGATGGAGTATTAGTGATGCAGGGTAAGATTTCTGTACCCAATGTTGATGGGCTTCGAGATTTGATTCTAGAGGAGGACCATAGCTCGTGGTATTCCATGAATCCAGGTGCCACAAAGATGTACTAGGATTTGAGGCATCACTATTTGTTGAGGTGGATTAATAAGGATATAGTTAGATTTGCAGCTCGGTTCCTCAACTATCAGCAGGTGAAGTATGAGCACCAGAGATGGGGTAGGTTGCTTCAGCAAATAGAGATTCCGGAGTAGATATGGGAGCGGATCACCATGGACTTTATAGTTGGTCTCCCACAGACTTTTAGGAAGTTCGATGTTATCCGAGTGATTCTAGATCAGCTGGCCCTGTTTGCTCACTTTATTCTTGTGTGTACTACATATTCTTCGGAGCGTTTGGTGGAGAATTATATTAGGGAGATTGTACGTCTCCATGTTATTCCAGTTTCCATCAGTTCAAGTAGAGGTACTCAGTTCACATCACAGTTCTGGAGAGTCATTCAACATTAGTTGGGTACTCGGGTAGAGTTAAGTACAGCATTTTACCCTCAGATGGATATACAGTCCGAGCGCACTATTAAAATTTTTAAGGATATGCCCCTTTCGTGTGTGATTGAGTATGGAGGGTCTTAGGATCAGTTCTTGCCATTGAAGTAGTTTGCATTCAACAGTTATCAATCCATCATTCAGATGGCATCGTATGATGCTTTATATGGTAGGAGGTATAGATCCCCGGTAGGTTGGTTTGAGGCGGGTGAGGCTAGAGTATTGGGCACAAACTTGGTTCAGGATGCTTTGGAGAAGGTCTGGTGATTCAGGAGGGACTCCGTACAACCCAGTCCAGACAGAAGAGCTACGCAGACCGGAAGGTTCATGATGTTTCCTATATGGTTGTAGAGCGGGTTTTGCTTCGGGTATCGCATATGAAGGGCGTTATGACGTTTGGGAAGAACGAGAAGTTGAGATGAGGTTTATTGCCACTTTTGAGATTAGGGAGGTTTCTTATGACCTTGCCTTACGTCCCAGCTTGCCAGGAGTTCATCCAGTATTTCATGTTTCAATACTCCATAGGTATTACGGTGATCTGTCGCACGTATTGGATTTCAGTGCTGTCCAGTTGGACAAGGATCTATCCTATGTTAACAATCCAGTGGCAATATCAGACAGGTAAGTTAGAAAGCTAAAGTCAAGGAACATTGCATCAGTAAAGGTTTAGTGGAGGGGTCAGTTAGTCAAAGGAAGCAACCTGGGAGGCCGAGTAAGATATGCACAGTCGTTACCCTCATCATTTTACTACTTCAGTTATGTTTTTATGCTCGTTCGAGGTAAATGAATGTGTAAGTGTAGGAGGATGTGACGACCCAGCCGGTCGTCTTAAGAATTAACGCTGTGATCCCCTATTAACTGCTTTGCCCATGTTTATTTCTGCTATTTTGATTTGTCGAGATGTTCAGCTTCGAGTTTCAGAAATTTTTTGGTCACTTAGTCCCTAATAGAGAGCTTATGTGTCGGAAAGATGACGGTAGTAAAAACAGTGTAAAGATATCCTCGGAATGGAAATTTGATGGGTCCGTTAGCTCTGTTGGTAATTTCAGGCTTAGGGACGTGATCGGATTGTGCCTTGGAGGTCCGTAGCTAAATTAGGCTTAAAATGCTAAAAGGTTGAATTTTAAAGTTTCTGGTTCAATAGTGAGATTCTGATCCGAGGTTTCGAATGGAATTTTGGAAGTTGGAGTAGCTCTATAGCGTTGAATGTGATCTTTATGCAAAATTTCAGGTTATTCGGATGAGGTATGACAAACGTTTTGATCGAAAGCATATTTCTAATGTTTTGGAGTTCAAAGGCTTGAATCCGTGGTTAATTCGTTGTTTCGATGTTATCTTAGGTGTTATAAGGATTGGTATAGGTTTGGAAAGTGGTATTAGACTTGTTGGTGCTTTTGGTTGAGGTTCTAGAGGCCTCGGATGATTTAAGATGGTTGTCAAAAGAATTTTGGAGTTTTGAAATTGCAGCTTCAGCTATTTTTCTATCATGACCTCACCAGCAGTTTGGGCCCCGCAGGTGCTGCGCAGCAGAAGTGGCTCTATGGTTGCAGAAGCGGGATTGGAAAGGTCCAGCAGGAGCCGCATGTGCGATAAGAAAATCGCACCTACGGTCTACTGTAGAAGCGAAAACTAGTTTTAAGTGAAAGGTCAAGGTGTGACCGTTTGGTCCGCAAAAGAGGGACCGTAGATACGATAAGAGCTTGGCAAAAATATGAAATTTCGGTGGTTTATTCTCAATGTTGGGAATTCGATTTGGAGCCCGAGAGCGGGCGATTTTGATGGGAAATTGAAGATGAGATCATTGGGTAATAATTCTTTAACCCCTTCTAGTTATATTCCATCAATCTATAGTTAGTTTCATCAATGAATTTCGGATTAGAGATGAAAATTGGGGAAAAGTTGGAAGAAAGTTCTTAGACCTAATATTCGACTTTTGATTGGGAATTTGACCTTAGATTTGGATAGTTTATGTATGCACGAACTCATGCGGGTATGAGGATTTTGAAAATATAAATTTTACCCGATTTCGGGATGTGGGCCCATGGGGCATTTTGGTTATTTTACATAATTTTGCATATTAGCTTAGAATTTCTTTGTTAAATCAGTTACTTGATGTATCATTTACATCAGAAAATTGAATTGAATAGATTTAGGTCATTTGAAGTCGAGTACTTGTGCAGAAGTGTGGTTTCAGATTTATTATTGAGTCGGTTCGAGGTAAGTGGCTTACGTAACCTTGTGTGGTTTGAGATCCTTGTATGTGACGTGATGAGTGCGTACTTGAACTGATTGTTGGAAATCCGATTTTCATCAAAATAATTACTAGTATATTTTCTTTCCTGTTTTTATTACTTTCACTATTAAGCTTGTTGCTAGCTTAGGAAAGCATGTCTAAGTGATTTAATTGCTTTATATGCGTAAAGTTCTTTACCTAACTTTTGTGCAGCATACTAGGCTAGACTTACTTGTTTGCTAATATGGAATTTGACATTCAGAGTATTTTTCTGTTTTTTCTGTGTATTTATATTAGGATTATGCATTTGGGATTCTGGTAGATCCCCATGCATAGTTATATGTAACTATGCGATTGCACCCGGTAGATTCCCCCAATACTGGGTATTTACATTTGGGACAACGAAATAAGATTTTGGTAGATCTCCGCGCACTATGAGTTGGACTACGCGATGGTATCCAGGGAGACCTATTGGAGTCTAGGTTGTGGTATAAGTTATGGTCTCGTGTGGTGAGTCTAGGTTGACGATTGAGGTATTATGGCGAGGAGAAGTATCAATGTGAATGCAATTCAGAACGAACTCGGATAGATAGGAAAACTTGGTAGTAGGTTGGATCGGCATGGTAATGGGTATGATTAGCTCTTTGATTGTTTATGAGGTAATGAGTTCCAATTGGTGTTTCGTGGCAAAGCTCTTGAGTTTTGGTGACCTACATAGCTTTGTTGGGTGAGAAGGATTCTTGTCGCGGCGATTACATTTTGAGCAAATGGGATTCAGAGAGTTCTTGATGGTTTCTACCACGGTTAGAGAGGTATATCTTCTACTGGCAGGAGGAGCGTGTGATGTATAGTAATTTTCTCCTAGATGGGATCAAATGGAAAGTTTTTGGCTAGTTGAGTATGTAGTTTCTTGTTACTCAGAGTGTATTATGAAGTTCTCATATTTATCATGGGATGGCATGGTATATGCGGTAATTGTGTATGGTTGACATATGCATATGTAAGGTCACAGTTCAGTTCTAAAAGGAAGGTCATAAATTTTTAGGCAGCATGGACAGTTTCGGATGACTAGGTAAATGATATTACTAACTGTTATGTCTTGATAAGAGTATACATTTTAGAAAATTCAACCTATGGGAGTTATGGATACTTCATTGGTATTGTGGCACTCTTTTGTTTGATCGACTGCTGGAGTTCAAATATTATTGTAGTACAGTGGTGACTCTGTAACTAGAGAAGTGTAGGCATTCAGTCGGTGGAGTTGATATAAGAGATGGTGATTCATATGTTCTATAGATTTGTTCATTGGGAGTTCTCTTGAGTAGATTGTTTCTTGGTTGTGGATCGTAAAAAGTAGCCAAGGTTAGTCAGAGGTTAGTTTGTGTTGTGATTCAGTCATCGTAGAAGTTCGGAGGGTTATTTATCTATCGTGTTTGACTAGGGATATTTTGGATTTCATTGGTAGGCCCAACATGGAGGTGTGTTCTGCACCGGATCGAATTTGTTGAATCCAAACAGCTATTGTTGAGGGATGTGGCATTCGGTTATTGTTGAGCTTATTCGTGTTCTAGAGTGATCTACGAGCTACTCTTCTATGTTACGAGGGGCTAAGATTTGTTGGTTATATGCACATATGGTGCGGTTATATAGGGATCTTATTTCGGAATTTGAGCGGGAGAAGTATTGGGTATTGCTTGGTGGATGTCGTATTGGTTATGATCTTTTGGGTTTTGTGTGGCGCTATGTCATTTGCTTTTTCGTAGTTATGGTGATGCACTTTGAGTACTTGATGTCGAATTGCGCGTGGTTATTATTTTTGAGCAAGGCGGCTTGAGGTATATGCCATGGATTAGTGTTTGGATGGGGCACACATTGCAGAGAAATTATGTTGAAGTATGAACCTTTTTGTTAGAATTGTGTGATGGTCCTACCGGGTGTGATGCATTTTTAGTATTTCGTTGTGGCGGTACTTGTTATGCTTGCGGGATAGTCCTCTCTTTTAGGTCATTTTTTCATTATTTGAGCACATTTGGGATGTTGCTATTGGATGCACAGGTTATGACTTTGGATTGTATTGATATGTCATGTCATCAGAGTGGTTGTGTTGGATGAGATGAGGTCATTGGACCTACAATAAATACTATCAGAATTGGTTACAACATTGTTAGAAGGATAATATCGGAAGTCGACTTAGAAACCTTCTATAGTTCCCTTCGGAGAAGAGAGAGCTCCATGACTTGTTGATTTGACGAATGGTTTTGAGTTTCTGCGTGTTTCTTTCAGCATTCGCAGTATATGAAAGTATTAGAACGAATTTTTGTTTGTGAAGAGGTGTATTACCGGTATTAAGTTGTTTTGAGCAGCTACAGTGATTAGCAGTTATCGCCATCAATGTTTGAGTTCTGTGATATATTATGTGATTACATCTTGGGTTATGGATATGGTTTGATACAGCTTGTTCGAACTTATAGACTGTGTAGATGCGAGGTTCTGATCTTACAGAAAATTCTGGATGTTGGAAATTTGGCCCTAAGACTTATGGACTAGGTTGGATTAAGAAATTTCAGTCATGATGTGTTATCAGACCTATATGTGATAGGATGATGTGGGATCACCCCCCCCCCCCCCACAGGTATGTGCATAGTGAGATTATACAGCGACTTCATGGCTTTTAGGACGACTCTGGGAACATTCAAGGACAAACGTATGTTTAAGTAAGAGAGTATGTAATGACACGTCTGGTTGTTTTGAGCTATTATTCTTTGCTCGGTTATTTTAGGTCATTAGTAGCTCCGTATGAAGAATTATGACTTATGTAAATCGTCATTTTTGGTTTTCAGGTAATTCGGAATTGATTTAGAAGAATGATTCTCATCTATAAGCTTTAAATTTAAAAGGTTTGAGCAAGTTTTGACTTTTTAGAATTTGACCTCGGATTGGATTTTTGATCACTAAGTTAGCTACGTTGGGTAATTTTGGACTTAGGAAAGCGTCTGGATTGTGATTTGGAGGCCCTTTGTAGAATTTGGCTTGAGATGAATGTTGGAATTTCGAAAAGTTTGACCGGGCATGGACTTTTTGATATTGGGGTCGGATTCTGATTTCAAAAGTTTGAACAGATTCATAATTTCAACTGTGACTTGTGTGCAAAATTTCAGGTAAATCATACATGATTTAATAGATTTCGGCATCGGTTATGAAATTTTGAAGTTTCAAGTTCATTGATTTCGAATTGAGGTGTGTTTCGCCGTTTCGATGTTGTTATGTGTGTTTTGAGGCCTCAAGTAGGTATGTGTTATGATATGGGACTTGTGGGTATGTTCTAACAGGGTCTCGAGGGGCTCGGGTGAGTTTCGGATAGGTTTGAGTTGTGTTGCGCTCGTTTATGATGTTTCGATGTCGTTTTTCAAGAATAAATGGTACTACATTAAGAAAATGAGCTATGCTTTCTTTTTTACTGAAGCATAAGATCCTTATCTTAATTACGGAGCCATAGCAAAAAAGAATTGTCGAATTTGGACATCGTATGAGAATTTTATGGTCATTTTTCTTAGAATTGGGTTGGCAGATTTTTCAGATTAATTACAAAATTGGCACTGAATTCGTATTTAAAAATCTGCAGTATTTTTAAATATCAAAACCAAAATATCTCCTTCAGTATAAAGTCAAATAGAGCGATTCAAGATGCTAATTTTACAAATATTTCACCAAAAATCTATTGGAAGTATCTAAAAGAGTTTCAGGATTGTTTGGCATGAGAAGCGAGGCAGAATAGTTGGCAGAAAAATATATAAAATAAGGGTTTGTTTATTTAGTCATATTTTTAGTTGGGGAGCTCGGATTTGGGTGATTTTGGAGGCCATTTTCATC
Organism: Nicotiana benthamiana; assembly: GCA_034376525.1. NCBI lineage: Eukaryota > Viridiplantae > Streptophyta > Magnoliopsida > Solanales > Solanaceae > Nicotiana > Nicotiana benthamiana. The sequence goes on along the minus strand of CM067333.1, from coordinate 21,151,663 downwards.
ATATGTATTGGGGTAAGTGCTCTCTACTCGATTATGGTTATATTTCATGAATCCATCTTCATTTTTGGCATTTGCTAGATTATTTCAAAGTGAAAATTGGGGGTTTTTGCCTAATGTTTTGTAAAGAAAAATTTTAAGTTTTGATCATCGATTCGGAGTCGGAATTAGGTGAAACTAGTATGGTTGGACTCATAATTGAATGACTTATTGAATTTGGTGAGTTTTACCGGTTCTAAGATGTGGACCCGAGTAGGGCTTTTTGGCAATTTTGTGCTTTTTATTAAAGATTCGACTTTTTTTATTGGGATTGGTTATTTTAGCGTTTGATGTATTTTAGTTATTTTTGGTTAGTTTCAGGCCGTGCGAAGGTCGGAATGCACGAGATGGCATTTTCGGAGCATCGTTTGGCTTGCTCGGTATTGGAATTGGCTTGTTTGACGTAAGTAACGATTGTAAATCTAGCCCAGAGGGATATGAAACCCCGGATTTCATATCGTTTGACGCACATTCTAGGTGACGGGTGTGCACGCATGCACTGATGGGGATTGTGACTTGATCCATCCCGTAGCAACTATAAGTTGTGTATTTGGTTGAAACAATATGATACTTATATTTTTAGAAAGAGTTTCTGTAAATTGGGCTGAATGCCATATGTGGGTCTTGTGCCAGAGCTGTTTGGACACTTAGGGGCCTTTTTCTTACTATCCGCTTACTAATCTATACACAATCATGGTTTACTTACTGATTTCTTAACTCATTCTTTATTACTCTATTTTGATGCATGTAAATGTTATTTTGGGCTATGTACTCCATTTTGACTAAGAGCCCTAGCGGCTTGAGAGCTTTATAACTGACTGAAGCCGAGAGCCTAATTTGTGAGGATATTTATGGGATCGGGCGGCAAGCCGCAATATATTTTACAATTTCATAATTGAGTAAGACCGAGGGCCTGATTTGTGAGAATATTTATTGGATCGAGCTGCACGCCGCTGCATTTTTTACTAATTCCTGATTGAGTAAGGCCAAGGGCCTATTTGATTTCTATCATATGGTGGCTTGTTATAGTGCTTGGACTGAAGAAATTCCTCCGGAGTCTGCACACTCCCAGTGAGTACAGGTATGTTTTTTATCTTGTACCAGCACCGCACTTACCGCCACTACTGACATGGCAAGGTAAATATACAACCTTTCTTCGTCTTTTGGTTTGCCTAGCAAAGGCGAATTCGATAAATATGTTTTTAGGTCCTTGAGGGCTTGTTAGTATTCATTAGTCCATTCAAATTGATTCTGCTTTTTCAAAACTGAAAAGAATTTAAAACTCTTTTCCGATAACTATGAAATAAATCTCCCTAGGGCTTCTATTCTTCCTGTTAATGTCTGTATTTTTTTTTGCTTATGAATACATCCAGTATTTCCCCGATAGCTTTGATTTATGTAGGATTCACTTCAATACCCCTTTTAGAAGCAAGAAAACCTAATAACTTACCTGAAAATAAGCCAAGAGCACATTTTTCTAGATTTAGCTTCATATTGTATTTGCGAAGAATCTAGAAAGTATCTGATAGATGTTTAAAATGATCTTCCACCTGTGCTTATTTAACTAGCATAACGTCAATGTAGATTTCCATAGTCTTTCTCAAATGTTCTTGAAACATTTTAGTTACCAATCTTTGGTACGTGGCTCGAGCATTTCTTTAGACCAAATGGCATGACTTTTAACAGTAAGTCCCCATGTCTATGACAAAGGAAGTTTTTTCTTCATCTAGAGGATCTATTTTTATTTGATTATATCCTGAGTATGCATCTAAAAACCTTAACAGCGCATGTCCTGCGGTAAAATCAATTAGTTGAGCTATATGCGGCAATGGAAATTGAATCTTTAGAACAAGCTTGTAGTAAACTTTCCATTTCCCATTCGTTTTTGGAACCTTGTAGTAAACTCGACTTTTTCCTGTAGTAACCTACAATATGTTGTTCTATGGCCATGATCATTGTGAAATTCACACCAGAAATCAGGATTTCTTTTGCTCGGATCTGATCTCATCTCTTTAGGCCATCTCACCTTATCTCCCCTATCTCTTAAAACAACCGCTACCTCGGAGGAGCTGACATTAAACTGCAATCACCGTCCCTCGCATCTGTATTGGAGTCGTTGCCGCGTGCATCCCACTCCTTTCCGAATCTAAATAAAAGTATCTTTTTTCCCTAATCTTGATTCATACCTTGTATTTTTTTGCTTAGACTAAGAATCCCGCATGCATATCCCATGTAAGGATTGTACCTATTTTTCCCGGTCCTTCTTTCTGATTCAGAACATCTCGATCCTGCTCTTTCATCAACCCTTGGTTGTGCAACTGTATCTTCTTCTATCCGCAGCTTCATGTTGTACCTATTATACATGCTATTCCAAGTTGTTTTGCTAGAAATTCTTGCAAACTTTCCTTTACGACTCCTAGTGGCTTCTGTACTTTTCTCGTTTAGATTTCTTGCGAATGCCATAGCTGCCCAGTTGTAAGGTACTCGGCGACATCATCCTCTCCCATTGATATCTATCCACAAAATCTCTGGGTAATTTGTATTTTCTTGTTTTACCATAAAGATGTCTTCAATCCTTTTTTCATTTTCTGAGATCTGGAATTTGCTGTTATGAATGAATCCACAAGCTCAACAAAAGAATCAATAATGTTTTCAGGTAAAAGAGAATACCATATTAATGCTCCTTTCGTGAGTGTTTCACCAAATATTTTAACCAAAACTGATTTGATTTCCTGCTTTGTTAAATCATTTCCATTCACGCCAGTTGTGAACGCAGTTATGTGACCTTGAGGGTCTGTTGTTGCATTACATTTTGGAATATCAAGCATTTTAACCTTTTTAGGAATCGACAAAGGTGTTCCACTTGATTTCCAGCGCTGTTGTGAATATTTATCAATATACACCCCTTTAATCACGGGCGGTATGCCAGATATTTGCTCTATGAAAGCATTTTGGTCTTTCATCTGTCTCTGCAAAGTTAGTACCAAACTTTGTAAATCAAAATTATTTTATATATCTGACCTCCTATCACGAGATTCACTAGGAGTTCCTCCACTTCCAAAATTATCGAGCCCAGAGCGTGGGTTTTATAGGGTTGTTGAATTAACTGGAGGAAGAGTTTGTGGTACAGTTGGTAATCCCCTAACAAAGTCTTGAAGAGTACTGTTCACATGTTCTGTAATCAATTGTTTTAGAGTGTCTTGTTCGATAGTTTGTTCGTGTCCTTGCTGATCGTTAGCGTGTGATGCATATCTTTCAGGGGATCCGTCACGAGAGTGTTGAGATCCTTGCGGAGAGAGGAGATGTGGAGTTACTCCCTTTTGTGAGTTCAGCTAGTTGTTATCGTAATAGTCAACATAGTTGTTTGTTAGAAAAGAATTTGAAAAGTGAAAAAATTATCTGATTTCCGGCAACGGAACCAATTTATTTAATCGAAAAATAAATTTTCGGTCAAGCTTATATTTAGAAGAAAACATATTGCCGATAACCAATTTTGACTCTACTTTCCCGACCGGCTATTTGCAAACTACTTAAAATTATAAAGAGACTTAGCCACAAAGAAAAAAGGAATAATCCCATAATCAATCCCTCAAATAAAGGTTGCAAAGCAACGAATTATAGAATGTATTTCAATAGTTTAGTTTTCTCACATAATTTGAGTTTATTATGGACATTAATTATATTGATTGCCCATTATAACAAATAGATGTAACTGACGTATTTATTGCTACGAATGCCTTATAACTGCTCTAATTCCCCTTTCCATATTTACTTCTGGTTTCATGGATTCTCCCTTTTCTTTAATCCTTATTCATTTCGTCCTCGTCTCTTCTTTGACAACTGTTATGCCCAATTTTTTTTTTTTTTGAACTGTCTCGTGGTGTTTCTCCCGTGCCTTCCTCTCTCAATTAACTCTAGTAATTGAGATATCACTAGCCACTATATTACTGCATCACATGTTATGCTTCGTCAGCATACTAACATTTCACGGGTAATGCCTTTTTTCTAATAATACACATGAGACGAAAGTTCATCAAATAAAAGTACAGTATCCATTACCAAAGTAATCTCCTGAGCCTTTGATATGCAGTATAGGACAGTAGCATGATGATATCACTTATATAATGTGACTTAACTTCGACAAAACTGTACAGAACATGTATTGTTGAATTGATGTGTTATTTGATGTAATTTTTAAAGTATTTTTATGTTGATCTCTTTATATACAAGACCCTTGACTCGATGAATGAGGAGCTGAAAATTCTAAGTGAAGATATGTTTAAATCTTTAAAAAATATCTTTCAACTCGTAATCCATCGTTAGTCATTCTTTGATAATGACATTAAAACATGTTTATATGGCCCATTTTATTCTTTTGAGAGTTACTCTATACGTTAAATGTTATCTATTTGTTTCAATACACTATCTTAATTTTTGTTGTAAAATTTTTTATTGGCATATATGGAGATTTGAATAGTTTAATTTAAAGTTCTAAAATATGAGGCAAAGTTCACTTATTAAACTAAAATAAAACATCAAATTTGGTGGTGATAAAAAAAGTATTTTGCCTAGCTCCTAAATAAGGTAGGACCGGCTATATGAAATTTTATTAATTATATTTTTCTGCATAAGATCATCTCAATAATCAAACATTATACAAACTAATAATAAAAATAAAATTACAAAAAGTTCTTTATATCTTTACTGGCAGGAAAATCTTTGATATGGCTAAAAGAAACCTAATAACATAGGGAGAATGACAAAAGTAGAATAAATTTATGCCACTATGATTGTTTAACCCAATAATAGAAGTTTTGAGAAAAAACCCTATGTAAGATTTTTTAAACACGTACGATGACAAGGATATTTTCCAATCACTAGAATTTTAAAGCACTCTGTACATAATTTCAGCAGTTATGGATTCATCAGGATTTTGCCACAAATGCTGTCGGATCTCCATAATTTTTAATTATTCTGGCTAAAACTTTGACGACCGTTAGAATATTCGGTGCTTCAAAATTCATGCACTTAAAATTCTGGTGATAACACAATTTCTGATGCCTTAAAATTATGACGAGCACGATATAAAATACTCACGCGGGGCTATTTTCTAAAAAAATTCTTAATGTGATCGAGTATAAATAATGGTTTTAAAAAGGCTCATCTAGTGTTAATTATCCAAAAGTATACATCTAAACATATTAATCCATAACGAACCGATCGGTCGTTTTGAGCCCTAGCACGTCGTTCAGCAGTTTGAGGCCATGAATAGCTTCATTTCAGGTATTATGACTCATACGCGTGGTCGGAATTGAACTTTGGAAAGTTCAGAGTTGATTTGGGAAGAGAATTCTCATTTTCGAAAGCTTATAGTTAAAGGAATGAACTAGGAATGAAATTTTGAGTAAATGACCTCGGAATTGGGATCTGAAGGTTCCGGCAAGTTTGTATTATAATTTCAGACTTGGGCGTATACCCGAATCAGGTTTTGGATGACCCAGTAGCATTTTGCGCCTATTGTGGAAGTTGGCATTTTGGAAGGAATTTCATAAGTTTGGTGATTCTTGAGTTGGGAGCACGATCGGAAGTTAATTCAGAGGTCTGTAGGTCACTTTGAAGTCATTTGGCTAAAGATAGAAATTTGAAGGTTTTTGAGAAGTTTGACCGGAAGTGGACTTTTTAATATCGGGGTAAGAATCTGATTCTGGAAGTTGGAGTAGGTCTGTAATATTAAATACCACTTGTGCGCAAAATTTGAGGTCAATAGGACGTGATTTGATAATTTTAAATACCGAAAGCAGAAGTCGGAGAGTTCAAAGTTCGTAAAGCTTGAATCAGGGCGTACTTCATATTTTTAGCGTTGTTGATATGATTTGAGGCTTTGAGAAAGTCTGTAATGTGCTTTGGGATTGGTTGGTAGCTTTGGTTGAGGTCCCTAGGGCCTCGGGTGGATTCCGATTAGTTAATGGATCGAAATGGAAATGTTGGAAAGGGCTGAAGGTTCTACCTCTATCATAACCGCATCTGCAGTTCTAGGACCACAGATGCGGACAGAAGGTCGTAGAAGCGAAGAGGTGTAGCCCAGGAAAGACCGCATGAGCGGTCAAGTTTACGCAGAAGCGGAATCACCCCTGCAGAAGGAGGAGCGCAGAAGCGGAAGAGGCCGGCACGAGGGCATTTTTGTCAACTTTTCAATCGGGGTTATGAATTGTTATAAGTTGGGTTGTAATGAATAATTGAGCAAATATTAATTGGTTTACATAATATTTGGCAAGTGTTGGAGTGTTGTGCATCGATTCGAGTCTTTGGAAAAGGAGTGGAATGTTGATTATGGATCTTCGGAGCAAGGTTAGTCTCCTTTTAACCTTGTAAGATGGAATATTCCTCATAGGTAAGCTAATTGGTTATGTGCTCCTATTTCTGGGGGCTACGTACGCACAACGTGACGATGGTCCGTGCGTAGCTTCTATTATGTTATTGTCCGGGTAGTCTAGGACCCAAAAACATGTTATACTTGGAATAATTGAAATCTTATTGTCATCTTGTACTGCTTTAATCATATTGAATTAGTAAATAACATTCTAAAGAGCTTAAACTCCATTTTTATAAAACTTTTTGAAGGGGAATTAGCTTTTAATTGGGATAAGTGTTCCTGGATAAATTCCTAAATGCTATTTGCGCATGAGTTTTGATGTGTACCTGCGTCATATGTATGATTCACGAGCAGGCTATGTGTTTAAATTTTGGATGGGTCGAACACCTTGGCAGATTAAATAGATGCATCTACGGTGCGAGCCGTTCGACCCTCAGCAGTGCATAATTTATATCTGTTGGAGCGGGCCGTCGACCTCGGCACGATATGTGCATGTTGATATTGCCTACTTGAAATACTTGATGTTGATATTGCATTTGGCCTGACATAAATTGCTGAAGATAAATGAAAAGAAATCTTGAAAATCCATTTGTTAATTGTTAAAAGGAGTTTACTTGTTTTACAGCTTTGTGAATTTGAACATGCTATGTAAATCCATGATTTCCTCAGATTTTAGTATATCATTACTGGACCATTAGTAAGTGTCAAAGTTGACTATCTCGTCTCTGCTTCTTCGAGATTCGGCGGGATACTCATTGGGTACACGTTATTTTCGTACTCATACTACACTTGCTGTACATTTTGTCGCACAGGTTTATGGTGTGGCTTGTGGCTTAGCGGCATAGCGGCATGACGGGCACAGAGACTAGGTGAGTTGTATTTCCTTGAGGTAATTCCGCAGCTAGTATAGTCTCTCTCTGGATTTTCTTTATTTTCCTCTCAATTGTATTCCGAACAGTTATTGTACTTATTGATTTCTCCTAGAAAATGCTCATATACTTGTGACATCGGGTTCTGGGGATGTATTTGGATATTTTCAAAAATTTTAAAAATTATTTAACTATTTCATTATTCATCCGGAGGAATATACTGAGCCTTGTTTAAATTTTATAAAAGAAGTATTTTTCAAAATTAATAAAACGAGAATTAATTAAGTATCCTAGTTGGCTTACCTGACAACGGTGTCCGGCGCCACCATGACCCTTAGAGGATTTTGGGTCGTGACAATATGGTATCAGAGCACTAGGTTCCCGTCGGTCTCACGAGTCATGAGCAAGTCTAGTAGAGTCCCGCGGATTGGTACAGAGACATTTGTACTTATTCTCGGGAGTCTACAGGGCTGTTAGGAGTACTTCCCGTCTTGATTTCCTTATCGTGCGGTTCGATTCCTTTGAGGCTTATGCCTTTGATTCCTTCCCACTCAATCTTACGCAACGCGAGTGCTTGTTAGAAATCAAAAATTGAAGAATTTTAATGGCACTATAAATGTGGTACGGGATGATTTTTCCGGTATAGTTGGTTGGACTATTATATTCGCATTATGGAAAGATATTCTATTGTTTCAGCTTAGTAAAAACCCTTCTAAGAGCCTTGAGGCTAGGCACAGGTTGACATGACGCTTATGAGTGATTATTCCGTAGTGTTGTTGTGATGGTAGGATGTTTGCCCACATGTCAGGGAAGTGAATGAATTGAAGGAAGGTTTACTCAGTGTGTAATCAAGGGATTCAATATTTTATTCCCGGCAGGGGAAAGGCAGTCGGACTAGGAATGGTCAGATATGGGCTGGTGGAACTAATGAGACTTGGTATTTGAAAGCATGGTGGAGCTTTATCCTATGAGGGGGTGTCACGGTCCTGATTGAATGTACTAGGTTTTTCGATGTTATCATATGCTACAATTCACCTTTATAGCAAGATATTGTGAAATAGTATTGGAGATACAACTGTCAGATATCACATGGTGTGGTGGTTTAGGATTGAATCGAAATTTCTAATGTTGACGGCTAGATAAAGATGACCTTTGGAAAGATTTAAAAGTTAGCAGCTATTGAGGATTCAAGTGCAACGAAGGTAGAGTTTATTTAAGGCAAAAAATGAGCAGCAAAGTATGAGGAAAGTGTCAGACGGTGACTAAAATTCCTAGAAGGCCAGGTGTATCAAGCAAAGGTCAAGTAGTTGATTAAAGAACCAAGTTTGCTCAAAGTGGGAGAGTGGCGGATGTTACATATGGGCTTGGTAGTAGGATGACTACGTGCCTTAAGGAGAGTTTGTAACGATTTGGGAACTTAATATATTTATGATTGGGGCCTACGGATTTAATTGTAGTATGGCCATTATGCGACTGGAGATTTGGTATAACGGAAAGGAGATGCTTGAAATGGAGAAGGATGCAGCATAACTTCGAACTGGAAGGATATTACCTTACATTTGATTGATGTCCACGAAGAGTGAATGGACTGGCTCTGTCGGAGAGTGAGCTCGGACGCAGGATGGGTTAGCGGAGATATAATTGACGGTGCACGTGCAGCAACGTTGGAAAAGGTTGTGGAGTGATTTCTTGAGGTGGGTTATTCCCTATGAGAAAGTTAGTGGTCGCGTGGTTGTTAAAGCTTCCGCAAAGAATTCTATTGGTTATTCAGCAAAGAGATCATTCGAGTGAATGTGGTTGATGATTCAGAGTTAAAAAGGGGTTTTACAGAAAGATTCCGAAGATTTAGACAGTTGATTGTATAAGGATATTCCAACAAGAGATGAGGAACTCGAGTGAGTTCCGGAGTTACGTAATGATGGCTTCAAGCTAAGTGGGAAAGTCTTACCGCCTATGAATGGGTTGCATGGTTAACTAATTGCGAGGTTTCCAGTTATTTATATATTGATGAGTTATCTTAGCTTCAAAAAAGATCATATATGGTAAATTGAGTAGACGAATTGTTGAATGCACGATGTGGTTAGCCTTATTTGCTCATTTTTCGGACTTGGAAAAAGATTTAGGATTTATGCCTTGCATAGATGCAGGTTTCAGAGGAAGTGGTTTCATCGGGTGCTTCGTCGAGAGGTAATTCGTGTGTTATAAGATATATGGAGTGGATTATATTCGGGACCAAGTTAGAGCTGGTGGCTCTCAGTAATGGTCCTAGTGATTTCAGAAGTTAAGGTATGATGCGTAACGATTTCGAGCCTATAGGTACGGCTAAAAATCCAGCTTGGAAAGCAGCTTATGAAAAGAGGCAAAGAATGTTCTATGATGTTTTAGCTTGCAAAGTAGCAATTGGAAGGTATGAAATGGTTCGTGGGATTTGAGACAGCATGGTCTCGTAACTCAAGGTCCCTCGGGGTGAGTGTAGATGGAGTATGTTATGTGTTAAATGGATTTAGTATTATTTCCAAGACATTCAAGGATAAATTGGAAGGAGTTAGATTGATTTGCCATAGCTCAATTGGCATGTTCGGGTCAGTGATCAGTTAATTCAGCGTGATCGAGTTATGCGTATGATATTTGGCGGTACGTGTGAGGTTTGTCGACCGCCATAATTGATGTTATTCTGAAGCATTCTTCTGTTATGGCTTGTTGTGTGGAAGAGGATTCCGGAAGGACTATGGTGACTTAGACCATTACTTAGAGATATTTACATTCCACGGGTATAAGAATTCGCTTGTGTGTTGCAATGGTTCTCCTGAATTGAATTAAGTGAAAAGCTCTCATGCGATGAGATGTTAAAACATTAATGGTTTCATAGTCATGATGAAAATCGTATCTATCGTATATTCACACGTGGGTGCAGTGAGTAGTATGGAAATCCGAAGCGAGGATTGAGGTTGCTGTTTAGTGCTGGTAAGAATGCCCCGAGCTCGGATGAGCAAGGAAAGGGTTAAACTTTTAAGGTAAATTGATATTTTCTTCAGCGTCCCCTAAGACCGATGAGTAGTGAAAAAGGCTTTGCATCATGTGTAAGGATTCTTGACTGCTTTTCAGCGTTAGTGCAGTTGATGGTTTAGATGTGCGGACCTTTTATTTATTTTAGAAGTTTGTGGGAGCATGTTCCATGGGAAGGTTGTATAAGTATGACATGTAGTGACTTGATTGATTAATGATTTAAATTGAGTATGAGGAATATGGTAATATCATTAAATGGAGAATTTATGCCTGGAGGGCACTCTGTTTATTGGGTTATGGACTGAGGAGCTTTTCTCCGGTTATGATGGTTTCTCTTATGTGTTATTGAGGAAGGGGGAGTTACTATGGACCTTTGAAAGGTTATTAGCCTAGTTAGTGCAATCAGAAATCGGCTTGATACTAGTGGATGGGTTGTAAATGTGATCAGGGGCTTTATAGCATGCCAGATGTGATCAGATCAGCAATGTGCTCTCTATGGAGGAGCAGACGGGGTGTCATTTTGTCGTCAGCTATTCCAGGTAATGATGTATTGCACCGTATGAGTTGTGGGATGGCTTGGTAAATTTCTTATATGATGAGGTTCCATGTGGTGATATGTTATATTAGGAGAAGGGCTCTTGAGATTCAGATATTGTATCGCACCTCGGTTTTGCCCGAGTTTGTGGATTATAGCGTTATATGTCTCCCCAGGGAATGATATTATCCACTTAGTGTGTTTTTGACCGATATTTGATATTTTATTATAATGAGCAGATTTAGCTCGATGTGCATCTCCTTATGTGAGTTCCATGTGTCGATCAGATGGCATACTGCCATGGGTATGTTATTTGGATCGGGTTGCACGCCGCAACAGTGTGATTTTGAGTACAGTTTCCCATACCTATTTTGTGTGTTTCATGTCCTGTTTTCTGAGCAAAACTCGTCTTAGCTATGAGCCCCCCATCGCATGTATGATTTGCTAGCAGGGAGTCTATCCAGTATGTTGCCCGCATCGCATGTATGATTCGCGAGCGGGGTAACTAATTCCTTTTCAGAGTTCATTTTCCTTTTGTATTGCATCCTAATTGGTAGCATATTGGCATATTATGGCATCATATGGGATTTTTTATCATGTCTAGGAGGGCTTACTGCCTGCGCAGTTCGTACTGGGTGAGACGAGATTATAGGATTTAGGATCAATGCAAAATGATTATATGAAGTATGTTAAGGAGCAAAGACCATAATTGAGTTCAAAATGTGGTAATGTTTCTTGTAAGATGTATAGACTCAATGAGTGGTTGGCTCGCCAGTTTATTATGAATTTCAGCACATCTCATCCGTGTGGCGGTATTGTAAGAGTTAGAGTAAAACTTGTGTGTGTCATGAGGTGCAATGCGAGCATCTGATTCGTTGAATTATGGCTAAGTTGATCAGAAAATATTATTGTGGTCCTGTGGATTAAGTGTTGCAAAGTAAGAATCCAGCAAAGTTATGCAGTCACGTTTGAGTACAACGTGTAGTGTTTAATATGGTGATCTTATGTTAGAAACAGTCCTAGCATGGAGTTCCGGATGTTGGAATTGGGCTCTAAGGCTTATTTGTTTGAATAAAAGGGAATACCTTCATAATTTATCGAGCTAATGTGCTTAACTAAGTTGTGGTAGCATGGGAAGGTGAATGAGGTGCTAAATAGTGATTTCAGACAACTTCAGTGTAGTTCTCAGCAAATTCGAGGATGAACGTATGTTTAAGTAGGAGAGAATGTAGCGACCCGACCGGTCATTTTGAGCCCTAGAACGTCGTTTTGTAGTCTGAGGCCATGAGCATTTTCATTTCAGGTATTATGACTTGTACGCGTGGTTAGGCTTTAATTTGGGGAAGTTCGGAGTTGATTTGGAAAGAGAATTCTCATTTCGAAAGCTTAAAGTTGATGGAATGAATATGATTCGAATTTTGAGTAAATCACCTCGGAATCGAGATCTGAAGGATCCAGCAGGTTTGTATGATGATTTCGGACTTGGGCGTATGCCTGAATAGGATTTGGATGACCCAGGAGCATTTTGGCACCTATTGTGGAAGTTGGCTTTTTGGAAGGAATTTCATAAGTTTGATTTGAAATGCATTTCAGTGTTATCAATGTCTGTTTGGGGTTCTGAGACTGGAAATAGCTTCATATGTTGATTCTGGAGTTCGGGGCGCGATTGGAAGTGAACTTGGAGGTCCATAGGTCACTTTAAAGCCATTTGGTTAAAGATAAAAATTTTAAGGATTTTTAGAATTTTGACCGGAAGTGAATTTTTCGATAATGGGGTGGAAATAAGATTCCGAAAATTAGAGTAGGTTCGTAATGTCAAATATAACGTGTGCAAAATTTGAGGTCAATCGGACGCGATTTGATAGGTTTAAACATTAGAAGTAGAAGCCGGAAAGCTCAAAGGTCATAAAGCTTGAATCAGGGTGTACTTCATGGTTTTAGCATTGTTTGATATAATTTGAGGCTTCGAGCACGTCCGTAATGTGTTTTTGGATTGGTTGGTAGGTTTGGTTGAGGTCTCGGGGGCCTCTGGTGGATTTCAGGTGGTTGACGAATCGAAAAGGAAATGTTGGAAAGGGCTGAAGGTTCTTCCTCTGTCATAACCGTATATGTGGTTCTAAGACCGCAGATGCGGCCAGAAGGTCGCAGAAGCGAAGAGGGGCAGCACAGGGAGGACCGTAGGAGCGGTCAAGTTTTCGCAGAAGTGGAACCGACCTTGCCGAAGGAGGAGCCCAGAAGCGGAAGAGGTCATCCCACAGACGACCGCAGATGCGGTCCAAAATCTGTAGAAGCGGAAACAACTGGAGGCAGAGAGATTTCTTTAAAATCGGGGTTTGAGTTCATTTCATCCATTTCTCAATTTGTGTGGTCAATTTTGGAGAGCTTCAAGAGGGGATTTTCATCATCAATGTTAAGGTAATTCATCCCCACTTATCATGTGTTAAATACATCAATTATAGATAAATTTTAGCATGTAAATGAGTAGAAATTTGAGGGTTAGAGGAAGACGTAGGAAATTAATGTTCTTGGAATTTAACCATGATTTGGGGCATGGAATCTAGAGAAAATTAAATATTTGATTTCCTAAGGTCATGGGCAAAGTTTATCTTCGAAAAATTTCGGAATCTAGGCACGTCGGCTCGAGGGCATTTTTATCAACTTTTCGATCGGGGTTAGGAATTATTATAAATTGGGTTGCAATGCATAATTGAGCAAATATTAACAGGTTTACATAATGTTTGGCTAGTTTTGGGGTGTGTGCATCGATTCGAGTCTTTGGAAAAGGTGTGGAATGCCCGTTATGGATGTTCCAGTAGCGAGGTGAGTCTCCTTTGTGGGGGCTATGCACGAGGTGACGAGAGTCCGTGCGTAGCTACTATTATGCTATTGTCCGGGTAGTCTAGGACCCAAAAGCATATTATACTTGGAATAATTGAAATCCTATTGTCAGCTTGTGCTGCTTCATTCACAATGAATTAGTAAATAAATTTCTAAAAATATTAAACTCCATTTTTATTAAATTGTTAAAAGGGAATTGCCTTTTAATTGGGATAAGTGTTCCCGGATAAATTCCTAATTGGCTATTTGCGCATGAGTTTTTATGTGCATCTGCGTCGCATGTATGATTCGCGAGCAGGGTATGTGTTTAAATTTTGGAACGGGCCGAACGCCTCGGCAGATTAAATAGATACATCTATGGTACGGGCCGTTCGACCCTCGGAAGTGTACAATTTATATTCCGTTGGAGCGGGTTGTCGATCTTGGCATGATATTCGCATCTTTATATTGCCTACTTGAAATACTTGATGTTGATATTGCCTTTTGTCCTGACATAAATTGCTGAAGATAAATGAAAAAAAATCTTGAAAATTCTTTATTAATTGTTAAAACGTGTTTACCTGTTTTACAGCTTTCTGAATTTACGCATGCTATATAAATTCATAATTTCCTCATATTTTAGTATATCATTATTGGACCATTAGTAAGTGTCAAAGTTAACTATCTCGTCTCTACTTCTTCGAGATTAGGCGGGATACCCATTGGGTACACATTGTTTTCGTACTCATACTACACTTGCTGTGTATTTTGTTGCACAGGTTTATGGTGTGGCTTGTGGCTTAGCAGCATGGCGGCATGACGGGCGCAAAGACTTGGTGAGCTGTATTTCCTCGAGGCGATTCCGCAGCTAGAATATTTTCTCTATGGATTTTCTTTATTGTTCGTCCAATTATATTCCGGATAGTTATTGTACTTATTGATTTCTCTTAGAAAATGCTCATGCACTTGTGACACCGGGTTCTGGGGATGTATTTGGATTTATTTGGAAATTTACAAGTTATTTAAATATTTTATTATTCATTTGGAGAAATATACCGAGTCTTGTTTAAATTATATAAAAGAAGTATTATTTAAAATTATTAAAATAAGAATTTAATTAAGTATCCTAATTGACTTGCATGACAACGGTGTTCGACGCCACCATGATCCTTAGAGGGTTTTGGGTCGTTGTCACATGACTAGAACATATTCCCATTGAATTAGTTTTCCCATTGACTATGAAATTTCAAACATTCTAGATTCCTTTTAACTGTAAAAGTTATGATTTATAATAATTTTATATAATTCAAAATATGTTCGAATTCGTACCGAAAGTCTATTAATTCTCAAATTTTGCTATCTTTTGGATAAAGGAGGGAGAAGTCTTTTGGCAAGAACATCCAACAACTAACCAACTAAATAATGTCCCCTCCAAAATGAGCAGCTCAACACTAAATTAGACCTAAGTGCATACAATAAAGTATAAACCAATAGAGATTAACGGAAGTTGGTCTCCTCTATCTTCACTTCATTTTCTCAATTGTTATTTCAATTTCGCGGTTGGTTATCTAATCAAAGACTCTGTCTCTCTCCCTGACCCATATTGACCTATTCTTTGTAGTCTTCGCTTCTAATTTTCTGTCCTGTATCAACACTTAAGTATTAAATATATGCATACAATACTTGATATTTAGAATTTAACTTATATACCTGTATAGCTCGTTTCGAACGAATGATAAGGATTAATTAATCTCCGAATTAAAATTTGAAATAACTTTATTTAATATTTAGTTGAGATAAAACCGCGATATAATTAATCTCGAGATTAATTATCCCGAATTATATTATTATTGTTATCCACGTAGAAAGGTGGGATTCTAATTATGAAATAACTAACCCAAAATAATTATTCATGAGAAAATTGGTTATAAATAGTTTCTTGTTATAAAATGAAAGCAATTTAGTAAAACATGAACAAGAAATATAAACAACTTAGTGAAACATGAACAAGAAATGTAGATAGAGAGAAGGAAGAGATTGTCTTCTACAATTGTGTGTACATTTTCATTGCAATTACATGGCCTTTTATAGGCATAAAAAGTAAAGATGATGAACATAAAATAGGAGATTTAATCTTTAAGATATTCACAATATGGGCATCCAATGTAGCATCCAATGTAGTATCCAATGTACAAATTATTCATAACACTCCCCCTTGGATGTCCATAGATAATGTGCCTCATTAAAATCTTACTAGGAAAAAAACCCTATGGAAAAAAATTCTAGTGAAGGAAAAGAGTATACAGGTATAGAAATATGCCTTTTTGTTGCCTCGTTAAAAATCTTGCAAGGAAAACCCAGTGGGGCAAAAACTTGTAAGGAAAAAATAGTGCAACGTGCATTAACTCCCTCTGATGAGAGCATCAATTCACATCCTTGAGCCTTCGCATCCCGATCTTGTACACAAGCTTCTTGAAGGTTGACGTTGATAGAGATTTTGTGAAAAATCAACCATATTATCACTTGAACGAATCTGTTGAACATTGATATCACCATTCTTTTGAAGATCATGTGTGAAAAATAACCTTGGTGAAATGTGCTTTGTCATGTCTCCTTTTATAAATCCTCCCTTCAATTGAGCTATGAATGCTGCATTATCTTCATACAAAATAGTGGGTAGTTTGTCACATTTCAAACCACATTTGTCTCGAATAAGATGTATTATGGACCTCAACCATACACACTCTCGACTTGCTTCATGAATAGGAATTATCTCAGAATGATTAGATGAAGTAGCCACAATTGATTGCTTAGTCGATCGCCAAGATATGGAAGTGCCTCCACAGATAAGCACATAACCTTTTTTGAGATCGAGCCTTGTGTGGGTCAGATAAGTATCCATTATCAGCATAACCAACAAGATCTGGACTGCAATTATTGCTATAAAATTAGCCCATATTGGTAGTTCCTTTTAGATACCGCAATATGCATATGATCCCATATCCAATGCCTCCTTGTAGGGGCAGATCTATATCTTGCTAAGACATTAACTGAAAAAGTTATGTAACACCTTGTAGTGTTAGCAAGATACATTAGTGCATCAATAGCACTAAGATATGTTTCTTCAGGATCAAGAAATTCTTCATTATTTTCATGAGATCGGAATGAATCTTTATTTATATTAAGTGATCACACAACCATCATGGTACTCAATGGATGTACTTTATCCATATAGAATCACTTTAAAATATTTTCAGTTTATGTTGATTGATGAACAAAAATTTCATCTTTCATATTTGTAGAACAAGATAAAATTTTATCTTTCTAAGATCTTTCATTTCAAATTCTTTCATAAAACACTCTACTGCTTTATGATGCTCCCCGGAAGTTCTAATGATATTTGAATCATCAACATACACGGCGATTATAACAAATTCAAATTCATATCCTTTTATTAAGGTACAAGGACAAATTGAATTATTCTTGTACCCTTCTTTCAACAGGTATTTTCTTGGGCGATTATACCATATCCGCCCATATTCTGTCAATCCGCATAAGGATTATTGAAGCCTTATTTAATAAATTTCTTGAAAATCATAATATGCTTCAGAAAAATTTAAATCCTTCAATAATTTCCATTATACGCATATAAAAGTTTTTATGTATTGCCGTATTAAAACCTGAAATGACTACATCCACCACAAGAGAACATGTCTCTATATAATCAATGCTAGGATATTTTCAATCTTCCTGTAACACAAGTCGTCTTTATGCTTATAGATTTGACCTTTTTCACACAAGAATACATTTATACCTTCACTGGCCTTATACTTTCATGTGTTGGAACTATCCGTCCAACTTCATATTTTTTAGGTGAAATCAATCTTGGTTGCGTATTTTATTTTATTTTGGACAATTATTTATCTGTCCAAATTTCATGATAGATTTGAGCTCAAGATCCTCGTCAATATTAATAATATTGAGCGCTACATTATGTTAACAATATCGTCGACGATCACTTGATGTCGGTTCCATTATTACCTAATAAAGACATATCTGATTGAGATCTCTTTATCTCTCTTTATCTCATTATTCAGGTACCTGAGCCTCTCCCATGAGGTCTTATGAAGTTTTATGTTATGGTGCTCTTCTAGAGCATTTGCCTCCTTATTATGACCATTTTGAATACTTGTCCCTCTCCTTCTTCAAGGAGTTTATCTTTGGAACCGATTGGTCTGTTATGCTTTATGCATGACATAGACTCTGTCCCCCATGGACATTATTCTATCTGGAGAATTAGCAGGTGAAATATGACATTTAGCTTTGGGTCAGCAAATGCGTATGGCAATAATTTGTAAATGAATTATCACTTGAACTTCAAGTTCGTATTTTCTTGTATGAGGATCTATATGTATTCATAATAATTCATTTTACGTATTACTTTCTCAGCTGCCATTTTCTCCACCAAATGTTGGGATCACCAAAATATTTCACAGCCTTCCATGGGAATCTCTCTTTGTGCATTGTGGTGGCATAATTAAATCATATAGAACATACTTATTTCTATATAGAAATTATTTGGTTCCTGACCCTAAACCGATTGTGATCGGGGAAATTTTCATAACTTGGCTAGATGTGAATAAGTGCTGTTGTATATTAAATAATACATCTCATACAAAATTTCGTTTTTGAGAGTTTTGTTCTCATAACTAATGATTTAGCTATAATTGGAGGCATACAATTTATGCTAAACCAACTTGGATTTAAACCAGTATTATTAAGATAAATCATCATAATTCATATTCTGAAATTGTGCTCTAATAATTTGAGCAAGTAATCTTGCAAAAACCAAACTGCAAGTTGATTACAAATGCACATGTGACCATAGAATAGATGCATCTATTAAAATCATATAATAGTAAACGGTCAACATGGCAGGTGACTGGGCCCATATATTTATCACCTTTTATTCGTTTCAAAAATCAAGGGATTCAATCCCAACCTTAACTGGTATATCATGAGAATTAGCAGCACAAGAGAATTCTTGAAGAATCTTCTATTCTTCAATATACGCCAATGGAATTCTCAATTAATTTTTTGCATCATAATTGAACCGGGATGGTCAACCGGTTATGCCAACTAATATTTATTTTAGTAAACCTCTAGGCATTGCCAAAATATTTCTTTAATCATTTCTTGCTTTAATTTTGCCTTTAATAATTTTTATAAGGCATGCCAAAATATTTTGGCGTATCACATCTACGAGACCAATGACATATTCATGTAACCACACAATAATATTTATTCTCTTTATTTTACTCAAACCTCTCTCAAGGGTGAGTTGTATGGTATTCATCCAAGCATGCCTTGCATGTCTTTATTCATTACTTTTATCACATATTACCATATTCACATATAGGAATGGGTCTGCATTTTCAATGCTTATCACAAGTCACATTTTCTTCAAGGAATAGATCATAATAAGTGACGTGCTTTATTATTTTCATACCAATTTGATGGTAAACATTTCCTTCATATTTTGAAGGACTATTTTGAGAATCTTTATTGTTCTCCTTTTATAATCATAGTGATGATTATTATTGTTTTGATATTTCGAACGCTCACGTTCATTGTTCAACCATTTATCTTCATTCAGACTTATTATGCGTCGTTGTCACATTCACTTCAAGAATGGAGCAAATCAAGTCGGACAATCTCCATGCCTTTAATGAAAAATGTATTATTTTTCTTTAGTTATCACTATGTCATCAATATGGTACAGTTGGACTCAAACCCAATGTCCTACCAATATAAAGGCATATTAGGCCATAATGAATTGAGACTCATACCCAACTCTTATTATTATGGTGCATCAGGATTTAATCCCGATGTCTTACCCTCAATCAATGGTATAGTATGTTAAACGATATTGAGATTCATTTTCAAGACTTAATTTCAATCACATGCTAAGAAAGTTGTACACAAGTAATTTGCAACTTAGCAAATCAAATTTGCTTTCTTAAATAAGTAAAATCTCAAATCATTATAAAGCTTGATCAATTATTTGTAGCATCTATAAAAAACAACCGTTTGTATGTCTACTTAGTGCATGCATCATTAAATTATTCAAGTTAATTAGCATGATTTAAAGTGTACCCTTATTGCACTAAGATCTTTATCAAGCAATTTTAATAATAATTCGGCTAAGTGATTTCATATGCTACATAACTTATAGTATTGTTACTTTTCTAGATTGACCATATGAATGAATTATATGTGCACCTAAAGAATATGAAAATTTTAATATCGTAAAATCTATACCTACATAGTGTCTCCATGTGTACTAATATTCTGTATGTAGGCTTGTCAAAATAAATAGTTAAATATTGCTAGTGTAGTATATCATGTTATACTGCACAATAATGTATAATCACACATTATGTTAGGTGTACCCAAGTACTTAAGCGTGTTAACTTGATATACTTGAATTCAATAAGAAAATAGACTTGAAAACAAAAACAATTTCAAGTAACCTCATTATTACTAACATGTTTTATTTCTACATAGAAGAAGATGAATAATCAATAAATGATGCAAACACTATTTATATTCATATTTTGGATACGTACTACTGTCAAGAAAATATTATTGTTATCTAAGTCTATTGTTGATTACTTCTATTTATATTTTAATAATGCAAATCAATTAAGAAGCAACTCATTAAAATCATTACATCTTTATTCATAAATAAAGAGATCATGGTGAAGTATGAGTATCTTTCTCTTTCTATTTTGGTTTTTAAACATAATTGAGAAAAACTAAGTATCTAACAAAACATATCATTATTCTTACAAAAGAGAGAAACATGTTGTACCTGATAATTTTAAATCAGAGTCAAGAACTTTAAAAGAAGATAACCTACAGTGATGGTTAGAGACTCGTGCTCATAATGTGTTATAAAATGAAAGCAATTTAGTAAAACATGAACAAGAAATATAAACAATTTAGTGAAACATGAACAAGAAATGTAGATAGAGAGAAGGAAGAGATTTTCTTCTTCAATTATGTGTACATTTCCATTGCAATTACATGGTCTTTTATAGGCATAAAAAGTAAAGATGATGAACATAAAACAGGATATTTAATCTTTAAAATATTCACAATATGGACCTTCAGTATAATATCCAACGTAATATCCAATATAGTATCCAATGTACAAATTATTCATAACATTTTTCATGTACTAAATTTGTTTATATTGGGTGAGGTTCGGGTACAAAAAATTAAAGCTCAAGTAGATATTTTATATAATAGAAAGAGAGTAGTTTGACGGGTAAAAGGGCGCCTAAAATGGAGGCTTTGGCGTCTGCTACTTTTGGTCCTATTTGAAAGTGGTTGATAAAACTTGACCTTTTCCCTCTCCTCCTCCTCCAACTTTTACTTACGTTATAGCCTATGCAGTTTTATTATCAAGTGATTTATGTTACACTTATGCCAAACCTAATAAATTTCTGATCTTTAATTTATCTGTCCTCCTTAATTCCAAAAGCAGCAAAAAATCAGCAGTTTTAACTCCTGTCTTTGGGAAACTCTTCCTGGTTTTTCTCCTTTTCAGCCTCTGTTAGCTGTCACTCTCAGCTTCTCTGCCCAAAGGTGATGATATTTCTGCTTTTGGGGGTTTTTTTCTGCTTTTCTTTCCATTAGTGGTAGTCTCTGTTTAGATTTCTTTCGCTGTTCCATTATTTAATTTTCAATTTACTTTTTCTTCTTTTCCCTTTTCTTTCAAGATTATGGATTTTTGCTGTAATTTTTAACTATTTACTGTAGGAAATAGGTAATCTTCTCCTTTGCCTTTTAGGAACATTTTTTTCTTGTACTGAAGGATTATTTTATTGTGAAAAAACATGTTTGATTCTGTTGTGTTTAGTTCTTGATTCCTCACACGTTGTTATCTATGTGAGGGTTGTTATAAATATTATCAAAGGAAACAAGGAGCTGTTACAAAAAAACAGAGTAGCTACATCAACTATATCTGTTGAATACGTTACAGTTCACCTAATTTTTTGCACATAATTTCTGCAAAGTTCTTTTAAGCCTTATAATTCACTTCTTCATTTTCAACTCATCACAACACATGTGTGTGTGTTAGTATATGTGTACTTTTGTGCAACAACAACAACCCAGTATAATCCCACTTAGTGGGGTTTGAGGAGGGTAGTGTGTACGCACACCTTACCCCTACCTTTGGGTAGAGATGCTGTTTCCAAATAGACTCTCGGCATCCTTCCCTCCAAGAACTTCCCACCTTGCTTTTGGGGAGACTCGAACTCACAACCTCTCGGTTGGAAGTGAGGGCCCCTTACCATCAGAGCAACCCCTCTTGTCATATATATGTGTAATTTTGTGCAATTTAAGAAATTCATGAAGGGATTTTGAGTATTGGATTGTTTATTATTTTACCAGGCTAGATTTCAGCAAAAGTAATATTATGGGAAAGAACAAGTGGACTAGGCATGTTGATCATGAAGATGAGAATATACATCCAGGTTGCATGTGGGGGCTCATACATGCCTTTGGCTACCATAGCTGGCACTCTCGTGTAAAGAGGAAATCTCTGCCCAGAATAGCAAGTAATTCATTCTTAAGTGAAATACCGGAGATTTAATTCAATAACAACCTCATTTGTTCCGAATATATTTGGATGTTATAGCAAGCTGCTGTTATATAGAACATAACATGAAAATTGGTTTCGGCAAAAAGATTGGTTTTTATAATATCATGTTTCTTACAAACAAACAGTTATTGCTGGCAACTTAACCTGATGGTATAAAAATATTATAACTGTCAGGGTACAAAACTTAAAAACTCTCACTCTGGACTATCTGGTTTGTTCAATTCAGTGTCTAACCAATTCTTCAATTCTTCCTTCACTAGG
Source organism: Nicotiana benthamiana (assembly GCA_034376525.1). Classification (NCBI taxonomy): domain Eukaryota; kingdom Viridiplantae; phylum Streptophyta; class Magnoliopsida; order Solanales; family Solanaceae; genus Nicotiana; species Nicotiana benthamiana. The sequence continues at coordinate 21,129,092 of CM067333.1, read as the reverse complement.
CGATCGTCTTTCCAATGAAAAATTGGTTGTCCAAGATTCCAGTGAACTAGATATGCTTTTGGATGACAATGAAAGTCAATTTTTGGTAAGTATTTCTTGCTTGTTAATCAACCATTTGTAAGTCAAATCAGTGTCCAAATGTTTCAATTTGATGAATGAATTGAGACTAATGTTGTCATATCCTTAGGTTGATAACAGCACCAAAAAATCAAGGTTGCCCAACAAAAGGTCTCTGAGGGCTAAAATTAAAGCTTTAATTGCTGAGGAGATGCACAAGGAAAAAAAGAAATCCAATCAGAAGAAATCAGGCTATTCTAACCAACCTAAGTTCCAGAGAACTTGTTCAATTCATCATTATGAACCAACCGAAAATGACCTAAGCGAAATATACAGCAACAAGAATGTGGAGAATGGAGCCACTGGATCACTAGATAAGAAACAGATCAAGGCCATCGACGAATATGATACTTCCATTGATAAGAATGCTTTAAAATCTCAACTTAAAGACCATGCGGAGTTATTTCTGGATATTTTAAAGGAAACAGTAGTAGGATATCAGAACTTTTCCAACGGTCAGCTGGCTTCAACGAAAAAGGCAAGATTAACTAAGTCAGGATCATACCCTGTGTCTCATTTGTCACAAAGAACAAACTTCACACCAAGTAAGCTTGAGGACAAGAAGAATGAAGTTTGGTCTTTTGCAAAAGGGGAAAGATTGAGAAGTGGTGCTCGATCAAGATCTTTGTCGAATTATGCAAAGACTCTCTTCACAAGTTTAGGGCTCTTGGATGATGATGGTGGAAACGTGAAGCTAGAGAAGTCATCGAGCTTTGCCTGCCACAGTATCAAAGGGGCAGTTGATAATAAAGAAAATAATGAAGAGCTCGTCGATGTAGAAGAAGTAAATAAGCATGGCTCTACTCATGAAATGTTTGAAGATTTGAATGGAGCCCTTCATGAAGAGTATAAGGTGGGAACAGACTGTGAAAGTAAGTCCAATAGTTATTGTGAAATTGATGGATTTGATACTAGAAAAACTACTATCATGCACAGGAGAAGTTCCTCTCTAAATGAGTCCATGGATAGATATACCAAATTATTGGAACATAGTTTTAAAAAGGAAGTGAACTTGAATCCCACCAGGAGTTTGAAATTGACTAGTGAATATGAGATACCATCGATGCCATTCAGAAGGATCCGTTCTCTATCAAATGGGATTCCTGGCGATGCTCAATTTTCAGAATGGCTAATTAGGACTTTAGAGGAGACAGACTCACATATCAGAGCTGAAACTGAGAGAGAAGAGAAGTCGATTCATAATCCTTCTATCAGCTACGCCACTGAAGTTACTGAAAACAAACTAGAAAGAAGTGAGGATATTCAGACAGTAGAAACTACAACAAGCTTAAAATCAAAGACGAATGAGGAAAGTAATGCTGCAGTCAAAGACCTTTCGGAGAACATTAATGATGTAAAAGTGTTCAAAGGAAACTCTCATAAAGAACAAGATATGAAATGCACTGAATCAATCCTAAGTGATGTGCTTCAAGATTCTGAAATTTTCAGCTGTGAAGAGTTCCAAATTTCAGAAGGTATGCTTCTTTTTCTCATTAATCATCAAATAATTTTAGTATTTTTATATACTAAGGCACTCCCCTTAATTACTTCTACTTAATTGGTTTCTTGTGGCTCAGGTTTGGTTCTTAAACACAATGTTGATGTTGATATTCTTGCAAAAGCAGATCGTCGCAATAAATCCTACAAAAAGGAAAATGCAGACTTGTTTTCTGTGAGGGATATTCTTGAGCATTCAGGTTTCCCAAGCAATTTCTTTAAGACAACATGGTATTCAGCTACTCAAGTATTAAACCCTTCAATAGTTCAGGAACTAGAGTCCTTTCGGCATCAAGAACAAGAGTACTGCTGTGTAGATGACTTCTACTTCTGCTGTCATCATCAGCTACTATTTGATTTGGTTAATGAGGTTTTAGTACAAATATATGACAGATCATTCACATACTACCCTAAGGCCTTATCATATAGTTGTAGTGTTCGTCCATTGCCAGAAAATCGAATAGTTGAATAAGTATGCAAAAATGTAGGTACCTTGTTAAGGTTGAAACCAGAGCAAGAATCAATCGACGCCATTGTAGATCGAGATTTGAAAAAGGATGATGGTTGGATGAACCTCCAGTTAGAAAGTGAATGTCTAGCACTTGAATTAGAGGACATGATCTTCAATGATCTTATGGAAGAACTAAGCTGTCCCTGAGTTTGTAGAGTTACCTGTTGTTCGTATTCTGTAATTCATCTTCATTAATTTTTGTACATGATTTTTGGTTTTGCTCAATGTATATATTTACACGATTGATATGTTCAATTCAGTAGTAGAAAAGTGTTTTTCCTATGCCAAACTAGGTAGTATAAATTACCTAGTAGCACAAAAGTGTTTATCCTGTTATCAATTGTCTTAGAAATAAGTGTAAATTTCACAAATGGTCATATAACTATGATATTTTTCACTAAAATTATATGACATTTTTCACTAAAGTCATATAACTTTGTTTTCTCACACAAAAGACATAAAAATTTTAAGTACTTTACCAAAAAGTCATAGTTAACCGGCAAAGATAATTTTCCGGTAATTTTTTCGTATTCTACCTTTTTTTGTTTTTAAATTTAGTATAATAAATTATGACTCAATTAAAATATAACAGGAAAAAGTGCTTAAAATCAGGGCAGTCCAGCTATACGTGCATATATTCACATGTATTCGAGCTGTTGTATTCACAAATATAGCAGTAAAAAGCGCCTAAATCATGGCAGTCCAACTACGTGTATGTATTCGCGTCATGTATTCATGAATACATTAACGACAATTACCTTAAAAATAGGTATATCTAGTTGTATAAGAGCAGAAGAAAAAACTTAATTTTTTTAATGTTTATTGAAATAATAAAAACATCTTTATTTAGCAAATGAGTTCTTAATATTCAGTACATTTAAAAATTCAAAGATAATTATGTTTAGCATTAAGTTCTTAAAATATTATCTGTTAATATTATTTATTTAAAAGTACTTATCTGATACGTCAATATTCTAAATCGTAGGTATTTTGCTCATTAGATTAAAGAATATGGCTTGATTAATAAATATGTATGCATAATTTTTAAAATATATTTTTAGGCATGGTTAAGCATGTTAACTTGAGATTTGTTCACAGTAATGTTATTAATAGATTTAATATCGTTACCTATATATCTTGAAAGTTAATATTAAGAAAATAAATTAAATATATGAATATATTATAAAAATAATAACTACATTAATATAAAATTTGTTTTAATTACAAGTAAAATACATAGGCAAAATATATTATTTAATATATGATATATAAACTATTATATAAATAAGAAGATTTATAATGTCAAAGTTTATAATAAATTTCTTATGTAAAAGTTTTATAAAATCTAGTGAAAGTGATTTTTGTGGTATCTAGACCATAGTAAAATAGTTTGTGCACTAAAATAAAGAAAACTGACTATGCGTAATAAATACAAAGTAAAATTACTTTTTTCATAAGGAAATAAAATAACTTTTGGATAATAAATACAAAGGTAAATGATCACCCACAAAATGTACTCTAAATGATTACCTTACCAATCACACTTCCAAATGAAACTCTTAAAATATCTTTAGTGCAAACTATATCTACGACAGAAGATAACATACATGTAGGACTGTTAAATTCTAAATGACTCGCCCAATTCGTTTAAGATGGGTTGGTTATTGACTCGTTCATTTATTGAACTTGGCGATCTTGATCCAACCCATCTTAACCTATTTAAACTTAGGGTAACTTTTAGCTCAAATTAATCCATGAGTAAGTTTATGAAAATATATTAGAAATAATTTTTTTTTAATAAATATGAACATAACGAAAGCAAAAAAGTCTTATTTATTAATATACAATTTATAAGAAAATAGCACATATTAATTTAAGTTTAATAAGAGTTAGGCGGGTTGGATTATGACCCGAATTTTAACCCGTCTTAATCCAACTCATCTTAGCCCAAGTAACTTTTATACGGGTCATTATTGACTCAATCCATTTTGATTTGCCCAAAATTAACCCAATCCGCCCATTTAACACCCCTACGTACAAGGCAGCAAGTCTATCAATCCAATATTCCCATGACAATTTGCTAAAATCTAGCTTGCCCCATTCTCAGATGACTTGTATTACAATCAAATAGAAATATTGGCATCTTATAACAATATATCATAAAATATGATAATTTTTTAGCCTTATATTATATTCGACGAAGATAGTCCCAAACAATTGGCATTATATTGCCAAATTTTTAGAAAACTACTCTCTTTTATATTTTCTCTCAAAAAAATTACACGCTTATTTTGGTTTCCCTCCCCCTCTATCTCCTTGTATTTCTTCTTCTTCTATCTCTTCTCTTTTGCTCTCATAGTTTAGCATAAAATTTTGTAAATTATGCAAAAAAAAAAAAAAAAACCGTGGGATGAAAAGTTAACTTTAATCCCGCATAAAAAAAATCAGAAGCAAAAACTAAGAGTGAAAAAATATATTTCAATATTATTTTTCTTCTCTCTCTTTATTTTTTTTTTTTTGATTAGATTGAATAAGTGGATGTGATTGAAATTAGTTGAAAATACCTAAACGATGCTATATATAAAATTTGAGCAAGATAAGCTGAGAGAGAAAAAATATATTTCAACTTTGTTTTTCTTCTCTTTTCCTTTTTTGGTTGGATTGAAAAAAAAAGGAAAAGAGAAGAGTGTGTGTGTCATTTTTTATCATCTCTAAAAAAAACCTCTTCCTTCTCTCTAGGAAGAAGGGTGAATAGTGATTTCGACACTATTCATCGATCATTTTCTGGCGATGGATGATAAAAAAATTGATGTCAATATAATCCCCTTCTTATTGCGATCAATCCTCACTTATTTTCTTATCAAAATCCTTAACCATCTCTTCGAGATCTTGATTTGATTTTACAAATCACTGTAGCTCGAAGAATTTTTTCAGATTCTTCATCGATTTCTCTTCGGTTGTATAAAACAATGGTTGAGTCCTTGTTCTATCTTTAGGATTTGAGCTTGGCATCCATGGCTGCGTCGATCTCTCCCCAACCTTTGGCTGTGGGAGAGGTAATTCACAATCTCATAACAGTGGATCCTAAAGAAAATTCAAGACAATCGTATGCTGCAACAATTCAAGCAAAACAGCCTATTCCGACAAAAATAGAGCTCTGTCCAGTGAAATTTGATCATGGTGAACCAGTAATTCAATTCATAATGGAAGACGTTAACAATTTCATTAGAGAAGAAGGATTGCATCAGGCAGTTGTCTTAAAATTCTCGTATGGCAGACCTGATCTATCGGAAGTGCGAAGAGTATTTTCGTCACAATTCGATGTTCAAGGTCATTTTAACGTTGGTCATTTGGAATTTCGTCATCTGTTAATCAGGTTTGATCTCTTCAATGATTATGTCCACTTCCTTTCAAAGTCGACTGGATATCTTAAATCCAAAGGCGACGAATATTTCTTCAGAACATTCCCATGGTCTTTGGGATTCAATCCGAAGGAGGAGACGTCCAGGGCAGTCGTATGGATTTCTCTCCCAGGCCTGACACCAAATTTCTTTACTAAGAAATCGTTAATGTCTATAGCATCAGCAGTGGAAAAACCTCTTGCTGTTGATAAGGCGACGCAAGATAGAACGAGATCTAGCGCGGCAAGAGTTAAGGTTATACTTGATCTGTTGGATAAACATCCTAAAAAGGTCATGCTGCAGATTATTGATTCAGTTTAAGGTAAATCTGTCGAGTTCCATCAAGAAATACTGTACGACAACCTTCCTAAGTATTGCGCTTATTGCAAACACCAAGGTCACGACGAGAAGGCCTGTAGAATTAATAAACAGAATGCTGGAGCAGAGGGGAAGGCAGAGGATACTCTGGTCAGTGATCAGCTTGTAAACGATACGGATGATGTTGACAAATTACAAGGGGATGCAAGGGACTTTCTAAATGATAAAAGAGCTGGACAAGATGCTAAGGCTTTACAGGAAAAAAGTGGTAATTCAGAATCTGAATCAATAAAAGTCGCGCAACAGACTTTACAAACTGCGGGAGTGTCTTTGCAAAACAATGCAGGCTTGGAAGAGGTTGTTGGTCGAATTGCTTCAGTTATAAAACAAGATTCTGTAAAGAATGTTACAAAACAGACTGCTATTTCTAAGACTACACAACCTACTGTGACAGATAGAGGTGATGCAGATCAAAATGCTGTAACTAGGACTGCTGTGATTGCTGGTGTGAATGATAGGTCTATTGATGCAGCAGATCCAGTGGAGTCTATGGAAGAGGTAATGAAATTGGATAAGGGACCTCCTAACATTACAAGAGATGTACCTTCTTCTACAATTTATGCACGATCATATGTGGATACTACTGGGACAATGCTAACTTCTGCAGATCATATTATTTCTAGTGCAAAGACTGGGCAGGTGAATGATCTTGATGGACAAACAGATAAGGTGGGATCAAATTTGAAACATACTACTTCTTCTTCTGAAGTAGCAGATGACACTGAAAAAAGGTCTGGCTAGATTTTGATAGATGTCTGTAAGCAGGATATAGTCATCGACCAACAGCTTTTGGTACAGAAAAGTAAGAATCAGAACAGTACATTATCGGATCAAAGAAATGATACATTTTTGGAGGATTCTATTTCTTTGAATTCTAATGGAGATCCAACTGCTGCATCTGTTGAAGCAGTGGAGAAATCAACAATATCAATTAATTTTGATGCTTCAAAAAAGGAGATGGCCAATTTGTCTACTGTGAAAACACATGACAATGCAAAAAGACAGGACCATATTTTGATCGACCATCAGCACAGTTTAATGAACTCTTTTCTGGTTGATCAATTAACTGGTGCAAATTTGGAGAATCTGGATACTTTCAAAGCAGATACAGTTTCTACTTTTTTATCAATTCAACCAGCTGACAGGTCCACATTACCTATTGCTTCAAAAATAAATGGACAGCAAGAATAAAGCATCAGTTTTGGTTAATGATACTACTCCCAGTAATGTTCAACAGCTAGCAGGAGAAGAGATACATGTACTGACTACTTTTCAGCCAACTCTAGCATTGGATGCAATTATAATTGTTAGAAATAACGCTAGAGGGGGGGTGAATAGCGTATTAATAAAATTTGGCGTTTTCTTGCGGAATTTAAACTTTGCAGGAAATAAACAAATGCAGTAAAAATAAATTACACCACGATATATACTGGTTGGCCACACTTTGTGGTTAGTCCAGTCCCCGAGAGACTCTCTCGAGATTTCCACTAACAACCTTGTCAAGCTTAAGGTGCCCAACAAACCTTTACACTTGAGACTTGAATCACACAAATCTCAAACACTTGCTCGGAGGTTCCTCACCTCAAAGACTTCAACTTGCTCGGAGGTTCCTCACCTCAAAGACTTCAACTTGCTCGGAGGTTCCTCACCTCAAAGACTTCACCTTGCTCGGAGGTTCCTCACCTCAAAGACTTCACCTTGCTCGGAGGTTCCTCACCTCAAAGACTTCACCTTGCTCGGAGGTTCCTCACCTCAAAGACTTCAACTTGTTAAGCTTCCGGGTGCCTAACGAACCTTTACAACTTGAGAACTTGATACAACACAAGCCTCAACCAACCCGCTTAAGGAAACCTATCCCTAAGACTTTACAAGAAGAAATATAACACTCCTTCTTACTACAAGTGTTTAACAAGAACACTCTTTTACTCACTTTACAAGAACTCTCTCAAAGAGCGGATTATGAGTACAAAATATATGGCTCAAGAACACAACAACTCAATCAATAATCTTGGCTCTCAAAAACAATGTAAGATATGAAATTTGAATCACAAGAATGTAATGTATGCTTTGTAATTTTTCTGCAGTGTTGTTGTGTTTTAAAATGATTTTCAGAGAGTGTTTTATATAGAAAATGGAGTATTAGACCGTTGCATTTAGTTCCAGAAAACGCTCCTGAAAATCTGCCTGACAATCGATTGTTGATTTTCGACAATCGATTGTTGGAACACTTTCAACAGACAAGATCCTTAAAATCCGGTTAAAAAGATTTCTGTTGAATTTTAAAAAAATGACAATCGATTGTTAACTTTAGACAATCGATTGTTGTTCAAATATTCAAAATATTTCTGGCAAATTTTTGACTAAAAGATTTTGTACTGATTATACCATAAATAGATAAGCCGTTGGAAAAAGTCCGTTCGGAAAAATCACTAAGCACAATCGATTGTTAAATAGTGACAATCGATTATTCTTCATTTTTGAAGATTTTGAAAACATTCTGTAAGTTGTCCAAAACTTTTTGAGACTTAAGTGTAAAATCTGACAATCGATTGTTGAACAGTGACAATCGATTGTTGCTTCAAAAATGATTTCAAACGAAGTTTCTGTCTCAAGAAAACATTTTAAAAACTAAGTATAGAACTTGACAATCAATTGTTTCTTCAAGACAATCGATTGTTAAACCCAATTTTCTCAAAACGAGTTTAAAAATCATTTTGGCAAATATGCAACTTATTTCTTTAAAAACTTATGATGCATGATTTTATGAAAATCATTTTAGGTGAGAGCCAATATTAGAAATAAGTCGTTGAGTCAAGATTACAAATTAAGACCTACTCAACAGTTGATTGCATCTTCTATTCTTGAACGCGTACTATCCATCTTGTACTTGGTCTGTTATTGTTCCATCACCGATGCTTGTCTCAATGTTTGGCATTTATCAAAACCTACATGAATCAACACACGTTAGTTCGAGAACGTGTTTCTTACAATTTCCCCCTTTTTGATAATGGCAAACATGTATCGGGATATGCATAATAATAACAGTTCAAGATAATTCAATATGCATCATAGACATGTTCATGTTTCATAAGATATTTCCCCTTAAATGATGATTCCCCCTAAATGTGCGCAGTTATATCAAAGTGCATGGGAAATATATTATGCATGCATAGCCCGTTTATTTTCCCCCTTTTGACATTAACAAAAAGTGGCTAGATAACAAGTCTAACAATAGCATGCTAGTTCAACAAACGTCAACATAATCGATTATTATACGGGATAATCGAATAGTTTGCACTGGAAAAAAATTCCCCCTAAATATAAGATTCCCCCTGAATTTATGCAACACATTCAAAGAAAGCATGTAAGTATGCATAAACTCTAGTCTTGCATATAGCCTTTCTTTTCTTCCTTTAAAAAAAATATGTACTTCCCCCTTTTGAAAATATCAAATAATTCATATAATGGAAATAGGAGAGATATTTCAAATGAAAATCAACTTTCATTAAATAGATAAAATATTACATAGGCCATTAAATAAATAAAAATACAAGAAAATATTTAATCCTCGTTATCATCATCTTCGTCCATGTTTTGCGGCGGTGCCTCAAATGGGACAACAGCACCATATTGATAGTTGACATGGTCAAAGTATCCTTGGACATAGCGGGTTAAGATCAACTTTTGTCTCAATGCGGGTAAGATGATTTAAAATATCCGAATTTGGATCTTGATTTGGAGGAGGATTTTGAGGAGGATGTGGAGGAGGGTGATTGTCATGATCGCCACCACTGTGAAATGAAGATTCAGAAATTTCCCAGTGTTTGGTCCGATTTTTAAGTGGACCATTTGCCGTGATAATGCCGGCGGATTCAAGAAAATGCATGACAAGAAGTGCATAAGGAAGATGTTTGTCTTCGGCGAGAGCATCACGCATGTGAAGCTTGATTAATTTACAATAATTTAATCGAGCTCCGGAAGAAATGGCATGCATGAGTTTACAATCTTCTTGGGAGATGGTGGTGTGACTGCTTTTTCGGGGCTTGAAAACTCGGGTGATGAAATAGAATATCAACCGATAGTTCGGATCCATTCCCGTGATTGTAGGACGACGAGAAGTGAGACGTGGATCATAGTGAGTGAGTCCAATTTGACGAAGAAAAGAGGTTTCATCAAATAAGGCTCCCTCTTGTCCAACACATTGGTGAATGTCTTCAGCATCATTTGGAAGTTTGACAATGGCGTTAAGATATTCGTCGGAGACAACTATTTTGACACCATTTAGAAAAGTGAGAAGATCGCCATCGTCAGTTGGACGGAGGTTTGAATAAAAGGCCCGAATGAGTGTAGTATTGATGAAATCATATGAAAGGAGAAGGAAGTCAAGAAGTTGACTTTCTCGGAGTAAGTTTACAGCAAGACCATAGTTTTGGAGATATCGCATAGTAGAAAAACGAGGAGGATGAATATCACGTTTTTCAAATTTAGTAAGAAAGCGATTTAATTTATTTTCGCTTTTGAAGACCAAAACATCACCATCTTGATATGGATGATATCCGGAGGGAGGAAGAGTAGAGTTGGAAGCACCTTCCCTATTTGAACGGGTTCTTCTCGACATATTGATAGAAGAAAGAAAGCTTGAATTTTGCAAAATGAGCTTTTTAGAGAGGATTTGAGGCTTTGAGCTTGAATATTTGGTGATGAGAATGAAGACACCATCTCCTATTTATAGAGGGGAGAATAAAAAAAAATATGCCTGAAGTTAACTCAAAAACGGTCGAGTTTTGGAATTGACCGTTGAGACAATCGATTGTGTATTTGAGACAATCGATTGTTGAACAGTGTTATGCCAGTTGGATTGACTGATAAAAGCTGATAATCGATTAAAGGAGGCTGCAGGACAGAACGGTAAGAATTTTTGAATTAATACCGTCTGACAATCGATTGTTTATACATGACAATCGATTGTTGAGTGTTTGACAGTTTCTGAAAAGCTGGCAATCGATTAAAGAGAGCTGCAGGACTCAACGGTAAGAATTTTTGAATTAATACCGTTGGACAATCGATTGTGTGATAGAGACAATCGATTGTGGCAAGTTTGACACTTAGATTCTGAGAATTTGGCTTGAAACAGAATGTTTTTGAAATTTCAGAAAATCACTGACAATCGATTGTGTAATGGGCAAAAATGGTCTAAGTCCTGAAAATTGATTTTGGAAGCATGGTAATCAATTTTGAATATGTTATAATCAATTTTGGAATTATGACAATTGATTATGAATGGAATAACGTCATCAACACATGGTGGAAGATAATGATTCTTCGGATGAAAACGTTTTTATGAAAATAGATTTTCCATCATGAATACATATGATCAACACCAATTGTTATAAATGCCAATTTAGAAAATCAAAACTCAATACAATTTATGCACTTAATCAATTATGCAATTTATCAAAATAACGTTCATATCAATACTTGTGACATATAATACCAATTCAACTAGCTAAAGGGTAGAGTAAGGAACGATCATACCCGGTTTGTCTTGATGTCATCCTCCATCGTTGACATCTCAATTTGCTAGAAATTGAATTGAATGCTTCATGCGAGCACATTTGCATTTCCAACATTTAATCAAGTGAAGCCATTTCCGATATATATATATACAAGCAATTTATCACCATAATAACAATTCAAAAACCAAATAGATATTTGTTAAGAAAATATCATCAATAAAATTTATGCAATCAATTCTTTCAAAGCACAAGTTCCCTCTTAAGTAAGACAAAATGGAATGTAATGACATTCCTCTTACTTGTAACAAATTGCCTAAGACATTTCTTCTTTTGATAAGAAGATTGTATTAAGGCTAATTCCTTTTACCATATTCACAAAAGAATAGGAAGGATATTGAGGAATGTACAATATGACGATTTTTATAAATTTATCAATTATATCAACCAAACAACAAAAAAAATAATTGTTATTTTGGAAGGCATTTGTCAAAACATATATTGCATGCTGTTTCAAATAGCTAGTCAAATCATGAATCAACCATCTTATCACCTGTTTAAGCAAAACACATCAATTTGACATTTTACAGGAAATACCGATTGTTACAGAAGAAAAAAATCCATTTGACGGAGAGCATAACAAATGCATCAAATGTTGTTTTATTAACAGTGATACACAAGGTTATTTTTAGCAATCCATATTGCAACAAATGTCACATATTTAAGCGCATTTGCAATAATGAGAACCAAAACAAAGCATGATTCAAGGAGAATTGATACGGATGGTTAACAAAGACATATCAACACATACAATTGGGCATGATAAAAATGAAAGCCTAGCCTTTAAAAAAAAAGAGTTCAAGAACGTTTATGCCTATTTTGAACTGACACGATGATAAATGATAGCTGTCGAGTTCAGAATTCAGAATGGTAACAAATCTTGAGATTTTTACCGATTGACAATCGATTGTTGAAAAGGGACAATCGATTGTTGAACTATTTGACACTTAGTTCCTGAAAAATCTGCAAGAAACAGAAAGTTTTTGAAAACTCAGAAAAACACGGACAATCGATTGTGCCTGTGAACAATCGATTGTGGACTAGACCAAAAAGGTTTTAAGTCCTGAAAATCGATTATGAGAGTATGCTAATATAAAAAGCATTTATCAAAACATATATTAAAACATGATTTAAAACACTTTGCTGTTTGAAAAGATTGTCAAGACATAATTCAACTAAACATGATTTTAGTAGGTACTCATTCAATGCACGAATCAACATTTGTCAAAGCATGGATCAAGCATTTAATAGTTGATACTAGTAATCAAAAATGAATTTTCAGCATGTCAATCAACAAGTATAGTCAACAAGAAATTTCACAAATTGATTCTTACAATTAACGCATGTCAACGTTTTTCAGGGTGAGAATCAAGTTGACAACTTATATGTTAATAACACCAGCTGCCATATATCAACAAATCTGTCAACATTAATAACTTGCACATATTCGGTTTTATCAAAAAGAATAGCTAACCGAAATTCCTCTCGATGCCTTTGGGTGTCGTGCTTGGCGCATCTACTACAATTTTGTAGTCTTCAAGCACACCTGCAAAAATACCTACGGAGAGGTTTTTGGTACCCATATCTTTTTGGGTCCTTTGGGGTTAGGCAAATAATAATTATAACCAAAAGATAAATCTCTATGTTTAGCAAAACACACGGGTGCAATGTGACCTATCCGATTGCAATAATGGCATACTACGTTCGGATTGTGCCAATGCCTAGGTTGCGCCAAATACATTCTAGGTGATCTAGAGTCATTCCTAGAGGCGTTGAGAATCCTAGAGTCATTTCTAGGTTGTCTAACGTAGTTCGTTCTAGGCTTATCAACAATAGTCCTAGTATTGATTCTAGGCGATGTAAAGTGATTAACTCTAGATTCATTATTCCAATTTCTAGAGTTGTATCTAGGTGATCTAAAGGCGTTAGTTTTAGACTTGTTTTCATACATCCTAGCGTAATGTCTAGGTGGTCTAAAGGAATTTGTCCTAGACTCATTTATAGCCCTAGAATTATTTCTAGGTGGAGCAGTAAAATTTCTAATGGGATTTCTGCTTTTATGCCGTTGATTATTCTTCGACGTTTCCTTTTCTTCAATAACCTTAGGGACATCTATACTTCGTGATTCTAAAGTTTTCCTAAGTTCTGCGTTTTCTAACTTCAAAGAATCGCAGGACGTACAAGTAGAGCATTCATCAACATAAGAAGCTTCATGCATAGTCTTAATGACTTGTCTAAGTTCTACACTATCATTTTGCAAAAACTGATTTTCTTTTACAAGATTCTCGTTATCAAGAGACAGATGTTCAAAATCTTTTTGTTTTAAAGAAAGTTGATTTTTCAAATCTTTTTCTTTCAATAAGAGACGTTCTTCAAAATCCTTTTCTTTTAAAGAGAGATTTTTCTGAAAATCTAATTCTTGCTGGGAAAGTGATTTCTTCAAATCTCTAATCATTTTGGCAGCATTACCATATTCACCATACAAATCTTCATATGCATTTTGTAATTCTTCGAACGAGTGAGAATTAGAGATACTTACCTCTTCTTCGTTGTTTCCTTTGTCGGCCATCAGACATCGGGTAGTTGGTTTCTCATTTGAGTAGTCTCCTTCTGTTTGAGGCGTGCTTTCATATATTTCCTCAAGTTTATCCCATACTTCTTTTGCAGTTTTGCAGTGGGAGACTTTTTGATGATTTTCCTGATTCAAGGCACTATACAACATATTTATAGCATTAGTATTATATTCCTTTACCTTGGCTTTCCCGACTTGTGTTGTCGTTTGATCGCCAAGTTTGATGATTTGCCACAGATAAAAGTCGTTGGCGATGATAAAGATTTTCATCCGATCTTTCCAACATAGGTAGTTGTTTCCATCAAATATTGGAGGCATAGTGTAGCAATTGCCTTCACCGATTCCTGCAAAAGAATCATGAGTAGAAGCCATGGATGGTTCTCTCAAACTGTTAAGTTTTTCAGAGAGTATGGCTCTGATACCAATTGTTAGAAATAACGCTCTACGCTAGAGGGGGGGTGAATAGCGTATTAATAAAATTTGGCGTTTTCTTGCGGAATTTAAACTTTGCAGGAAATAAACAAATGCAGTAAAAATAAATTACACCACGATATATACTGGTTGGCCACACTTTGTGGTTAGTCCAGTCCCCGAGAGACTCTCTCGAGATTTCCACTAACAACCTTGTCAAGCTTAAGGTGCCCAACAAACCTTTACACTTGAGACTTGAATCACACAAATCTCAAACACTTGCTCGGAGGTTCCTCACCTCAAAGACTTCAACTTGCTCGGAGGTTCCTCACCTCAAAGACTTCAACTTGCTCGGAGGTTCCTCACCTCAAAGACTTCACCTTGCTCGGAGGTTCCTCACCTCAAAGACTTCAACTTGCTCGGAGGTTCCTCACCTCAAAGACTTCACCTTGCTCGGAGGTTCCTCACCTCAAAGACTTCACCTTGCTCGGAGGTTCCTCACCTCAAAGACTTCAACTTGTTAAGCTTCCGGGTGCCTAACGAACCTTTACAACTTGAGAACTTGATACAACACAAGCCTCAACCAACCCGCTTAAGGAAACCTATCCCTAAGACTTTACAAGAAGAAATATAACACTCCTTCTTACTACAAGTGTTTAACAAGAACACTCTTTTACTCACTTTACAAGAACTCTCTCAAAAGAGTGGATTATGAGTACAAAATATATGGCTCAAGAACACAACAACTCAATCAATAATCTTGGCTCTCAAAAACAATGTAAGATATGAAATTTGAATCACAAGAATGTAATGTATGCTTTGTAATTTTTCTGCAGTGTTGTTGTGTTTTAAAATGATTTTCAGAGAGTGTTTTATATAGAAAATAGAGTATTAGACCGTTGCATTTAGTTCCAAAAAACGCTCCTGAAAATCTGCCTGACAATCGATTGTTGATTTTCGACAATCGATTGTTGGAACACTTTCAACAGACAAGATCCTTAAAATCCGGTTAAAAAGATTTCTGTTGAATTTTAAAAAAATGACAATCGATTGTTAACTTTAGACAATCAATTGTTGTTCAAATATTCAAAATATTTCTGGCAAATTTTTGACTAAAAGATTGTGTACTGATTATACCATAAATAGATAAGCCGTTGGAAAAAATCCGTTTGGAAAAATCACTAAGCACAATCGATTGTTAAATAGTGACAATCGATTGTTCATCATTTTTGATGATTTTGAAAACATTCTGTAAGTTGTCCAAAACTTTTTGAGACTTAAGTATAAAATCTGACAATCGATTGTTGAACAGTGACAATCGATTGTTGCTTCAAAAATGATTTCAAACGAAGTTTCTGTCTCAAGACAACATTTTAAAAACTAAGTATAGAACTTGACAATCGATTGTTTCTTCAAGACAATCGATTGTTAAACCCAATTTTCTCAAAACGAGTTTAAAAATCATTTTGGCAAATATGCAACTTATTTATTTAAAAACTTATGATGCATGATTTTATGAAAATCATTTTAGGTGAGAGCCAATATTAGAAATAAGTCGTTGAGTCAAGATTACAAATTAAGACCTACTCAACAGTTGATTGCATCTTCTATTCTTGAACGCGTACTATCCATCTTGTACTTGGTCTGTTATTGTTCCATCACCGATGCTTGTCTCAATGTTTGGCATTTATCAAAACCTACATGAATCAACACACGTTAGTTCGAGAACGTGTTTCTTACAATAATGACTGGGCAGAATGAAGAGGTGGCTGATCAAGGTGATGTTATGGAATTGGAATTTGCTTCATCTGTTACAAAGGGTAACAAGAATACCAACAGGACATTGCACAATGAAACAGTTGCTACAGCTTCTATTTTGCCAAAGATGGATCCTACACTTCATTTGCAAAGTCTTGCTGATCGAGCTATATCTGCGAGTGATGATGCTGTCATTCAAATAACAGCAAGTCATACGGTTGATGATATTGTGCAGAACTCATTTCGACAAGATACCTCTCACAAGCCAGAGAAGGTTCAACAAGACAGTATGACCATTTCAATACCTACAGCAGCTGCAAATGTCTCTAATACTACCTTGTCTCAAGGTGAGCTTGATCTACAGCCTTCTGATGATACACAAGAAACAAGGGCAACTGGACAACGTTCTGCAAGGAACAATTGGTCAACCAGGTCCAACAGAAAAGAAACTCAGAAAAACAAAAAAAATAAGCAGATCGCAGAAAAGAGTCCAGCACATGTCCCGACTACTATGCACTCAACTCCAGCATTGGATGACATTAAAGCATCTGTTACTGAGGATAACAACAGCTCCAATAGGTCATTGCATAATGAAGCAGCCACTGCAGTCTGTCTTCTGCCAAATATGGATTATACACTGCAAAGTGTTGCAGATCGAGCTAAAACTATGACCGATGATGCTGTCACATTAGCAAGTCCTTCAGATGACAATTGGTCATCAAGATCCAACAGAAATGAAACTTCAAGAAAAAAAATAAATAAGCAGATCGCAGAGAAGAGCCCAGCTCAAATAACAAGCTCTAATTCATCTGCTGTGCTTGCCAATGTCGGTAAAAATGATGGAAAGGTGGGTGGAGGAAAGTTAAAGATGGTTAAAAGTTATCCTCCTCTTCCTTTATCCAGTACACTTGTAGAGAAAGGTATCAATGATTATGGGGAATTTTCAAGCTTCAATGGGAAGAACAAACATCTAGTCCTAGCTAATATGAGAGATATGGTTATTAAATCGAAACTCGGGGATCAACGACATTTTGAGGATGAAGAGAGCTGGGACGATGGTTCTGCTGGTTGCTCATCTGCAGAAGAAGACCAAGAAGATGGTTACGATAGCTCAGAGAACATTGAAGCTCAAATCAAGCCAAAATTGCAAGGGAAACCTGCAACTTTAAATTGGAATGCAAAAATGCCATCTGCTGCAAATCCAAACAGCATTTTAAGCCATAATGCTCCAGTTTTCATTCCAAAAACTAATACAATAGGTACTTCAAGAACATCAATTGTAAAGATCGACCAAAAAGAAACAACTCAAAATGTAATCCAATTATCGGGTGAAACATCAGCTGTTGGAAACAAAATAGCATTGCAAAACTGTAGACAAAATCAGATTATACCTATACACACTGGACACCAGCAGCAAATGAATGAAAATACACCAATGAACTGCCTTGCTGGATAGTTCAAGCATGAATCTTCTGCTCCGCTAATCTCTTCAGAGCAAAGACAACTCCAGAATGATATGGAAGGGAGACAGATATATGAAGAAGGAGAGGAAGAGGATATCTTAACGCAATGTCGTAAAGATGCTGCAAGAAAAGGGAATTTGTCACCAATGCACAGTAAAACAACTAAAAAGTGTCGCCAAAGGGACAGAAGCTGGGACGGTAGGGTGGTCGAAGACGCAAACATAAGGAAGCACCCAATGAGAATTGCAAAACAAAAACAGGTTACCCAAAGAACAAAGAACAAAGCATGAATTTGGATGACTTTTTTTTGAATTCATCACAAAGTTGGAGAAAGGACAACAACTTCGTCGCTTCATCATAATTTTAATTAACCTTCTTAATATCCTCATATGTAATATCACTACAGAGTATGTTATAAACTCTGCGATGATCATAACTTATTTGGCACGATCAAGTTCTTATGTTGTAATTTTTATTTTCAGTTATTAATAAAAAAACTAACCCTAGGCTACGCCTAGTGGATTGCCAAAAAAAAATGAGTGTGTGTGATTAAAATTGGTTGAAATCACCTAAACGAGGCTACATACAAAATTTGAGCAAAATTAGAAGTAATCTAGACTGGTTTCATGTAATAAAATAAGACCTAAAAATCCAACTACAACATATTTATATCAGGTTGTATATCGTCTACATCAGATTACATGAACATATGATTTTAAAGACGTATATGTATATCACTTTGTATATCGTGTATACAACATAACTTGTTTATAGACACCCATGTATATCGCATTGTATATTGTATATATAACATAACTTTTGTGGATATACATATAATAAATATAATATATCACTGATTTACATGGTGATATACACGGATTACAATTTTAGTACGCATGTCTGATATGCTATACAGTGTGATACACAAATAATACAATATTTTTATTGTGATATACATTAATATAAATGCAGCAACAACTCTCTCTCTCTCTCTCGCTCTCTCTCTCTCTCTCTCTCTCTCTCTCTATATATATATATATATATATATATATATATATATATATATATATATGTATGTATATGTATATGGGATATGGAAAAGATTATGACGTTATATATACACCACCACCTGATCATCTGGTATACGTTGATGATAATATTAATATCTAGGGCTATTTTTTGCCAATTATATGGATATGTGTTATACCATTCATTCGTCTTTTAGTTTCTATTTTCTATGGTCTCGCAAGCATTTCAGGTTCGCCATGAGTTAGTTTTTTTTTATTTCTATTAGAAGTCGATACAACAAAAACTCGAAAACGATTTGGTGAAAAATTGTATTTGCTAACTAACATATTAAAAGCACCATCTATTTGTTGATTAGAAATAAATGCAGCAAAAATTAATTTGTTGATTTCATGAAACGATATGAATATGTGTTATTAGAAAATAATTATAACAGGTCGACAAAATAGATTATTGCAAATGACTAAGTATTAGAAAATACATAGTCAATGCAGATAAGTATACTGTATAATAAGTGTATACTTAAGGTAAACACCGAATATATACTTCTTATACATTATATATTAAGTATACATAAACTTACACTTTTTATACAATAATTTTACATGATATACCTTTTGAATTGTAGAAGTATTATGATTGTTCTTTCTTAGATAACTATGCATAACGTTGAAATATATACAAAATAGACTGTGATTACACAATTTATATACAATAGACTGTCACTATACAAAATATAAACAAAATAGGCTGTCACTATACAAAAAATATACATAGACTGTCACTATACAATTTATATACAATAGATTGTCACTATACAAAATAGACTATCACTATAAGATGTTGTACGAAATAGACGGTAACTATACAAAAAATATACAATATAGACTATCATTATACAAAAAATATATAAAATAGAGATTTTGAGTTATTAGATGTAATATGTTTATCCCGGAAGGACAATTTATATCAATAAAAAAAAGGATGAGCTATTATAATTTTGAGGGACTGTAGAGGTCATTTTCTCAACTATATATTCAATAGAAAACATATAAGGCATCAAGCTTATCCATGCAATATTCCCATGACGAATTGCTAAAATATGGCTTGCCCGGCTCTCAGATGGCTTGTATCTTATAAAGGGATTTTTACCTTCCTATACCACATATGAAACCTTATTACCTTT
Organism: Nicotiana benthamiana; assembly: GCA_034376525.1. NCBI lineage: Eukaryota > Viridiplantae > Streptophyta > Magnoliopsida > Solanales > Solanaceae > Nicotiana > Nicotiana benthamiana. The sequence continues at coordinate 21,109,199 of CM067333.1, read as the reverse complement.
AATGTTTAAGGTTTGAGTTAATTATATTTCAGCATACCAAATTACCATTTATATATCATAATTCAAATCAGGGATATAATTAAGGGTGAAGTTATATTAGGCATAATTGTAGGACCGTATATTCCCACTTTCTCTTTCCTTTCATCTCAACTAAAATACAAATTCAAAATCTGAATTTATATTAGGCTAACAAGAATACACTCATTGAAGCTGAACCCTGGAGTGGATTTTTATGAAAAATATTCAATCTTTTTCTTTCTACTAGAGCTGCAAAGATTATAGTAGAAACAGAGAAGATCATTCCAATACCGATCCTTTGTAGAATATTAATGCCTCTTTCGTTTCTTATTTCCCATCTTAGGACAATTACGGGGATGTTCTCATAGGTAGTGACGGATATAATCATGCCAACAACTGCTAAGGAAAAAATTGAGGCAGGGGAAATCTCAAAATTGCGAACAATCTTTCGGTTTAGTGTCACACCTTATTTATTAAAAAATGTTGCAGCTTGTGCAACACATATACCAAATGGTATAGTGGTTATCCAACTGGGAATCATGTTGATAACTAGCTTCAATTCTTCTACATTCGTCACAGTTGTAAGTTTCCGAGGATTTTGCTGTTGCTACTATGATTATATCTGATGACCATATTAATCTACAATTCATCTACAAAATATAATGCATCTACAATCAGAATATAAACAATCTATTATTCCTCTACAAAATATCTATAAACTAGGTATATTAAATTTTAATATCTCAATTTCTATTCGATTTTAGTTTAGTTGGGAGTTTTGACATAATTGCGTTTTTTACCTACAATTAGAATGCAAATAATCTATAATTTATCTACAAAATATCTACAAATTGGGTACATTAAATCTTTATATCCTAATTCCCATCTAATTGTAGCATAATTGTGATTTTTGACATAATTGCATTTTTTCAGAAGATTTGTAGATGTTTTTGCCATTTTTTATTTGTGAAAAAAGAAAATAAAGCATCTACAATCAGAATACAAATAATCTATAATTTAACTATAATTTATCAATAATTTCTACAATATGTCTTCTTCTTCTTCTTCGAGTTTCAATCTGAAATTCAGTTAAAACCAAGTCTTATCTTCAACAAAACCCCTCAAAATTGAGATATTAACTCCAAACGATATTTCCGATTATTTTCAACAACACCCAATAAAAAGAAAAAAGATTTTTGAAAACCCCAATTTAAATTCAAAGCTTTTAAGCTTTTTAATGGCTATAAATGGTGAAAAATATATGGAAGAGCGGATGAAGATGAAGAACATAAATCTTCTTGCCGTTTAAGAATATGAATTTAATGTAGAGTTTTTTCATGATTTTTAGCACGTTAATTATGGAAGATTCTGCCCAATTAATCATTTATTAAACAAATGTTACATAAATAGTAGGAAAACTGTGGACTGGGCGGGTAATTTACATAGTATGCACATATTTGATAATAAGGTTTCATATATGGTATAGTTAGGAAAAAATCGTTATTACAAATAGATGGCCCATTGGGCCTCGTTTAAATGCCAAATTATAATAAAAGCATAATTCATGGGCTTCAACAAAGACTAAACCTAATGTAGATCATTATTCCTTCACAATCCTTATGCCTACTATAGATCAATACTCATATTTCGACTAGCATTTTGAGTTCGGCCTAAAGTCCATTTTCTTAAAATGACATTAGAGTAAAACTATTTTTGTTCTTGGACACATGTTATGAGTGTTATTCCCATGTTTCGGAATAGAAATGTGAAAATAGAAATAGTAAGACAAACGTTCCAAGAATTCCTCTCATGATAGAATGGAATATTATTCTGTAGTGTTGGCAGTAGAAATTAAAAAACTTCAACGATCTCAACAAACGGTAGTGCTTAACATATATGTTTTTGCTTTTAAAACTATGCAATATGTAGAAGAGATAGTGTTTTCTGATTTGCGATGTTAAAAAATAAGGGCAAGCCTCTGAATTTATAACTAACGAGATTGAATTTTAATATATGCAAAGATACCTTTTCGTTTGACAAGGTGTATATTCGGCAAAAAATATTTAAATTTCTATTAAGTGTAATGTTTGGTCCCGAATTAGACCATTGGAAAATTATCGCAAATTTTAATTTAAAAGTAAACATGAATGGAAAAGGAAATAAAATTTCTCTAAGATATATCAGCCAATCAGATCATTTGACCAAATATAAATTCAAAGTCAAGCCGAGCCAAGCAGATGATGGCGATGCAAGGCTTGATCCCTCTCAAATTGTTTAAGAGCTAGAAGAAGTACTTCTATTTATAAACACACTAATCATCCTCTTCCTACCAAATGAGGGACAAAGTTCCTTTTTAAAACACCAAAATCAAATTTTTATTTCCCTTTATTTTTTCTCTCAATTTTCCATTCAGACCTTTATTTAAAAATTCAACAATGATATCCATGCTCTATATGTCCATCTTTGAGCATGTGGAGTGTGTTATGATGTCCCACGTTATCTGAGTAAATAAGTTCTGATTTACGTATATGTTATTTTTCCAACCCTCACTTACCTCATAAGCTAATTTTTATTGTTGATTTAGATCATAAACTATCTGCAGTTGGGTGTGGTCATACACGTTGCTTTCGGCTCATGTCATATATATGTTTGTACCTATGTGCTAATTAAGCTCAAAATTTGGGGCTGATCCTGTTTATGAAATCCTGGTTTATGAGGTCCCAGAGGAATTAAAGCTAGAAAGAAGGTCTAATGATGTTCCTCTATAAAATGATGAACAATTATGAGATGGATTGTTTACCATGAAAATGGTAATAACTATTAAATTTAATTTAGTGGTTCCAAAAATACATGATCTATTTTCATGCTAGTTGTTAGGAAATTGTTGCTATATGAAAGACTTAGAAATGAAATAAGAACTTTAAGGATGAGGTGTTAATCAAACCGAATCACTGTCTATCGGGCCTCGAATTGCCTATTCGAGGGCCTTGAGGTCGAGTCTGGAGCTCGACTGGGAGCTATCGAAGGCATTTGGTCGGATAACAGTTATAAATAGAACAAGTGTGGCTCTTTATGACCAATAATAAGCAATAAATGATGAACAATAAATAGAATTACAATAAATGGAGGCAATAAATGAAGTAACAAGATCAAGAGAATATGTTAGAGACCAGAGATGATGTTCTTGTGTATCTTGTATGAAGCCACATATGTCAAAAAAAACAAGGATCCCCTTTGTATTAGAGAGATAATCCTAACATAGTACAAGTGACTTATTATAAAGATATGGAGATGGGACATGTAACTGGTGACACGATATGGGCTCAGACTTCCCTGGCAGATTTGTCGGCTCTAGCTTTACACCTTGAGGACTCCCCATAACCATCGATCCTATACTGCCCCGAGGTCGAGCGTCTATTGCCCTCGAGGGTTGAGACTCGACCGTGGTTTCGAGCCTTCGAGACGCTATAACGAAGGAAAATTGGACCCTCCGGTTTTACCATATATAGGTAGTCCCTGCGTTTCTAACAGTAGAAATGATAAGAAACGACCTTGATAACAATCTTTCGGATTATCCCGCGATAATTTTATACTTATCGCTTCACACTCATTACATAGGATTTTGTGACAGCCGAGATGTCTCGTCGTTTCAACTTTCCAGAGTTATTCAATGTACTATCATTTCTTCTTCTTCAAAGTGGTAATGTAGCCGTTGGTTCAGCTTCCAAGGACGCATTAAATGCGTATGCTACGTCTTTCAATGACAATTATGGCGCCTGTTGGTTATGATGCTGCCTCTCCTATAAATGGGGTCCTTTTAGAACCACTTTTTGTACAAGTGTTCTTCAATCAACCTTACACACAGTTCTTCTTTCAATCCTCATCCGTTATGATTTCCCATGTTTGAGGCCCGTAGCCTCAAGTTTGTATGGTGTCCTTCTCATCATTAATGCCATGGTTTTTTTCCGACGCTCTTCCTCATCGAGCAAGAATATACCAGCTTATTGTTGTTGTTTTCCCGAGACGAGGGGATATGGGACTGATTTCTCTCGACTTAGGAAAATATTTGAACTTTACACCACTATTCATGAGATTGTTCTGACTATACACTGTTGCTCACCTCCCCCAATTACCTAGTGCGACGCCTCACTCTCTTTGATTTTCGTGGAGTGAGGAGGCACTATCTACTAACTATTTCATCCCATACCGGGGCAACGTCCCGAGAAGTGGCTTTACAATAGTAGTATTGGCGAAATACAAACTAACCATATTTTTCACCAAGCCACTTCTTCGTTTCTTTATGCTTCTTCTGTGTCACTTTGCTCTTCTTCACCACTTTGCTCTTCTTCATCTTCTCTCTCATAGATATCATTTTGGAGGACCGAGATGAGCTCCCCAAGCAGCTGGCATTCGAAGATGTTGCTTTCGAGGATGCATACCCGAGGAGATGGTGCTCGACGATACTGCCGTCGAGAAGATATTAGGCTAGGCTCTAGGATTTTACCATATGTGTACCTTTTGCCTCTTTGTTTCTGTCTAAGGACCCTTTATTGGATTTTGTAATTATATGTAAGGACCTCTCGTAGGCTTTTGTAATCGTATATAAGGACCCCTCGTGGGCTTTTGTAATCATATGTAAGGACCCCTCATGGGATTTTGTAATCGAATGTTTATGAATGATAAATGTTCCTTTAATTGTCTATGATGCACCCTATTTTCTCTTTATCAATGGCTATGTAGAATCCAAGTGCATGACTCCTTCGATCGGTGAAAATATCGGGCGCGGCTTGGACTGATAAAGTCAGGTCGTCAGAACCCTAACATTGAGTTAAATGAGAGTAAGGTTTTTAACGCCTAAATCGTGATATATCCTTTAGAACCTGCGATAACCTTCGAGGGGGAATTTGCTCGGAAGCTCAAGGATGGAGACCACTTCAGGCTTTCGAGAGCAGTCCCCTAATGAGGATTAAATCAGGCTGTCTGGAAACTTGTCTTCAACTTAGTATTCATAGCTTAAGCCGTTATAGATAGATCCGGGATGATGGACTGCCCGGGTTTAGACGGTATCTTGAGGCTAAGCCCATACGAATAAAGTTTTAATTTAAGTGCTTATTTTCCTTCTAGAGAGGAGACTTCGAAACTAGGTGTCGTTTCGAGTCTTATAATGACATTGACGGCCCCTTAGAACGATCCCCGAGATCGGGTACCATCTGGGGTCAGGCGATGATGCTAAAAGGATTCCTGGAGCCTAACCACTTTTTGATGGAGGTCCTCGATATCGGGTACCATCTCGAGACTGGTGAAGATGCGAAATGCTTCATGGAGCCTAACTTCCTCGAGGTCGGGTACCACATCGGGACTAGTGATGATGCCAAAGGCTTCCTCAAGCCTAGCTCATTTTTGATGGAGGTCCTCGAGGTCGGGTACCGCCTCGGGTGTGGTGATGATGCCAAAGGCTTCCTGGAGCCTAACCTTTTTTTGATGGAGGTCCTCGAGGTCGGGTACCACCTCAGGACTGGTGACGATGTCAAATGCTTCCTTGAGTCTAACATCTTTTTGATAGAGCTCCTCGAGGTTGGATACCACCTCGGGACTTATTTGGTTCGGGGATCTCCACTCTGAAACGTCATATGAAATTTGTCAAATTGGTGACACGGCTGTAATGTGATCGAGCTGACCCCGGCGGCAAATCTTCACAAATTGGTTTTGACCAACATTTTAATAGGCCTCTAGGGAATGAGGACCATTGCCATTTTTTTCCATATATAGGGCTGTTTCCGCCCATTTAGAGATTCCACCATTTTGATAAGTAACACTTCTTTTTCATACGTTAGGCCTTTCGCTATTTCAACATTGTTTCCCTTGCCTAAATTCCTACTCCAGTTCTCTAATTTAGCTGTATCCATGACCGTTACATCCGGACCCATTTGGTAGGGAGGAGAGAGTTTCGCATGTGGTTCTTGCCTTATTGGCTCAGGACAGTTTGCTTGGAGAGGGGAATTTCCATTAGAAAAGTACCCAGATGCTCAGGATCAACAAGAGCATACCTTGAAGTTTACTTCTTTGATACGAGAGAGGCACCCGAGGTCTGTGAGGAAAGACTGTGGATGTGGGGGGGGGGGGGGCAAGGTAGTACTGCAAGTACCTTCCCTAGATAAGAGTATTATAGATCGTGTTGATAGGTTTTTGAATGTGCTCACGTACCCCTTAATGCCACCCCCTGGATAGGATTATGCTTGACTTCTCTCAGAAGTATCAGGTCACCTTGGCCCAGATTCACCCGTCATTTTGGCGGATAGTGTTGATTGTGAGGTTTTTTTGAGGTGAAGGCAGGGCTTGAATTTATGCTTAGCCATCTTATTAGACTTTACCGGCCCTTTAATCATCAATGTCTGCTAATCTTACGATGCCGATCGACCACGCCTTTAATTGTCGATGATGAAGAAGATGAGGGCCGGGAGTGGCTGAGTCGATTTTTCCGAGTACGAACTGCAGATATTATCCCATGGAGTTTATGCCATTTCCTGAGAAATGGAATTATACACGTAAGTTGTACACTCGTGCCTTCATTGTTGTTTAACTACGGCGAAGAGGTGTTCCGTAAGTATGCCTTGTTTTCTTTTTTTGCAGTGATTTCGTGGATGCTGGACGAGGAACCTGATCTACCGGATTGGGCATTGAACTTGGCGACCCATTTGTCTCACAACAAGCATATGTGGCAAGCTTTATCTAAGGATAGGTGGGGGGAAAAATACCACGGTATGTGTTGTACGATCAATTCCCTTTTTTGGGGTGAAAAACACTTTCTCTTTCTACGTGCTAACCCTATTATTTTAGGCACAAGGGAGCCTTCCAAGGCGAGGCCGTGTCCCCTTAGGGGGAAGAAGGATCGCTAGCTTCTGAGTTAAAGAATGACAATAATAAGAAAGATATATGTTTGCAGGGCGATGACACTCGGGGCGAGGAGAACCTGGGCTAGGGGCCCGGAGTGGAGGTATTGCTTGAACCTACCGCGCCCATGATTTCTAGTTTTGGAGAGGTGGTTTATTCTCTACCTTTATATTCTTTTTTTGTTGGAGGCAACTCGAGGGATACTCAAAATCGGGGATCATATGCACAAAATAATCGTGTCTCTGCCAGGTTCGATGTTTTCAAAATTGAGGGAACTAGGTCAGTATATATGCACTCGACCTTTGAGGAAGCACAGCGGCTTCACTCCGTGGTGAAGTTTTGGCACTTGCCATTAGAGTTTTGTGCCTTCTCTTCCTTACTGACTTTACTTTTGCAGGCCTTCGACAAATTACGTTCGAGCCGCTTCGCCGTGAGCCACGCTACAAAAAGCTCTAGATGAGGAGAAATACCTAAGGATCCTTTGTGTTAAAAGAGAAGTTGAATTTGCATCCTACGGTATGACGCGAGTCAGAGCTCGAATTACGAGAGCTACTTGAAGAAGTAGGTAGTTTTTGTTCCGAGCAAATAGGCGTTCCTCCTTCTAGCTCTTGAAGCTAACGTTCTATTTATTTTAGTTACAGAAAAAGGTAAAGGGCTTGGAGCACCTTCGAGATGAGGTTGGCTGAGCCAAGCATAATTATGGTGAGTTGAAGGCTCAGGCGGATGCTCAAGCCGAGGATAGTGAAGATAAGGCCAATGAGCCATAGCCACCGGGGGGAGGGGATGCAAGTTTTGCTCTTCGATTTTGTATATAGTACTTTCAAAGTATGTTGTAAATGGAGTTTGTGTTTTTCGCATGTATGGATAAGGAGTAAATCTTGCGATTTTGTTTCTTCTATATTTTTTGGTGTTGATTTTTCCAGATGAACTAGTCTTTGTGTTGAGAAGAATCCTTATATTCACGGTATGGCCTTGTCGTTCGTTGGGCTAGCCTGTAGGCTCTTCCGCGCTTTTCCTCTTAGGCATATTTAGGCCAACTATTTTGGGCTCTGTCCCCGAGTCGAGCATTGACTCGAGCTTATTTAACCCTCAAGTTTTTTGAATTTTTAGGTTGGCGACAATGGCTCTTACACTTTTGGTCTATGCGATCTTTTAGTGTATGTGGGCTGGCGACAATGGCTCTTACGCCTTTAACCTTAGGCATATTTTAGTTAACTATTTTGGGTTCAGTCTCCGAATGGGGTTACGACTCGATCTCATTCGACCCTCAAGTTTTTGAATTGTAAGCTGGCCCTTAGGCTCTTTCGCGTTGGGTTGGTATGACCTTTTATATATGTGGTCTGGCGATCATGGCTCATACACCTTGGGTTGATGCAACCTTTTATGTAGGCTTTATTTTTCCCTCGATAAGGATTTTTGAAATAGTGTTTTCCTGACTCTTCGACGGCTTAATAAAAAACCTCGATTGTGAGTCGTTATATGGCGATGATCGAGCACCTCGGGAGGGTTGGCTTGGAGGCTTAGTTTCTGAAAGCCGGTGTTTAGGAGCTGACATGGTCGATGCTCTTTTTCCTACATCGAGGGTATTTAACCGGTCCTTTCCGAAGTATATTCAACGTAGTTGAAGGCCTATGATTTATAGGAATGGTTGGGCATCCCCGAGTCCCGTTAGTTTGGATGGTACAACCTTGTGACCAGAGTCTTTTGTTTTTGGCCAGAGCACTTTATGTTGCGAGTGAATTAGTTTCGGCATCTATATCGAGGGTATGCCTCTTTAGGGGTCTTACAAGTTCAATATATAGCCGGAACTTTGAGATCGAGTGTATGCCATTAGTAAGGTCTTACAAGTTTTTCATGCCTTTGAGGTCTTACAGTTTTGGATAGTTGGTACAAGTATTGTTCATGCCTTGCTTTATGTCTTATAGATACTATTTTTGCCATACATAGGTTTACGAGACCGAGGCTGCCCACATGTGGCCATACGGACTTGGGTTTCGATAAGTCGATAGAAATAGAGCTTGATGGGAGTCCCCGAGTCGTGGAGGGTTTCTTAACTTGGGAGCCATTGCTTGTAAACTTAGTATTGCCTCATTGAGGGCTTACAACATCAAAATTACCTGTCTGGATGTCATTTGAGTTTTTGACGTTAGTCCCGAGTGTTTGGGCCATCTTTTGGCTTAAGAGTCATTTTGTGATCCTATAGTTTCCTCATTGAGGGCTTACGAGCTCAAAGCTACGACCCGGGGGTCACGTTGTTGTGAGTTGTTGACGCCAGTCCCCGATTGTTCGAGTCATCTTTTGGCTTTAGAGTCATTTTTTTCAAAATGAATGTCGAGCTTTCTCGACATGCAAAATGCTTTTGTGAAGTATTATTTGATTACTTGGTGTAAGTATACATATATTTGCTATTTTATGGCTCAGTTGTTCTATACAAACATGGTTTGTTTTACCATTTGGCTCGGTATGTTATCTTCCTATCGAGACCATACTTGATGTGTCTTGGCTTTCTCTGTGGAGGTGACTTCCCGGGGGGATGCCTCCCAGTATTCGAGGTTGATTGCAAAGGAAAACTTGAATACTTGTTGAGTCTTTCTTTGGTACCATATGGATGTTTCCACGTTAAAAACCTTGCAGGTAAAACCTTTTACGGGATTAAAACCCGATCGAAGTAATAGAGTGCAACGAATGCTTTTCAAACCTAAGAACTTCGAGTTGGAAAGTGCGTTGGCCATTTCAATCGGGTGCCTGCACTCGGGTCAGCGTAGAATATAATTGAAAAATAAAGAAAATGGTCATACCTTAGCGAACGATCTGCTGAGTTCAACCAAGTTCTATTTTAGTTGGGATATTCAACAAAGTTCTATTTTTGTTTCTTCGAAGCCACCGAGCATCGTTTATTCAAACCTTGATTGAAGGCCTGTACTGCCTAGTCGTCACAGACTGGAGATAGTTCCATCCATTCCATTTGAAAGCAAGATACGAATTGTCGAAACATTTCGTTCTCCCTCTTCTTGATCTTGAAGATGTCAGATTTCCTTGTTTCTACTTTGATGGCACCGACATGTGCCTTTATGAAAGACTTTGCCAGCATGGCAAATGAGTCTATGGAGTTAGGAGATTGGTTGTGATACCATATCATCGCCCCTTCGAGAGTGTTTCCCCGAACATCTTTAATAAGACAGACTTGATCTTGTGTCCTTTATGTCGTTTCCCTTGACTGCACAAGTGTAAACAGTAACGTGCTCATTGGGGTCTGAGGTCCCGTTGTATTTTGGAAGGTCTGGCATTGTGAACTTATTTGGAATAGGTTTTGTAGCCTCTTCTTCTAGGAACGAACTTTTGTATGAACTTTTACGAATCTACACCTTTCACGATCGGGGGTGTGCCCAGGATTTGATCAACCCTGGAGTTGTAGCTCTCGACTTTTTTGTCATTGGCTTCTATCTTCTTCTCGCCCGGTTCAATCCTCTTTGTGAGATCCTCGAGCATCTATACGATGGATGGGTCGGCTACTGACCCGTTGTTACTTGACCTCCGAGTACCTGCTCGGCTGGGGGAGCCATTCATAGAGCTACCGTGCTGGGATTTTTTCTGCTGACTTTACAGCTGAGCAAGCGCTAGCTCTTGTGCATGCAACATTTCAAAATTAACATGAAATCTCACCTCTCGTTCTTTCCTAGCGGGGATTTTTTGGATTCTTGTTGGTATCATTGGTGTAAGCTCCTGTTAGTGTAGCCGCTTACATCGACCTATTGAGCATCTCCTGAGACCGCATCCACGGGGATCGATTTTGGCGTGTTCTTAGGGTTTTGCAGTGCTACACTAGCACCTAGAACGTCTAAGCGATTTTCTCCTTAGTTCTCAAGATTGTTGTTCACTAAGCCAGACATTTTTACTTGAAATCAAAGATCTTGGACAAGAAAAAGTGTGAAAGATAACTTGCATTATCTAGTTAAACCAACAAGAAAATAATCTCTATTATTTTACCCCCATGGTGGGTAACAATCTGGGAATAATTAAATTTAATCTAGTAGTTCTAACAATACGTGATCTATATTTATGCTAGTTCTTAGGCAATTGATGCTATGTGAAAGACTCAAAAACGAAATAATAACTTAAGGATGAGATGTTAATCAAACAGAATCGATGTGTATCGGAGCCTCGAGCTTGCCTATTCGAGGGTCTCGAGGTCGAGTCTGGAGCTCGACTTGGAGCTATCGAAGGTGGTCGTGGCGGATAATAGTTATAAATAGATCAAGGGTGGCTCTTTATGACCAATAATAAGCAATAAATGATGAACAATGAATAGAATCACAATAAATGCAGGAAATAAATGAAGTAACAAGATCAAGAGAATGTTAGAGAGTAGAGAGAATATTCTTTTATACCTAGTATGGAGCCACAAATGTCTACAAAATAACAAGGATCCTCTTTATATAAGAGAGGAAATCCTAAAATAGTATAAATACATATATTACAAAGATATGGAGATGAGACATCTAATTAGTACCACGATACAGGCTCAAACTAGCCTGACAGATTTTATCAGCTCCAGCTTCACACCTTGGGAACTCCCTATTTTCTTCCCATAATCGTCAATCTCATACTAACCCAAGGTCGAGCATCATGGCCCACGAGGGGTGAGACTCGACCGTAGTTTCGAGCCTTCGAGACATTATAACGATTGAAATTTGGACCCTCCGTTTTGACCATATACACGGATAAATATGAGTAATTTAGTTAAGATGATGATTTTGTGCCATTAGCTGATCGTACACTAGGTTATCTGCTCTAAATTTATATAAACTATGCACATTTGTTTCCCTTGAATAAATGACACAATTTTACCATAATATTTTGACAAATCTATGAAAATAATAGATATTTAGTCTTGTATATGACATTGATATATGTTGTGGGACTTTTTGACGGTAAAAGAAGGTATAATAACAAAAATTCTTATCCTCCCTAAAAGATTTATATGACATGATTGAATTCCGACTGTGCAGTTTTAACATCGGAATTGTAGCGACCGATGACAATTGTTTTTATTGAAATATTTGATCAGCTGTAAGTGATTGTACAAAATAGTATTTAAGGAGTACGCTTCTAGAAGGTTAGTTAGAGTATAGTAGTCGGTTAGTGAGCTGTTAATTTGTAATTAATAGAAGGTTAGGAAGATAGATAGTTTGTTAATTAGATTGTATAAATAGAAGGTTGTATGGTATATTTCATAAATAATTCAATACAAAATCAACTCTCTTTCCCATAGCGAAAGTATTTTTCTTTCTATAGATCTTCACTCTCAAGTCTATTTCTTCATCAATGTTAGACCTAAGCTTCATTTTAACATGGTATCAGAGCAGGTTCAATGAAATCTAAAGGGAAAAGCTACTGTGTCAATTTCTTCCTTGTATTTTCATGTCTGTTCTTCCAAGGTAAAATTTTTTCCCTTTCCAAATTTTGCCAATTTATGAGGAATTCATGATAATGGCGATCGATACTCCTCAATGTGTGACTGGAACTTCACATACAATCAATTCTCAATTAGATTGGAATGATTTGTTGTACGTTCATCCTTCAGATATGCTAGGTGTAACAGTCACGACTCTAGTTCACCAATTGTGAACACGTCATGACGGCACCTAGTCTTCACGACTAGGTAAGCCTAACACATTGTGGAATTTACATCGTTTACAAAAATTATAATTTAAAGGCTAAATAACATGAGGAAATATATGTAGTTGCCGCTTGGCACATACATTTTAACCCTACAATTATGAAACAATACCAAAATCCATAATCTCACCGGCAACACAGGATAAAATAGTTTCATAATATGCTCTACACTAGAGTATCTAGAACAACATGAAAAGAGGGGAAATGGGGCTATCTGTTATAGCTGGAATGGAATAGAGACTTCGGGTCTGGGTACGTAGCAGATATACCTCAAGTCTCCACTAATGCTCTCCGCTACGAGGATGATATGCCTGGGAGAAAGTACTCGGTTCTGCACATGAAAACATGCGCAGAAGAGGCGTGAGTACACACATCGGTACTCACTAAGTGCCAAACCCAACCTCGGTCGGGTAGTGACTAGGAAGGTCATGGACCTACTGAGACAAACAATAATAATAAGGTGCAGTATGAAAAACTGTAAAATAATAGAAACAACAGTGAAATAAGACATAATCTATGAGTAAACAACAAATAATCGAAATAAGACATAAACACCGAGAAGTACAATTCAATATCAGTGATGCCATGAGGGTCTCCCAGGAAACCGTCCTGTAGTCCATTGTCAACTATTTAGTCGATCTCCCGGAATACTGTCTCGTAATCCATCATACAAGTGTGTTCAAAGGATCTCTTGGGATACCATCCCGTAGTCCAACTATAAATGTATAGGGGGATATATCGGGAATCTAACCCGTAGTCCCAGAGTAGATGTGCAGGGGGATCTATCGGGAATCGAACCCGCAGTCCCAAAGTAAACAAACAAGAGGGAAGCTACCGGAATCCCAGATTCGTAGTCCCAAATATAAATGTGCAACCACAACCTGAAATTTAATCAAAACACGGAATTAAACACATAGGCAACATAGAATCTAGCTTAGCATGCTTCACTTAGTACAATTTAGGCAAAATGAGCAATTAAGCAGTTAAATCTAGTTAATCATGCTTTTCTAACTAGCACAGGTTAAGATTACATTTAGAATAGTCAAGCAAGCAAGAAAACACAGTTTAAAACATTTCAAGTAAAGCAGATTTTCAACAATTAGCTCAAGTACACGCTCGTCACCTCACGTACAAGGCATTTAAAACATCAAACAACATATCCTAAGGGGAGAGGTCCCCCAAAGAAAGTTCGGCCATCCACTTACCTTTAACTGATACAAAATCAACTAAGAAACCATGCCCTTACCACGAGTATCCGACTCCGAATGGTCCAAATCTATTCAATTCAATTACATAACGTAAATAACATCGAAAGCAACTGATTTCATTATTAAAATCAAGTCTAAGACGTTAAAATAGGTAAAATGACCGAAACTCCCCTTAGGAAAACATCTCAGAATCGAATAATTTTCACGTTTTCAGAACCCTCGTACTCTCACAAGTCTAACCATACAAACATCTCCCAAATCGGAGGTCAAATGCCGCCTCAAAACCCAAGATTAGGTCAAAGAACTTTTCCCCAATTTCATTCCAAAATAAAAAATTAAAGGTTAAGTTAATGATTAGATTAGTGGGTTTTATTCACAGAAGAATAGTGAATCGTTACCCAGTCATTGCCTCTGAAAAACCCTCGAAAAATCCTTCAAATCCGAGCTCTCTAGCTTGATTTTGTTAAAAATGGAAGAACCCTCATTTTGAAATGTTAAATATTGTTCAAGGGCTTTATTCATCGCAATCACGGAGAGGGGCTCGCGTTTGTAGAGAGGAAAATTAAAGTGGCTGAAGATTTCTCTTCGCGATTGCAAAGATAGGGATGAGAACGTGAGGGCCTGGGATTGGAACCTATGCGAACGCGACGCGGGCCATGCGAACGCGTAGAAGAAAAAATGAGTGGTCCAGAAGTGACCTACGCGAACGCGTTGGCAAGGATGCAAACGCACAAGAGGGGGAAGTTTTGCTTCATGAACCCGCGTAGGGGACCCGAACTCGATGAAGGGGTAGGATACCACAACGTGAACGCGATGGCTTTTTCGCAAATGTGAAGAATGAGTTCAGACCTGCAATTTTCTGCCGCATTTCAAAGCTTCAAATTGCTCCGTTGAGCATTCAAAATACACTCGAGGCCCTCCGGACCTCAACAAAACTTACGGATATAATGGTTCGAACCTAAGGACTTCAAAACTCAACCAAACCGGCTTTCGATAAAAAACCTACCCAAACCACGTCTGATTGAGCTGAAATTTTGCACGCACGTCCCAAATGACATGAAGGCGCCACAACTACTTCCGGAAATCCTGTTCCCACCCTCGGATTAAAAATTCACTAACGGACCGGATACTTCAAATTCTAACTTTCGACATTTCTAGCCTAAATGAGCAACAGACCTTCAAAACACATTTCGAACACGCTCCCAACCCCAAAATCACCTAACGGAGATAACAGAACCATTAGATTTCCGTTCCAAATCCGTCTTCACACTATTCTGATTACGGGCCACTTTCCAATACTTAAGCTCTCATTTAGGGACTAAGTGACCAAAATACTCCGTATCCTAACACCAAACGTCTCGGCAAACAAAAATAGCAGAATTAAACTTAGGGAAAGCAGTTAATAGGGGAATGGGGTGTAAATTATCAAAACGACTGGCTGGGTCATTACATCCTCCTGCACTTAAGCATTCATTCATCCTTGAATGAGCATAGAGAACATACCTGAAGTAGTGAAAAATGAGGGTATCGGTTGCGCATACCCCGCTCGGTCTCCCAAGTTGCCCATTGACTGGATGACCCCGCCACTGAACCTTTACTGATGCTATATCCTTTGACATGAGCTTTCGCACCTGCCTGTCCAATATTGCCACTAGCTCCTCAACATAAGATAGATCCTTGTCCAACTGGACTCAAGTGAACTCCAACACATGAGTTGAATCACCCTGATTCCTACGAAGCATCGAGACATTAAATACCAGATGAACCCCGACAAAACTGGGAGGTAAAGAAAGATCATAAGCAACCTCCCCGACTCGTTTCAAAATCTCAAAAGGGCCAATGAATTTTGGACTCAACTTCCCTTTCTTCCCAAACCTCATGATGCCTTTCATAGGTGAGACCCGAAGAAGAACCCGCTCACCAACCATAAAAGATACATCATGAACCTTCTGGTCCACGTAATCTTCTGTCCTGACTAGGCTGTACGGAGTCTGTGCTAAATCACCTTAACCTTCTCTACCGCATCCTGGTCTAAATCAGTGCCCAATAGCCTGGCCTCACCCTGCTTAAACCAACCCATCGGGGATCTGTATATCCTACCACATAATGCCTCATACGATGCCATCAGAATGCTGGACTGATAAGTGTTGTTGTAAGAATACTCAGCCAATGGCAAGAACTGATCCCAGGACCCTCCAAACTCAATCACGCACGCACGGAGCATCCTGAAGAATCTGAATGGTGCAATCAGACTGTCCATCTGTCTGAGGGTGAAATGATGTACTCATAGTAGCCTGGGTACCCAAATCCTATTGAACGGCTGTCCAGAACCGTGATATATACTGAGTACCCCTGTCCGTGATGATAGAAACTGGAATACCGTGCAGTCGGACAATCTCTCTAATGTAAATCCCGGCTAACCGCTCTGCTGAGTAAATAGTACACACCGGTCTAAAATGAGTGGACTTGGTGTGTCGACTCACAACAAACCAAATAGAATTGAATTTCTTTGCAATCAGAGGGAGACCAACTATAAAATCAATGGTGATCCTGTCCCATTTCCACTCCAGAATCTCCATCTGTTAAAGTAACCCTCCCGGTCTATGGTGTTCAGCCTTCACCTGCTAACAATTAAGGCTTCTAGCTATATAACCCTCTATGTCTTTATTCTTCGGCCTCCACTAATAATGCTGTCTCAAGTCCTGGTACATATTTGAGGCACCTGCATGGATAGAATACTTTGAGCTGTGAGCCTCTGCCAATATCAACTCCATTAGGTACACAGATCCGACCCTGCATCCTTAACACCCCGTCATCTCCAATGGTCACATACCTAGCATCCCCATGCTGAACCGTGTCCCTATGGACAAGTAAATGGGGATCATATAGAATAATGAAGACCGAGAAACCACATAGGTTAGAACCCGTATGGGATCCAAAAGATCCAATCTCACGAACTGATTGGCTAAGGCATGAACATCCATCGCCATCGGTCTCTCTGAAGCTGGTAAATATGCCAAAGTCCCCAAACTCTCCGCCCCACGACTCAAGGCATCGGCTACCACATTGGCCTTTCCTAAGTGGTAGAGTATTGTAATATCATAATCCTTCAATAGCTCCAACCATATCCTCTGGCGCAAGTTCAGATCTTTTTGCTTGAACAAGTGCTGTAAACTCCGATGATCCGTGTAAATCTCACAGGGCACGTCGTACAAATTATGACACCAGGTATTCAAGGCATGAACAATAGCAGCTAACTCAAGGTCATGGACAGGGTAGTTCCTCTCATGTATTTTCAGTTGTCTGCACGCGTAGGCGATCACCCTACCATCTTGCATCAACACCGCTCCAAGTCCGAATCGCAAGGCATTACAATAAATCGAGTAGGACACCGAACCAGTAAGCAATATCAAAATAGGGTCTGAAGTCAAAGCTCTCATGAGATTCTTAAAGCTCGCCTCACACCCATCTGTCCACTGAAAAGGAGCACCCTTCTGGGTCAATCTAGTAATAGGGGCTGCAATCGATAAAACCCCTTTACAAAATGATGATATTAATGTCCTAGGCCAAGGAAACTGCCGATATCTGTAGCTGAAGAGGGACTGGGCAAACTCTGCATGGGCTTCACCTTCTTCTGATCCACCCGAATGCCCTCACTCGATACCACATGGCTTAGGAATGCTTTAGAACTCAAACAAAACTCATAGTTAAAGAACTTTGCATATAATTTCTTTTCTCTCAGGATGTGAAGCAGGGTCCTAAGGTGCTGGTCATAATCTTCCCGATTCCAGGAGTATACAAGAATATCATCTATGAAAACAATGACGAACGAGTCGAGATGGGGCTTGAATACATTGTGCATCAAATGCATAAAAGCTGCTGGGGCGCTGGGTAGCCCAAATAACATAACAAGGAACTCATAATGAATATACTGTGTCCTGAAATCAATATTCGGAATATCCAGCTCCCGAACCTTCAACCGGTGATAACTTGAGCGCAAATAAATCTTAGAAAATACCTATTCACCCTGAAGCTGGTCAAATAGATCATCAATACAAGGCAAAGGACATAAGTTCTTCACTATAACCTTGTTCAACTGACGATAATCGATACACATGCGCATAGAACCATCCTTTTTCTTCACAAATAAGAGAGGAGAACCCAACAGTGACACACTGGGTCGAATAAAACCCTTATCAAACAATTATTGTATCTGATCCTTCAACTCCTTGAACTCAGCAGGAGTCATACAGTACGAAGGAATTGAAATGGGCTGAGTGTCCGGCAACAAATCAATACCAAAATTAATGTCTCTATCCGGTGGCATACTGGTAAGATCAGCTTGAAACACATCGGGATAATCCCGTACCACTGGGAGAGAATCAACAGAATCGGTATCAACACTCACATCTTTTTACATAAGCTAAATACGTGGCGCATTCTTTTTCAACCATATGTTGAGCTTTAAGAAAATAGACAACTCTACTAGGAGTGTGATCAAAAGTAGCACTCCACTCAAAATGCGGAACACCTGACAAAGCCAGCGTCACGATCTTGGCGTGACAATAAAGAATAGTATGATGGGGCGACAACCAGTCCATGCCCAAAATAATATCAAAGTGAACCATACCGAGTAATAATAAATTTGCTCTAGTCTCAGAACCACAAATAGTAACCAAACACGACCAATAAACGCGGTCCACAACAAGAGAATCTCCTACGAGAGTAGATACATAAACAGAAAAGCTCAATGAATTTCGGGCTATACCCAAATGCAGAGCAAAATAAGAAGACACATAAAAATAGGTACAGCCTGGATCGAATAGAACCGATGCCTCTCTGTGACTAACCAATATAATGTCTGTAATGACAGAATCAGTGGCTACCGCCTCGCTGCGAAAAGAATAGCATAGTATCTGGCCCAACGCCCCCCTCAAGGGCAAGCTCTATCTCCCCGATCTCTGCCGCTAGCTGGCTGGGCAGATAGGGTGGCAGAAGGAGCTGTAATCATGGCCTGAGAACTCTAGGAAACATGTTATGGCTGAGCAGACTGTGAAGATGCACCCATACCAAGTCTGGGGCAGTTTCTAACCATACGATATGTATCGCCACACTCAAAACAAGCTTTGGGAGTACGTGGTGCCTGTGACTGGCTAGGGCCAGGTTTGCTAGACCGACCCCTGAAAGTACCCCCCACTGGAGGCACGCTTGAAACTGAAGACGCATAATAAGGCTCCTCACGAATAGGTGGAGCTGGAGCATTGCTGGCTACTAGAAGAGCTGAATGAATGGGGTGACCCACAAAACCCCTACCATATCGACCTACTGCTGGAGTAGGGGAACCAGAGTAGTGGCCCAACTTTCAAGAACATTTGGTCTCTTTCTCCCTTTGCTCCCAAGCGCGCATACCCTCAATCTTCCTAGCAATGCTCAGTACCTGATGATAAGGGATGTCCATCTCCAACTCTCGAGCCGTGCCAGATCTGATGGGTGGGACTAGGCTCTCAATGAACTTGCGAACTCTGTCGCGGACTGTAGCAACCAAAGCCGGTGCATGCCTGGCCAACCTGGTGTTACAGATGGCATACTCCAAAACGGCCATAATACCCCGGCGTAATTGCTCAATATCTGCACGCCATGTGTCCTTGAGAATCTGAGGAACAAAATCTCTTAAAAATATGTGAAAAAACTATGTTTAATTAAGTGAAGCAGCCTCGCCTGGACTGTCTATCTCATTAGTATGCCACCAATCATAGGCGGCTCCCTGAAGTTGAAAGGCAATAAAAGAAACCCCTGTGGACTCTACTATACCCACAGCATGAAGAATACAATGGAACTCCTCAAGAATCCCAAGGCATCCTCCGATTCTAAACCGATGTACACAAAAGGCTTATATTTCTTAAACCTCTCAAGCCTCAGCTGCTCGTCCTCTGATACATCTGACCCATCGCCGTGCTGAACTGGTGCTGCAGTCGGCACATGAATTATCTTTGGGACCTACTCCATATGCACCCTTTGCTCAAGACTGCAGTCTGCGGGAGTCTGGGCCCCTCCCCCGGCCTGAGATGTGGCTGCAGTGACGAGAAGAAATCTCGCCTAAGCCAATGTGGTATACACAGACATGAACTGAGAGAAGGTCTCCTAAAAGACGGGAGTAGTAGTGGTGGTAGGCATGTCAGGTGCCTGAAATCCGACTGTCAGCTGGCAGTCTCTTAACGGAAGCTCATGCAGGTGCCTCTGGCTGCACCACATGCGCATCCACGGCATCTGCCCCGGCCCTGGCCATTAACGTATGCAACAGAGGGCGCGGGTACGTGATCATCTAGAGTAGCACGTATCCTCAACATTTGTGAGAAAATAGAAGATAAAAGTTTTAGAATTGATTTCAAAATATAGCACCACAAGGAATTCAATGAAGTGAGAATTTTTCCTAAATAGTTACATAGCCTATCGTAGGTAAGTACAAACGTCTCTGTACCGATCAGCAAGACTCAAATTAATTAACCTGTGTTCCGTGACTCCTAACCTAGAGCTCTAATACCAACTCTTCATGACCCCAGTTCACCAATTGTGAACACGTCATGACGGCACCTAGTCTTCACATCTAGGTAAGCCTAACACATTGTGAAATTTACAACCCTTATTAAAATAATTATTTAAAAGCTAAATAACATGAGGAAATGTATATAGTTGCCACCTGGCATATACAATTTAACAGTAAAATTATGAAACAATCCTAAAACCCGGAATCACACGGGCAACATAGGCTTAAAGAGTTTCATAATATGCTCTACACCAAAGTATCTAGAAACAACATGAAAAAAGGGAAAGGGGGCTATCTGCTACAACTGGAATGGAATAGAGACTTCGAGTCTAAGAACGTAGCAAATATACCTCAAGTCTTCACTGATGCTCTCCGTTTCGAGGATGATACGCCTGGGAGAAAGTACCAGGGTCTGCACATGAAATAAATATGCAGAAGAGGCGTGAGTATACCATAGCGGTACTCAGTAAGTGCCAAGCCTAACCTCGGTCGGGAAGTGATGAGGAAGGTCAGGTCCATTCTGAGACAAACAATAGTTATATAATAATAATAAGGTGCAGTATGGAAACATGTAAAATAATAGGAAAAATAGTGAAATAAGACAGAATCTACTAATTAACAACAAATAATAGAAATAAGAAATAAACACGGAGAAGTACACCTCATTATCAATGCTGCCATGAGGGTCTCTCACGATAGCGCCATGTAGTCCCTTTTCAACTGTTCAATGGATCTCCCGGGGTACCATCCCGTAGTCCCTCATACAAGTGTGTCCGAAGGATCTCCCGGGATATCTTACCATAGTCCAATTATCAATGTGCAGGGGGATCTATCAGGAGTCTACCCCGTAGTCCCAAAGTAAATGTACAAGGGGATCTATCGGGAATCGAACCCGCAGTCCCAAAGTAAACAAACAAGGGGTAAGCTACTGAAATCCCACATCCGTATTCCCAAATACAAATGCGCAACCATAGCCAGAAATTTAATCAAAACACGAAATTGAACACCAAGGCAATAAAGAATATAGCCTAACATGCTTCACATAGTACAGTTTAGGCAAAATGAGCAATTAAGCTGTTAAATCTAGCTAATCATGCTTTTCTAATTAACACATGTTAAGCTTGCATTTAGATTAGTCAAGGAAGAAAGAAAACACAATTTAGAACATTTCAAGTAAAGCAGATTTGCTACAATTAGCTCAAGTACACGCTCGTCACCTCATATACAAGGAATTTAAAAGATCAATAAACATAGGCTACGGGGAGAGGTCCCCCCAAAAAAGTTAGGCAAGCCACTTACCTCGAACCGATACAAAATCAACTAAGAAACCATCCTGGCCATGAGTATCCAAGTTTGAATGATCCAAATCTATTCAATTTAATTACATAATGTAATTAACATCGGAAACAACTGATTTCATTATTAAAATCAAAGCTAAGGCGCGAAAATAGGTAAAATAACTAAAATTCCCCTTAGGCCAACGTCTCGAAATTGTATAATTTTTACATTTTTAGAACCCTCGAAAAAGGGACCTAGTCTGATGAATTATCTCCTAGAGTCAAAATCTCAGTCCGATGAATCTTTCTCCTGGGATCACACAAAAATGGACCTAGTTTGATGAATTATCTCCTAGAGTCAGAATCTTAGTCTGTTGAATCTTTCACCCAAGATGAAAATCTTGATGTGATGAATTTTTCACCTAAGATAGAAGATAGAAATCTTAGTCTGTTGAATCTTTCTCCTAAGACAAAAATCGTAGTCTGATTAATTTTTCACCTAAGAAAAAGGTAAGAATCTTAGTCAGTTGAATCTTTCTCCTAAGATAAAAATCTTAGTCGGATGAAATATTTACCTAAGATAATTTTTAAATTTTTGGTTTGAAATATTTCAGTCTTTAAAATTGAAGTTTTGAAACATCTCAGTCTTTAAATATTCAAGTTTTGAGGTCCGGAGCACGCCTGGATAATAGAGGAATATATTTAGTCTTTAAAATTGATGTTTTGAAACATCTCAGTTTTTAAAATTTACATGTGTTGAACTCAGGAGCCTGCCTGGATAACAGAGGAATACATTTCAGTCTTTAAATTGTAATTTTTGAAACATCTTAGTATTTAAATTCAAGTTTTGAGGTCAGGAGCCCGCCTTTATAACAGAGGAATACATTTTTGTCATTAAATTTGAAATTTTGAAACATCTTTGTCTTTAAACTTTCAAGTTTTGAGGTCAGGAGCCCGCCTGGATAACAGAGGAAAACATTTCAGTCTTAAAATTTTACAGTTACATTTCAGCCTTATCATAATTCAAGTTTTAGTTTTCAAATTTTGATAACATATTGTAACAAGCACCTAGTTTTCCAAACTGGGGCAGAAAGTTTTCTTTGATTTGTCTATTTTTGTGAAGTCAGGAGCCCGCCTGAAGAACAGAAGAATACATTCAAGTTCAAGTTTATTCAAGTTTAGCAATTTAGAGGGAAAGAAGAACATTTCGGTGCACGATTTGAAGTAACAACAATGAGTTTCACCAAAGAAAACACAAGGCAACAAGAGAGAACACAAGATAACAAGACAACAAGGTAGTACAATATCCAAGTTTGAAGATATTAGATTGGACTCTTGTAATTCATAGTACGTAGCTTAGTCTAGCTTCTTTTATTTTGACACGATGGAATAAGGAAGGTCAGCGAGTAGTAGAAGCAGCAATCGCAACTCCTGCTAGTCCCAACGACCAGATATTCCCGAACTACACTGACCTGATTCTTGTTTAGCCCATGATATGTAGGCAACCACTCTGAAGCAGGGTGCGGTCAACTCTTTCAAAATTGCTTCACATGGAATGTTCAAACGGGCCAAAATCGTTCATATTTGCTCACTTATCTTTTCTCGAAAAAATTTCATGTTTCCAAGCAAAGAGGGGCAGCTGTGAGCACGTGATGTTTGCCCTATATTTAGATTATTCTCAAAAATCAAACAAAATTATTTTTTTCTGATATTTATTGCATTTTATTTGTGCATGTTAATCCATATGAAAACACAAAATACACATTTGCATTTAGGATCTAATTTTATTTTTATTATTACTTAGGGGTCGATTTGTTTTAGAGTAAAATATAAAGAAAAGCACAAAAGTAGTTCACATTAGCATTTTATCGCAAATTACCGTAAAATAGTTTTAAAAGTAATTCTAGGTCATTAATTAGTTGACTTTGAAGTTTTATTTTTATTTTTACATCTTTATTAAATTCTTAAAAATACACTACAAATTACAAAATGGAAAATAACAAAAGTGGAAAAACAAAGGCAATAAGAAATAAAAGAAAAGAGACTGAAAAGAAGAAGGCTGTTCGAAATGGGCTATTTTGTAACTAATTCCACCTAGCCCAATTACTCCTCTCCAAAATCAATAAGACAACAGCCCAATTTCCCAACGACCCAGTCCGCCTGTGTAGAAAGCGAAACGGCATCGTCTTGGATGCATCAAATCTGAGCCATTGAGTCCTTTTAATCCAACAACTGTGGGGATTTCTTGGATACTAAATAAAATTGTCTTAATTCTTCAGAAAACATAGAGACAACTCTCCTACTTCCTCGTACAGCCTTGACCCTCGCTGGAATCCTCGCCGGCATGTAACGCTATTTCTGCCATTGAGCCCCAAATTAACACCATTAACTCTTCTTGCTCTCCTCTTTCTATTCCCATCATTGTCTTCCCACGAATCTCAACGGAGACGCTCGAATCTTCAGTCGAAGTTTTCCGGCCAAAACCCTAAATGACCCGATCTTGACGCAGTGAGTAAGATAAGATTCATAGGGCTTCCTCGTGGGGAATTGATCATCATTGGAGTTCAAATATTATTTGAATTTGCTAGATTTAGGGAACCAATTTGACCGGACTGAGTTGGTGAGTCTTCGACTAGTTTCCTTTATTTTCTTTCTCATAATATTCACCGACCTCCCATAGCTAGTTAACTTCTTAATTTTTGTTTAGTAAAATTTTAAGTCCGAAATTACCGACTATCCTTTACTTTTGTTTTATTTTTGACCCTTATCTACTTGATTCGTAATTAGTTTTAGGTGTTAGTTGTTATCCCTTCTGTTAAATTTGTTTCGATTTTGCTATTTGAATAATGACTCGATATTGTAGTCTCAATTATAATGCTGTTTAGCTAGCAATAGTTTGAAGTGTTACTTGATTATTAACTCTAATTAGGCTCTGTTGGTTTCACGTTTCTGATTGAATAGCTTAGTTCATCAGGAGTTTTCACTTTGCTGGTGTTTAGTTTGATAACGTTTGATAATTATAGGTAGGGGTTAGGACAAGTAATTTTAGAGGTATTAAAGTGTAGTTTAGGTATTTGGTATTGGGTAGAATATGGTAGTTCACACTAGATTAGTTTAGACCCTTCTTGATTAGGATTGTTAGTGAATATTTCAGCAAGCTTAGGGGTTTACTTGTGTGACAAGTTTAAAATAAGGGATTAAAAGCTAAAAAGGTAGGGACTAATATGAAAAGTGCAAATTGAGGCTACCCTCCCTGAAGCCTATAAAAAAGCATCAAAATGCCTTGAAGAGCAATTTTTGGAGCCCCAATATTCCTCCAAAAAAAGTTTCTCAAGATCTAACAAATCTGATCATCAATTTGAGGTCAAAATATCATTTTAGATCTCAGCTTTCTTCAGAAAAAAAGCCAAAAGTATTAGAAATTACGAAAAAATCAAAAAAGAAAAAATTGTTATGTTCCAATTTCTTAGTTTAATTGCGGGATCCTCAATAAAGGTTTTAAAAATACATAGAGAATCGGGAAGGCCGTTCAGCGAATTTCACGACCCTTCCAAAAGATAATAACGCGCTAGACTCTTTTAGGTGCAGATTTTAATAATTTTGCCTTCCTAAATATGGGTGGACATTTTATGCGGACAAAATTCAAATCCTAAAATGTTGAACAGAGTGTGCCTAGGATTGTGGGTTCATTTGATGCGGCGCAATCTGAAAACACACTTTAAACAACGTCCACTTTCTCTTAAATAAATACTATATTAAATAAAAGCGATTATGCATAAAATTGGCACATAGGCTCTTTATGTAATAAAATCAGATAAAAGCTAAATGCAACAGTCGAGTGACCGTGCTAGAACCACGGATCTCGGGAATGCCTAACACATTCTCCCGGGTTAACTGAATTCCTTATCCAGATTTCTGGTTCTCGGACTGTGAACAGAGTCATCTTTTTTCTCGGTTCGGGATCCAATCAGTGACTTGGGACACTATTAATTTCCCAAGTGGGAAATCTAAATAAATAATAATAAAATCACGTTCCGGTTGTCCTTTATTTGGAAAAACTCCTTTACGCTCCTTTTCCTGGGGGTGTATAGTGAAAAAGGAGGTGTGATAATAGCCTTATCATCATCATCACCATCAACAGTATAATGTCACGTCCCAAATCGATGAGCCGCGATGGACACCCGATACGTTACTCAACCGAGTACCAACGTAACATTTATTTATTATTACGTCATTATATACTCATGACATACGAGCCTAATAGTCCAACATAATTATTTATAACTCAAAACATAGGCTGACAAGGCCGTACAATATTTCATGTATACGATATATATCTACAAGCCTCTAAGAATACATAAATGTCATAAAGGTCGGGACAGAGTCCTGCTATACTAAATTATGCACGACTAAATCATACTAGCCAAACAAGAATACATGAAGTAAGTGGAGTGCACCAACATCTTTCACTGAGTTGATATCGTACTTTGAGGGCTTTCGACTTGTCAATCGAGACCTGCTAGTATGAAACGTAGCGTCCCCACGAAAAAGGGACATGAGTACTAATAATTTACTGAGTATATAAGGAACATAAATAAATACGTAAGAGACATGAAAGACATATGGAGTGCATGACTCAACTTGTAAGTCTGAAAAACTTTGTAAATCATAAATTACATTCGGCGTCATGCATATGCGTATAAATGTCATGTCGTGCATATGTACATGTTTCATAACATCATCAGTCTCTGAGGGCATCTCATCATATTATATCGGCCACAATAGGAAAAATCATCATCGTATACCAGCTGATCAGGTGGCGGTGCATATATAACACCATAACTTTTTCTATATATATATATATATATATATATATATATATATATATATATTAATAAATACATACATATATATATATATATATATCTATATATATATGTATGTATATATATATGTATGTATATATATATATATATATATGTATGTATATATATATATATATATATATGCATATATATATGTATTTATAAATATGAATATATATATATATACATACCGAGTATATGACACTTTTTGAATACATAAATATATATGTATATATATCTCTATTTGAATACATACCCGTATATATAATTTATTTTTCAGCCTCTATGGGCAACATCATCATTATATACCAGCTGATTAGGTGGTGGTGCATATATAATACCGTAACCTTTTAACATATCCCATATATATATATATATATACATAAATATATATATATATACATATATATATATATATATATACATATATATATATATATATACATACATATATATATATATATACATACATACATACATACATACATATATTCATTTATGACGCCATTTGATTACATTAATATATATGTATATATAACTATATTTGAATACATACCCGTGTATATGAATCATTTTTCTGCCTCTGTGGGCAACATCATCATCATATGCCAGCCGATTAGGTCGTGGTGCATATATAATGCCGTAACCTTTTTTTCTATATATATATATATATATATATATATATATATATATATATATATACGCGTATATAATACCGTCTGAGTCATGGGTCAATGTACATGTATAAATCCATGAAATGCATATGACGTACAATAACAAAATCTCTCGATACGTCATAAGACCATTGAACCTTTGATTAAAATCATAACATCATTTTACGAATTTTTCTGAGACCCATGAATAGATGATAATAATACATAAAGAAATTCAAGAATATAGGTACTTTTAATATTTCTATGAATAAAGTTATATATAAAATTTGTACATTTGCACGTTATATTCGTATTGTATCAATCATGCCAAAAGAAAAAAGGGATAAACTTTACATACCTATTTATTAAATTATTTAAATGGATCTGCTTCTTGCAAAATTTACACCGGATATCCTTAGAATTTTGGAACGATCTTGGCTTGGTTTTGAAATGTTTGGACGAAAGGATTCTTGCTCCTATGTTTTTTCGAAGCTACTGTGTCCAAATTATTGATTTCAATTTAAAGAATGAATTGAAGCTTCTAATTCTCGTTTGCTACTTTCAGAAAGTATCTAATGGATCCGAAGTGCTAATATCATTCAAGACTTATCTTAAGTCCATGAGTCTTTCTACTAAATGACTCATTTCAATGGGTTATGGAAGGATTTACACGTTATATGCATATGACCAAGAGTCATATGTCTAATGACGGCACACTGCCGCGTGGGGAGTAGGGTGGATTATTTTATCAATTTTTATTTACTTATTAGGTAATCGGGTAATATTTCATTATCCGATAATTAATCTATTACATGTATAATTTAATAATTACCATAAATTACTTAAAATTCTATATATGTTTTAAAATATTTTATATATATCTTATATATTATACTACTGTAGTCATATGGTACCTTATATAGTACTAGTTTATAATTGTTGAGTATTATCTCTTGACCCGTATTTTATTCTAAATTGGCCACTTTTAGCAAAGCTCATTTTCTTTAATTCTTGTACCCCTTTATCCTTCATGACACTTATTTATTATTTGTGATAAATAGCGTAGTACTTAAAATTACAAAATAAATGTCACTCCCTAATTTACGGCAATTAATCTTACGACGAAACTTTAAATTACGACGACACTTTAACGTACGAAAATCTGGTGTGTAACATCATCCCCCTTTAGAACATTCGTACTGGAATGTTCACTGGTGCACTTATTATTTTCGTAACTTATGTCTTCTGTATACTTTGTACTCTTCTTTCCATCATGGCAACTGTTTTGTGAGTAAATCTAAATGCTAGGGTATTTTCCCTTTAGGCCTCTTTCACACAACATGTTTGTGGTCTGAATTTGTCCAATCTTGTAACTCTTGCTACATTTTGTCATGTAACTTGTATGACTTCTTCCTACTATGTGCGCCTATGGTACTCTTTTCTTTAGATTTTAGCCAATCGTCTTTTTTTACTTTGGGAACATATACAGAACTTGACAAGATGTCCCTTTGGGTATCTAGGTATATTGATGTTCTTTGCTCGATACTTTGTAGAACTTACGAATATGACCATATCTCATCTCATAGATCTGGTTACCCATTCATATGACTTTACTGCATTTACATGGGTTATACTATATCATAATTTTTACTTCAATCTACCTTTACCGAGGTATGCTTACCAAGCTTCCAGTTCCTTTTGTGGCCTATCCTTTAGGTATAAATGGCAGTCCTTCAATGCTCTTTCATTACCGTTCGTCCTAAGAATTGACGACCTAATGTTATCTCATAGTTTATGGCTGTTGTACATCCATTGTTGATTCTCCTTAATATTAATCTACAATATACCACTTATAACCTGAAACTTCTTACGTCATACCTTGTTACTAGGGCTTACGTTACATCGAGGAATATAGCTCAGGTATACCCCTCATTGACACAACGAATTGACCGATGTGCTTGCTACTTTGCCCTCAATGTTTCCATACCCAGGAAATGCTCACATAGATCCCTTGGAAATACAAATCCGGGAAAGGCATGGTTATTGTAACACGATTGAAACATAACCAAATACCCAACCCTGTTACCATGACATCAAAAGGTTTCTAAAAATGCAAGAATACCCCGAGCAAGCCGGTGGTGACCAAAAGAGAACCATTAGACGACATGCGAGCGATTTCTTTTTTAGTAGGGATGTCTTGTACAAGAGAACTGCAGACCTCAATTTGGTAGGATGTGTTGATGCAGAAGAGGCTGGAAGAATCTCCCATGAGCTACACGCGGAATTATTCGAACCCCGTACGAACATGTATGTATTAGCAAAGAAAATCCTTCGAGTGGGCTATTACTGGATTACTATGGGAAAGGATTGTTACAGCTTTGTCCAAGTGTGTCATTAGTGTCAGGTACACAGTGATTTGATTCATGCACCTCAAATAAAACAACATCCCATGTCAGTGACTTGGCAATTTATCGCTTGGTTAATGGACGTCATTGGGTCGATCGAGCCGAAATCATCAAATAGGCATAAATTCATACTAGTTGCCATTGACTACTTCACAAAGTGGGTTGAAGCCATCACTCTCAAATTGTTTACCCAGAAAGGTGTGGTGAATTTTGTGCACTCCAATATTATCCGCCGTTTTGGCATTCCTGCAACTATTATCACAGATAATGTTGCAAATTTGGATTGTCATTAGATGGGGGAGGCATGCGAAAAATTCAAAATAACGCATTGGAACTCTACTCCCTATCGGCCCAAAGCTAATGGGGCCACCAAAGCAGCAAACAAGAACATCAAGAAGATTTTGAGAAAGATGATTCAGAGCTCCAGGCAATGGTATGAAAAGTTTCCTTTCGCATTACTAGGATATCACACTATGGTGCACAAATCGGTAGGAGCAACCCCGTACCTCTTGGTCTATGGCATTGAGGCCGTGATACCTGACGGAGGTTGAAATCCCTTCTCTCATAATCATTGTCGAAGTAAAAATTGAGGACAATGAGTGGGTCAAGACTCGTCTGGAGCAGCTGACCCTGATTGATGAAAAGCAAATGGATGTGGTCTACCACGGGCAGGTGTACCAATAAATACCTGCCCGTGCTTATAACAAGAAATTACGGCCTAATAATTTCAAAGTGGGACAACTCGGGTTAAGGCACATTCTTCCCCATCATCAGGAAGCGAAAGAAAAATTCGCTCCTAATTGGAAAGGACCGTATGTCATCAGAAAGATATTTCCAAGAGGGGTGTTATACTTGGTAAATGTCGAAGAAAATGATCTCGAAGCAGCTATGAATTCAGATACAGTAAAAATGTACTATGTTTAGTCTTTATGCAGCGACAACATTGTCTGATTGGGATGACCAAGGCTTTCATTCTTTCTATCCAAACACTATCATTCTTTCGCAAACCTTTTGACCTGGTTACTCTTCCTTTACTACCCTGTTTGGAACCCGAAAGTGCTATTTGAAAAGAAAAAAATATGAAAAAAATAATGATGAAAAATGATGATAAAAAAAACAAAAAGAAACTGCCAAAATAATGATGTATTCGCACGTTATTTTGTTATTTTAGCTCTAATGTTGGTTAAGATTTCTTGCAATTCCTATTAGTTAAGTGTAGGTTATTTTAGAACTGTGAGGTACTACAGTAGCATCTTTCTTCAAATACCTGAATTTTAGCTTTAAGTTTCGTTGAAATAGGTACTCTTGTTTGTAGATGATTTAGTATTAGAAGAGTTATTGATGATTATTGTATACTGTATTATATGTAAAGTGTTGTGGTGCATTTATAAATGCAAAATGGGTCATTGGGTAAGGTTCTGTCATGTATTAATAAAGACATAACTTGTTTTGCCTATCAGTTTGTCTAATTTCCATAAAACCAGTTTTCTTTAATTTGCTCCATGTTCTAGTAATTAAATTCAGGGACAGAACTTGTTAGTATTAACTGAAGGGTTTCAAATTAGTATGATGAGTTTGGGCTTCAGTTTCTATAGTCGGATTAATTTCAATTCGCAGGGGTTCGACCTAGGATATGCATGTTAACCTTTCCCCTTCCCTTGTTAGATTTGGGCCTACGGTAGTTTCAATGATAAGACATGCATCTGGGCTCAATTCTGAGCCAATAAATATTGATGCATTCGTTTCATTTGCATTTGCATGTTATATTGGCAGCTTCAGGCATAGTGGGGATCCGATGTTGGGATTTTACTTGGTTTGGCTGCAAAGCTGTTGGAATTTGGGCTTATTTTTGGGCCCAAAATGGACAGTCCCTTCAAAATGGATTTGGATTACGTCTTTTCTATTGGGCCACTGGCCTGTTTTGTGTTGGGGTATGACGATCCGGCCGGTCGTCTTTGGAATTTATGTCTGGTTTTCCCTAAATTCATTTTTGCTATTTTGGTTTGCCGGGATGTTCGGTAATAGAATTCGTAGTGTTTTTGGACACTTAGTCCCTAAATGAGAGCTTAAGTGTTGAAAAATGGTCCGTAATTAGAGTAGTGTAAAGACGACCTCGGAATTGAAATCTGATGGTTTCATTAGCTCCGGTAGGTTATTTCGGGGTCGGGAGCATTTTCGTAATGTATTTTGGATGTCCGTAGCACATTTTGGCTACAAATGCCAGAAGTTGGAATTTTGAAGTTTTCGATCTGATAGTTAATTTTTGATCTGAGGGTCGTAATGGGATTTCAGAAGTTTCTTTAGCACTGTCATTTCATTTGGGACGTGCGTGTAAAATTTCAGGTCGATCTGACGTGTTTTGGTGAGGTTTTGAATCGGAAGTGAGTTTTGTTATGTTTTTGAAGTTTTAGGTTAAAATCATTGATTAATTCGGGTTTTCCGCGTTGTTTTAGGTTGTTTATGGATTGGTACAAGTTTGAATGGTGTTATGGGATATGCCCGTATCTTTTGTTGAGGTCCCGTGGGCCTCAAATGTGTTTCGAATGCTCAACGGAGCATTTTTGGAGTTGAAAACATTGCAGAATTCTTCAGCTGTTGCAGGCCTATTTTTCTTTCTTCGCGATCGCGTCCCATTTCACACGATGGCATAGGCCAATCTAGTAGGGTCCCAAATTCCTTAATCGCGATCGTAGGGATTGGTTCGCGATCGCGTAACTCTACCTCTCTCCTCTTCGCGTTCATGTTCCTTGTTACACGATCGCGTAAGGCCATTTCATCCTCGTCCGCGATCACATGCTCTTTTCTGCGATTGCGTAGGGAACTTTCCAGGAAGGATCGATTTTACTCGTCGCGATCGCATCCCTCTCTTCGCGATCACGATTCACTAAATATCTGGGCAAAAATTAATATTTCAAAAATGAGGTTTCTTCCATTTTCATCAGACTCAAGCTAGAGAGCTCGGTGTTGGGAGATTTTTCGAGGGATTTTCAGAGGAAAACATTTGGTAGCGATTTCTTACTTCATTATGATTATTACCCACTAATCAACTATCGAATTCAAGCTTTAATTTCAGATTTTTAATGAAAATTTGAGTTAAGTTCTTAGACCTAACTTTGATGATTTGAAGGGGAATTTGACCTCCGATTTGGAAGATCTTTATATGGTTAGACTCGTGAGAGTACGGGGTTTTTGAAAATGTAAAAATTATTTCATTCTGAGATGTTGGTCTGAGGGGGCATTATGGTCATTTCACCTATTTTCGCGCCTTGGCCTTATTTTTAGCAGTGTATTTAGTTACTTGAGATGTTATTTACTATATGTAGTTGGTTTGAATAGATTTGGTCCACTCGGAGTCGGATACTCGTGGCAATGGTATTGTTTCTTTGTGGTTTTCTACCAATTCGAGGTAAGTGACTGGTCTAATCTTGTGTGGAGGACCTCTCCCCTTAGGATATCTTTGTCATTGTTTAAAATCTTGGTGCGCGAGGTGACGGGCGTGTACTTGTGCTAGTTATTGGAAATTCACCCTACTTAGCTTATTTAGACTGTGTTTTCTTCCATATTTAACTGTAAAAAATGAAACTTCACTTGTTTTAATTTAGGGAAAACATGTAGTAAAGTATTTTCTCAATTTGACTAAGTTGAAGTATCTGTTTTTTTTCCTTGGGAAGCATGCTAGGGATTTACTTGCTCTATTTGACTAAATTGTCGTTACTGTCTTTCTTGTGTAGTATGATAGATTCTCGACTTTACTTGTTGTTCGCATTTGGCTTCCTTTTCGTTAAATATTGTATTGTTATGGTGTATTTTACATTTGGGACTGCGGGTTCAATTCCCGGAGATCCTCTGTTATTAGTATAAAGGACTGCAGATTCAATTCCTGGAGATCCTCTGTTATTGGCATAAAGTACTAGGGTTCAATTCCCGGAGATCCTCTGTTATTGGCATAAAGGACTACAGGTTTAACTCCCGGAGATCCTCTGTTATTCGTATAAAGGATTGTGGGTTCAATTCATGGAGATCCTCTGTTATTGGCATAATGAAATGGGGGTTCAATTCCCGGAGATCCTCTGTTATTTGTATAAAGGAAAATGGATTCAATTCCCGGAGATCCTCTGTTATCGGTATAAAGGACTGCGGGTTCAATTCCGGGAGATCCTCGATTAGAGATGGGATTCACTACGGGTTCAATTCTCGGAAGATCCTCCGATGTTGGTATAAATGGACTGCGGGTTCAATTCCCGGAGCTTCATGTAAAGATTCTGACTTTTGAGTGATTTGTCTTATGTTCGTAGTTTGTAGTTGTAGCCGTTCTGTTTAATTACTGTCTTGTTAGATATTCGGAATTTACTTCATTAGCTACTATTATTTATTTTTACATTATTTCTTATGTTTTTCTCAGTAGGGCCTTGACCTTCCTCGTCACTACTCCATAGAGGATAGGCTTGGCACTTACTGAGTACCGCTGTGGTGTACTCCTGCTACTCTTCTTCACACTTTTGTTGTGCAGATCCAGGTACTTCTGGTCAGAGGCGCTATTAGAGTTTTTTGAGCTACATTGGGAGGCCTGAGGTATGCATCTGCCACGTCCGCAAAGCCGAGGAGTCTCCCTCTATCCTACCTTTTGTTAGTAGTTTTATTCATGTACTCTCTCATTGTAGACACTTCCGGATGTTAGAGCCATGTGTTATACTTTTCTCTTAGCCTGTGCTACCCGTGTGTTTCCGGGTCTTGGAGGTTTTCCAGATCTCCACCTCATTTGAAATCATGTGGTGCTATGTTTTTTACCTAGTCTAAACTACTGTCTAATATTTTCTCACAGATGGTGAGGATACGCACGACCTAGGACGATCAGGCACCCGAACCCCCTCTTGCAACCGCTAGAGGCAAGGGTCGGGGCAGGGGTCGTGGACGTGCACAGGGTGTAGCCAGAGCACCTGCGCGAGCAGCCGCCGAGGTGCCACTGGCAGATTCAGTCAGGACTCAAGCACCAGATACGCCCACAACCACTACCACTCCAGCTGTTCAGGAGGCATTGTCGCAGTTTATGAGTATGTATACTATGCTGTCACAGGCAGGGTTACTTCCACTTTCTGCAGCTATATCCCAAGCCAGGGGAGGAGCCCAAACTCCTGCAGCCCGCACCCCAGAGCAAAGGGTGCATATGGGACTGATTCAAGATGTTATTCCTACCTAGCCCGCAGTACCAATTCAGCCCGAGGATGGGGTACCTGCTTCAGATGATGAGCAACATAATTTTAGCGGTTCAAGAAGTATGACCCTCCTATTTTGAGCGGACTGGCTACAAATGGTGCTTTGGGATTTTTGGAGGATTGTCATCTCATTTTTCGTATCATGGGTATTACTGCTTTGACTGGGGTCTGCTTTGCTGCCTTCCAGCTTCGGGGAGCCGCCTATCACTGCTGCTGCACCTTTGAGCTAGACAGTCTGGATGAGAGTGCCTCCCTGACTTGGACCTAGTTTTTAGATATGTTTTAGAGGAAGTTTGTTCCCTAGCGCCTCCAAGGTGCATGGCGCTCGGAGTTTGAGCACTTGCGCCAGGGCCCTATGATTGTCTCTGAGTATGCCATATGTTATACTAGGTTGGCTAGGCATTCACCTTCTTTGGCGGCTACTGTTCGTGAGAGGGTTCGCAGGTTTATCGAGGGTCTTATTCCTTCCATCAGGTCTGGCATGGCTCGAGAGTTGGAGATGGATATACCCTATCAGCAGGTGGTTAGCATAGATAGGAGGATAGAGGGTATGCATGCAAGAAAGATAGAGGATAGAGAGGTCAATAGGTCTCGAGAGTTTGGTCATTTTTCTGTTACCCATACATCAGGAGCATGACGTCATTGTAGGGGCTATACAGGTTGCCCAGT
Organism: Nicotiana benthamiana; assembly: GCA_034376525.1. Lineage (NCBI taxonomy): Eukaryota > Viridiplantae > Streptophyta > Magnoliopsida > Solanales > Solanaceae > Nicotiana > Nicotiana benthamiana. The sequence goes on along the minus strand of CM067333.1, from coordinate 21,073,777 downwards.
TTACTAATCCGTTCCTTCATCCAGCAGTACTCCAGCTCCTTCCAGGTCTCAGGAGCCTTATTATGCAGCTCCGATTTCTAATGTGCCTCCTGCGCAGGGTACCTCCAGAGGTCAGTCTAGCATGGGTGGATCCAGTCAGTCACAGATTTCGTGCCCTCCTAAAGATTGTTATGAATGTGGGGATACCCGCCACTTAGTTAGAGAATTCCCTAAACGTGGTAAGGTGTTCCTTCTCAGACTCCGTAGCCTCAGCATGCTTCACAGGGTCAGCAGGCCATTTTTCCAGCTCCAGCTACCACCCCACCTGCCTAGCCAGCCAGAGGCGAGGATCGCGGAGATAGAGGTCACCCTCGAGGTAGGGGTGGAGACAGATTTTATGCCATTCCTGATCGTCCCGAGGCTGTCTTCTCTGATTATGTTATCAGAGGTATTATTTTGGTTAGTCATAAAGAGGCATTGGTTTTATTCGATCCAGGCTCTACTTATTTTTATGTGTCATCTTATTTTGCTCCGCACTTGGGTACAGTCTGAGAGACCTTGAGCTCTCCTATTTATGTTTCTACTCCCGTGAGAGATTCTCTTGTTGTGGAACTTGTGTATCGGTCATGTTTGGTTACTATTCGTGGTTTTGAGACCACGACAGATCTTTTATTACTTGATATGGTGGATTTTGATATTATCTTGGGGCATGGACTGATTGTCTCCCCAGTGTTCTATTCTTGATTGTCACGCTAAGACAATGACGCTAGCTATGCCAGGTATTTCACATATTTATTGGAGTGTTACTTTTGATCACACTCCCAGTAGAGTTATGTACTTTCTTAAAGCTCAACGTATGGTTGAGAAGGGGTGCACCGATTATTTGGCCTACGTGAGAGATGTCAATACTGATACCCCTTTTGTTGACTCTGTCCCAGTAGTACAGGATTTTCCCGACGTGTTTCCAGCTGATCTTCCGGACATATCGCCCAAACAGGACATTTATTTTGGTATTGATTTGTTGTCGGGCACTCAGCCCATATCTATTCCTCCTTACCATATGGCTCCTCTTGAGTTGAAGGAGTTAAAGGATCTACTACAGGAATTGCTTGATATGTGTTTTATTCGACATAGTATTTCACCATGGGGTGCTACTATCTTTTTGTAAAGAAAACATATTGTTCTATGCACATGTATATCGATTATCGTAAGTTGAAAAAGTTACAGTGAAGAACCGGTATCCTTTGCCTCGTATTGATGATCTATTTGAGCAGCTTCAGGGCGCACAAGTGTTCTCTAAGATTGATTTGTGCTATGGTTATCACCAGCTAAAGATTCGGGAGCTGGATATCCCGAAAACTCCTTTCAGGACTCGGTATGATCAATACGAGTTCCTTGTCATGTCATTTGGGCTGACCAACGCCCCCGCAATATTTTTGCATCTGATGCGCAATGTTTTCAGGCCCTATCTTGACTCGTTTGTCATTGTTTTCATAGATGATATTCTTGTATACTGGTTGAGCTGGGAAGATCATGAGCAGTACCTGAGGACAGTGCTTAAGACTATGAGGGAAATGAAATTATATGCAAAGTTCTCAAAATGTGAGTTTTGGTTGTGTTTTGCGGCATTCCTAGGCCATGTGGTATCGAGTGAGGGCATTCGGGTGTATCTGAAGAAGGTGGAGGCCGTGCAGAGTTGGTCTAGGCCCTCTTCAGCTACTAAGATCCACAGTTTCCTTAGCCTGGCGGGGTCTTGCCGTCATTTTATGGACAAGTTTTTGTTGATTGCAGCTAGTATGACTAGGTTGACCCAGAAGGGTGCTCCTTTTCAGAGGTCGACGAGTGTGAGGCGATATTCCAAAAGCTCAAGACAGTTTTGACTTTAGCCCCTATTATGATTTTGCCTACTGGTTCAGGGTCTTATACGGTATATTGTGATACGTCACGAGTTTGACTTGGAGCGGTATTAATGCATGATGGTATGGTGATTTCCTACGCGTCCAGATAGTTGAAGGTGCATGAAAAGAACTATCCTAATCGTGACCTTGAGTTAGATGCTATTGTTCATTCCTTAAAGATCTGGCGTCATTATTTGTATGGTGTGCCATATGAGATTTATATGGATCATCGGAGCTTGCAGCACTTGTTCAAGCAGAAGGATCTGAACTTGCGCCAGAGGACATGGTAGGCAAAACCTTGAGCCGCCCAGCGGAGAGTTTGGGGAGTTTGGCATATTTAGCTTCAGAGAGACCCATGGCGATGGATGTTTAAGCTCTAGCCAGTCGGTTTGTGAGATTGGACCTTTCGGAGCCCAATCGGGTTCTAGCATGTGTGGTTTCACGGTCTTCATTGTTTGATCGAATCAAGGAGCAGCAGTATGATGACCCTCATTTGCTTTTCCTCAGAGACACAGTTCAGAATGGCGATGCTAAGGATGTGACTATTTGAGATGATGGGGTTTTCAGGAGGCAGGGGCGGATCTGTGTGCCCGATGTTGATGATTTTCAGGAGTTGATATTCACTGAGGTCCATAGCTAGTGGTACTCCATCCAACTGGGTGCCGCGAAGATGTATCATGATCTGAGGCAGCATTATTGGTGGAGCCGGAAAAAGAAGGACATAGTAGAGTTTGTTGCTGGATGTCTCGACTGTCGGCAGGTGAAGGCTGAGAATCAGAGACCGGGAGGGTTACTCAAGCAGATGGAGATTCCGGAGTGGACATCGGAGAATATCACTATGCATTTTGTGACTGGTCTCCCTTTGACGACGAGAAATTTTGATTCTATTTGGGTCGTTGTGGACTGGCTGACCAAGTCCGCTCACTTCATTCCAGTGTGCACTTCTTGCTCAGCGGAGCGGTTAGCATGGATTTATATATCAGGGAGATTGTCCGTCTGCATGGCATTCCAGTTTCTATCATCTCAAACAGGGGTTCAGTGTTTACATCACAAGTCTGGGGAGACGTCAAACATGAGTTGCGTACCTAGGTGACCATGAGTACAACTTTTCACCCCTAGACGGACGGACACTCTGAGCGCACCATTCAGATTCCTGAGGATATGCTACGTGCGTGCGCGATCGAGTTTAGTAGGTCTTGGGATCAGTTCTTGCCATTGGCTGAGTTTGCATACAACAACAGTAATCAGTTCAATATTCAGATTGCGCCTTACGAGGCCTAATATGGTAGGAGATGCAGATCCCCGGTGGGTTGGTTCTAGCCGGGCGAGGCCAGATAATTGGCATCGATTTGTTTCAGGATGTGGTTGAGAAATTTAAGGTGATTCAGGATAGACTCCATTTGGCTCTGTCTGGACAGAAGAGTTATGCGGACAGGAAGGTTCGTGATGTTTCCTTTATGGTTAGTAAGCGGGTTTTGCTTTGGGTCTCGCCTATGAAAGACGTCATGAAGTTTGGAAAGAAAGGGAAGTTGAGCCCGAGGTTCATTGGCCCATTTGAGATTTTGAGGCAGATTGGGAAGGTTGCTTATGAGCTTGCTTTGCCTCCCAGTTTTCCCGGGGTTCATCCAGTATTTCATGTTTTGATGCTCTGGAGGTATAGTGAGCCGTATCCCGTGTTGAAGTTCACTTCAGTCCAGTTGGATAATGACTTGTCCTATGTTGAGCAGCCAGTGGCAATATTAGACAGACAGGTCCAAAGGCTCAGGTCAAAGGATATAGCTTCGGTAAAGTTTTAGTGGCGGGGCCAGCCGGCCAAGGAGGTCACTTGAGAGACCCAGCGGGATATGCGCATCCAATACTCTCATCCTTTTGCTACTTCAGGTATGTTCTCTATACTTGTTCAAAGACGAATGAATGTTTAAGTGTGGGAGGATGTGACGACCCGACCAGCCGTCTTTGGAATTTATACCCCGTTTCCCAATTAACTATTCCCCTAAGTTCATTTCTGCTATTTTGGTTTGCCGGGATTTTCGGCAATAGAATTCGGAGTGTTTTGGGGAAGTTAGTCCCTAATTGAGAGCTTAAGTGTCGGAAAATGGATCATAATCAGAATAGTGTGAAAACGACCTCGGAATGGAAATCTTATGGTTCTGTTAGCTCCATTAGGTCATTTCGAGCTCGGGAGCGTATTCGGAATGTATTTTGGATGTCCGAAGCTCATTTAGGCTCGAAATACCAGAAGTTAGAATTTTGAAGTTTTCGGTCCGAGAGTGAATTCTTTATCCGAGGGTCGGAATGGTATTCCGGAAGTTGCTGTAGCATATTCATGTCATTTGGGACGTGTGTGCAAAATATCAGGTCAATTGAACGTTTGTTGTTAGGTTTTTAATCGGAAGCGTGTTTGGTTGAGTTTTGGAAGTTTTACGTACAAATCATTGAGTAATTCGAGTTTCCGGCGTTGTTTTAGGTGGTTTGAAGATTTTTACAAGTTTGAATGGTGTTATGGGATATTCCCGTAGGTTTGGTTGGGGTCCTAGGGGCCTCGGGTATGTTTCGGATGCTGAACGGAGCATCTTTGGAGTTGAAAACATTGCAGAGTTTTTCAGCTGTTGCAGGCCTATTTTTCCTTCTTTGCGATTGTGTCCCATTTCACGCGATCGCATAGGCCAATCTAGTAGGGTCCCAAATTCGTTAATCTCGATTGCAGGGATTGGTTCGAGATCGCGTAACTCTACCTTTCCCCTTTTTGCTTTCGTGTTCCTTCTTACGCGATCGCGTAAGGCCATTTCATCCTCGTCCGCGATCGCATGCTCTTTTCCCTGATTGCATAGTGATTTTTCCTGAAGCTTCTATTTTACTCTTCGTGATCGCTTCCCTCTCTTCGTGATCGTGATTCACTAAATACCTGGGCAGACATTAATATTTCGAAAACGAGGTTTCTTCAATTTTCATCAAACTCAAGCTAGAGGGCTCGGTGTTGGGAGATTATTCGAGGGATTTTCAGAGGCAAAAATTGGGTAACGATTCCTTACTTCATTATGATTATTAACTTCTAATCTAATCTCGAATTCAAGCTTTAATTTCAGATTTTGAATGAAAATTGGGGTAAAGTTCTTAGACCTAACTTTGATGATTTTAAGGGGCATTTGACCTCCGTTTTGGAAGGTTTTTATATGGTTAGACTCGTGAGAGTACGACGTTTATGAAAATGTAAATGTTATTCGAGTCAAGGCGTTGTTCTGAGGGGTATTTTGGTTATTTCACCTACTTTCGTGTCTTATCTTTAATTTTAACAGTGTAATTAGTTGCTTGCGATATTATTTACAATATCTAATTGGTTTGAATAGATTTGGGCCACTCGAAGTCAGATACTCGTGGCAAGGGCATTGTTTTTTAACGGTTTTGTACCAATTCGAGGTAAGTGACTTGTCTAACCTTGTGTGGGGGACCTCTCCCCTTAGGATATCTTTGTCATTGTTTAAAAGCCTGGTGTGCGAGGTGATGGGCGTGTAGTTGTGCTAGTTACTAGAAATTCACCCTACTTAGCTTATTTAGACTGTGTTTTCTTCCATATTTAACTGTTAAAAATGAAACTTCGCTTGTTTTAATTTAAGGAAAGCATGTAGTAACTTATGTTCTCTATTTGACTAAATTGAAGTATATGTTTTTTCCTTGGGAAGCATGCTAGGGATTTACTCGCTCTATTTGATTAAATTGCCGTAATTTTCTTTCTTGTGTAGCCTGTTAGATTCTCGTCTTTACTTGTTGTTCGCATTTGGCTTCCTTTTCGTTAAATATTGATTTTATGGTGTATTTTACTTTTGGGACTGCCGGTTCAATACCCGGAGATCCTCTATTATTTGTATAAAGAACTGCAGGTTCAATTCTCGGAGATCATCTGTTACTTGCATAAAGGACTGCAGGTTCGATTCTCGGCGATCCTCTGTTATTGGCATAAAGGACTGTGGGTTTAATTCCTGGAGATCCTCTATTATTGGTATACAACTGCGGATTCAATTGCAGGAGATCCTCTGTTATTGGCATAAAGGACTACAGGTTCAATTCCCGGAGATCCTTTGTTATTGGTATAAAGTACTGCGGGTTCAATTCCCGGAGATCCTCTGTTAGAGATGTGATGAACTACAGGTTCGATTCCCGCGAGTACTCTGTTAGAGATGTGACGGACTGCGGGTTCGATCCCCGAAAGATGTTCTTGTGACGACCCAAAGGGTCATCGCCATAATTCTCCCTTTTCTTGCACTTCTAAGCCTTAAAAACCTCTTATTTGGTGCCTCGATTTGCGTGTGTAGTCCGAGAGCGAAGTCGGAAAATTGTTATGTGAAAATAATTGAACTCTGTATTAAAAACCAAGAATTTTGATAATAATATTGCTATAGTAACCCAGACCCATGATGTGACAGTCCCGCAGGGTCCGTAAGAAAATTTGGGACATGAGCGTATTCCCGGAATTGAAATCTGAGGTCCTAGGCCCAGGTACGGAGCATTTCTCTGAAATTGTTTTTGAAAATGCTTAAGGAAAATTGAAATGAAAATTTGATAAAAAGTGATGGTATCGGGCTCGTATTTTGGTTCTGACGCCCGGTACAAGTCTTAAATTAGCGTTAAGTGCTATCTGTAAAGTTTGGTACGTCGTTTGACGTGTTTCAGACTAAAAGTGGAAAGTTTTAATGTTTAGAACATTGAAATGAAAATCATAAGCTTTGGAGGTTTATTCTTTGATTTTGATGTAATTTTGGCGATTTGATCGCACGAGTAAGTCTGTAGGATGTTTTTAAGGTTGGGTGCATGTTGGGGTTGGAGCCCCGATGGCTCGAATGAGTTTTTGATTGCCTTGAGTGCACATTTGATTGCATGAAGTCTGCTGGTATGCCTGGGTTGCAGGCTTCACAATTGCGAAGACAGTCATCGCAACTGCGATACTCCCCCTTTTCCTGCCCTCTTCGCAAATGTGAAGCAAGATATCAAAATTGCGACGATCACCTTACCAGCCTTCGTTCGCAAATGCAAAGACCTCCATAGCAATTGCGATATCCTCTCAGCATAGCCCAAGTTTGCATTTGCGAACCTTATCTCGCAAATGCGAGTTCCTTCTTTTCCTAGCCCAATTCGATTTTCGAATTCCTTCTCGCAAATGCGAGATTCTCCTTCTTGCCGCTCAGTTTGAAATAGCGAACTCTTTCTCGCAATTGCGAGAGCGTCTGTGTAAATGATACTTAATCGATTTTAAACTGCACTTTTCATATTTTCAAAACACAAAACCTCCATAGGCGATATCTCTCGAACCTCTTCATCCCCAAACCAAATGTAAGTCACTTTTTACTAGTTTTCTTCAATCCTTATCATCTTCTAGCATGATTTCATCCTTAAAAGCCAAGCTTTCATGGTTAAAAATGGATATTTGGGTAGAATTTAGGTTTTTCATAAAATTGGGGATTTGGACCTCAATTTGGTGTCCGATTTCAAAACAAACTGCATATATGAACTCGTGGGGGAATGGGTAACCCGGTTTTTGTTCGAACCTTAGGTTTTGACCACGTGGTCCCGGGGGTATTTTGGAAATTTTGGGTAAGATTTTTGAAACGAATTCGAGCAGTAAAGCTATTCTAGAGGCGCGAGTTGAGTTGGAAGCTTTAGAGGTAAGTGTTTGATCTAACTTCGGCTTGAGGAAATAGGATTAGAGTATTTGATTACTATTTGCTAAATGATCGAGTACGGTGTATAGGCATGGTGACGAGTATCTATGCATCGGTGTCTAGCATGACCGTGAGTCGTAATTGTCTTTAACTTCGAAAGATGTGCATTAATTCAGTTAATTGGCCGCTAAATAAATTATGAATTGATAATTGAAAGGTAAATGAGTTGATTTAAAAGGACTGCGGGTTCAATTTTCGGAGCTCCATGTAGAGATTCTGACTTTTGAGTGATTTGTATTATGTTCGTAGTTTTTACTTGTAGCCGTTCTGTTTAAATTACTGTTTAGCTAGATATTCAGAATTTACTTCATTACCTACTGTTATTTATTTTTACATTATGTCTTATATTCTTCTCAGTAGGGCCTCGACCTTCCTCTTCACTACTCAATCGGGGTTAGGCTTGGTACTTACTGAGTACTGTTATGGTGTACTCATATTACTCTTCCGCACATTTTTGTTGTGCAGATCCAAGTACTTCTAGTCAGACGCGCTATTAGAGATTTCAGAGCTACATTTACAGGCCCGAGGTATGCATCTGCTGCGTGCGCAGAGCCGAGGAGTCTCCCTCTATTCTACCTTTAGTTAGTAGTTTTAATTATGTACTCTCTCGCTGTAGACACTTCTGGATGTTAGAGCCATGTCTTATACTTTGCTTAGCATGTGTTACCGTGGGTTTCCGGGTCTTGGAGGTTTTTACGTTATTTTGAGTCGACATGTATGTACCTAGTCGAGAAGACTGGGTGCCGTCATGACAGGTTCACGATTGGTGAACTAGGTTCATGACATGGGGTCAATCCTTTTTTTCCAAACTATTTCTCTTTTTACATAAGCCTTTAGTTAGTTTGGGAGAAGCATTTCTTTGTTTTTAAGTGTTTAGTCAATCCCTTCAAATAGATTGAGGGGAGCCATAGTAGATCAGAAATAGTTATGGTCCTCCTAATTTTAGTTTGAATATCCTCTTAAAATATAATCGAGGTGCACCGTACAAAATAAAATCTCAAATGTGTGGCCCTCATTCATTTATTTCTTTTAAATCTTTAGAATTTGAGGCGTATCATTTAGTAAATATCTATGGCCCTTTTAAAGTTAAAATCAAGTAGTTCCTTTAGGCACGTATTCTAATAACATTTCCTTATTAAACTCGTGTGTGAATTTCATGTGGCGCCATACAAAGGCATGTTTGAAACGACGTTAAATCTTCATTAAAATAATCAAAAGCGATTAATAAGTTTAAAATGGAATCATATGTTCAAACATGTATTAAAATCATATAATATGCTAATTATAATAGTTTAAGCAATCATGTTAGAACCACGAAATCTGGGGGTTCCTAACACTTTCCCCCCGGTTAACAGAATTCCTTATTCAGAATTTCACGTTCGCAGACTTCAAAAGGAAAGTCAAATTTTTCTCGATTTGGGATTTAAAATAAACTGGTGCTTGTGGACACCAGAAAATAAATCATCCCAAGTGGTGACTCTAAATAAAAATTGAATAAAAAATCTCATTTCGAATAGTGTCACTTAAATTAGAAAAACTCCCATGTTCTATCTTTGGGTGTGTAAAAAGGAGGTGTGACACTCAGGGTTTGCCAAAGAAAATAAAAGAGCTAATGGTTTCTCTAAGTTATAAAAATCTCACTATAGCCTGAATGAACTCAAATATGTTTAAAACTAATAGCATTTAAAAGAGATGGAATGTTGCCCTGGTAGTAAAATGAGGGTATAGTTGTGATAAATGATGGATGACATTTGGATATTCGATTGAGTGGTGATTTTAAGGGATTTTATGAATTGTATAGGATTAAAAACCCCACATAATTAGGTCTCATTGGGATGTCATAAAGTGTTGTTATAGAAGTACAATATCATCTTTAAGTGGATCAAGAAAATCACTTCGAATATTACTTGATACAACGTAAGCCCATTGGCAATGTTTCATTTAAGAAGTTTCAAGATATCAACGGTAGGTTGTAGTGAACATTGAGGTAAATCAACAATGGATGGATAGAAGTTATAAAATACAAAATAAAATATGGCAATATTCGTATGTTCGACAAAGTACCGACCAAAGAACATAAATACACCTATAGATCCCTAGAGAGACATCTTATGAAGTTATGTATATGCTCCCGAAGTGAGGCCTAAAGATTAGCTAAAAGATGAAGGGAAGAGTCGCATAGGAGCACATGCAAGGAAAAAGTCCTACAGGCCGCATGGCTGAAGGTAGCAAGAGTTACAAGATTGGAAGAATTCCGACCATGGGCCGTGGTGTGAGAAAGAGGACTAAAGGGAGGAATGCCATGGCCTTTGGATTTATTCAAAGAAAAGTTGCCTAAATGGCAAGGAGAATATTTAAGTATTCAGAAGACGTAAGTTATGAAAATGATAAGTACATCAATCAACATATGACTATTAAAGTTCTCGTATGTGAAAGTGCGCCATAAGTAATATAGAAGCTCGAAAATGAGATGGTACATCCCGCATTTTCATATGTTAAAATTTCGTTGTAAGCTATTCGACGTAAGTTCGAGAATGAGATTATTTTGAGATTATACACATTATGTTATTTCATACAAGGGATGAGCAAATTTGTGGAGGTGAAAGGGTCAAGAAAATCGAAGAAAATGAATTTCATCGAAGTTTTACATTTTGAAATAAAATACGAGCTGAGCTAAATACCCAGTATTTACGGGCCAGTACCATATAAGATATCACATGATCATGATAAAGATGAGTATAAGATATGTTAAAAGCAAGTAGTATTTTAAGGAATTTGAAATAATTCTTAATTATGTGTATAATCGGATAATTATTAAGTTTAGTGAGAGACTAATAATTAGTGAATACTTTATTAGGATCTTGGATTAGAGAAGCCTAGGAGGCAAAAACGGGCAGCAATTGAGATCTTCACTTATTCACAAACTTCGTGTGGGGAAAATAGTTTTCATTTCCCATCTCATGGAAAACCCTTTTCGCTCCGCTTCAAAGTCCAAAATATTACTGTTGTTCCATTTTTATTAGGTGGCATGACAAGGGGTCTTTGGGCAAGACTAAACCATCAAGTGGAGCCTAAAAAATCATCAAATTGAAGAGACTTCTTATCTCATTAAGGTGATAAAAAAAGTTATGGAAAATTGTAAGATGATGTTACGTACACTGTAACTCGTTTTTTAGTTGAAAGACGGAATGTTAAGATTACGATTCCTATCTCATAAATCTTACGGAGGCTTCTAAAAATTCAAAGTAAGAAAGCTTATGAATTTGTGAAATTTCAAATATAAAATCGGATGAAGCTTCAAGGAAAGTCTTATAGGATTATGATCAATTTACAAAATAAGATAGATTTGAAACGTGATTTTCATTCGAAAAAAGTTCACAGAGATTATATTATGCAATAGTAACAACATTTGTATTTCTAAGGAAGCACGATATAATATTTTTCAAGAATTTCATGTGAAATTTACCTACTTTGATCTGCCAATATATTTTTCGCAATTGACGTATGTGGGAGGGGTTGTCAAGAGAATCAGCTTAGGTGTGTTAAGGCAATCCCTTATATCTTTTTGGCATGATCTATATGATACGAATTAAACGGGCAAATGCACAACTTCCATAAATGACTCTATTCATAGAAATACTAGAGATGTATGTTTTTGATTCCTCATCTGCCATATTATTCTATCATCTGTTCATGGGTCCAAAAAATACGTGAGTTGGTAATGTTTATTTCATGGTATTAATTAGAGGTATAATGGTCTTAATGACATATTGAGAGATTTTATTAACGTATTTCATATGCATTTCATGCATTTATACATCCACATTGACCCATGATCAGATGACGCGTATATATATATATATATACATGTATATATATATATACATGTATATGTATATGAGATATGGAAAAGATTATGACGTTATATATACACCACCACCTGATCATCTGCTATACGTTGATGATTTTGCCGATAGCAACACATATACCTATTTACGACATAGACATTCATACACACATGACACGATAATTATTTCATGGATTACGATGTGTATAATCTCAAAATAATCGGACCCTAAACGGAATAGGTAATTTGATCACAATGCTAACCTCTGTCTATGACTTTACATTAGCCACCGGAAAAGACAGATATCGAGAAAATGGAGGTCTAAACTCACCTCGAGACTCGCCTATAGCATCTGTAGAATGAGCTTTCTTATGTTGGCCCTAATCATGCTCTCAAGTGGCTTGTTGTTGCCTTTTATGATCCTCCATGTTATGTGCATAAGCTTGAGTATGAGCAATATCCATATTCTAACTTAGAGAAGTCATACGATATTCATTAATCAAATGTGGTCCCAAACCACCCTCAACTTGATGTACTCTATCACTCATTTTTTGGAAACCTGAATGGGAGTCCTTGTATAGGGAGTTAAATTGCATGCTATATTACCGAACGCTCATGTTACCTTGTTCCAAATGTGGGAATCTATCTTGTTTGGATCGCCGAAGCTTCATGGGCAAATACTACTATAGAAATGCCTCACAAAACTCCTTCCATCCTACTAGTAAGTGAAGATACATTCTAGATTGTTCCCATGTTTGATACCAAGTCACAACAACATCCCGCAATTTATATGAGGCAAGTTCTATAGACTCTGTATTAGTGGTAGGCATAACTTGGAAATTCTGCTTTATCTATTCTAAAAAGTTTTGGGAATCTACATTTGGATATGTTCATATGAATACCAAGGGGTCAAAATTTATGAAATATGGAACTCCCGTACTAATTTCTCTCTCTCAGGTGACAGGGGCCTAGCATTGAGCCTGAGATGCCACTAGCCGAGTAAAAAATTATACTGCCCTTCTCATGTCCAATTCGTGTTCAGAAGCACCCAAGGGAAGAATATTGTGACAACCCGGCCAGTTGCCTTTAGAATCTATGTCTCGTTCCCCTGTTAACTGATTTTCCTAAGATCATTTATGCCTCTTCGGGTTTTCAGGATATTCGGTATTAGAATTCGGAGTGTTTTGGGACAATTAGTCCCTAAATGAGAGCTTAAGTATTGGAAACTGATCCATAATTCGAACAATGTGAAGACGACCTCTAAATGAAAATATGATCGTTCCGTTAGCTCCGTTAGGTGATTTCAGAGTTGGTAGCAAGTTCAGAATATATTTTAGATGTCCATAGCTATTTAGGCTAGAAATACCGAAAGCTTCAATTTGGAGGTTTTCGGTCCGATAGTGAATTTTTTATCAGAGCATCAGAATGAGATTTCGGAAGCTATTATAGCGCCGTCATGTCAATTGGGACGTGCGTGCAAAATTTCAGGTCAATCGGACGGGTATAAGTTAGGTTTTGGATCGAAATCGTTTTTTGGATGAACTTGAAGTTCTTAGGCTTGAATCTTGACTTAATCAAGTTTCCGGTATTGTTTGAGATGTTTTAAGGATTGGTCCTTGTTTGAGTAAGCTATTTGGCGGTATTAGTGCTTTTGGTTGGGTCTCGGGGGATTCAGGATGGTTTCAGATGGTCGACGGGTAGAAATCTTTAAGTATGCAGCAGCTGATCCTTTTCTCTTCTGGTATTTCTGCTTCTGCAGCTTGGGAACCGCAGAGCGGCACCGCATAAGAGACATCTTCATCGCAGAAGCAATTTTTCCATTTCCTCAGGAAACAACAGAAGCGGTCTCGTTTTCGCATAAGCAGCACCGCAAGGTTGTTTGTCCGCAGGAGTGGACTCAGGTCGTTTAAGTGAAGCAGGTTCTTCCGGAAAAGCTGGACCGCAGAAGCGGTCCTTGGGCCGAATAAGCGCATATCCCTTTTCAGATGTAGAAAAATCGAGGGTTAAGTTTCAAAAGTTAGAAAATCAATTGAGAGCTCGGGAGAAGGCGATTTTGAGTAGGTTTTGAAGAGAAGATGATTGGGTAACATTGCTTTGATTCTTTCTAGTTATATTTCATCATTATCTAGTTAAATGAACCATTAGAATTCAAATTCAAGGTCTAAAATTGGGAAAGAATGGGTAAAACTTATTAGACTTAATTTTTTGATTTTGAGTGGGCATTTGACCTCCGATTTGGGAGATTTTTATATGGTTAGACTTGTGGGAGTATGAAGGTTCTAAAAATGTGAAAGTTATTCGATTCCGAGCCATTGGACTAAGGGGTGTTTTAGTCCTTT